>JANUSC010000021.1:0-1200000 GCA_025200525.1 Camellia lanceoleosa | reverse complement strand
ATAATGACCCTCATTGAACTTGAGATTATGTTTATGGTGATATTGAGTTGTTATATTACATAAACTTCCCTATTTTGTGCCTTGTAATATATTTACCAAGTTGAAAATTAGCCTTGATTCGAAGTATGCAAAACTGGAATATGGCTGCGACGCAAGGGGTCATGGCCGCGTGTAATAATTACGCATGTGCGGAAAAGCAGGGATTTTGGGATGGTCTTGAAATAAAAGCACGTGCAGGGCTCACAGTTGCACGTGCGAGAAACATTGCCGCACGTGCGAGGCTCACAGCCGCACGTGCGGCCCATGCTGAAAATTCCTGTCTGGTCCGTTTTACTTGTTTGATCCTCTGGTATTAGTAAAATCTGTATTTGATGCCTTTAAAATGTTTGTAAATTCATTCGAAGTGAAACGAATCAGATATTGTTTAAAAAGGAAATGAACTAATTTCTGAACTGCGTGTGTATGTAGGGCACATACCAGAAGGAACTGGCGCTCCACCACAGCGTGGTGAGTAATAGTACGATAGTAGTACGCTTTGCTTATCGCTAATAATTATTATTAGCACTCTGTTAATCGCAAGTCAATTGTGTTAATTTATGTGAACGGTTGGAAGAATCTGTGTACATCTTTATGAATCTAAGACTAGTCTGCTCTGTTGACATCTAGACTTGAGGCCGATCTGTAAAATTTGTTGGGCCTAGGGCCGATCTGTAAAATCTGTTAGGCCTAAGGCCGTTCTGTATGATACTGGGCTTGAAGCCGCTCTGTATAAAATCAGGGCCCAAGGTCATTTTGAAAATAATTACAGAATAAGCTTAATCATATAACCTCTGCACATTTATATTTCATAATTCAAATTTAATCATTGAATCTTTTAAGTACTATTATTCACTGAGCCTTGCTCACTCTGTGTTGTGTCTGTCTCTGTAGGTAATCACCCTGCAGCTCAATCCTTGTCCAACATGTCCGCTTCTCTTTTGTCAACTTCAATGCGTCCAAACACTTTGATGAAGCTCCTTCATTTTTGTGGAGTTTTTGCTAAGCTTTTAGCTTTGTGCTCTAAGTCTTCTGTCTAATGTCACAAGATGTGCATAATCTTCTTCTACCAATGCTTTTGCTACGCCCAACTTTGGGGCCGGGTCTGTATATATATGCATGCGCATAACTGTTTCTCATATGTATGTTCATACTATGGTTGTTTATCTGATGCAATGTTTGTGATCCTGGCATATTAGTGATAGCTCAATGGATACTATTTATGTTGTTAATTGCTTTCGTTCAGGCCCCATATGCTATACATAACGAATTTGATGTCCGTTTCTGAAGTGATCATGCCCAAACCTTTAGAGACGGGTTTGGGGCGTGATAAAACTTTTGGCACTATTCATATTTCTTCACGTAACACTCGGCGTCAGCTCTCATTGTCGGCCAATAATACCCACAGGTCACAACCGATGAGTAGGAGCGCCTTGAGAATGGGCACCACAGCTACCTTCATATATTTCAGCCAGGAGTTCTTCGACTTTATCTGGATGAACGCATTCTAGGTATGGACTAGAAACGGATTTTTTGTAAAGCTTTCCTTGCGGATCCACGTAGTATCATAGGGCTTTGTTTCGCAGCTTGTGCACTTCTTTCTTATCCGACGGGAGCTATTCGGAAGATAGGAATGCAGCAATGGAGTCCATCCAACTCAGATCTGACTCTATGACATTGATTTGGACTTCCTCTGAAGGGCCAATGCTCGGCTTAGGGATGAACCCACTTCAATTGTCCGTTTAATCTCTGAGTTAATGGCGGAGGCTAGGCAAGCCAGGGCGTCTGCATGTGTGTTCTGATCACGGGTTATTTGGTTCAATTCATGATGGTCAAATTTTTCCAGCAAGGAATTTTCCGTTTTCATGTAAGCTGCCATACGGTCGTTTTTGGCCGTGTACTCCCCCTTTAGCTGATTGATCACCAGTTTTGAATCATAAAATACAAGCAAACGCTGAGCACCAAGGAGATGTGCATTTCTTAAGCCGATTAGCAGGGCTTCGTATTCGGCCTCATTGTTCGATGCTTCGAAGCCGAGCTTAACAGCCTGCTCGATTATTGCCCCGTCAAGAACCATGATCACTACACCCGCCCCACTGCCGCATTGATTGGACAATCCATCATAGTACAACTGCCAAATGTCCCCAACATAAATTCTCCAGTTCAGCGTAGGTTGAGTTTGATCAAACTTGAAGTCAGCAAGACCCCCAGTGAATTCGGCCACAAAGTCAGCAAGCACTTGCCCCTTGATTGAGGTTCTACGCAGAAACTGAATATCATACTGGCCGAGTTCAAGAGCCCGTTTTGAAACGTGACCTGATGCTTCTGCACTATAAAGTACTGACCGAAGGGGGTAATTCGTTAGTACCCCGATGGTATACCCCTGAAAGTAATGCATCAGTTTTCTTGCTTCCATGATGAGGGCTAGTGTAGACCGCCCGAAACTCCGCTCCACAAGCGAGGGCGCAAATTGTTGTTCTAGCTACTATAGCTTGGACTTCTGTTACGGTTCTGTATCTAATCTCACAAAGTGCAATGTAAGACTTGATAAATCACCAAAGAGTCCACATCTGGCAAATCATTTTGGAAAATCGATTTTAATCAAGAAGTGCCAAACATGGACTGCTTTGCCAGATTACAGAGTCGCTGTAGACACCCCATTTTTGACCGTCCTCAAGACTTGGACGTCACCGTTTGAACACTCGGTGATTATCCATGTTTGTGTTCGTTTGGAGTTCCCGGAGGTCTCGGCTACGCGCCCTGCCTCAGGATCTCCGAACTCGACCGTTTTGTGTCTGATTTTGCACCAAACACTTATGTTTTGCCTTGGAAGGGCAGGGAATGGCTTATTAGCCATCCCCACACCCCACTGGCCCTCTCCTATCATCACCGGCCGCACATGTGTACCACCGGCAGTGTTTTCTTAAAATCAATGGCCGGTTGGCACTATGTTTAGCCGATCGGTACTTTATTGTGCCGGTGACCCCTTTTGGTGGCCGGCGTGCACCCTTTGCACCCCTGAGGCATGGTGCATGCCAGCTGTGCTAGCTGGAATACACCATCACTCATCCCCGTGCATGGGAGTGACCTCTTTGCACCTTTGAACCCCAAACCTTCTAGAAGGTTGACCCCTTTGGCCAAGCTTCTTGGAGAAGCTTGGCCAGCTGTCTTAGCTTCCCCAAGAAGCCAAGACCCCTTTGCACCCTTTGCCCCTTTTAGTTAGCTTCTTAGAGAAGCCTTGAGCCTTGTTTTTTGCCTATATAAGCACCATCTCTCTCCCTTTGTTGGAGGTTAGCCATTTTCATCAAAAAAACCAGAGCTTGTGTATCTATGTATCTGCCATATATCTCCTCTCTCTAGATTTTCCCTCTCTCTCCTCTTGTGTGTGTGTTTTTAGGCCTAAAAGTGTGGTTTTACCTTACTTTTGCACTAATACACACACCATTACACCTTAGCTCGAGATTGGGAGGCTTGGAGGATTGTTTGCTGAGGTTTTGGACTGTTTTTGATCAGAAGAAGAGGGTTGGATCATCTGTTCTTGAGGTGTTCTTCAAGGGTGAGCACTTTGCTTTAGTTTTCTCATTTTTGCAACAAGTTTTTACCTATTTTGCTTACTGTTTTTAGCTTTGTGTATAACATAAAAAAGTCTTATATTTTCTTTCTTTTGAACTTTCATTAAGGTCACTTTGTGGTTTGAGTGCAAACTCACCCTCTTAGGCCTTATTTTGGCCTCTTTGGTGCCTTTTCTTGAGGCCTTATTTGCCTTGTTGTTTTGTGTCCTCTCATCACTGAAAACCAGTGAGTTTTTTAGTAGTGAGGAAGGTGGTTTGAAGTCTTGTAGAGGGGAGGGACACCCCTCTCCCCTTTGTCCCTCTTTTGCCTTTGTTTTTAGCTTAAAGGGCAACATGCATGCTTGCTTGTTTTGGCGCCATTTCAGAGCTTTTTTGGGTGTTTTGGATCATATTTTGTCTCTGTCTAATGGTGTTTTGTTGGTCCTATGCATGCACCTTATACTTGCTTTGCATTCCTCTATTTGGCATAGAGATGCATCTTGTGTTTAGGCCATGTTTCTTGCATGTATTAGCATAACTCCATGAAGATATTAGCATCATTTTTCCATGTTTAAGGGCTATGAGCCACTGATTTTGCCATGTTTGGCATGCTTGGTATAGTGGCTTTGCATTTTGGCTTGTAAGCCTTGGTTGTATAGATCACTAGCATGCTTAACTTAGTTTTTTTTTTTTCTCATGATTTGGCATCATTGTAGGCTATATTTCAGTCCCTAAATCATGCTCATATGCTTGCATTGGTCATCACTTTCATACTTTGGAAGGTTGTTCTTTTGTGCCTTGAAATAGGCCTTGTGCATGTTTGTGTATTTGAGGTATTTTGGGGCTATCATATCAGAGGGTTTGGGTGTATTTTTGCATGCTAGAATTCTGTTTTTATTTGCCTAATATATGCCATGAGTGGTCATTTTAGTAGGTAGTGGAATGCTCCACTTTGTGCCTTAGCTTTAGGCCTTTATGGTTACATGTTGGCTTGGACATTTGCCCACCTTTTGGGGCACTTTTGGCCACTGTTTTGGGGTGGATTGAGGTCTGCCCCATCATGGTTTAAGTCCACCATTGCACATTTGTCTAATGCTTGTTGCATGTTTGATTAATATGGTCTTTCCACATGCTAATCCTATTGCCTAAATTGTCCATGTTTGCATTGCATTTGCACCTTGCATGTTGCATTACATTTGGCATGTTTGCATTTTAGTATTAGGTTGTATTGTGGAGCCATGCTTGCATAACATGCATTACATTACTTGGTTTGGAGTGTCAAACCAAGTGTGAGGGTTGAGAGGAGTTCATACCACAAGTGATGCAACTTGTCCCAACTCTCGGTCATCGAGGCCCTTGACCAATACATGATAGAGCCTTGGTCTTCATTTGTGTGTTGCATGCATTTCCATTAAAATGCAAACTTGGCCTTTTAGGCCATCATGCACCAAGATGCATCATTGATGGCCCGAGGGTCGAGGACTATGCTCTCTTGAGTCTAACACATGATAGGGGGCATAGCCATGCTTACATTTGCTCAAAACTCCATGTCATGCCTTTGCTGCTCATTGTCACAAAATTGTCTTCGCAGAAATTTTACGACCGGCCACCAGTGCATGGCCGATAACCTCATGGACAGCCGGTAGATATTTTAGATGGCCGGTGGGCATTTCCTCCAGCCGATGGTGTGCAGCAGCATACAAGGAAGGTATTCTGGGACTTTGGCAGTTTTTGGAGAGACAGGGCAGTAAAAACAGAGGCAACAGTGGCATGACGCGGGTCTTCCGGGCAAGTTGGATCGAGCATGCATCATTCGAGCATCCCGAGGCAGGGCTGAGGCCCTTTTCTTTTTATATTGGATTTAATTTGATAATTAGAAATGTTGTAATAATTTATTTATTTATTGTTTGGACTGTAATATTTATTTGGTCCCTCCGAGCGGAGACGAATTTGTAATAAGGGTGGGTGTGTGTGTATGCATTCCAACCCCCACTTTTTTTTCTTCCCTTTTATTTACCTGCTTACGATGGTAGATTAGGGCATGTTTAAATTAGCATACAGTATGATAGCATGCGTGCATCCATACATTTGTCTTACATGCACTGGGCTCGGTACATTACGCTAACTGCATTGTATTTCAATTTCCAAATTGAATACTTGTTACTTTTAGCATTTCACATGCCATGCTTAGGATAGCCGAGCCTGTCTAGATTACACCCTTGCTTGTGTTGCATTAGCCACTTAACATGAACTAGGACCATGCATATGATTACTAACTAGTTTCTGTTTTGGCTTGGAGTACTAGGTGAGTTTTTTCGCTTTAGTATATCGCATGCGTGTGAATGTTGCCATAACAGCATGATTGCCATGTGGCTAAGTGCTTATATGAGATAAACTGCCTGAATGCCTGTGGGTGAAGGTTGAATTGTTTGAGATGGAAAAACTCATTGAAATCCGTGTTTTAACCTACTTGCGAGTAGCAAATTCCAAAGTGCTTTTCAAAACAAACGGATATGCAATGCTTGTTTCCAAATTAGGCAATCTAGTCTATACTTGTTTGCTGTGCGCATAACATAGTAATTCTAGGCTAATAACCGGAATAAGAACACATAACGTTTTCGAAATCGGATATCATGGTTAGTAGAGGCCGGTCTTCGGACCGGGCGAAAGGGGGTGCTCATAGCTGACCTTCCCCGATCGTACCCAAGCTCCCGAGCCAAGACAACTTTGGTGATGACGGACACGTGGCCTTCGGCACCAAGTCAGGGTTTCCTAAATTTCCCATTTTAAAAAATATTTAGGTGGCGACTCTGTATCTGGCAAAGCAGTCCATGTTTGGCACTTCTTTTCAAAATCTATTTTTCTCAAAACGATTTGCCAGAGTTGGACTCTTTGGTTCAGATTAAGAACCGCAACAAACAAAAAAAGGGAGTCCGAACTGTAGCCGAGGTCCCTCGCGGGTTTGTTACAGTCGCCACCTAAATATTTTATTTTAGGAAATTTAGGAGACCCTGACTCGTGCCTAAGGCCACGTGTCCGTCATCACCAAAGTTGCCTCGGCTCGGGAACTTGGATACGAGAGGGGAAGATCCTGAAATGAGCACCCCCGCTCACCCGATCAATGATCGGCATCTACTAACAAGATATGTTGTTTTTGAAAACACATACGTTTTTATTCCGATTTATTAGCTAGCTTACAATGTGATGCGCACAGCATACAAGTATAGACTAAATCACTCAAGTTGGAACAAAACATCTCATGTTTGTTTTCCGAAAATGATTTGAAGGTGCTACTCGCAAGTAGGCTAAGACGTAAATTTGTCACCCTCGGGTGGGCTTAAAACTCACATTTTGATGAATTGTTCCAATTCAAGCAATGAAGCCTTCATCCATAGGTATTCATGTAGTTTAACACTTAAGCAGTTAGACTCATGGCAAGCATCCTATCATGGCAGTCACTTACATACATGCAAGTATGCTAAAGCATAAACACTCACAGTGTACTCCGAGCCAAAACAGAAGCTAGTTAGTAATCAATGCATGATCCTAGCTATGTCAACAATGCCTAATGCAACACATGCAAAAATGCAACTAAGATAGGCTCGGCTATTCTAAGATGGCATATGAATGCAACACTCGATAACATGCTGTTAAACACGTATTCAAGTAAATGTATTAAAGTACAATACAGTTTATATGATGCGCCGAGCCCAGTGCATGCAAGACAAAAGGAATGATGCACGCATGCAAACATAAGTATGCTAATTAAAACATGCCCTAAAACTAACCATCAAAAGCTGGTAAATAAAAGGAAAAAGACGTGGGGTTAGAAGACATACATCACACACACGCACACTTATTACAAAATTGTGCCCTCTCGACGGAGGGTACGAATAAAAGCTACACTAAGCTATGCTACTTAATTACAAACCGAAACTAATTAACTAACAAGCTAAATAATTATTACAATCCAAATTGAAACAAATTGCTATGCTAAGCTAATTAAAATATTACAAAACAAATCAAATGACTAGTTTGCACGAACTAATCATAAATAAAGAAATGGCCTCGCGGGCAAGGAAGAGATACATGTTCGGTCTGTTTCGATCGGAAATCCACTATCGTGCCTCATGATGCCTCTGTTTGCACTCTTTTGGACTTCTGAAAATTGTGCCAACTTCCAAGATGCTTCTGATCCACCTTAGGAACATGCTGAGGGATGGTCGGCCAAGAGGGATGGCCATCGGCCAGAGTTGATGTCCATCAGCCACTTCTGATAGCCGGTCGGCAGCCTTGGTGGCCGGTCGGTAGCTTTGATGGCCGGTCGGCCACTGTTTCCTGCAATTTCTCCTTTTGCTGCAACAGAGCACAAATAGAGGCATGGTAGTGTATTTGCAAGGAAATGTGTGTACCACCATACTCCTTATCATATCTCAAGCTCAAAGGAGTATGGTACTCAACTCTCGGGCCACCAACCGAGCATCAAGTCAGTGAATGCACAAATAGATTCGATGAAACCTCCACCCTATCATGCATGATCAAGGGTGTCGGTGACTAAGAAATGAGGCACGTTTCATCACTTCAAGTATGAAATGTCTCTCATTTCTGGTGTTTGGATTAACATCCGATCCAAACATATGCAATGCAACACAAACATGTTATCTTGGCATGTTTTACTTTGATTCATTTTGTTTACTCATTTTAGATTACCGATAAGTCCTTTAACTGGTTAAGTCCAAAAGTGAGAGTCCTCTAATGAGAGGAAGGCCAATCAAAAGAATGGTTTAAGGCATAGGAGAAACCATGCCTTTAACTAGGAGGAACCCTCAGAAGAGAGAGTTAAAGCCATTTAAGCACAAGTCTCAATCCCTTGCATTAAACTCAAACTCAAGACTAACCAATCCTCAAAACAAATTAAAAGCGAAGAAATGAGGAGGATGGCAGATTTTCAGTGCTAAAGTGGCATGAAATGCAAGGCTCTACTATGAAAACATCGCATGCACAACATGCTAGGACACTTAAGCATTGAAACTAGTGAAGAGCTTTACACTAGGACCATGCAATACAATGCTCAATGGACTAAACCAACCCCAAAAAGACCTCATGCATGCCAAAACAGTGGCTAAAATGGACTGAAATGATAGCATGATAAGCAAGAGAAAGCATGCTCAAATGATGGCTCGCAAGCAAGGCACAAACTCAACTCTCAAACACAATTAAAGAGTGATAAACGTGAGAGTATGGAAAAGATATAAGTTCTGAAATTACATGCTAAATGATGCCAAAACATGCAATCATCGCAAACATGGCATGCTGTAGGGCTCAAAACACAAGACTAGTTAAGGCACTTGCACTATAGCTATGCAAAGCAAACCCCGAAAGGCCAAGAACACCCAAAACAGTCCTAAAGCATGTCAAAATAATGCTAAAACATGTATGGAGTATAGCCAAAATGAGCTAGAATAATAGGCTAAATAGACAAGCATGCAAGGCTAGCTAGCAAGGATTACACTACAAGTGTATAAATCATACAAGGGGTGAGCAAACCAGCCCAAAACAGAGTTTTGGCAGGTCCTAAAAGTCACAAAAAAAGTGCTTGAACATAGCCACAAAGAAGTAGAAACACATGCTCATTTGGTTGGCCATCAACAAAAGTAAACAAGAGAAGAGCAGGGGGGACAACCCCCTCATATTTGAGGCCTCAAATCCACCTTTTCACCACTAAAATTCCTCTGGAACTTAGTGGTTTATAGGCCAAAAAAGTTGGTTTGAAAGGTGGTGAAAGATGGCTCAAAAGGCTTTACAAGCCAAGGAGCAAAAGGGAGGAAAACCCCGTAGCCAAACAAGGCACAAACTGACACTTTTAGGACTGAAAAATAGAGATTTTCTCAATTCAAAACCACCCCAAAAATAGTGTATAAAGATGGCAAAACAGTAGGGCAAGACAAGCTTAAATGGGGTAAGTTGTATACCTTTGAAGCAAAGCACACACTAGGCACAAAAGAGGCACCAAACCAAGCTTAATCCTCCTTTTAGAACTCAAACAAGGCTCTAAGTAAGCTTCAAGCAACCTTGACCCATAGATGGACCACTTTCATCAAGGATGTCTAGGCAAAAAAGAGGTATTTCTCTACTTGCATGCACAAAAGACAAGAGAGAGAGAACTCTAGAGAGAGATACAGAGATTTTTGATCCAAAATTGTAGAGAGAGAGGGAGATTTTAGAGAGAGAGACTCCCCAAATGTTCTAACCTTAAAATAGGTGAGATATGGCTCAATATATAGCAATATATGAGCATTTGGTCGAAATATCTGATTTGGAAATATCTGATGCAGTGTACAACAGCTAGAGGAGAAATATCTGCCAATTCTGGGCTTTCTGGACATTTCTGGCCGACCGGCCACTTTTTTGGCTGATTAGGTTCACTTTTGGCCAACCTATGGCCGATGAGCTCCAATTGTGGCCGATGCACTCCCATAGAGGCCGACAGCAAAAACTAACCCCAGTCCCCAACTTGCACCAGGCATAAATCTTTCATTTGGACTCATTTTCAGGTCATTCTTGTGTCCAAATTGAAGCCCTGGAAGTAATATTTACAATGGTGGCAGCCTTGCATAAAAATTCCAAGTGTGCTAAGAGATATCCCTCTTTAGTGAAGACGGCTCAGTTTCGGTCCAACCAAAATGATGCCCAACTTCAACCAATCATATCTCCCCCATCCGGACTCGGCTTTAGGAAATTATTGAGTGCAAAATGAAGCCCCGAAAGTCTTCTTTCCAATGGTGGTGGCCTCGTAGCTTAAATCCAAGTATATAAATGGATAGTCCTGATTTAGCGAGGGTCGTTCGAGTCTCTTTGAACGGTTCATGCCCAACTCTTTCCCCAACTGGGTTTCTTCCCTCTTCTCCAATTTTCCTCAACTCAAAACCCCTAAACAACGTGTTTTGAAATATTTTTCAAAGTTTTCATCTGTCTTTCATTCATTTCCACTTTGTCCTTGCTCGGTTTACCGAAAAGCATAACATTTAATGAAATACGAGCCTCAGAACATCGTAGGAACTTTATTTCAAAAATATTTTGAAAGAGAGGGTTTTAAGGTCTAAAAACCATTCAAAATAGCTTTGGTTCAAAATGGGGAGTGAGGTTAGGATTTGACTCTCCTCTTGTCAAAGAAATCGATCCTTTACACTGCACTACTTTCACCACCAAGTAAACCATCAGTAGCGCCCAAGTCTTAAGGGCAGTCAAAAATGGGGTGTCTACAGCTAGGATGAGTTTTTCCAATGGAAGGTAACGTGTTTCCACATCAACCATGGCCTTGCTCACATAATACATTGGCCGCTGCCCCCCAAGCTCTTCCTTTAACAGTATGGCGCTGACGGCCTGGTCGGAAACTGCCAGATATAAAATGAGCGGGTCACCTACCGAAGGTGTTGTCAAGAGTGGAACTGATCGGAGGTAAGTCTTCAGACCGTTGAAAGTGGCTTCGCACTCAGAGGTCCGTTCAAAAGCTTTACCCTGCCATAGGGTACGAAAGAATTGTCAGCAGCGATCTGTGGAACGACTGATGAACCTGTTGAGTGCGGCGGCCATCCCCATCAACTTTTGAACCTCCTTCACTGATCAAGGGGAGCCGAGTTCCAGGATTGCAGTGATTTTCCTGGGGTTGGCTTCGATTCCTCGGTGCTTGACAATGTAGCCAAGGAATTTCCCAGATCCGATCCCAAATGCACATTTAGAAGCATTCAGCTTCATTTTGTACTTGCGTTAAATGTCGAATGTCTCTTCCAGATCGACTAGATGAGTTTGCTCTTGTTTTGATTTGGCCACCACATTGTTAATGTACACTTCCATAGTATGGCCGAGTTGCTCCTTGAACATGGCAGAGACCAGTCTTTGGTAAGTTACCCCTGCATTCTTCAGCCCAAAAGGCATAACCTTATAGCAATACGTTCCTCTTGGGGTGAGGAATGCAGTTTTGACTTGGTCATCCAAATGCATGGCAATTTGATGGTACCCTCTGTAGGCATCGAGGAAGCTCATACATTGATGACGAGCTGTGGCGTCTACGAGTTAGTCAATTCTGGGGAGAGGAAAACAATCCTTGGGGCAAGCTTGATTTAAGTCCGTGAAGTCCACACAAACACGTCAAGTCCCATTTTTCTTCTTTACAACCACAGTATTCGACAGCCATGTAGGATAGGTCACTTCCCGGATTGCCCCGGCATCAAGCAACCGGTCAACTTCCTTAACAATGGCAGTAGTGTGTTCTGTGGCTGACCGTCGACTTTTCTGAATAATCGGCTTACATTTGGGGTGGACATTTAAACGGTGCTCAGAAACAGATAGATCTACCCCCAGTATCTCATTTGGTGACCATGCAAATAAATCAAGGTTACCGAGTAAGAAAGTAATTAGCTGCTGCTTGTTGATTTTATTCAAGGATGCACCGACCATGAAGAACCTGTTAGGATTCCCGTTAATTTCAACTCGATCCAGGGCTTTCGTGGCATTTTCACTTGGGAGTCGTCCAACATCGTCGAGGCTCTCTTAATCTAGCACCTCAATAGAATTTACTGCCAGCACTCTTGGTGTCTTTGTAGTAAGAAGATAACATGTTTGTGTTGATTTCTGGAAACGGATAATGAGCTGGAGACAGGCCCGACTCGGTGAACCCAAGTTTGATAAAGGTCTTGTAATACATGACTTCTGAAGTACTCCTCCGGTCGATAAGAACGCGTTCGACGATGAATCGGCTTACGCACAGTTCGATGACCAATGGATCGATGTGGAGGAGCGTTACGCCGATCAAATCAGAATCATCGAAGGTAATACTCGGAGCTTCATGGGGTCGTTTGGCTGGTGTGATTTGCTTTTAGGGGTCCGGATTTGACTGAATCATGTGAATCACGGATACTGTTGGCAGGCTGTATATCATATGGATTACGCCGAGTGGAGGTGAATCCTGCCTTAAAGCTATTGTTTTGGTTGCGTTGTGTTTTCGGACGTACTGCTTTAGTCGACCGTCTTGTACCAATTTCTCAAGGTGATCCTTCAATGCATAACAACTCTCGGTATCATGGCCGTGGTTCTTGTGATATTCGCACCGCCTATCCCGTCTTCTCGTGTCGGGAGGTCCCACCATTTTTTATGGCCATTTGAAGAATGGAAGGTGTTGAACTTCAGACATAACCATGCCGATTGGCTCCGACAACTCCATATATTTCTTGTCCACGAGCCTTGTGCGCCTGCTATCCACTTAAAGTTGTTCACTAGCTCGGTGGGAACATTGGTCATTGGGTCGGCGTGAATCCCGTCTTATGGCCCGTTTAGCTCGATTCCGCGGTTCAGGGCTCCGCGATGGTACAGAATTTATCGGTTAAACGATCTCAGAAGAGGCCGTCTTGTTGGCCTTGTGCCCGGCTTTAACCCGCAGGGCGTCATCTTCCACTTTGTAGTATTCCTCGACTTTCTTCATCAACGACCAGACTGTTTTAGGGGGCCTTCTGGTCAAGGAACTGCGGAGGGGACTATCAGAATGCAACCCCATTTTAAAGGCGGTGATGGCCATGGAGTCGTTGCAGGCGTCATCCACAAGATTAAAGCATTCCCAATAACGCCGAATACGCTCGTAAGGTTTTCCCTGGTTAGATTTGCATTGCCCAGAGAGAGTCGGCTTACTTCGGCTGGACCTCATTTGTGATGAATCTTGCCCTGAAGGATTTCTGTAATTGATGGAAGCTCTTAATCGACGTCGATTCCAACTTGTAATACCATCTGACAGTCAATGGTCCTAAACTGCTCGAAAATATCCGGCACATGAGAGCCTCGTCATCTGCATGCAGCGTCATGGCTGCTTATAATGACGGATATGGTCAGTGGGATCCGATTTTCCATCATATAGGGTGGACAATTGGGCCTTGAACTTTTTGGGTAGTACTGCCCTTGCGATCCGTCGCACAAAGGGGTCATGTTGGTCCTCTTCGTCTGAATCATTTCTTATTCTCTTATTCCATGCACGCGGACTTCCTTAAGAAGAACTGGAGACTTCGAATCGCCCCTTCTTTTTGGGTTCTGTGGATAAAGAGTCAGAATCACTGCCACTATCTTGTCTCTAAACTCGAGGTTGTCGACCATCTTTTCTCAGAGGTTGTGGCAGATCTTGGCACGTGGCATGTTGGGATTTTGCCACCTCTAAGGCCAAATCCTGTCGAAAGCGCTTGTTCTCAGCCATCATGTTTTCCAACCTCTGTTCGTTTTGTTTCACCTGATCCATAATCGCTTGCATTGTTTGATCAACTGAATCGAAGTTCAAGGCTCTTCGTGCAGTAATGTTTTCTAGTCCCAGCATGGTGCTTGGAGTGGTATCGACTCATGGCGTAAGGTTGTCAACGACTACCGGAGGATCTTCCGTCACGCCCGCCATGGATGTGATAGAGTATTCCCACAGACGGCCCCAATTGTGGAGAAGTCGTTTGGAAATATTCTTTGGATCCAATGGGATGCTCGAGATCCTCAGCCAGCTACCTGAAAAGAAATGAACACTCCGGTCGGGGGTGCCGGAATTAGCACTTCGACAGATAAGTCACTATATACTCTCTTGGTTTCTTCTATCGTAAGTTAAGCTTACTTGTTATCACATACCTCTCTTTGGTTGACGTTCCTCTATTTATATTTTTCTCCAGGCCTCAGGGTTGGGCCCACCTTTAATCCATCATGCAATTATTTACTCGGCTCCTTCTGTTGCTGACCAATCTCCACTCGGCTCCTCGCTCAACTGGTTCTATGGCCGATTAGGATACCTCTGAATTTATATAAGACGGGGCCGAATGCAACGTACATGTCTCGATTCTCTAAGAATAATATTTGGCCTCTTTACATCCCCCAATACTCGGCTCTCACAGCATTTAAGCCACTTTCACAAAGTTATGGCCATACACCGATGGAACGAGGCTCTAATGTGTATCCTGTTCCCATCCAGCCTTGGAGATTTGGGTTTAACTTGGTTTGAAAAGTTGCCAAAAGGCAGCATTGCCTCCTGGGCACAACTTGCGGAGGCATTTGCTTACCAGGTTCAAGACAAACACCAAGACGCTAGTTGAAATAGATCAATTGCTCACCATCGACATGGGCGAGAAAGAAACATTGAAGCCTGATAACAATAGATATTGGGAGATTTTCAACCAGATAGGTGATTAGCCCACTAACCTAGCTATTGCGCAGTATAAGCGGGGTTTGCCATTAGGCCATAAGTTGAGGGATTCAATGACAATGACACCGCCCCTCACTATGGAAGCCTTGATGGAGAGAGTGCACCAGCACATCAGGTAGATGAAGATGGTGCCCGCGGCAAAGTAAAGTCCGGCACAACAGCGATGTCGGACAAGAAACCCGCGAGAAAGGTTAATACAGTCGGAAAGATGGGCCGACCTAATAACAACAATCACAGCGCACCACCTAATGGTGAAGACACCCAGACAAGGAGGTTAAGGGTGCATACCACCATTAAGACTATCTTCATTAAGCCCATCTACCGAATTCTTAGTGAAATACGCGATAAACCCTTTGTTCGGCGGCTTGCCAAATTAGGGGAAGCACAGAGGGGCTACAACAAGAGATATAGGTGCACCTTTCATGATGAAGTAGGGAACTGAACTAAAGATTGCATGCTTTTCAGGCAACATCTGGAGGAGCTAGTGGCAACTGACCATTTAGATCAATATATTGAGGGAGTGCTCAACCTGCCCTTCAAGATCGCACGTGATAGATAGGATGCCGACAAACAGTCCACCTCAAGGCGTGATAAATGTCATTCATGGGATTATAGAACCTGAGCGAGTTTGCGAGCTCAAAGGGATGACCAAGAAGGCGGAACACATGAAAGAAGTGCTGAGTGTTCAACCGACCATAAAGAAAGGGAAGACGGAAACATAGAACATCATCACTTTCTTTGATAGAGACTTAGCAAGGTTGCAGAACCCTCACAACGACGTACGAGTTGTTACTTTATGCGTCAAAAACTTTGATATCAAGAGTATCCTGATAGACCAGGGAAGCTTGTGCGAGATAATGTACTATGAGACCTTCAAACAATTGAAATTGAAGGACAAAGATTTGGCACCGACGACTTCTCCTTTGGTCGGTTTCAACTCGATGCCAAAATGGCCAGTTAGGAAGATAATTTTGTTGGCCAAAGCTGGCTTGATGACAAAGAAAGTGGAGTTCTGGGTGTTGAAAGTCCACTCCACTTATAACATCATTTTGGGAAGAGCATGGGTACACGCCATGCGAGCTGTAGCATCAACTTACCATCAAGTAATGTGGTTCCCAAATGAAGCTGGAGTAATTAAGGAGGTCCTGGGAAACCAAGTCATGTCCAAGCAATGCTTCGTGACCTTGAACAGCAACTGAGCTGCCAGCCAAGGGATTCGTGCAAATGGAAGAAGAACCGAAGAGTAACAAAATGTTCGCAAACGTCGGCAAGGCAGCCGAACAGAAAGCAGTGGAAGACCTGGTTGAAGTAAGAATTGACGAGAATGATCCAGAGAAGTTCTTTTTACGTGGCGCATCTTTGTCTAGCATTGAGACAAAGAGATCATGGAATTTTTTATCTCTAATATCGAAGTATTTGCGTGGACGCCATACGATATGCCTAGGATTGACCTGAACTTCATATGCCATTAACTTAGCATCAACCCTTCTGCCAGACCGATTATACAGTGAACGCGCAAGTCAACTCTACATCACACCAAGATAGGAACTGAAGAGGTGAGAAACCTATTAGATACAGAGGTAATTAGAGAGGTTCACTATCCCAAGTGGATCTCTAACATCGTGGCAATGGCCAAAAAAACGACAAATGGTGCGTTTATGTGGACTACAAGATGGTCAACAAAGCATGCCAAAAGATAGTTTTCCTCTACCAAGGATAGACCAACTGGTGGACCTAACTACAGGCCACAACCAACTTAACTTTCTCGACGCGTATCATGGATACCATCAGATTGCTATATATGAACCGAAAAAGGAGGTCACATCCTTCACAATTCCAAGGGGTTTTGTATCGCTACAAGGTCATGCCCTTTGGCCAAAAATGCAGGGGCAACATTTTAGCGAATGGTCACCAAAATGTTCCAACCATTGTTAGGAAGAACAATGGAGGCTTATATCGATAACATGGTGGTCAGGAGTAAGAATGAAGCAAACCATCTCAACAACCTAGCTGAGATGTTTCAAATTTTGAAGACCCACATGTTGCGATTAAATGCTTCCAAGTGTGCATTTTGCATGGGGTCAGACAAGTTTCTCAGCTTCCTAGTGACCAACCACGATATAGAAGCAGATTCATCCCAAATCAAGGTCGTTCAAGAGCTCGAAAGGCCTAACACGGTCAAGGAATTGCAACACTTGATAGGCCTGGCAGCAGCACTAAACCAATTCATAAGTCGGTTGTTAAATAGATGTCAACAATTGTTCTGGGCACTTAGAGCAAAATTTAAGTGGGATGAAGAGTGTGACTGAGCTCTACAGAGCATGAAGGAGTACTTGACTCTCTCCACCACTCTTAGCGACCCCAGTGCCTGCAGAGGAACTTTACTTACTTGGCGGTTTCCCAACATGCAATTAGCGCAGTGTTGATACGCACATAAGAAATACAGCACTTGCCCATCTTTTATGTGAGCAAGCCAATACTAGCTCCTGAAACGAGGTACTTGCCATTAGAGAAGCCTACTTTAGCTATAATGATGGCTTCAAGAAAACAACCGCCCTTCTTTTCATGTGCACACTATGGTCGTATTAATGGCATTCCCTCTAAAAGCCTTGTTTGAGAGGGCAGACTTCTCCGGAAGAATACTGAAATGGACAGTGGAATTGGAACAGTTCGACATCAAATTCAAACACATAATAGCGATAAAGGGCCAAGCTTTGGCAGACTTTGTGGCAGAGTTTGCTCCAGGAAGTCTCTCTATTTGTTCAGTCGACTTGATAGAAGAAATCGGACAGGGGGGGAAGTTGTCGCGGGAATAGCACATCCCTCACTGCGAGTTGATCAACCGCTTAATATGCATTATCAAGACCGCCCAATCGAGGCCAACAAAGGCAATGCCAGGGAGGGAAGGAGAAGCCACGCAACTACAAGCGCAATTTGCGAAGATATGCCTATGAGGGACGTGGTAAGGCAACCAAGCAGAAAGGAAAGACTTGGAAGAAATCACCGACATCCTAGATCCTAAAACATCTTTAGACCCATCCACATGCTAGAAGTTGTTTGTGGGAGAAATATGGACGCTCTTTGTGGATGGCACGTCTAATAAACATGGTGCTTGACTTGGGATAATCCTCATCTCGCCAGGTGGATTGATCATTGAATACGCAATCACACTTGGATTTCTAGCATCTAATAATGAAGTGGAGTACGAAGTAATGTTAGCCGATTTGAAGTCAGCCTACCAGATAAAGGGCACTAAGCTAATGGTATACAGCGACTCCTAGTTCGTCACCAACCAAATATTAGGCGACTATGAAGCAAGGGATAATAGAATGGCCAAGTATCAGGAGCTGGTCAGAAATGAGATCATGAAATTTGAAGTCGTGAGAATAGAACAAATTAGTCGAGTGGAAAATAGCAAGGCGAACGAACTGGCTGATTTTCTATCGATGCCAAACACTTCTATCTCACATCCTTGCCTAATTGACTTTCTGCCAGGATCGAGCATTGAGGAACCTGAAATGGCCAAGGTATTCTGCGCCGAGCTAGGTCCTTCCTAGATGGGCCCATTATTACCTTCTTGAAAGATAGGATTCTACTAGAGGACAAGAAAGAGGCAAACAAGATCCGAGCGAAGTCACAATGGTTTTGGCTTTCTCCATCTCTAGCGCTATACAAAAAGTCCTTCACTAGACCATACTTGAAGTAAGTCCCTCCTAGCAAGGTCGAAGCCTTTCTGTTCGAAATTCACGAAGGCATTTGCTGAAGCCACTAGAGGGGAAATCTTTGGCTTATTGAGCTATCTCACAAGGATTTTGGTGGCCATCCATGCAAGAAAACACAGAGAAATATGTTAGAAAATATGAACAATGCTAGAAGTTTGCACATCAAATCCCTTAGCTGGCCAGAGAGCTCTTACTTCTGACCAGCCCTTGGTCCTTTGCAATGTGGGGCTTAGACATAGTTGGACCACTCCCAACCGCACCAGGCAATAGAAACTTTTTCACGACAAACTACTTTACAAAATGAGTGGAGATAGAAGCACTTGCATCCATCAAAGAGAAAGACATCAAGAATTTTGTCTGGTAGAACATCATAACCTGGTTTCGAATTCCTAAGGCCTTAATATCTGACAACAACACTCAATTTGATGGAAGAAACTTTAGGGGCTTTTGCGAAGAGCACAAGATAGAATTCTACAACTCCACGCCGGCATACCTCCAAGCCAATGGCCAGGCCGAAGCATCAAAAAAAGTAATATTAGATGGTCTGATGAAGAGGTTAGAAAAAGAAAAAGAAAAGTGGGTTGAGGAACTTTCCCATGTCTTGTGGGCTTACCAGACTACACCTAGGCAGTCAATCAGGGAAACGCCTTTTGCCTTGGCATATGGCATGACGCGGTGATCCCGTTAAAAGTCAGCCTCCCCGCCATTAGGAGAAAAAGTTTTGACCCAGATTTGGATGGCCAAACAATTACCTTGGAATTGTACCTTGCCAAAGAACGAAGAAAGAGGGTGTTAATCCATATCACCTCATATCAGCAGGAACTGTCCAAAAAGTACAACAAGGCGGTGCATCCAATTCAAGATTGGAGATTAGGTGTTGCGCAAAGTAATAAGAAATACTTTGGTGCCTGGTAATGGAAAATTAGGACCTAACAGGGAGGGGTTGTACAAAGTGATAGGGCTAGCAAGAAGGGGAGCTTACCAACTGGAAGACAAAGATAGCTAAGCTATTCCAAGGCAATGGAATACTACTAATCTCAAGATATTTTATTTTTAGCAATTGTAATCTTTCCATCTTTTTTGTTCAATATCAATAAAACAAGTAGCCAATTTTTTCCAAATTTGTTTAATATCTGTGTTCATGGCAGTCTATATAAAATCTCTGCACAACTGGGGGCAAAATGGGTTGGCAAGTTTGACTAAGTTTTTGACCTCTTTGACTGAGTACGTTATCTCGGCCAAAGCAGGTTGGCAGGTTTGACAAACAAATTTTTGAAGTCTTTGGCCGGATGGTTATCTCGACCAAAGTAGGTTGGCAGGTTTGACCAACTTTTTTGAAGTCTTTGGTTGGATGGTTATCTCGACCAAAACAAGTTGGCAAGTTTGACCAACAATTTTTTATCTCTATTGGCATCCCAGCCAATGCAAGTTAGCAGGTGTAGCTCGATTTTCTTTGTGCCCCCCCTTTCAGAGAGCTTGAATTGGTCCTACAGTTCAGACTCCTACCACGGTTCTGAATCTAATCTCACAAAGTGCAATATGAGATTGATAAACACCAAAGACTCTAATCTGGCACATCATTTTCCAAAACCAGATTTTGAGTCAAATAATGCCAAAACGGCACTGCTTTGCCAGATTACAGAGTCGCTACCTAAATATTTTATTTTTGAAAAATTTAGGAAACCCTGACTCATGCCAAAGGCCACGTGTCCGTCATCACCAAAGTTGCCTTGGCTCGGGAACTTGGGTACGAGAGGGGAAGGTACTGAAATGAGCACCCCCGCTCGCCCAATCAAAGATCGGCCTCTACTAATAATGATATGTTGTTTTATAAACCTCGTGTGTTCTTATTCCGGTTATTAGCTAACTTTACTATGTGACGCACGCAAGCAAATATAGACTAAAATTGCGAGAATTGGAACAACTCAACTCATGTTTGTATTCGAAAATGGTTTGAAGTTGCCACCCTCAAGTGGGCTTAGAAATGCGGATTTGCCATCTCAAGTGGGCTTAAAACATGATTTTGCCACTTCGCAAAGTGGGCTTAAAACTCTCATTCGTTGAACCGTTCCAATTCAAACAATTAAGCCTTCATCCACAAGCATTCATGCAGTTAATCATTTAAGCAAATAGCCTATGGAAAGCATGCGAAATATGGAATCACTCACACTCATGCAAGTATGCTAAAGCGTAAAGACTCACCGAGTACTCCAAGCCACAATAAAAGCTAGTTAGAAACAATGCACGATCCTAACTATGTAAGATGCCTAATGCAACACATGCAATAATACAAAAAGATAGGCTCGGCTACCTAATCATGACATATGATTTGATTCAATTTGATAACACACTTTGAAACACGTATTCAAAGAAGTGTATTAAAATAACAATACAATTTGAATGGTGCGCCAAGTCTTGGTGCATGCAAGACAAATGAATGATGCAAACATGCAAGCATCAGGTATGCTAATTGAAAAATGTCCCTAGTCTAACCATTGAACACGGATAAATAAAAGGGAGAAAGACGCGGGGTTGGAAGACATGCACACACGCACACACACTTATTACAACATTGTGCCCTCGCGAATGAGGGTCCGAATGAATAAGCTAAGCTACACTAAGCTAAGCTAAGCTACACTAAGCTAAGCTAAGCTAACTAATCTAATTAAACTAATTAGACTAATTATTACAAATCAAATGAATAACAAGTAAACTAATTACTAATTATTACAACCCTTTAACTAATTAGCAAACTAGTTAATTAAAGCAAATGTATACTAGCTAATCATGCAAGATATATAACTACACTGCCTCAGCTCTACCTCAGGTAACAGAGGATGCATGCACTTGGTTTTCGCCTCGAAAAGTTTTCCGTTTTGCTCTTAAGAGGCTCTGTTTGCAGGGTTGACCATACTCCAGAATCTTTCTGCTCCACCTTACCAAATCAAAACTGAGGATTACACCATTGACCTGCTGGCCATGATAGGCTGCTACTGGCCCCCTGCCGGCCAAAAATGTTCCTTGCCGGCCAAGAGTGAACCACTGCCGGCGACCAACGAGCCACTGTCGGCCACTGGTGTTCTGAATCCCCACACTGCAATAGAGCACAAACAGAGCAAAATGAAGGTTTTTCTAGAGGTATGTTTGTACTGTACCCCTCCTTATCATCTCAAAACCTCAAAGGAGTGGCACTCTTGGATCCAAAACCCCCAATCAAGCAATTTCATTGCATGATGGCCAAAGATCCAAGTTGTACAATAAATGCACAAAACAAGACTCAAGACCACTACCTTATCATCTGTGATCAAAGGCAATGGAGACCAAGGAGATTGACTCATTTCATCACTTTGAGTATGAAATGCTCCAATCTTCCTTGTGTTCAATATAACGTTCGATTGAACACATTTACTGTAAACACAACATGCTTAACGTGCTCAAGTTTTACTTGTCAAATTTTATTTACACATTTTAAGTTACCAAACCATTCTTTAGTCAATTTGTCCAAGGTGAGAGTCCTCTAGAGAGAAAGAAGTTTCAACCAAGGGATAATGTAAGGCAAGAGAGAGTTCATGCCGTTGGTTAGTAGAAACCCTCAAAAGATGATTAAAACCTTTAAGCACAAACTCTATCTCAAGCTTAAAGAATCCCAAACTTGAAGCAACTCTCAAAAGCAATTGAAAGAGTGAAATAAATAAGAATGTGACAGAGCTATGTATGCTGGAATTACATTCAAAGTGACATTATAACACGCAACCAACTCAAACAACTCATGTTTAAAGGCCTAAAACAATGTGCTAGTGAAGGAATTTACACTACAGCTATGCAATACAAAGCTCAAAAGCAACAACGAGCCCAAAACATATGTAAAATAGCCCAAAATATAGCTTAAAACATTCTGAAATTAAGCTAACACAAGCTAGAATAATAGGTTAAAACATGAAGCATGCTAGACTAGTAAGCAAGACACAAGGAGGAGAGGCTAACCCCTCCAATTTTGGACTTCAAAAGATGTTTTTATCCACTGAAATAGCTCTGAAAAATAGTGTTTAAAAGCTCTGAAAAAGATGATGCAAGGGTGGGAAACACAAGGGCAAAGGCCTCCAAAACAAGGTTCAAAGAAGGGCTATCAACCACTCAACCTTTAATGGCCTTAGGACCCAAGCTTCTGCCCAAAAAGACAGTTTTTATAGCCCAAAATCAACTGAAAGACATGCTAGAATGAAGGCAAAACTAGCTAAGACAAAAAGCTAAAACATGGGGTTACACTACAACCATGTAAAAGGCTACTCATACAACACAAACAGCTCAAAACAGAGCTAAAGCAGCCCAAATCAGAGGCAAAAACATGCTGAAAATAAGCTAAGTTAAGCTACAAAAATATGCTAACATATGAAGTTAACTAGGCATGAAAGCTAGACACGAGGGGAGGCTAACCCCTCCAATTATGGACCTCAAAACAAAGTTTTTGTCACTGAAAAACCTCTGAGTTTCAGTGGTTAAAAGGCCAAAAGAGTTGGTTTGAAAGTGATGAAAAGATGGCACAAAAGCTTAACAAGCAAAGAGACAAGAAGAGTGGACCACCTCAAAACTCAAAATAGCCTCAAACCACCATTGTAGACCATAAAAACAGAGTTTTTCAGAGGTTAAAACCAGCCTCAAAATAGTACAAAACCATGGAAAAAGGATGGTAAAGCAAGTGTACAAAACAAGCACAAAGGGAGAGAGTTATACCTCTTGAAGCATAACACAATTTTAGGCAACAAAACCAAGCAAAATCACTTTCAAGAGCTCCAAGAAGACCTTCTAGAACCTCAGCTCAAAGATAACCAACTTTGGTCAAGCATGTATAGGCAAAGGAGAAGTGTATCTACACTTGTATGCACTTATGCACAAAGGTTCAAAAGAGAGAGAAATGTAGAGAGAGAATTGTAGAGAGAGAGACTCCCAAACTTTTTCATCCTCAAATGTTCTAACCTTGACAACAATAGGGAAGGCTCTCTATATATATAGAAGAATGAGGCTTCAGGTCGAAAATATCCCAAAATGGTCAGCTAGAATAGCTGGAACACAAATATCTACAAAAATCAGACTTTTTGCATTAATGGCCGGCAAGGGATCATTGATGGCCGGCAAGGATCACTCTTGGACGGTAGTTGGCTGGAAAAGGCCATTCATGGCCGACACATGGCCAGAAAAGCCCATCCATGGCCAGCAACCTCCACCTCTAGTTATTCAGAAAAGTCTGCTTTTTGGGCTCAACTTCAAATGGGAATATCTCCTCCATTTGCACTCCTTTGCAGGTCATTCTTGAGCCTAAATTGAATACCTGGAAGTCTTCTTTCCAAAGGCGGCAGCCTCACATCAAAATTCCAAGTGTACAAAAGGATATGCCTCTTTGAGTGAAGACTACTCAGTTTCGATCCTACCCAGATTCATGCCTAACTTCTTCTCAGCTAGTTTTCTTGCCTCCGCTCCTCTTTTCTTCAACTCCAAACCTTTAAATAAGGTGTTTTGAAAGAGTTTTCAAAGAATTCACCTCTCTTTCATTCATTTCCACTCTATCCTTGCTCGGTTGACCGACAAGCGCAACATTTAACAAAATACGAGGGTCAAAACATCGTAGGAACGTTTTCAAAAACTACTTTGAAAGAGAGGGTTTTAAGGTCTAAAAATCATTTTGGTCAAAAGGCTTTGTCCAAAAAAGGTTTGTGGGTTCGGGATTTGACGCTCTCTTTGCCAAAGAAATCAAACATTTGCACTGCACAACTTTCATCACCAAGTAAGTAATTAGTGGCACCCAAGTCTTAAGGGCGGCCAAAAATAGAGTGTCTACAACAGGTTTGACCAACAAATTTTTGGAGTCTTTGGATGGATGGTTATCTTGGCCAAAACAGGTTGGCAGATTTGACCAAACACTTTTTTAACTCTTTGGCTGATATTGTTATCTCAGCCAAAGCAAATTGGCTAGTTAGACCAACAAATTTTTGGAGTCTTTGGCTGGATGGTTATCTTGGCCAAAGCAGGTTGGCAAGTTTGACCAACAGGTTTTTAAGACTCTTTGACCGATATAGTTATCTCGGCCAAAGAAGGTTGGAAGGTTTGACCACCAAATTTTTGAAGTTCTTCGACCGAGATGGTTATCTCGACCAAAGAAGGTTGGTAGGATTAACAAGGACCGAGTTGGCTAACTCGGCAGAGCCCGCAAAACCCAATAAAGTAAATTAAAGAAATAGTTGACGAGCAAAAAGTTAAAATTTTTCGTTAATATCAAAACTGATTACAAGAGAAGAGACAGGTAGCCTAGTTACAATGCGAGAAAAAATAAAAAGAAAAGAAAAACTACAAAAGCATGATTCCATCATGGCCATGCAAAAAGGTCATCCAGCTCGGCATCAGCACCAATGCCGACTTCACCACTTGCCAGATCGGCTTCAGCACCATCTTTCAGGGACAAATCAATGATGCCTTCATCGAAGAACAGGTGTGGCTCAATCTAGCTTGGCATTTTCGATTAAGTAGGCAATGAGCTCTATCGATCGAAATCACCAGCTGCAGAGGGAGCAATGTTCAGTGCCGGGCTATCCTCCGCATTCACCTCCACCACCAAGAATTTTTGTTGCATAGCATTGACATACGCTGTCATGTAGCTCAACATGAAGTGTGGAGGAGGATTCAAGAAAATGTCAAAATCATGTGCTTGGTCAAGCTTCTCTACCGCTGCTGTAGACCGCCCGGAACTCCGCTCCGCATGCAAGGGCGCGAATTCGTTTGTTCTTAGCTACTACAGTTCAGACTCGTGTCACGGTTCTGAATCTAATCTCACAAAGTGCAATGTGAGACTGATAAATCACCAAAAAGTCCAAATCCGACAAATCATTTTGGAAAATTGATTTTAATAAAGAAGTGCCAAACATGGACTACTTTGCCAGATACAGAGTCACCACCTAAACGTTTTATTTTGGGAAATTTAGGAAACCCTGACTCGTGCCTAACGCCACGTGTCCATCATCACCAAAGTTGCCTTAGCTCGGGAACTTGGGTACGAGAGGGGGAAGGTCATGCAATGAGCACCCCTGCTCGCCCGATCAAAGATCGGCCTTTACTAACATGATATTTTGTTTTTGAAAACACATGCGTTCTTATTCCGGTTATTAACCTAGATTTTACTATATGATGCGCACAACATACAAGTATAGACTAGATCGCCTAAGTTGGAACAAAACATTTCATGTTTGTTTGTTTGAAAATGGTTTAGAAGTGCTACTCGCAAGTAGGCTAAGTCGTGGATTTTGACACCTTCAAGTGGGCTTAGAAAACATGATTTTGATGAATTGTTCTAATTCAAGCAATCCAACCTTCACCCACAGGCATTCAAGCAGTTAAACACTTAAGCAGTTAGCCTCATGGCAAGCATGCTATACATGGCAACATACACTTCTCATGCAGTATGCTAAAGCGTAAACACTCACAGTATACTCCGAGCCAAAACAGAGAACTAGTTAGAAATCATGCATGACCCTAGTTATGTTAAGAATGCCTAATGCAACACATGCAAAATGTAACTAAGATAGGCTCGGCTATTCTAAGATGTCATGTGAATGCCACTAGATAACATGTATTCAAATTGGAATTGAAATACAATGCAGTTAGGATGATGCGCCGAGCCCGGTGCATGCAAAATAGATGCATGAATGCAAACATGCTAGCATAAGGATGCGAATTGAAATATGCCCTAAAACTAACCATCGTAAGCGATTAAGTAAAAGGGAGAAAGAAATGGGGGTTAGAAGACATGCATCACACACATGCACGCTTATTACAAAATTCACCCTCTCGACGGAGGGTCCGAATAAATAAGTTAAGCTAGCTAAGCTAAGCTAATTAAACTAATTAGACTAATTAACTAATCTAATTAAACTAATTAGACTAATTATTACAAAATGAATCAATTAATTAAATGCATTAACTAATTAATTACAACACTTTTGTAAATAAAGCAACAGTTTATTCCAAGTTAACAAAAGCACTGAAATGCCTTCATGATGAGGGATGCATGCATGCTCAGTCGACTATGCTCGGAAATCCACTACCGTGCCTCATGATGCCTCTATTTGCAATATTTTGGACTTCTAAACATTGTGCCAACTTCCAAGATGTTTCTAATCCACCTTAGGAATATGCTAAATGGTGGTCAGCCAAAAGGAATGGCCATCGGCCAAAGTTAATGGCTATCAGCCAATTTGATAGCCGATCGACAGACTTTGAGAGTCGGTCGGCAGCTCTGATGGTCGATTGGCCACTGCTTCCTGCAAATTCTCTTTTTGCAACAACAGAGCACTAACAGAGGCATGGCAGTGTCTTTTCAATAGAATGTGTGTGCAACCACACTCCTTATCATGTCTAAAGCTCAAAGGAGTGCAGTGTTCGGCTCTCGAACTATCAATCACACATCTCAATGCATGATGGCCAAAGAGGCCGAGTTGCACAAATCAATGTCAATAAATGCACACAAATACCACATAAGACTCAATGAACCTCTACCTTATCATGCATGATCAAAGGTGTCGGTGACCTAGAAATGAGGCGCGTTTCATCACTTCAAGTATGAAACGTCCCTCGTTTCTCGTGTTTAGATTAACATCCAATCCAAACACAATGCAATGCAACAAACATGCAACCAACATGCAACACAATGTAATATAGCAACATGAAAACACAATGCAATGTAACAACATGCAAACACAATGCTCTTCTATGAATTCTAGAATGGCATGCACAAGGTTCCAACATATGAACAATGCATGCATGGCAAGTTTGGAAGCTTAAGGCATCAAAGCTAGGAAAGAACATCTCACAAGAGGCATGCAATACAATACTCAATGGACTTAAACCAACCCTAAACAGTCATCATTCATGCCAAAATGCTCTGAAATGCTAGCATTGAAAGCAATAAGATGCATGCTCATGCATTGGCCCATGAACTAGGCACAAAGGTGCAACTCTCAAGAGCACTTAAAGAGTGAAGAACATGGAAGTGTGACAACACTATATGCTCTGAAATGAGGTGTGAAATGATGCCAAATCATCCAAACAACACAAGCATAGCATGCTAGGGACATGAAAACACAAGGCTAGTCAAGCCTATTGCACTACAGCTATACTAAGCAATGCTCAAATGACCCTAACCATCCAAAATAGTCCTAAGGCAGGTCAAAATAGTAGCAAAAACATGCTAGACTCGCAACATAGATGGCAAGAAAAATATGCTCATGTATTAGCTCACAAACAAGGCACAAGGGCACAACTCTTAAACACAATTAAAGAGTGATAAACATGGAAGTATGGCAAAGATATAAGCTCTGAAATCCCATGCCAAATGATGCCAAGGCATGCAAACATCACAAGTATAGCATGGTAGGGGCCTCAAAACTCAAGACTAGTCAAGGCATTTGCACTATAGCTATACAAAACATGAGTCATATGACTAAGGCAACCCAAAATAGTCCTAAAGCATGTCAAAAAAATGCTAAAACATGTATGGAGTATAGCCAAGACAAGCTAGCATGAAGGGCCAAAACACCAAGTACACTAGGCTAATGGGCAAGATTGCACTACAAGTACATGGAGCATGCAAGGGGTGACGAAACCAGCCCAAAACAGAGTTATATCAGGTCCTAAAAGTGACAAAAACATGCTTGAAAGGAGCTAATATAAGCCACAAAAAGATGCTACTTTATAGTGCTAACAAGGCATGGCATGGAGAGACAAGGAGGGGAGGCTATCCCCTCCCATTTGAGACCTCAAAACAAGCTTTTTGTTACTGAAAATCCCCTGGATTTCAGTGGTAAAAAGGGCCCAAAAGTTGGATTTGAAGGTAGTGAGAAGTTGCACAAAAGGCCTCACAAGCCAAGGAATAAAAAGGGAGAACAACCCCCTAGCCAAATAAGGCACAAATCAACACTTTTAGGACTGAAAAACAGAGGAAAAAAATAGAGGTTCTTGTAGTTCAACACCACCCCAAAAACAGCTCCAAAACAACAGAAAACGGGTGGTGAAGCAAGTGTGCAAAACAAATACAAAAGAGGAGAGTTATACCTCTTGATGCACAGCAGCAAAACAACCTCTTTTCTGAGCCAAACAATCTTTCAACAGCCCAAAAATAGGTTCCAAGGGACCTCAGCCCAATGATATGCAACTTTGATGAAGGGAGTGTATGCAAACTAGAAGTATTTCTCACTTTCAAGCCTAAAACAAGAGGAGAGAGGGAGAATTCTAGAGAGAGGGGAGAGTTTGCTCACAAAGCTTCTAGAGAGAGAGGATTCTAGAGTGAGAAGCTCTCAAATTTTCTCTAAGCCTTCCTTAATGTTCTAACCCCTTGAATATGAGATATAAGGCTTCATATATAGCAAAATATCAAGCTTGGGTCGAAATATCTTATTTGAGACAGGTGGCACAAGCTGGAAACAGCTGGAGGACAAAATATCTTCAAAAAAAATGAGTTTGGGTTGTTTCTAGCTAATCAGCCATCTTTGGTGTTGATCTGCTACTTGTGATGGCCAATAAGCTACTTTTTTGGTCGATCAGCACATTTGTAGCGGATAGGAAATTCTGCTTTGCAGGTCCAACTTCAAACGGGCATAACTCCTTCATATGAACTTCTTTTCTGGTCATTCTTGTGTCCAAATTGAAGCCCCGGAAATAAGCTTTCCAATGGTGCAGCCTTGAATCAAAATTATAACTGTGCAAAAAGTTATGCCTCTTTTAGTGAAGACTGCTTAGTTTTAGTCCAACTAGAATAATGCCCAACTTCAACCAATCATATCTCCCCCGTCCGGACTCGGCTTTAGGAGATTCTTGAGTTAAAATGAAGCCCCAGAAGTCTTATTTCTAATGGTGGTGGCCTCATATCTTAAATCCAAGTGTATGGACAGATAGGCCTGATTTAGCGAGGACCGCTCGACCCTCTCTTAGCGATTCATACACACCTTCTTCTTCAACTTGGTTTCTTCTCTCCACTCTTCTTTTCTTGAACTCCAAACCCCTGAAAAAGGTGTTTTGAAATATTTTTCAAAGATTTCACCTCTCTTTCATTTATTTCCACTTTGTCCTTGCTCGATTTACCGAAAAGCGCATCATTTAACAAAATGCGAGCCTTAGAGTATCGTAGAAACTTTATTTCAAAAATATTTTGAAAGAGAGGGTTTTAAGGTCTAAAAACCATTCAAAATAGCTTTGGTTCAAAATGGGGTGTGAGGTTAGGATTTGACTCTCCTCTTGCCGAAGAAATCAAACTTTTGCTCTGCACATCTTTCACCACCAAGTAAACCATCAGTAGCGCCCAAGTCTTAAGGGCGGTCAAAAATGGGGTGTCTACAACTGCCTTCCAGTTGTATTTGAAGAAGATATGCTTAGCTGCTTTGCACTATTAGACGTAGGTGTCTTCGCCTTCCTTGTAACCTCGGTCCTCAGCATCCTCCATCATCTTCTCCAAGGCCTTTATTTCGATATTCTTGGCTTTCTCAAGCTTGGCGAGCTCTAGCAAGTAACGACCCTTCTTTTCCGCCAAAGCTCTTTGTTTATCTTCTTCAGTTGTGCTGAGCTTCTTGGCCATCTTTTCATTCTTTGTGCTCAGCTCGACCAAAGTTGCCTTAAGCTCATTCAACTCGGTGGCTTTGGCCTCACTGTCAGTAATGGTAGCTCGAGCAGTCTTCCACAACTCAAGCACACATTTGTGAGAAACATGGCTTTTTTGTATAGCTTGCAAATCATGAGAAGTGTTAGAAAATCAAGAAGAGTGTTTGAGACAAAATGAAGACAAAATGAAATATAGAATTTTCACTCACTAGAACAAGTGACTTGGCGGCTGACCAAATTGTTTTCAGCTCAGGCCACTCCATGCCAGCTAGTAGGCAGATGCTTTTGGCTAGATAGAAGGCTAACTCATGGTCCTTCTCAGCACAGACTGAATCAGTGGTAGTCACGGCACAACATTTGAAAGTCATAGCCGATTTCCACACTGAAGGGATGAAGGGTTTGTCTGACCAAATTGGTGGCCTCCTTGGGAGATTTCAATTTTAAGGATCTCAGCCTCAAGTTGCTTGGTGTGCTCTTCGTTCAACAACCACTGTTGCTTGGTGGAAGAAGTGCAACGCCTCTTTTGTGGCCGAGATGACGATGACAACAGTTTCATATAGTTGCTCGGTTGGGTGCTGCTTCGTTTGGATCTCAGCAGGGGTTTTCTCAGTAATTAGAGCTCAGATAACTCTCTTCTTTGCCAATTCCTATTCTTTAGTGAGAGGGATGAGATTGATTTGGGAGAGAGTTGGGTCAGGCTTGGATAAAGACTCTAAAAGGAAGTCTGTAACCTTGCTCTTCCACTTGCCGCTGTAACGGTATGTCGGTTCAAAATTTAGGAGCTCGGTCCAGTCCCTCTGTCGGTATCGTAGCGTGGCGCAGAGAGCATCTTGATTGTCGTAAGCGTAATTCTCCTTCAACAAGTTCAAACCTGCAAAAAAGAACAAAAGTATGCACGACAAGAATGAAAAGAATTGTAGAAAGGAGAAGAACTGAACTATCTATATTGGATGATCTTTTATTCCAATGATATCATAGCCCTGTATCCAGGCTTCATGGTCCTCATACTTTCCAGAGACCCAAAGAAAATCATCATCATTCAAGTCTTTGTCTGGCGTTTTTTTGACAATTTTCTCTTGGCCTCTTTTTACCTTGAGGTAGTATACCCAACCATCGTCGTTTTGACTGAGCAAAGACTGCTGAAATATCTCGGCTAGTCCAAGGTTTAGACTGGGACGACGGTTGAGCATGGCGATGCCATTTATTATGCTATATGCACTAGTGGATAGTTGGGTAGGACAGAGTCTGGTCTGCCTAAGGAATTCGCAGATGAGGAGTTGGGCCAGGAACTAGAGTCCACCCTCCACGATGGACAGTATCGTGAAGGGGAAAAAATTGGGTTTGCTCCAAAGGACGGTATCTTGTTCAGCTAGAGTGAATTGTACATCGTCTGGAATGTTGTAGTCCCTTCAGAACTCGGCTATGGCGCTCAGCGAACTCACCAGGAAGCGGTATTTGCCCATAGGAGTAAGTCTTAAATTAATTTGCTCGACTCCCTAGCCCAACACTGATGTTAATAAAAAATTGCTCGGTTGAGTAGCACCACCAAGTGGCGACGTAAAGGTGTGCCTAGCCTACCTAGTCAAGTCTGCAAATTGAGAAATAAAAAATGCGTGTTATGCTCCAGTGTTAACCAGGCTAAGCCAATAGTGTAAACTAATTGATAGTTTGCTCAGTCAAAATGAGTGTGTGCATGCGGTGCTTAGCTCGGTCATGAGCTAGTAGTCGCAGTTCGACCTAACACTGGAGCAAGATTTTAGCTTGGCTAAGGAAATGGGCGAGGTCGTGGCCAGGTTCACACTAGGAGCAAGGTTTTAGCTCGGCCAGGTTCAAATGTTAGGCTCCTAGCTCGATTGTAATTACTTAATATGCATAAACAAGTTTTTACTTCCGTCACAGCAGATTTTGGATCAAAATCGCAAGTTTGTGACTGGTTATAGTTCCAGTCATGTGAGGTTCGTTATGGAGTATGGAATTCCATGGGTTTTACAAAGGCGTTGAGGTATCTCAAGTTCATATTATGCTCGTTTTGATGGATTAATACACATGAATGTTATTTTCAAGCCTAAATAGTGCATTAGCCATACTAAAATACCAATAGCGTGAAGAACTGTAACACCTCGAAATTTAAGACAATAAACCATCCATTATTTTAATAAATGACAACGATGTATAACTATAACATTCTAAAATAAGTACACTTCCATTCCATATGATTCTGTAATACAAAATGTAGCATATGTTGTTATACATTCACAAGTCCTAAGCCTGAATCTATAACACATCTTACAAGTTAAAGATATGAAATAAGAGTTAAAACAAATAAGAAATGCCCCAAAGGCTTACAACATTCGAAGACAATGCTTGGTTACAACAAAAGTGAGTTTTAAACTCAATACAAATAAAACCCTAGGCTTCTACAAAATGATTACAAGAAGTAACCAAAAATGAAGCTCTTAATCCAAGTCCTCCCAAGCTATTGCCTTGGAGGAGACATATCATCAGCACCTGAAAATGGTTTCCCACAAAGGGTGAGCCAAAGCCCAGTAAAGATACTACAACGCAGTTAATGAATCATAACAAAGATATAAGATGAATGCATATGCAACGCTCTTGCCAAAATAGTTTCATTTATGTTTCTAAAACAGTGCAATGCCAAGATAATATCGCGATTCATGATATCATTTCCTTTACAATAGAAAACGGGGTAATGAATACAACATTGTGAATCTCTAGGACTACCAATTTATCATTTTTATCGGTATTAACCGAAAGGCTTAACACCTAACCGCACAAGTTTATAGTCTTTCACCAAGGACACACAAGCCAACTTAGTACCACAACTACACTCCTACCTAGATTCACCAAGTTATTCACTCATTTTTCTCAAAACAACAACATTTTCAAATGTGTAAAATATGCAACAATGCTCAATGCAATGGATGAGAAAATAGTTTCAATTCTCATAATTCTCATCAAATTTCTACAACAATCATGGCTATCCTCCACCATAGACCAAAATAGACATTTCTAAACAGATAAATAATTTTCATAAGGATAAACTTTCCAAATTCGAAGATGTGAGTGTGTATCGCACCCAACTCCACCGTCCTTATCAATATCAATCAAATTTCACATTTCCAACATATATTCCAATTATTTAAACAAAATCAACATTTGAGATATTTAGGGCAAACCCCCATTTTCTTCCAAAATCCATTCTAAGTATCAAAACCAACCATTTTATAACAACTCAGCCCATTTCCAATCTCACAACCATTTTCAAGGATCCATTTGAAAACCTCTCTTTGATTTTTATACCCAAAATCCTAGGTTTGTTCAAAAATCCCCAAATCACAATATTGTTGTAGAAATAGCAAATAACTAAGTTAAAAATCATAAGAAAGTGCAGAGAATCCCTACCTCAAGTTAGAAGACAAGGAAGAACAAGCATTGCAACTCAACGAAACCAAAAATGAACTTCGCTCCAATCAAAAGGGAGCTCTCTGTGTGCTCTACCTTTTTAACAAAGGCATTAGGGTAAAGAAATCAATGGATCTAGGCATACTTGTAAAGAGAATGTGAGTTTTAGAGAGAAAGGCTCTAGATTTAGGGTTTTTAGAAAGTTTACAATGACAGAGATATGAAAAAGTGAGCCAAAAAGGTGACTTTATGAACTAATATACTCACAGACTGCTTGAGCACAAGAAGTGTCGCTCGAGCTACCAGATAAAGTGAAACCGCTTGAGCGAAGAATACAAACTCCTAGAAGTTTTATAGATAGAGGACCATCTCTCGAGCTCAAGAAGGGCTACTCAAGCCAACACCGCTCGAGCGCAAGAATGACCACTCGAGCGCAGAATGCTAATTCTCAGTATCTCTGCAGGCTGGCAAAAGTATTGAGAGTTCTCAAATACTGCTCGTGCGCATGAAGCGTTGTTCGAGTGAAGAAGCCAAAATCTGGGCGGGAACCATTTTGAAAAACTAACTCCCAACCTGTTCCAAACACAACTAAGACACTCCAATAACCAAACTTAATGAGGAGAAATAAAACATAAATAATCGTATAAGACAATAAAACTCAAACCCAGAATATCAAATGGGTTGAGTCTAAACTAGAATTATTATAACCTCTCCCTATAAGGAATTTCATCCGCGAAATTTAAATCGAACAACAAAACCATGATTAAACCAATTACAAACATGATAGTAAATCAAGTTTATTACCATGACCCATCCACTGGCCATTCATTCTCATCACCATGATAAACACATGCTCATTACTGAATATACAATTCACATTTCCAAAACATATACAATGTTTCAATTACATAAACATAACAAAGTTTCAATACATGTTCAGACTCTAACAAATAGGCCCGGATACTTCTCACGGACTTTGTCACGACCTAAACCTACCCCTATAGGTTTAGCATCGTAGCCGGCCAGTAATCTTGGGATTAACGAATACCTCTAAACAGATTAACAAAAAAATAGGGCTAACAGAAGCAAATACAAACGTATAATGTCCACAAGCTGTGCAGACGTATATGGAACATAAAATTTAAAACTTATATACATAAATATGACATCATGTTTACATTAGTCATACATTATCTACAAATACAGAAAGTACAAAAACTTATTCAGACTTAAACAAAAGGAAACAAATGTCTTAAACATAGTTCACAAAACTTGACGACTTCTCAAAATGGTAACCTCCTCAAGAGGCATAGTGGTTAGCTAACAGAGCAGATCTACAGGCAATCATCACTGAGCTTGGTCACGCGCCTGATCACCTATATACATAAATAATACAATGAGCTGGAGCCCAGTGAATAATAACAGTGTAAAGGTTTAAATGAATGATGTCTGTAATAGATTCAAAAATCAGAGTTTAGAGTCAGAAATGGATTCATATTCAGATTCAAAATTCAGAATTCACAGATAGTCATACGTATTACATCCATTAGCGGTAACAAAATAGATGACCCATAATAACATGGGACGTACAAATGACCAATGATCACATGGAATAGTTAGATACAGAGTAGATACATAGTAGATAATGGTTATGCTTAACCAGTTCCATGATGGAACCTCTATTACAAGGTAACATATAACATATATCACATGATGCTAAGGATGCCATGAATACATTTCAAAAATTCGAACAATCATTCATTCATACATAATATAGCATTTCACAAAATTGATCATATCATATCATTTGGAAATTACTTAAATATGAACATGACTTTATAGAGTTGTTACTCACAGATAGCTCCAGTAGCAGAATAGACAGAGCAGACAAATCAGACAGTCTATAGCGCATGACCTACACAAACACATAACAGATACACATTGAAACACACGCTTGGAAAATCCTTAACATATTTCTTTTCTGTCTAGGCTTAGGAATGCCTAAGATGCAATGAGGATGTAAAAATGTAATTTTAAACACTTGGTCAAATTTTCAAAAATAGGGCAAATCGCTCAAGGGCAACTTTCTTCGCTGGAGCGGACCCCTTAGTCTGCAAAACTTCTGAGAGCTGTCATTTTACGCTCGAGTGCAACTTCTATTCACTCAAGCCAGGGTTTAAAACAAAGGGTGGTCTAGCTTCAGTGCAACTTTTTCCGCTCGAGCCAACCCCCGAACAGTGCAAAACTTGTGAGAGCTTGCATTCTTTGCTCGAGTGCAACTTTCACCGCTTGAGTGAAAAACGCGAATTCTGGAATTTCCAGATTGCTCTTTAAGCTCCAAAACTCAATTCCAATGCATCAAAAGTCATTCTTTTGGGCCAAAACTTGAGAAAACACTTGTAAACTTATAAAACATCATGAATTAACGATTTCAAGGCCCAAAAAGCATGCCAATTGTTCAAAATCAAACTTGAAACTTTGAAAACACAATATGCATGAGTTGATACGAACTTCAACCTTCCCAATCATGATTAAATAAGGTAAAATGACATGGAATGTGATGAATTCTCAAAACAAAGCTAAGATAAACACATGCAAGTGAGAATTCTTGGAAAACAAATTCAAATTGTTATGGCATGAGCATGTATGCATGAAATGTTTAGGTTTTCTTCTTCTCTAGCTCAATTCTTGCATTAATCACCTTATTTCTCTTGAATTCATGCATTAAACAACTCTATTACACAATTAAAAGGGTGAATTCCTACCTTATGCCTTGAATTCTCAAGTGTAGAAGCTTAATTCTTCCAAAATTAAGCAATCACTTGACTTTTCTCTTAAATTCCCTCAACTTCTCTAGTAATCCTCCTAGTTGACTTCAATTCTCGTCTTCCCTCTCTTTCTCACATTTTTTAGCTCAAATGGCAAGATAGATAACTTCTAAAACTTTGTATTGGCCTTATATAGGTCCATTCAGCTTAAGCTAATAAAGTATGATTAAGTTAATTCAAGCTAACTCAATTTAATTTAATTTATTCAAATTATTTGACTCCGAATCGAATTACAAATCAACCTACCATAATTTCCTAAAAATTCCTAATTACACGTTAACCTAGTCAATTTCGCGTTCAGATGCCGATAAGGCCTTCAATTCGTACAACAAAATAGAAATTCAGACAGATTTTCTGACAATGCATAGATATAAATACACATAACACATGTCACATGCAATTAACTTAGAATTTCATCTTAATTACTCATTAGGCATTCTTGATTATGGATTAGTAGATAATTACGGATTGGGGTTGTTACAGACTTCCAACTCACGCAATCAAGTTGCTTCATCAATCCCATGATGTCTCCACAACACCTTTACCAAAGGAATTGTCTTGCCACGCAAGGCTTGGTCTCGAGTATCTAAAACTCTAATCGGTCTCTCCTTATATGAGGCATCCTCATCTACCTCTAGTTCGGTCCAATTCAACACGTGTGATAGATCTGGCTCATATTTTGAAAGCATACAAATATGAAACATGTCATGAACCTCGAAAAGCTGTGGCGACAAGGCCAAATGATAAACTACTTCCCCAATCCGCTCTAGGATCTCAAAAGGTCTAATAAATCTAGGACACAACTTACCACTCTTCCCGAACCTCTTCAAACCCCTTCTAGGTGACATCTTTAAGAAGACGTGATCTCCTATCCCAAAACACAATGGTCCCCTCCTATGGTCGGCATAGTTCTTCTGGCAACTCTAAGCTGTAACCAACCTCTTATGAATAAGCGCAACCTTCTCCGTCATTTCCTGGACTAACTCAAGACCTATCATAGGTGCATCACCTACCTCAACCTAACCCACAGAAGATCTAAATGGTCAGCCATACAAAGCCTCAAAAGGTGCCACGCTAATGCTAGCTTGAAAGCTATTATTATAGGAAAACTTTACTAAAGGCAAGTGCCTCTCCCATGACCCCTTAAAGTCAAGAACACAACCCTGAAGCATATCCTCTAGGATCTGAATGGTATGCTCTGACTACCTATAGATCTGAGGATGATACGCGATGCTAAAAGTCTGCCTAGTACCCAAGGCATTTTGTAGGCTCTACCACGACCGAGCCGTGAAACACGAATCTCTATTTGAAACAATAGTCACAGGGATCCCGTGAAGTCGAACTATGTCCCTAACATAAAGGTTGCTAAGAAAATCAATCAAGTCACTTGTGCGTATAGGTACAAAGTGTGCTAACTTAGTTAACCTATCGACTATCACCCAAGTAGCATCATTACCCTGTTGAGTCCTCAAAAGACCCACAACCAAATCCATCCTGACATGCTCCCACTTCCACTCGGCTATGGGTAAAGGTTGTAACAAACCCGCTGGTCTCTGATGCTCGGCCTTCACTTGTTGACATGTAAGGCATCTCGATACAAACAAGGCTACGTCTTTCTTCATCACCTTCCACCAAAACTGGCGAGTAAGGTCGTGATACATCTTTATGCCTTCTAGATGTACTGCAAGGCGTAAATGGTGAAACTCTTGAAGTACTTACTCTGTGCAAGACTCCAGCAAGAAAAGACGATTGAGGTATCTAACACTTGAGTCAGAATACACGTTCAAGCCCTTCTCTACCTTCCCACTAGAGATCTTTCCCCAGAGCGTTTCTACATCAAGATCACCCCTCCATGCTTCTATAACTCAACTCACAAGTATAGATTGTGCCACTACGGTAAACAAAGCTGCTGACTCAATAGATTTGCCAAGATGCAAGTCTAACTCAGCAATAACACCTAACATCTCCTATTCCTAGATGGCAACACTCGCTACACTGCTAAAGGACTTTCTACTTAAGGCATCGGCCACTACGTTGGCCTTCCTTGAATGATAGTGCAACTCAAAGTCGTAATCTTCCATAAACTCCATCCATCTTCTCTATCTCAAATTTAAATATTTCTATGAAAACAAATACTTCAAACTCTTATGATCCGAAAAGACCTCAAATCTCTTACCATACAAGTAATTCCTCCAAATCTTCAAGGTAAAGATCATTGTTACTAGCTCTAAGTCATGAGTAGGATAGTTTCTCTCGTGTGTTTTCAACTGACGTGAGCCATAAGCTACTTCCTTCCCCTCCTGCATCAAGACACAACCCAAACGTTCCCGACATACATCATAATACACTGAATAGCCCAAACCTCTCTCCGGAATAATCAACACTGGAGTAGTGATAAGTTTAACCTTAAGCTCTTGAAACAACTTCGCACAAGTCTCATTCCACACAAACTTAATTTTCTTTCTTGTCAGTCTAGTCGAAGGTGAGGCTAACCAAGAGAAATCCTTCACAAAAAGGTGGAAATATCCAGCTAACCCTAAGAAACTATGAATCTCAAAGGAATTCTTAGGTTGTTCCCAATCTTGCACTGCCTCGATCTTAGAGGAATCTACAGTCACCCTTTCTCCAGATACTAGATGGCCTAGAAATTTCACCTCTTTCAACCAGAACTCACACTTCCCTAACGTAGCATGCAATTTGTGGGCTCTAAGTAACACCAACACAGCACACAAGTGTTCCTCATGTTCCTCTTCAGAGGGTGAGTAAATCAAGATGTCATCAACAAAGACAACTACAAAACGGTTTAGGAACTCGTGAACGATCCGATTCATCAAATCCATAAAGAAGGCCAACGCATTGGTTAACTCAAAAGGCATTACTAGTAACTCGTAATGGCCATACCGCGTACGGAATGCCATTTTCTTGATATCCTCCTCCTTCACTCTCAATTGGTGATAATCCAATCTTAGGTCTATCTTAGAAAAGCAACAAGACCCCTTTAACTGGTCAAACAAATCATTTTATGAGGCATTAGGTATTTGTTCTTAATAGTTACCCAATTCCATTTCCGATAGTCAATACAAAGACGCAATGTGTCATCTTTCTTCTTGGCAAAGAAAGTCGGTGCTCCCCAAGACGAAGTACTAGGGCGGATAAAACCCTTACCTAATAGTTCTTGGAGTTGAACCTTCAACTCACTCAACTCAGCAGGTGCAAATCTATATAGTGCCATGGAAATCAATGTCATACTAGACACTAAATCAATAGAGAACTCCATCTTACTGTAATAACCCTACCCCGTATTATACTTTAATTCTTTAATTATATGTGTGATTATGTGTTCGGTATGAAATTGCATGTTTTACTATGTGAATTATATGAATTTTCCTTTATATTTGTTGATTGTAGGAAAATATGTTGAAATTAGAACCTTGAATTGAAAATTAAAGGTCTTAGAGATGATAGAAACCAAAATTGATTGAGTATTTATGATCAGTATAATTTTTAGAGCCTAATATGAAGTTTTGTAAAAATTTGATTCATAATGAATTAATTGCATTTAATTAAGCTAAGATGTTAAGTTGGCACTAATTAACTCATTTTAGCTAACTTAAACTAAGTCATAGATATATATATATATATATATATGAGTCTTAGTAGAGGGACTTTGAGTCAAAAAAAAAAAAAAGAAAAAAAAAAAGAAAAAAGATCTTGCTGGGAGGTTCTAAAGAGAGAAAACAAGAGGAGAAAGGGAGAAGATCACCTAGGAGCTTTGGAAACTTGGGAATTTGAAGGGGAAATTTGAGGAATTAGCTCAAGGTATGTATAAATCAACTCAAACTCTTGGAATCACTCTCCACTTGGTTAAAAGCATGACTTAAAAAGGGGTTTTCATGCCCAGAAAGAGTTAGGATTTTGAGTTATGAGCTTAATTGAACTGTATTCATGAAATTAAACTTAAACCCTTTGAATTTGCTTGTTTTAAGAGTCAATCTCTTTCATTTTATTTTTAAAGTATAATACGGGGCAGGGCTATCATAGTTTTCCCCCCTTTTGAAAGTTTGGTACTCCAAACTTGTGTTATTCATATGGAAAACAAGTCCTACATCTCTGTTCGTTACTTTTTTTCCTTTTGATGTTCTTATCACAAGAGTTCAACTCATCAACTCATCTTTATTAAATAGTTACAACCCGAATTGTAATTCATTCCAGTTCATATTGTCCCAAAAAACTATTCAGTACATATAGCAGATCTCGCATTAAGCCACAATGCATATCAAACGCAATGTACTACTCACACCCATCACATTACTCTAATACTTTTATTTAGCTAACCACGTATTGTCTAATAAGTCACATATCGTCTAATAAGTCACATATTTCCAAAGAACCCACATGTCTTCAAATAGTCGAGAATTGATCACAAATGATATTAATTATTTCTATACTCATTCAGTGCTCTTGCATATTCATTATTCTCCTTGTTTTGTCAAATCAAACTATTGTTGCTATTATTATCGTATATACGATCTCCAACAGAAATTCAGTATTCAATGTAACACTAACAACAACCACAGTTTCAACCCTTTTAAATCCATTGATAATAAAAATCTTTATATTCGTTCCTATGCAATTCATAAGCACTTTCCAAAGAAAGGTCATTAGGTCCAAAGGTCAAAATCTTTTCGTTTAAATATATCAGTAATGTTTACACAATATATACATGGTTTATCCATTTTCCCCAAAATCACATTAGTTCATGTCTAAGATATTGATGTAATATTCCCCAGATAAAGTTTCATATGTTCATTTATAGAAGAAATTTTCGGACGATAAAGATATATTATCAATGAACAATAGTCTCAATTTCATATAGACATTTTATGCACAATTAGTAAAAATAATTCCAAAACAGGGTCAGAACATAATCATGTCTTCCAAAAATTTAGTGATCCTTTTCGTCAATAATAGATGATGGGTTGCACCCAATTAGCATTACACAGACATACAAATCACATTACACATTTCCAATTTATCCATTATTCATCTTTGGAGGTTACTATGTTTCTTGGAAGACAAATCCACGTAGGTGTATAATGTGAGTAAATGTTCTTAAAGAATTCTAGTAATTTGGGCCATCTATGAAATATTCACAAAATCATATAACTTAATCAAACCAAACAAGCTTTACACAACAAAAAGAAAACAAGGCTTCATTCCGCATCTAACAATTATTTAGGTCTGGCTCATGTTAATTCTAGCAATTTTTAATTCAATCTCTACTTCATTCTTATGTTTCACTATCCTTTCCTAAAGGCATCGAACAAACGTTAGTTTAAAACATAACATCATACATGATCATCCAAACCCTATGGTTCAAGGTCTCACACAATATCTTCACCATATCAACATACCGCATCATACACCATAATTCCACATACTTCATTGACCACCAGATACCTCAACTCGCTCAAATATTTCTTTCGTCTAAATCTATATGCCTCACAACTCAATGGAAGTTAATTATAATATTTTCTTCCGATTCTGGCTCCATAATTATAAATATGTTGTCATTTGTATAAGGCCATAGGTAATCGAGTGATTACTAGCCGGTTATGATCTAAACTTTTTAGGAGCGAGTTTGGGTCGTAACACTCACGGTGAGGTGGCAAACTAGTGAGATCCTCAGAAAAGACGTCTGGGTATTCACAAACTACCCTCAACAACTCAACTCGGATCACATCACTCTCAACACCCAAGAATATAACAAGAAAGTGACTAAGCTCACCCCAACCACACGGATCACACATTGGAAACAAAGCTCTATCAACTCGATTCCCTAAGAAATAAAAACAATCACCACATGAGGAACATTTAGTAACCCTCTAACGGTAGCAATCTATAACAGCCCAATAAGATGACAACCAATCCATACCCAGTATAACATCAAAATTCAACATATCAATCAATGCAAAAGAAAAGGGAAGTCGGTGACCGGTAACCTCTATCTCATAACCCTGACACCCCTAGTCCAACACAACCTCACCACCAACTGGTGACTCTACTCTGAGTGGAGATGCCAGCTGAGCCACTTCTAACCCCAATGCTGATGCAAATGCAGACGAGATAAAAAAATGGGATGCACCCGTATCCATCAACACATTGGCAATAGAATTACACAATAAGTTACCTCTCACTATCGAAGGCACTGGCACTAAATCTAGCATACACACGCCCAGTACGTCTCTGCTCTACCTCCTCCTCCCTTGGAGCATAAGTCTAATGCACGGATTAAGTAGAAGACGCTCCCTGATTGACCCTCAAGACCTATGCTGACGGGTAAAGGCAGATAGCTCTGTGTCTGTCTCTGGCCAGACGCACCAAAAGTGCCACCCGACTGAGGGCAAAACCTCCTTGCATGCCCTGACTACCCACACTGATAACAAGTTGGCAGTTGCCCTCTCCCTTGACTTTGGCTCTGAAAACGAGCCGCAAAAGGTGCAAACTATTGCTCTACTCCCTTCTACAGACACACTACTGACTTGTGACCCAACTGGCCACACTTGAAGCAAGTGATCCCACCTTGATCACCTCTCTCAGAACCTAAACTCGATTCCAGAAAAGTGGACCTAGACTGTGCACCCTGGGACTATTGTGGGTTAGAACCCCTCTGCCTCTTACTGTCCCTGGTTTCTCCCTGAACCTCTTGACTCCTCTGCCTGGAGCGCATTATCCTCTCTTCCTCAGTCTGAATCACATTCTCTAAGTGAGTTGTCGCCTCCACAAGATGACCATAATCCCTAATCATGGACATGGCCACCTTGAAAAGGAGTCTGGTCCTCAACCTCTTCTCAAACTCCAAGCAACGACGTTCCTTCGTCTCCACAAGCTCAGGTCCAAACCTCGATAAACTAGTGAAGGTAGCCTCAAACTCAGCCACCGGTGTGTTCAACTATTTTAGCTTCAAGAACTGCTCCCTCAACTTCTCTCTCACAGTGAGAGGCAAAAACTTGTCCTAAAAGGCATTGACAAAGGCCTTCTAAGTCACCCCGATGCGCCCCCATACAAACATCCACCACTGACCCTCATCTCCCTTCAGCTGCAAGGATGCCAAGGTCACTCCCAGCCCATCGTTCTCGATGCCAAGCTTCTTGAACGTCTTTACCATCTTCTTGAGCCATTCATCCACTTTCAATGGCTCTTTCGGTTCCCCTAAAAACTTATCCAGATTCGATCGGAAGAACTCTCTCTTTAAGAAAGATGGCCATATCTCAGCAAAATGGGTCTAGACTTGATTTTTAGCCCTGAAAATGTCCATAGATTCCCGCAAAGCTCCGGCCATTTCACGGGCCAAAGTGCCCATGGCCTACTGACCAACTGATTCAGCCACATTAGCCTGACTAACCCCTTCCTCTTGTGTCAAAATTTCATCCGATAACGGCACCTCCTGCCATCTAGGCCTGCCACGGCTACTACCACCACGTCCACGTCTTGACATGCTAATAAATGTAATACCAAAGATTAGCACATTTACAAACGTGCCGAAGCTAACTCACTCGTGTCCTAATGCGATGGACAACAATTAATTCACTCCACGTAAGCACACCATCACATAAGCGCATACGAATTTCCTTTCTGGATAATGATCGTCCCACAACGTTGCTAGAGTTTCAGTTAGAAATACCGATGATCAAGTGCTCTTCTAACAAGACTTCTAGAAACTCATAGACCCACTCAACATCTTAGAAATTAAATTTCATACCCATTTAACACATAAACATGTTATCACATAGCATACCATACATACTAATATCTTTATCAAGCGAAATAAACTCATTGTGGTAAGAACCACTTCCCACGTACCCAAAGTATTCAAATCTGGTATGCGCTGATACCAAGTTGTAATGCCCTCAAAATTTAAGAAAATAAACCACCCATGATATTAATAAATGACAACAATGTATAACTATAATATTTTGAAATAAGCACCCTTCAATTCCATCTGATTCTGTGGTACAAAAAGTATCACATGTAGTTATACATTCACAAGTCCTAACCCTGAATCTATAGCATGTGTTACAAATTAAAGATATGAAATAAGAGTTAAAACAAATAAGAAATTCCCTAAAGATTTATAACTTTCCAAGACAATGCTTGGTTACAATAAAAGCGAGTTTTCAACTCAATACAGATAAAGTCCAAGGCTTGTACAAAATAATTACAATATGTAACCAAAAATGAAGCTCTTGCTCCAAGTCTTCCCAAGCTATTTCCTTGGCGGAGGCATATCATCAGCACCTGAAAATGGTTTCTCACATAGGGTGAGCCAAAGCCCAGTAGGGATACTACAACACAGTTTATGAATCTTAACAAAGATATAAGATGAATGCATATGCAGAGCTTGTGCCAAAATAGTTTCATTTTTCTTTCTAAAACCGTGCAAGCCAAGTTTATATCGCAATTCATGATATCATCTTCTTTACAATAAAAAATAAGGTAATGAATATAGCATTGTTAATCTCTAAGACGTGTTTGCAAGTAAGCTACAAGCACTACTAATTTGTCATTTTTATCGGTATTAACTGGAAGGCTCAACACCTAACCATGCGAGTTTCTGGTCTTTTACCAAGGACACATAGGCCAACTTAATACTACAACTACACTTATACCCAGATTCACTATGTTATTCACCTTTTTTTCTCAAAACAACAACATTTTCAAATGTGCTAAATATGCTACAATGCTCAATGCAATGGATGAGAACATAGTTTCAATTCTCCTAATTCTCATGAAATTTCTACAACAATCATAGCTTATCATCTACCGATAGCCCAAAACAGACATCTCTAAATAGATAAATAATTTTCATAAGGATAAACTTTCCAAATTCCGAAATGTTAGTGGTAATACATACCCAACTCCACCATCCTCATCAATTTTCACACTTCCAACATCTATTCTAATTATTTAAACAAAATCAACATTTGAGATATTTAGGGCGAAAATCCCCTTTTCTTCCAAAATCCATTCCAAGTATCAAAACCAACCATTTTATCACAACTTGGCCCCATTTCCAATCCCACAACCATTTTCAAGAATCCATTTGAAAACCTCTCTTTTGATTTCTAAACCCAAAACCCTAAGTTTGTTCAAAAATCCCCAAATCACAATATTATTTTAGAAATAGCAAATAACTAAATTAAAAATCATAAGAAAGTGCGGAGAATCCCTACCTTAAGCTAGAAGACAAGGAAGAACAATGATTACAACTCAACGAAGCCGAAAACCAACTTTGCTCTGATCACAAGGGAGCTCTCTATGTGCTCTACCTTTCTAACAAAGGCACTAGGGTGAAGAAATCAACGGATCTAGGCGTACTTGTAGAGAGAATGTGAGTTTTAGAGAGAGAGAGAGGCTCTAGATTTAGGATTTTTAGAAAGTTTAGAGAGAGGGATATGAAAAGTGAGGGAAAAATGTGACTTTACGAACTGATATACTCGCAGAAAGCTTGAGTGCAAGAAGTATTGTTCGAGCGACCAGACACAATAAGTGAGACCACTCAAGTAAAGAAGTTTACTACTTGAGTGAAGAATACAAACTCTCAGAAGTTTTACAAATAAAGGACTATCACTTGAGTTTAAGGAGGGCCGCTCCAACCAACACTGCTTGCTCGATTGCAAGAATGACCGCCCGAGCACAAAATGCCAACTCTAAATATCTCTGCAGACTTGAAAAAGTACTGAGAGTTCTCAAATACTGCTTAAGCACATGAAGTGTCGCTCAAGCAAAGAAGCCAAAATCTGGGCAGGAACCATTTTGAAAAATTAACTCCCGACTTATTCCAAACGCAACTAAGACACTCCAATAGTCAAACTCATTAAGAAATAAGGAGAAATAAGACATGAAAAATCGTAAAAGACAATAAAACTCAGACCCAAAATATCAAATAGGTCGAGTCTAAACCATAATCGTTATAAGAACACCAAGGATATTCGTAGAAGTCACAGTGGAGGTATAGAGAACTTACAAATTTTGAAGGTTGATCCAAGCCCTGTATAGAAACAATGCCTTTTCGATTACCATCGTGACCATAGGTGCTGGATTATGCTTCGACGCGAGACAAAAATGGAGGTGTAAGAAAAGTTAGAGCTCTGTGTTTAGGGTTTAAAGAGAAAGAAGGTAAACGATGAAAGTGAGGAAGTATGTGTATAGGCAACACATATGTGAAATACACAGAGGCGCAGATGGTCCAAATTTTTTGCTAATACTTGATGGCTATAGTAGGGATACGGGCACAATGGGAACGTACCACGTGTCCCAAACATGTCAGACGTGTTCGACGTAACAAACTGATGGATGGACGTGCTGGGCAATTGATGAGACTTCTTGGAACCAGGCAAATTATGGGACTAAGCAACTTTCCTAGCTCGGCTGATACGAGCATTCTTAGCTCGGCTGAAGGAATGTAATTTCAATCATGCTCTACAGATGGAATTAAGAGGCAATTGAGAGGGTAATTTGTGTAAATAAATTGGGTCAAGCTAGGTGTGATCCTCTTTGGAGATTGGGTCGTACAATGGGCCAAGGTAAGAGCATAGATAGCATGATCTTAGGTTGAACCTGAAATGGGCTGGTCAATGATGGGCTAGTAAGGCTTGGAGCTAACTATCCACAAATGATCCATAGATAGACTGAGGTACTAGATTGACTGTCTAGGAGGAGAAGGCCGATCTACCTGTAGCTCAGCGGTGCACCATTGAGTAGATAAGGTCTACACAGTTCGGTCAGAGGCCAAACAGTGTAAAGGTAGCTCTGTTAGTTATCGATAGCCGAGCAAAGTGTTGCCATCTCACTTGGCTGGCAGTAACGAAAGGCGTTTTAAGGATAAGTATTATCCTTTGGGGCTGTGACTTATAGGAGGACTCTGCTATGGACAAATAGTCCTATTAGGATTGTGTCACGCGGAATTTATAAAAGCTCATGACAAACTCATTTCGAGGTGTTGCAATTCTAACTCTTGAACACACAGAGCTTTTTGTCGATTCTCTGTTCGCTGATTTAGGCATCGGGGGGATTTCCGACACACACCTGCTATCAAGCTCACGTTTGTGTTTTGCAAGTGATAACATAACATGACACCGTTTGAGGGAGTGCAAACTTGATCAACAGGATTATACGATAAGAATTATTTCGTGCTCGTACAGTTATATATGCATGTATATTATAATTAAATTTAAATTAGGACAGAGGTTAGAGATAGATTAAAAATAATTTGGAAATTTATGGTTAATTTGTGATTTAATTGAATCAATGTTTTGTTATGAGAAATTAATGTTGTTTAAATTAGAATTTTTATGTATAATAAAGGACAATTTACACTAACATTCTCTGTAGTTTGAGATTTGTGTCATTTTCATTCCTAACTTTTCAATAGTGATACATTTGACTCTGAGTTTTGAATTTAGTTTCAAATAAGGACAATTGAAGACACTGTTACTCCATTTCAAGGATAAAGTCGTCAATTTGAAAAAATATAAACTACTCTGACAAAAATAAATGTCAAAAGAAATTTAAAAAATTATTTCTACCCACGAAAAAACAAATTATATAAAAATAATAAATCTATTACATTTTTTTTATTTTTTTTTACCAAATTAATTTTTAGTATGTGTTTAAATGATGATCATGAAATGGGTGATTTTTTTTTTTTTTTATTGATATTTTTAGATGGTTATCATATAGTAGATAGTTGTATTTGTTGTTAACGGATATTTTTGGATGTTTATAATGTAATGGATGGTTATTAGACTTTTAATGTATAATCGATATATTTAATATATGAAATACTTTTAGTTTTGGATATTTTGATTTAATGAATTAGTTTAATAATAACATCAAAATTGTTATCATGTTTGACTTTTGAAAAAAATATAATATAATTCAACGAAAAAAAAATATTAAAAAAGAATTATTTTAAAAAATTATTTCTACCCTCCCAAAATATAAAACAATATAAAAATGATGTATTTTTAGTTTTTTTTTACCAATTTAATTTTTAATTTTTTAGAAAAAAAAAATTGAAAATAGATTCTAAAAACCAAACCAAATAGAACTTTATAACTACAAAAGTTTCAACATTATTTATTTAAAAAAAATGTCATTACATTTCAAAAAATATACAAGTTAACAAATACAAAATAAATTGTTTGATGACTTTGCTCTTGAAATTGACTGTTTGCAAAGGAAACATGCTTTGATTGTTCTTATTTCGGACAAAATTTAAAATTTATGATCAAATGTATCACAGTTAAAAAATTATGAACTAAAGTGACACAAGCCTCAAATTACAGGAACCGGTAATGTAATTCGTCCTATAGGGGAAGAAACAAAGAGAAGTACCCAAATGAAGAAGAAAAGTCAAAAGTGTATTATGGTCATTTCAAGCATTCTGTTAAAAAAGTTTGAGTTGCAATGTACTTCAAAGCCACAAGGGAGGTCTCTGTCTATTTTGAAACTATATGAAGTAAAATGCTCTAAGTCTAAATTATATGGAGGTAAAGTGAATTTTGTTCTAAAAAATAAGAAAGTGAAGGTTGAAGACTAAATAGGACATTTGTCAGTTGAGAGGCCACTACACATGCACACATGGAATGCTGATAAGGTGCGAATTGTGAAGTCCTCACATTCTTCTCTGGCTTATTTTGTCAATGATCTGGTTCATAATCTGCAACAGGTGAGAAGGTGCCTGGGTTGAATCAGCAGCAGCTTGCCTTGGTTTAGAATCAGCTTTACCTTACTTCGCTGCTGGTATTGCTCTTGGAGCTGGTTCTGGTTTGTCTGCTGTTCTTCTGGTCTTCTAAGTTGGTGTTTGGATTTAAGGCTTTGCTCAGCTGTTATGTTGGCTGCAAATTTGGGAGAGCTGAACTAATATGTTGTTTAGGATTTTTCTGGGGCTGCTGCTGGTCTGATGCTGGTGAGAGGTCTGCTGCCGGTTTTTCTGGGCTGCATCTGGGGTTCTTTGCTAACTTTGAGATATGTTTGGTGTTTTGGGGCTGCTAATTAGTGGTAATTTTGGATTAATGCTTCTAATTAAATTTGGGGCTGCTGGGCTACTGTTGATGTGTCAAATAAAATGTGGGGCTACTGCTGCTCCTGCTGCTGGCTTGCTGATGGTGAGAAGTCAACTTATGCTGCTGGTTTCATAAACTTCTATCTATTTTTACTTGGTAGCTCTCTGGTTTTGGTTGGTATTTGGTGAAGATGGAATGCTGATAAAAGGAATAAATACTCTGTGGTGGCTACTGCTGCTATATAGGAATGCTGATTCTACTGAATTGTTGATGTTGTCTTGTTGCTTCTACTGCTCGTGTGTTCTGTTTTACTGGGGTTGGTTTTGCTCTGCTCGGTTGGTTTTGCCGCTGCCGGTGGGGTGGTTGTGGGCTGTTTCTGCTCTGTTTGTTGTTGATGTTTTGGTGGCTGTTGGTCATGGTTGCTGGGTGGAGTTTCATAGGTCAAAGGGGTGTTTTGTTATTGGTTGATTCCAAAAGAAGGTAGATTGGGGTTTTCATTCACTGGGGGGTTCTTCTTGTTGGGTTTGGTTTCTCACCAACCCTTGGGGTCGAGCTTGGGAGTGGGTAGTTTGTTATGATATTGGTTCGTCCTTACTTATAATAACACACTCATCAAGTGTGCACACACCATTAGTGTATATATAGTGGGTAAGATTGATATAATTTCCCTAAAAACTTTTTAAAAACTTAAAAGGCATAATGAAGTAAAATTCACAAACATTTATTTATATATATTTTCACATAGAACATAAAATAGTAAGTCTTCCTTATGTTACATACATCAGAGGAAAGACAAAAACACTCAAACCAGCAAAACTAGCACACAATAGAGAACTCAAAGCTTTGCAATACAACTTCATAATACTGCCAAAAATAATGTTGTACATAAATGGATTTTTATCATATTTTCTTATTATAGGACACAAAGTGGTAGGGCCTACATTAATAAATACAGATGTGACTCATACCTTGTATCTAGCACTAAGAAAATCAAGAAAAAAGTTCATTTATGTAATAGCATTATGCCTTGACAAGGTGTGCATCAATATCTTTAGTAACACCAACTGCCAAGTCCAAATATTTATCTGGTGTTGGGGCATTCTCATTGACCTTCTCATATTCAATAGTCCACTTAACTAAGGCCCCCTCACCCTTTTCAATAACTTGGAGGATTGATTTGAAGCTCTTGTAGCACTGCATGATCTCTCCTTCAAAGATGTTGAAAGGTACCACCTTGTTTTCATCATCTATGGATTCAACTGTCTCCTTGACAGATTCAGCGTTTTTATCTAGGTTTTCACAATGAATTGAAGTTGTCAAAATTAGTTGGAGTTTCTATCACTTGACTGCAAAAAGAGGATTACTGTATATCAAAACTAAAAAAATAAAAAAAAAAATTAACCGTTTTAATGCACCACGTACATGGTAAGATATTATATGTCTATATTATCTTCTTATTTGATAAGTATTTCCAAATAAGAAACTAATTATTAATATTCACGTAAGTGGTGGCACAAAGGGTATAAGAAACAGACAACGTATAGCATTTTTATTTTGTATAAAATGACCTCAACTTCAACTAGAACTTGTGATTTGAAACAGTAGGGTAAGAATTTTGAGAATAGAGAATCTTGTGCCCTTGTTTTCGCATTAATTTGGTCAAATGTATTCAATGATTCCATGGTTTGCAAATTTTTTTGCTTGTTTGTATATATTCTTCAAATTAAGTTGTCATATTTATATTGGGTTATTGAACCCTAAAATCAAATTAATTGGAAGGCAACCTTTCACGATTGACCTCCTGCCTTCTCAAACCCATGATCCTATTTCAAGAATCCCTTGCTTTGAGTTTCTCATAATATGGATTGTTGCCGTCTCAATCTTGCGATCATATTTCAAGAATCCCTTGTTTTGAGTTTCTAATAATATGGATTGGCTGAGAGTGCATTGAAGACAGAGAAACAAAAAAATTTGGAGGTTAGAGGATCCCTCCTAGCTAAAAAGAAGAGAACAAATTACAAGCAGCAAATAGAGATTAACTCACATCTAGTCATAGCCTAGTGGGCTTGTATTATGTATTTGCATGAAATTAATAGACAAAAACAAAGTTAAAATTTGGTTTGGGGTTGTCTTACCAAGGACATAATTCCATTTCTTGACTGAGCCTACATTCTCCCAGTCACCTTCATGCACGTCAATAGCTGAAACTTTTTCAGGGCAGATGTTTGGGATGTGGTGTGCTCTAATCCTGAATATGTGATAAAACTTATCAGCGGAAGACTGTATTTCAACTTCAACCTCCAACTTACCAACTACACTCATATTTATCTATCTACAAAAAACCAAACACTTATAAGTTGAAAACTTAATGAAGAGGCAGATGCGAAAGACACTACCCTGCCTTACCCTTTATATAGAATGCTTGTGAGCTAGGTTCATAATTTCCCAAGTGCTTTTCCACTTATTTTTGCTGATCTAAGCTGCCTCAGCACTTGTGATTGCCTAGTCAAATACGGTGATGCAATACTATGTAAAACAAATGGTAGTGTTACAAAATAGAGTACAAACAAATTTTAAATCAATTTTTTTTTTTTTTTTTTTACCAATAGGTACATAGGTAATAAGATAAATAATAAATAAATGAACACAGAATCCACGTGTCTAATAATAAAAAAAATCAGATAACAAATACTATTATGTATTTCATTTTCCTAGATCAAAATCAATCTTCTAATTGCCCCTAAAAGAGATGTTTTCATCCAGTGACCGTTTGGTTGAAATCATCTTGTGTATTCTATTTTGATTAATTAATAATCATACACATCATATTGTGAAATCAGAAGTCAAAAAGACTATTCCACTATTATTATTTCACTTAATTTTATATAATGAATTTTGTGATTGATTCTCTATTTTAGGATTATTAAATTTCTTGTCAGGTGAACATAGGGAAGTAGTTAAGATGACACAACCAAAATGTGGAAGATGTTTGAGTTCAGGGTTAATTTCTTTTTCTTTTTTTGTGATGGCTATAGTAGCCTTTGCTTTCACCCTCATTTCGACATACTGAAGAAAAGAATGTGAGTTTGATTGTATGGTTAACTACACTACTAAAAACCGAAGCTTTTGTGACGGTCGTAAATGTCGCAAAAAGTTCGCATATCGTCGTAAAAGACTTTTTCCACAGAGTAGCGACAGGAATTGGGGGTGGCGGAAGGGAGCGTGACAAAAAGTATTTGCAACAATTACAAACCGTCGCTTTCTTTTAGCAATGGCCAATCAATAGTTTTTGCGATGGTTTAACCTAACACAAAAAAGAGGAAAAAATTCATTTTTAGTGACGAAATTGATTGCCGTTGCCAAAAACCTTTTTTGCGACAGTATTTAACGTCGCAAAAAGTATTATTAGTGACGGTCTAAAACGTCACCAAAAAAATAGAATTAAATTAATACCGTATTTGCGATGGTTTAAACCGTCGCGAAATATTGGAACTAATATGTGTATGTGACAGGTTAATCCGTCGCTAATAAAATATAAGGAAATGATAGTTACATTAGTGACAGTTTATTATTGTCGCAATAAAATTAATTTCATAAAATCATATTTTATTAATTTATTCCATGTACAAATTATTAATACTTTCTAAAATACAATATATCCACATCCGCATTCACATCCAAATTCACATTCACAAAATCATATACCAATAATAACATATATGTACCCTGTAACAATTGTCAACAAAATATTATTTACAAAAATATATAAAACAACCTCCAACAATACTAATAATTTTTGATATTCAAGAACTCAAATTTTTAGTATCGACAATACAAATAAAAAAACATATATATTGTAACTTGTTTTGATATCAATAGTAAGCTCTAATATCGATATACGAAGATATCATCACGTACTCAAAAGCGTTGCATCTGCAAAAAGAAAAAAAAAATCATTTACTACATAATTAGTTTTAAGCTTACAGAAAATGTAAAATATTTGATAATTATTTCTACAAATAAATAAATAAATAAATAAGATTATAAACTCCAATATCGATATGCAAAGATATTATCACGTACTCAAAAGGATTGTATCTGCAAAAAGAAACCAAAATAAAAATTCATTTAAAAATATAATTAATTTTAAGCTTACAGAAAATGTAAAGCATTTGATATTTATTTTACAAATACATAAATAAATAAGATTGTAAGTTCCAATATCGATATACGAAGATATCATCACATACTCAAAAGGGTTGCATCTGCAAAAAGAAACATCATGGTATATCGAAAATATTAAAAATAGGCAAATTCATATGCTTCTTAGATTTAGCTAGATTCTTGTGGATAGGCGAAGTATATACACCTTGTACCCTGATTTGATCACCACCAACTTCATGTTCGTTGTCAAACACATCATGAAAAAAAATCGCCCCCTATCGTGCACAGTAAGGAAATGAAACAATAATCTACCATAACAACAATGACCAAGCCATGGAAGATCATATCTCAGTAGAAAAGAAGGACAATGGAATGTGCAAAAACAAGCTACTGACTTCTCCTAAAATACTTCCTTGGATAGATGCTTGGAATAGTAACAAATTGACTCATGGTGAACAATGGAACTAGCCCCATTCAATCAAGTTTTATGACAAGAAAATGCCAGCAAGGCTAGCCTAACTCGTGAAATCTCGTTGTAACAATAGCAAAGATCTAAGATTCAATTTGCCTTCAACCAGGTTGAAAGAGTTTTTGGTAGGCAATGGGCAACTCATAGAAATCTAAAATAATTGGTTGCACAATGCATCCTCCCAAATAAAAAACGCACACATTGTTTGGATCTGCATGTATATTAAGGATGGCATGGCACTTCAATGATTTAATCTAATAGTATGGTATAATTCATTATGCTGGTTATCAATTTTTCAATGCAGTTCGTCGCATAGACAAAAGTTGCACAGTGGAAGACAGCCCTTTGAAGTGAATTTCAGTCTGCTATTCAATATAGTTTGCCAAATTATATGTTAAGTCTTTACAACTTCATTTTAAAAAAAAAAAATGCTACAAACATTCATTTAAGTTGATTCGAAAAAGGCAGAGTTTCAAGAATTCAATCGTTGCATTTATTGACTAATGAAAAATTAACATATATGGTATCAGAAAACTCAAATTGGTAGGACAAAGTGCATATAATGATAGTAACTGAGGATGATGCACTATCTTTCCGCCATTGATTCACTACCTAGCAACTTCATAACAAGACAAAACTGAAAACAAAACAAGCCTGGTTTAACCAATTAAATTTTCCAAAATCATAAAAACCCATTTTTGATCCCCCCAAAATATTATTAACAATCATTTAATACATGAGGGGAAAAAGGAAAAGTAAAGAGCAATAGAGAGAGCACATCCCAATAAGATGTAATATTAAGATATTTTCTTCACTCAAAGTATTACTCACGTGAAAAATATTATTACAAAAATAATAATTAAAAAAAAGGCTTACATGGCCATAAACAACCAGTGGAATGACTCACCTAAAGATAATGTGCACCATTTATTTTTGTTGGTGTAGTAACTAACTCAAAAATGGAATTTCCATTGGATTTCCTGAAATCTGGAAACCTAGAGAAACTATTTGTGGAATCTATGAACCTCCAAGATCCTGCATCTCACATAGCCAAACAAGTATATAATAAGATCCAGAATAAGTACCAAGCAAAGAGCATGTATTATAATTGTAATCTTTTAATATATACAGCCACCAATATAACCCAAAATGATGTCATGTACATTCTTAATCAGAACCAGGTCAAAAGTTGCCTCACCATGTTAAACAACCACACGCCTCACCATGTACATTCTTAATGAGCTTTAATACCATATTCAAGGAATTGACATAACAAATTACAAACATAGAGAGAGTATTTAGTTTCTTATGAGCCAAATTCCAAGCTAAACTTTAATCGTAAGTGGCACATTCGCTTTCCAAATCATTTTATGTGAGTCAAAGATTGGTGCATCCGATATATAAATGAGTTTACAATGCATGTTTGCACAATTACCTCCATTTTTTATTAGTAACTACAAACCTTAAGTCAAATCACCTAACTCAAGAAACTCATTACCAATGGACGTAAGACCTAAATAAGGAGCAAGTAAGGAAAATATTTCGAAAACATTTAAGTTACTCATATGGCCCTAAGACAGAGAACACATAATGCAATTAAAGAAGCGGAAAATGAATTAAGCAATTTAAAACTGGAAAAAAAAAAAAATTTCCCAATCAGCTAGAATAATAAGATAATCAGATTCACAACAAACTTACAAACATCTGTATGTTCCAGTTATGTTCCAAGCAGCAAATGGGCCAAATTCATTCTCATCTTTTCTAATAGAAAGCCACTGCAAGAAGTGATGACAAGGAAAATAGAAAGAACATTCTCGGATTCAATAAAACTTAGCTGCATTATAAGAGCGCATGTTAACAATATTTATGTCAAATAGCTAAATTTTCAACAGTCAAATGCAATGTTTAAAAAAATGAATTACAAATTCATATATATAAATAAATTGAAAACAATATTGAAAATGGTTTGTATAAAATATTACGGTCTGTATAAAACATCATGGTGTATCAAAAATAGGTAAAGTCGCATGCCTAAATATGTCAACATCCCTGCTTGTGTAGGCTCTTCAATCAGTAGCATATAGTTACAATTATTGCAGAGGAGAAAGGGCTTATACCTTGTCTTCTAAACTCAACATTAAAATTAAAATAAATAAATCATATCCATTCTCCAATGTAAATGGCATAAGAATGATATTTCATTCCATTTTATTTTATTTTATTTTAGTGACATGGACTATTCTTAATTTTTTATAATTTTGTTCGCAACATAAAAACTAAACACATAAATATAATGAAATACAAGTATATGAACAAGATTTTATCAAAAATTCTTAAGGAGTGAGGATAGTAGCTTACTGCATTCTTCATCTGAATTAATGTGTAACGTTTGCATGGATGAAGTACCTATCAACGTGACAACAACAATGGATTGTGGCCATTTTTTTTTCTTTTGCAATGATTGTAAGCACTTTGCTACTTGTTAATTTCTTTTCTCTTCTTATTGCAAAAAACTTACTGGTAGACCTAACAACTAGCACAATCGATCTTTAATGAAAACTATAATTCTACAAGCTATACTATTTGACTTAAGATGTACTTAGAGGAGTGAGTCTTCCGTCCCTTGTCTATTTTATGGTGTTTCATTACTAATTTGGCCAATTTACAATTGCTCAATATTGTAGACCGCCCGAACTCGCTTTGCGCGCGAGGGCACGAATTGTGTTCTAGCTACTACAGTTCGGACTCCTGTCACGGTTCTGAATCTAATCTCACAAAGTGCAATGTAAGACTGATAAATCACCAAAAAGTCCAAATCTGGCAAATCGTTTTGGAAAATCGATTTTAATCAAAAAGCGCCAAACATGGACTGCTTTGCCAGATTTCAGAGTCGCCACCTAAATATTTTATTTTTGGGAAATTTAGGAAACCTTGACTCGTGCCCAAGGCCACATGTCAGTCATCACCAAAGTTGTCTCGGCTCGGGAACTTGGGTACGAGAGGGGAAGGTCCTGAAATGAGCACCCCCGCTCGCCCAATCAAAGGATCAACCTCTACTAACATGATATGTTGTTTTAAAAACACATGTGTTCTTGTTCGGTTATTAAGCTAACTTACTATGTGATGCGCACAGCATACAAGTATAGACTTAATCACAAGAATTGGAACAAAACAACTCATGTTTGTTTTTCGAAAATGGTTTGAAAGTGCTACTCGCAAGTAGGCTAAAGTGTGGATTTGCCACCCTCAAGTGGGCTTAGAAAAAACATGACTTTACCACTTCAAGTGGGCTTAAAACTCACATTCTGATGAATTGTTCCAATTCAAGCAATGAAGCCTTCATCCACAGGCATTTATGTAGTTATATCAATTAAGCAAATAGCCTTATGGCAAGCATGCTATCATGGCAACCATTTACACACATGAAAGGATGCTAAAACGTAAACACTCACAGTGTACTCCGAGCCAAAACAGAAGCTAGTTAGTAATCATGCATGATCCTAGCTATGTTGAGATGCCTAATGCAACACATGCAAAAATGCAACTAAAATAGGCTCGGCTATCTAGAATGGCATATGAATGCAACACTTGATAACATGTTGTGAAACACGTATTCAAGTAGGTGTATTGAAATACAATGTAGTTTGAATGATGCGCCGAGCTCGGTGCATGCAATACAAATGAATTAATGCAAACATGCAAAGCATAAGGTATGCTAATTAAAATATGCCCTAAAACTAACCATCGAAAGCAGTTAAGTAAAAGGGAGAAAGAAGTGAGGTTGGAAGACATGCACACACACACGCACCCTTATTACAAGATTGCCCTCGCGAAGGAGGGTCCGAATGAATTAGTTAACTAGCTACGCTTATTAAACTAATTATTACAAACCAACTAATTAACTATGCTAAGCTAATTAATTATTACAAAACTTTAACTAATTAAACAAATCAATTAAGTTACAAAGCCAATTAAACTTAACAAATAAAGCCTTAAAATATGTTGCCACAGCTCTGTTTGGAAAATGAACATGCATACACTCGGTTTCTCGCCTCGAAAAGCTCTCCGGATGCTCTTTAGAGGCTCTGTTTTCAGGGTGTCTTCCAGTTCTTGTGGCTAAAACTTACCAAAACAGCGCTGGGGAGTGCACCAGTGGCCTGCCGGCCATGAATGGTGGCTGCCGACTCCCCTGCCGGCCAAGGATGAACACTACCGGCCACAGATAAAAGGGTGCCGGCCATCAGTGAGAGGGTGCCGGCCACTGGTGTACTGTGACACCAAGCTGCAATAGAGCACAAAATAGAGAAAATTGAGGGTCTCCCTAGAATATGTATGTACTATGTCCTTCCATATCATCTCAAAACATCAAGGGAGAGGCATAATTGGATCCAAGACCATTAATCAAGCATCGCAATGTGTAGACGCGCCCGAACGTCCTAGGAAAATCCCGTTTTGTTCATTGGGCTCACTACAGTTCGGATTCAATGTCACGGTTCTTAATCTAATCTTGCAAAGTGCAATGCGAGATTGATAAATCACCAAAGAGTCCAAATCCGGCAAATCATTTTGAAAACTAATTTTTAGAAAGAAGTGCCAAACATGGACTGCTTTGCCAGATACAGAGTTGCCACCTAAATATTTTATTTTTGAAAAATTTAGGAAACCTTGACTCGTGCCTAAGGCCACGTGTTCGTCATCACCAAAGTTACCTCGGCTCGGGAACTTGGGTACTAGAGGGGAAGGTCATGCAATGAGCACCCCCGCTCGCCCGATCAAAGATCAGCCTTTACTAACATGATATCTTATTTTTTTTTGAAAATGCATGTGCTCTTATTCCGCTTATTAATCTAGAATTACTATGTGATGCGCACAGAATACAAGTATAGACTGGATCGCCTAAGTTGGAACAAAACATCTCATGTTTGTTTTTTTGAAAGCGGTTTGCTACTCGCAAGTATGCTAAAATGTTGATTTTGCCACCCTTAAGTGGGCTTAGAAAACATGGTGATTTGCTGCTCTCGAGTGGGCTTAAAACTCGTAATCAATGAATTGTTCTAATTTAAGTAATCCAACCTTCACCTACAGGCATTCAAGCAATTATATCACATAAGCAGTTAGCCTCATGGCAAGCATGCTATCATGGCAGTCACTCACAGACATGCAAGGATGCTAAAGCATAAACACTCACCGAGTACTCCGAGCCAAAACAAAAGCTATGTTAGAAATCAATGCATGAGCCTAGCTCTGTCAAGAATGCCTAATGCAACACATACAGAATGCAACTAAGATAGGAGAGCCTCAGCACCCGAGGCCAAACAAGGCCAAACAAAGGCATGCAAGAGGGTAGGAGAGCCTTAACACCCAAGAGGCCTTAAACAAACATGTTAAGTGCTAAAAAATGAAGCTTTTTTTAGTTGAAAACAAAGCTCAAATAAGCATGAAAGTATGGCTAAGAGAGTGATAAAAACAAAGCTTAAAAGGGAGAAAAGAGGTTACCCTTGAAGCTCAGAAAAACCAGCAGATTTTCTAAACCAAAAACCAACTCTTGTGCCCTCTCAAGACCCTCCAGCAACTCAATAACAAGGTAAGAGTGTTTGGCTATGAGGTTGTGTGCACAAGTGTGAAGCAAAACACCAATATAGAGTGAGAAAGAGAGGGATATATGCCTATGCCTTAAACAAAATTTCAAAACCTGTGGAATGGAGAGGGAGAGCCTCTCTTATAGAGGAACAAAGTTAAAGCTTCCTCAAGAAGCTAAAACTTGGATGCAATCCCTCCATACACGTGTATGGAGGACACAGTCTGTGCCCTCCAGCTGGCACAGCTGGCATCCATTCAGTCTGACAAAACAGAAGGAAAGCTACCGACCAAAAAAGGTGGTCGACCTGCTACTTTTAGTGGTTGGCCGACCACCCAAAGTGGTCGGCAGGGGTAATTGGTGGTCTCCACACTAAAGAAAGCCAATGGTGGGGTGGGAAACCAGAAAATGTGGCCCACAGACCAAGAAAACCAGTTTCCCGACCAGAAAACCGGCTAGCGGGGAGAAAAGTGGCCTCCAAGGATAAAAGCTGGTCTCCCAACCTTGTACCACTTCCCAAAGAAGGAAATTAAGGTTTGTACCCAAGACAAACCAAAACAGATGCAAGACGGGAGTTCGGGAGGCAAGACGCGCGGCCGTGAGCCCCGAAAACCAGCTGCCGAGCATCAAAAGTGGCATACGACCACAAAAGTGGTCTCCCGGACCACAATGTCCCTCTAGACAGAGGAAACAAGGTGTGTTCCAAAAACCCTTCCAAACGGAGAATGTTAAGCGGTCCCGAGCCGAGGCGCATGGCCGACGGCTCCGAAAACCAAAAACTAGTCTCCAAATGGGAACATTGGCCTACGACCACGAAAAGTAGCCTACGACCACTGAGAGATGGTCTACAAGACCTCTCCCTCCCTCCGGGAAGAGAAAACAAGACTTGGTCCGCGGACCAAGTCAAAGTACAAAGGGTCCCGAGGTCCAGAGGCGAGGCTCTCAACCAAGAACTCTGAAACCTCGAAACGAGCACAACATGCGCAATCACCAATCGCTCAATCGATGACGTCTGAGTCTTAAGGTCGGTCAAAAATGGGGTGTCTACAATTGCCCCTCTTTTATAGAACTCAAAAGTCATAAGTGACGGGAGTGAATGTCAAAGCCTAGAGACGACCCATTTTTTACAAAGCCAAAGACTTAGACAAACAGGCAAGATAAACAAAGGGATGTGCCCACAGGCATGGGCAAAATGCAAAAGACTTGCACAAGGCCGAACATAACTTATGATCATGCAAAGAAAACTATAATGAAGCACATATACACAATAAATGCAACAATTTAAGCAAGTGAATACAGACCAAACTACATCATACGTAGAAAGGATGTAAGAGAATTATACAATTCTCGCTATGTCTCACGCAAAGAATACAATACCTTTCTGTTCGTCTGGTCGCACCAGCTTCAAATGAACCGTGCATACAATATCGTGCGTACAAAAGAAGGAAACTTAACAGGTACAATATAGTTAGCAACACATGCTCAACGCCATAACAAACGAGGACACATATGGTGCCGATGGAAAAGTGCATAGCAGTGCAAGTGAAACATGGGTGACGACGCATGCAAAGTATGGGTGCATGGCAATGCCAGTGAAACGTACACAACAATGCAAGTAGTGTGCATAACAATACAGGACAAGTGCAACTTCAAAAGCATGTTTGAAACAAAATGCTGAGTAAAGAAGTACAAGCCTTAAAGAGGGCAACTCAAATGCGACCTCCGATTTACCTCTCGGAGGGGTCGCAACATACTCAAAAAGGATACACCTTGCTCTTGGCGAGTAACGACGAGCCATGCGTCGAAGACTTGAATTGAAGTTCCCGCGGAGACATTTTGCGCCGAAAAGTGCACTTTTCTTGTACTTTCTCGAGAGCCGAGGACTCCAATCATCACCAAAATACACAGGGAGAAAAAAGGGACCTTGGAGACCATCCAAGAGGATGGTCGACCACCTAGGCTAGTGGCCGACCGGTTTTTGCTCACCAAGGTGGTCGGCCAACCAGAAAAACTAGTTGGCCGACCAGTTTACAGAAATTCGGGTCAATTTGGTTTTTTAAGGCCGGATCTTTAAGTTCACTTATCCAAATCACTTTTGCTCACACCTCCAAGGCCGAAATCAGCTCCTCTTGCTCCCTAGACCCTTTTCTCTCTCAGATCTGCACTTTATACGCATTTTCCAACGCCCCACGCGAAGTTGTTTCGCAAAAACTTTCGGTTCTCTTTGTTTTGAACAGATTAAAATTTATTTTCGGGGCTTCTTTCTCCATTTTCAACACTTGAGGTATGTTTGTCTCGAACTTTGGCACATTTTCTCGGGGGTTGACTTTTGTTGACTTTTTCTTTTCCCGAGAGTTGACTTTTGTTGACTTTTTGCAATTTTGGCTCATTTCGCTCATTTTTGCAGATCTCGTCGGATGGCAGATCACTTTCATCACGACGGAGGTTCTCCACATGCCGAGGACGAGCCAAACATCATGTCATTGCCTCCGAGGATTCGGCCTTTTGAGCCAGAGAGGTACCACCCTCAGGAGCACGTCCTACCTCCTACCACCTTCTATCACTTTACCGACTTTGAGCGGCGAGCACCCGCGGACCTACTGCTACGGGAGCCAGCGTCTCATCTATCTCACCAGGCGCAAGACGTACGTATTTCCCTTTTACATTCTCAGCAATGTATTTTTGCATTTCCTGCACATTTCATGCCTTCGCAATGTATTTTATCTGCTCGTTCTGAACACATTCATATGCACAGTACTTCTGCTTATTCTGGCATACGGCTCGCGCATAGCACAATATTGACTTGGCATGCAGCTTATTTAGGATATGATGCTGACTTGGCACATAGCTCACAGCACAATATTCTATTAATTTGGCATACAGCTCACACTGAACACACAGTTCATCCTGACCACACAGTTTATCTCGGGCACACAGCACATTTTCGAGCACACATCTCATTCTTTGGGCACATAGCTCATTTTTCAGGTACACAGCTCACTTTTTAGGCACACAGCTCACTTTTCGGGCACACAGCTCATTCTTTGGTCACACAGCTCATTTTTCGGGCACACAGCTCATTCTTTGGGCACATAGCTCATTTCTTTCAGGTACACAGCTCACTTTTCAGGGACACAGCTCACTTTTCGGGCACACAGCTCATTTTTTGGACACACAGCTCATTTTTCAGGCACACAGCTCGTTCTTTGGGCACATAGCTCATTTCTTTCTGAACACGCAGCTCATACACATTCATTTGTAAACACACAGCTCATTTACTTCATTTGCACGCAGCTCATACATTCCATTTTGAAACTGAAAACATCTGTTCATTTTGAATGCAGGTATCTTCCCGTTCCACACGGGGTTATGGATCGATCCTTGCTAGGGAGTGATATACGAAGCTCCCAGATGTTGTACGTCACATCATGGACGAGGCGGGATTTGGACCTTTCTGCGCGGGGATATCACGTTATCCGACGAGTAGGACCCTCATGGGGGCACTTGTGGAGAGATGGTAGGACACCACCAACTCGTTCCACTTTTCAGCTATTGGGGACATGATGATGACCCCGTATGACTTCTCTATGTTAACGGGCCTTGACGTGGCCGGCCGACCGGTCCCCTATGACGCAAACATGGGCGAGTGGGAGGCGGCTTGGATTTATCTGCTGGGAGCCCGCCCGCCGATAGATAGATCATCAGGTAGAGTCAGGTACACCTAGTTCTCCAAGCGGTTCAAGAGGACTATGCCTGAGACTGTCGAGAAGATAGAGCAGTATACCCGGGGTTTTTTGATGTTCCTCATCAGGACCACTCTGTTCTCCGATAGGGGGAAAACAGTTGGACTTTATTTGCTCAGTGCTTTGGTAGACCTATCACAGGTCAGCCAGTATGATTGGGGTGGCGCCGGCCTCACTACCCTTCTTGTTATATAGCACGACCTCCAAGTGGAACATAGTAGTGGCTCTTGGAGAGCACAGGAGGTACATTCTACCATCTTGATTCTGATTACGCTTTCAATTATCTGTACATTGCACACGGCACACATTACATTCTCAGATTCTACATTACACTTTTCGGCGTTACGCATTTTTTATACATTCTGTATTTGCATTCTGCACTCAGCATTCTGTATTTTCTATACATTCTGTATTCTGACGGCCACTATCTTATCTTTCACAGCTATGGATTTACGCCTACTTCCCGACGTTGGCTCCTGAGCTCGAGGTTGAGGTACCTCTGGAGATCCTCTACTCTCGTAGATTTGAGAGTTAGTGTCGGTCGAGGCCCCAGGAGACTCTGCCTTGCCTTCGACAGTTCTTTGATACTGTACGGCCGACAGAGGTAATCCAGAACTCTCAGTTCTTCATGCTTTTAGCTTTGATTCCTCCTGCATATTTATGACATCTAATCAGTTTATGCACTTGCTATCTGCAGATCACTTGGCAACCATGGGCATCTTTGTCAGAAGATGTGCGGTTCCAGTTCCCCGGGGCGTGGTCCGCTTCCCGATACAGGGTTTTATTTGAGGGGCCAGCCGGCAGGGTCTGGTTTTTGGGGGATCGCTTCATGAGTCAGACGATGGGCAACCCTGATCAGGATATCCCCTCAGTACCTCCTACGGACATGCTATCCACTGAGAGACTCACTCCCCAGGAGGTTGACGACCTTATGTTGGGCACTGATGCAGTTCTGTTCCTGGAGGGGGGGGAGTACGCGACCTACCGCCACACATACTTGATGCCTCCACTAACAGGTGTTCATATTCCCATAAGGAGGGCCGCTGGCATGCCATCATCGAGTCGAGCATGGGCTATAGATACCCCTTCGACTAGCAGGGCCGGCACATTGAGGGGTAGGGCTAGATGGATGCCCTCTACTTGCCAGTATGCCGGATGACCAGATCTTCTGACCGGGCTGATAGGTTAGGAGTATGGGACACCATACCAGATCCCGCTAGAGCCTCCGCGGCCAGATCACCGATATGTCAGTGACCCGGACTCACCACCGGTATGCTTCACGGTTTTCATTCATTCTTCAGATATATACTTAGACATTCATTCATTCACTGATGACTTGAACTTGGGTCTGCAGCCTCCTAGAGAGTACACTAATGGGTTGCTCGGAGTGGTGGCCTTCCTCGAGGGCATGGTCCTGCAGAGGGAGGCACTGTTGTTCATCACTAGCATTTCGGTACTTTTCAATTTTCTTGCATTTATCATACTTCAGATGACATGCTAAAATTGAATATTTCACTACATTGGTTAACTACATCTGTAGAGCACATCTGACACACACCACATTCATATACTGTATCTGCATGCACACACTCTATGTAGCATTCTTGCATCTACATCTGATATACAAACTGGCTAATGCACTCAAACTATCATTTTTGGGTCCCATCACTACATGCCGGGCCATCCAGGCCTTCTCGAGAGGCTAGGAGAGGGGACTCGACTCACAGCCGAGGCAGGCATAGAGCGCCTATCAGAGATGATGAGGAGTCCAGCGAGGAGGAGGAGTTTGCGCATCCTCAGTCGGAGACATCTGCAGGCAAAGAGGAGGACTCTGGCTCCGGTTCTGAGAGTGGAGGTGATGCCGGGGAGGGTTCCGAGGACGGCAGCTCCGATTCGGATGGTGGTACTGGTGGAGGTGGTGTAGAGGCTGCTCAACCGAAGAGGATGAAGAGAGCCTTCCGATCTTGAGCCTGACAACATTGATGCAGATGTTCTTGCTTTTTTTTCTTTTCTTTTTTTTTTACTAGTAGTTGTAGCACATCAGCTTTAGGCAGTTTTATTTTCTTTAAAACTTGTACCCTGTTGTAAAATGTTGTAACAAAAGAAGCTATGATGGAATGAAACAGTTTTTTGTTCAAAAAGTATTGTATTTTGCATTCTTAGCATCGCATCGCATCATTTTGCACAAAAAATGAGATTGAATGGAAATCGAGCATTGTACATTGCCAAGTCAGGTAATGAGCCAACATAGCAAACTAAACAGCTTAACTTACTAAGAAACAACAAAACCTCAGCAAGTTTACAACTCGATAAGCAAATTTCGACAATGTTGATAAACGAAGAGCAACAATTCGATGAACAAAACTCGACAACTCGATAAAACTTAACAACTCGATAAACAAAACTTAACAACTTGATAAGAAAATGCATTTCGGACAAACGGGGCAACGGAACGCATCCGAAACAGAGGTAAACTCGGACCTTCAACATTCCTAACACATGGAAAGGCTAGGAGCTCTCTTCTAGAGACTAGGAAAACGCCAAAAACCAATTTTGCTCCATGGCCGACCACCAAAAGTGGCTGGCCGACCAGTTTTTTGCTCAGTAGACCAGTTATGTCGTCGGCCGACCAGAAAAACTGGCTGACTGACCAGAAAAAGTGGTCAGCCGACTAGTTGGCATGGTGACCTCTAGATTTTTGACACTTGTCCTCCAAACAGTGCCTTATCCTCCATAAAAGTTCCAACTTCGTGGTTCTCTCATTCCATCTCAGTTTTACATCAAAATGGAGGCATTTCTCATCCAAAATCTCAAAACTTGGATTGCTACCTTAGACGGCTTGGAAAAGTTGAACTTCCGAGGCTTCGGCATAAATGCACTATTCACGCTGAGTCACACTCCGCTGCACCTTCTGTTTCTCCATGCCACGGCAAGGTTTTGGAACCCAGTAACACATGCCTTTAGTTTTGGCAGGGAAGAGATGTGTCTTACCTTCGAAGACTTCCAAGCTTTGATGGAATCCGAGCGCAACGAAGAAATCTTACCCCAGCTTCGCTTCGGCCACATCCAAGCCTTAGGACGAATGTGTGGGCCCACTATGCATGACGCTCGGTCATTGATTTGTGACAGAATGCTAGACATTCCGTGTTTGATTCGTCGGTTTTCTGATACCGGTGACCACGGTGACCATCATTGGCAAGGCTTTCGGCGACATGCTCTTTGCTTGTGCATGTTGTCCCATTTCTTGCTTGCCCCAGGCTCCGGAGGGTTTAGCACTCGTTTGATCGAAGTTACCCAAGGCTTAAAAGAGGGCAAGAGCTGCATTGCCATGACACTGGCCAAGACATTGATGGGCTTGGATGCTTTCCATCGCCAAGAGACGACCAGATTCGCGGGGAGTCCACTACTGCTGCAGGTAATGTTTCTCACCCTATCTCACATATATATTGCTCACATCACTCGGCCCTTAGGCTCGATTTTTCTCTCAAAACCCTTTTCTTACTTTTCTCTCATCGTACATCTCTCTATTCTTTAATCTCTCATTTTCCGTCCCACCCCAGGTGTGGTTGATGGACAAGTTGAGAGTGGTGGACTCCTGCCCGGCATACTCAGCTCACGGCTACTTCTTCCGGCGACGTCTAGTCAATACCCTTGATGAGGGATGGTGGTTCAACTGGATGTGCGGTTTGTCCGCAGACCGTATTGCTTGGCGTTGTCCTTGGCTCAATCTACCGGCAATGAGCTACAGTATGTCCCGGCAGATCGGGATTCAGTTGATTGGCCTGACACACTGCGTGTTCTACTTTCCTTTCCGGTTCCAACGCCAGTTCGGCCATGATCAGATTTGTCCGGCAGAGGGGATAGAGTACCCAGCTGCATTTCCAGTCCGAGGCGCACCGCTAGCTCGGTATGCCACGGCATGGAGGACGAGAGAGCTTCTGGCCCCCGCTCCCACTTTCAGTTACACCCTTTCTGATGAGTGCATAGATTGGCTCAATGAAGAGGCACAGATTGGGCCCAGCTTGGCATCAGAGGCTTTGACCAGCTCTGGGAGGGGATGCGGGAACACCTGACTATGGCCCTGATTTATTTACTTTAATCAGAACTTTCAAGTTTTCTTTATGAATGTAAGAATAAAAGCAACTTCAATTTGTATTCAAGAGTAAGAGAACTTTGTACTGAAATCAATATAATTGAAGGTTGTGGGTACTGAAAATTTCCCGTTTGGTCCAAAAATGGTCTAAGTTGTAAAAAGATTAAATTGAGCAAAATCAACTTTTATTAAAACTTTTCAAAGCCATTTTCGATATGGATCAGAACTGGACACGCCTAAGATCTGTCACTAAGATGCACAACCCCGAACTCCAGCAACTGGAAAGTTGCCCCTAGTCTGAATGACATTGTATCGGAGATTACAACCGAGCTCTTGAATGCGGAACAGACAAAGATGACCAAACATGATCAGATGGACAAAGTTGATCGGGGAAATGTTTATGGCTGGACTTCAAGATGAAGTTGTATATGTATCCCAAAGATGGGAATCAAGCCTTACGTAGTTCGGCTCAAGTTCACTCGTGTATTAACCTCACCTTTTACGCTCTAACTTTTGCCAAGGCCACCCTTTGCAGGTTTTCAACCTTGCGAGCTCAGTTTTTATAATTTCAAATTTTCTGTGCTCTAACTTTTGCCTAGGTTGCCCTTTCGGGTTTTCAACCTAGCAAGCCTCTCAGGGATAATATTTCTTCAATTTGTCCATGTTGATCGACTGTGAGAACTCTAGGCCATATAGGTCCATCAGAACGACAGCTCCACCCGACCAAATAGACTTAATGATGTAGGGACCAGTCCAATTGGGTCTGAACTTGCCCCTAGGGTCATGGATAGGAGCTCGGTTGTCTTTGAGCACCAAATCTCCTTTCTTCAAATTTCTGGACTTAACCTTCTTGTTGAAAGCCCTGGCGATTCTTCGTTGATAACCCTGAACATGGTACAATGCTTTCAGCCTTCGCTCGTCAAAGAGCATGAGTTCTTCAAACTTGCTCTGCTGCCAATCTGTCTCAGCTATCTGGCACTCAACCAGTACTCGTAATGACGGAACCTCAATTTTGATAGGTAAAACGGCCTCCATCCCATAAACCAATGAATACGGAGTCGCCCCAGTAGAAGTTCTAATTGAAGTCCGGTAGCCCCACAGAGCAAATGGCAACTTATCTGCCTAGTCCCGATAGGTTTCCACCATCTTCTGCAAAATGTGTTTGATGTTCTTGTTGGTGGCCTCAACTGCTCCGTTGGTCTGCGGTCTATATGTGGATGACTTATGAAAAGCCACGTTGTATTTTTCCAACAAGTCAATCACTTCCTTCTTGAAGTGGGAACCGTTATCTAAAATAATCTCGTTTGGGACCCCGTAGTGACAGACAATGTTGTTCCTGATGAACTTCGCAACATGTGAAGCCTTCAACACCGCATAAGATTGGGCCTCAACCCACTTTGTGAAATAGTTTATCGCGACCAGATTGAACTCATGCCCATTAGACCCCTTCAGAGTGACAGCCCCGATCACATCGATTCCCTAAACTGAAAATGGCCATGGCGAAGTCATATTGTACAGCTTCGATGGCGGGATGTTCATGCAGTTTGCATGGATCTAACATTTGTGGCATCGCCAAACAAAGCCGATACAATCCTCCTCCATGGTGGACCAGTAGTAACCTTGTCTAAGGATCTTCCGGGCTAGCATCACCCCATTTATGTGCGCTCCGCACTCTCCTCCATGGATGGCCTCCATCAGGCGCTTCGATTCTTCGGCACCAACACACAGTTTATATATTCCCAGATAACCTCTCTTATACAATTTACCTCCGCAGACGATGAACTGAGCAGCCATTCTTCTTATTGCCCTTTTATCCTTGGCATTTGCCCTTGCTGGATATGCTTCTTTCTCCAGGAAGTTCCATACATCGTGATACCAAGGATTCTCATCCTGAACCTTATCTATGGCAGCAATCAGCTTGTAAGCCGGCACAAATTTCTGGTCAACGATGATCGGACGCATCCGGACTCCAAAAGGGATGTCCATCATAGAAGATAGAGTTGCTAGTGAATCTGTGAACCTGCTGTTCTCTCTTAACAAATGAGCAAAGTTCAGCTTCTCAAACTGAGGAATCAACAAGTCCAAGGTCTGATGGTAGATTCTCATCTTTTCTTCTTTAACTTTCCAGTCTCCTTTAGCTTGAGATACAACCAGGTTCGAGTCCCCGATGACGTCCAACCGTTTTGCCCCTAGTTCTAGGGGGCTTCTAAACCAGCAATGCATGCTTCATATTCTGCTTCATTGTTCAAGACTTTGAACTGGAGTTTAAATGCTAGAGGGATACGAGAATTGTCGGGTGCTATCAGCAACACCCCTATCCCATACCCGTATTGTTTGACGCTCCGTCAAAGTACATCGTCCAAGTTTTGTCTTCGATATACAAAATAGCCTCGTCTGGGAATAAGTACTCAACTGCTTCATCCCCTTCAACTGGGTGATCGGCTAGGAACTCCACTACCGCTCTCCCTTTTACTAACTTGCGAGTCACATACTTCAGATCGAATTCAGAAAGCAGAAGCAACCAACGGGCTAGCCTACCCATAAGTGCTGGTTTCTCGAAGAGATATTTGATGGGATCTAATCTTGAAACCAACATTACAGAGTGAGCTAACAGGTAGTGCCGCAGCTTCCTAGTAGCCCATACCAAGGCCAAACAAGCCTTCTCGAGTGGAGTGTAGCGGGTCTCGTAATCCAGCATCTTCTTGCTCAGGTAGTAGATAGCTCTCTCCACCTTGTCCTCAGACTCCTGTGCAAGCATGTAGCCCATTGTAGTTTCAGTTACTGAAAGGTACAAAATCAATGGTTTCCCCAGCTCAGGCGGTGACAACATGGGTGGGTTCTATAAGTATTGCTTGATTTGTTCAAAAGCAGCTTGGCATTGGCCGTCCATTGGAATTTCTTTCCTTTCTTCAGGAGACCGAAGAGTGGTTCACAAGTCAAGGTTAATTTTGTAATAAACTGTCTTATGAATTGCACTTTACCCAAAAAGTCTCGCACCTCGTTTTTAGTCTTTGGTGGTGGCATTTCTAAGATGGCCCTGATTTTAGAAGGGTCGACTTCGATACCTCTATGTGTAATCAAGAACACCAGCATTTTCCCTGCCATAACACCAAATGTACACTTCTGAGGATTTAGCCGCAACCGAAATTCCCTGATCCTTTGGAAAAAATTTTATAAGGCGATGTAGTGGCCCTCTCTTTCTTTGGACTTGACAATCATGTCGTCCACGTTCACCTCAACCTCTTTGTGGATCATGTCGTGCAATATCGTGGTCGCGGCCTGTTGATATGTAGCTCTAGCATGATCCACAAAGAGCCAGAAAAGCCATCCATGAATGAGAGCAGCGCATGTCCTGCAGTGAAGTCCACTAATTCATTGATATGCGGCTGTAGCACGTCCCCGGTGGGGCTTCGCTCTACAGTTCGGACTCGATTTGTGTCGCGGTTCTAAATCTGAACCAAAGAGTCCAAATCCGGCAAATCGTTTGAGAAAACAGATTTTTGAAAAATAGTGCCAAACATGGACTGCTTTGCCAGATTACAGAGTCGCCACCTAAATATTTTTTAAATGGGAAATTTAGGAAACCCTGACTCGGTGCCAAAGGCCACGTGTCCGTCATAACCAAAGTTGACTTGGCTCGGGAGCTTGGGTACGATCGGAAGGTCACTATGAGCACCTCTCGCCCGATCCAAGACCGGCCTCTACTAACCGTGATATCCGATTTTGAAAACATTACGTGTTCTTATTCGGTTATTAGCCTAGATTTACTATGTTATGCGACAAAGAAACAAGTATAGACCAAATCGCCTAAATTGGAACAAAACTTTACATGTTCGTTTGGAAAATGGTTTGCTACTCGTAAGTAGGCTAAAATGCGGGTTTTGCCACCCTCGAGTGGGCTTTAGAAAAAAAGATGATTTTTGCCACTATCCAGTGGGCTTAAAACTCACAGTTTTAATGCATTGTTCCAACCTAAGTAATTTGACCTCCATCCACAGGCATTCAAACAGTTATATCACATAAGCACTTAGCCTCATGGTAGTCATGCTATCATGTCAACACTCACACACATGTGATATGCTAAAGCATAAAAGCTCACCTAGTACTCCGTGCCAAAACAGTAAATTAGTTAGCAAAACAATGCATGACCTAGTTCATGTTAAATGGCTAATGCAACACAAGCAAGAATGCAATCTAGAGTAGGCTCGGCTAACCCTAAACATGGCATGTAAAATGCGCGAGTAGCACGTATTCAATTTGGAATTGAAAATTGCAATGCAGTTTGTGTGATGTACCGAGCCCGGTGCATGTAAACAAATGCATGAATGCACGCATGCATTGCATAAGGTATGCTAATTTAAATATGCCCTAATCTACCATCATAAGCAGGTAAATAAAAGGGAAGAAAGAAGTGGGGGTTGGAAGACATACATACACTCACCCACACTTATTACAATTGCGCCCTCACTCGGAGGGACCAAAATAATAATACAGTCCCAAAATAAATGAATAAATAAATTATTACAAATTTCTAAGTACTGAAATTAAAGCATCTAAATGAAATGAAATGGGGCCTCGGTCACGCCTTGGGATGTGTGAATGATGCATGCTCGTCGCGACTTGGGAAAACCCGTGTCATGGCATTCTTTATCGCTTTTCTTGCCTTTGCCCTTCCAAAAATTCCCAAAGTTCAAATACCTCCAGATGATCCGAGATACTCCACCGGTGGGGAGGGATTACTTGCTCTTATTGATTGCGGTCTTCCTTCTATGTTTATCGGCACGAATAAAGTGCCAACCGGCACATTAAAATGCCGGCGTGAAAAGTTCTGCAGCAGACAGATGGCAAAGAAGAAGAATGACAAAGAATGCATAGGCATGGTTTTGGGCAAATGTGAGCACGTACAACACCTCCTATCATGTTTAGGGACTCAAGGGGGTGTGGCTCTTGGTTTTAGGACTATCAATTGTGCATTTGATGCATGATAGCCTAAGGAACCAAAATCGCTCATTTTAATGTAAATATGCATGCAACACAACAAATGAATACTAAGTCCCTATCATGTGGAAATCAAGGGGCCTTAGTGACCAAGGATTGAGGTGGGTTACACCACTTGAAATGTGAACTCCCCTCAATCCTAGGCTTGGCTTGACAACCCCAAACCAAGCTATGAGATGCAAGTATGCAAACAAGGCTCAAATGCAATGCAACCTATCATATTAAACATGCTAAGAGCTAAAGTATGTAGGATACAAATGGTATGCAAGATGGGTCAATTAAACATGGAACTAACTAGCATACATTCAAGGCTATATTGACCAAGCAAACAACAATCATGAGACAAGCATGCAACAATGGACTTAAGCCATAGAGGGCAGCCCCCCAACTCCCAAAAACAGTGGCAAAATGGATTGAAGTCATGGATAAAATAGCATGCAAACATGCAAACCAAATGGCCCAAAACCAAGCCATGAACAAGAGGCTACCCATTACCATCAACATGACCACTCATGGCACATAGTGGACAACCAAAGACAGATTTTAAGCATGCAAAATAACACCCAAATCCCACATATTACAGCCCCAAAAATACACCAATCATGAAAGCATGCACAATGCTCGCTTTAAGGCATAAAAGACCAACATTCTAGAGCATGAAGGAGATGATAAATGGAGGTATTTGAACATGAAATAGGGACTGAAATGCCACCTATAATGATGCCAAATCATTAGATCAAAACAAGCTAAACATGCTAGAGCTCCAAACAAGCAAGACTTACAAGCCTAAAATGCAAGACAACCACTTCAAGCACACCAAACATGACAAAATCAGTGACTCACAGCCCTCTAACATGGCAAAACAATGCTAGTATCTTCATGAAACTAAGCCAAAACATGCAAGAGTCATAACCTCAAAACATGGCATACAAGAGAGCATTTCAAAGGAGGTATGAGAAGCATGTTAGAGGCTACAATTCCAACCAAAAACAGAGATCAAACATGACCTAAAACAGCCCCAAAAGCCCTGAGATGAAGCCAAATGTAAACATGCACACATGCTATGCCATGAGCTCAAAACAAAGGCAAATAAAGGACCAAAGGGAGAGGGGTGTCTCCCTATTTGAGGCTCAAAATATCATCTTCACCACTGAAAACCCACTGGTTTTCAGTGGTGAGAAGATCCAAGAACACCAAAACAAGAAGGCCTAAGGAAAAAGGCACCAAAGAGGGCCAAATAAGGCTTAAAGTGATGAAGCTTAACTCAAACCATAAAATGACCTTAATGAAGGTTCAAGAACAAGTAAAAACAAGACTTTTACATGTTGGACACAAATCTAAAAACACAAAGTAAAGAGGGTAGAAATGAGTTGCAAGAATGGGGAATATAAAGTGAAAAGCGCACCCTTGAAGATCCAATGAAGAACAGGTGGTCCAGCCCTCCTCAAGTGATCAAAATCAATCCAAAATCACTTAAAACAAACCTCCAAGCCTCCCAATCTCGGAGCTAGGTGTAATAGTGTGTAATGGTGCAAAATGAGGTAAAACACACTATTTGGGCCCTAGAACACACACACAAGGGGAGAGGGAGGGAGATATAGATATATATGTATATATGAGTTCAACCCTAATGCAAGAGGAGAAGCTCCTCTTTTATAGGCAAAGAATGCTTAGCCATTAAGCAAACCAAAGCTTCATCCCTCCATACACGTGTATGGAGGGGAGCAAAAACTTTACAGCTGCAATAAAAATATCTGATAAAGCAAGTGCACAGTACCCGGCCGGCAAAGAGTGCCATTTTAACAAAAACAGTGCCGGTCGGCACAAAATAGTGCCGGTCGGCACAATAAAGTGCCGATATAACTTTCAGCCAGCCGGTGGCCTCTAGCCCCAGCCGGTGGTGTGTAGGGATTCCTCACAAGGCGTTCCCTGCCTGTTCATGGCAAAATACAAGTGTTTGGTGCAAAACCAAACACAACTGGTCGAGTTCGGAGGTCCTGAGGCGGGGCGCGCGCAGCCGAGAACTCCGGGAACTCCAAATGAACACAAACATGGATAATCACCGAGTGTTCCGACGGTGACGTCCAAGTCTTGAGGACGGTCAAAAATGGGGTGTCTACAGTTGCCCCTCTTTGACAGAACTCGGAAGTCATAACAATGACGGGAGTGAATGTCAAAGCCCAGAGACGACCCATTTTTGACAAGGCCGAAGACTTAGACAATCATCTGCAAACAAGTAAGATATGCGCCAAGCGGGGCAAAATGCAACCGAAAATGCAAGAAGCCGCATAACTTATGATCATGCAAAGAAAGTCGTAATGAAGCATACATGCATTTATAAGCTAACATGCACCAAACTACACTATAATGCAAAGGTAAGAGAATTATGCAATTCTCGATCGTTTCACGCGGAGGATACAATACTGCGGCGTCCGGTTGCACCGACCTCAAATGAGCCATACAATATCGTGTCTGCAAAGAAAGTAAACTTAACAAAGCGGTATTGTTAGCAACATACAATTACCCGATTTGAGGTGTGTGATGACGGCGTGCATAGGCAGTTGTAATTGAACACATGTGAGTAAAGCAGAGCACGCATACAATGCAATGTGTATAGAGAAAATTGAACACATATCAGTAAAGCATAGCACGCATACAATGCAATGTGTATAGAGAAAATTGAACACATATCAGTAAAGCATAGCACGCATACAATGCAATGTGTATAGAGAAAATTGAACACATATCAGTAAAGCATAGCACGCATACGATGCAATGTGTATAGAGAAAATTGAACACATATCAAGAAGCATAGCATATACAATGCAATGTGTATAGAGAAAATTGAACACATATCAAGAAGCATAGCACGCATACAATGCAATGTGTATAGAGAAAATTGAACACATATCAAGAAGCATAACGCATACAATGCAATGTGTATAGAGAAAATTGAACACATATCAAGAAGCATAGCACGATACAATGCAATGTGTATAGAGAAAATTGAACACATATCAAGAAGCATATGCACGATACAATGCAATGTGTATAGAGAAAATTGAACACATATCAAGAAGCATAGCACGATACAATGCAATGTGTATAGAAAATTGAACACATATCAGTAAAGCATAGCACGCATACAATGCAATGTGTATAGAGAAAATTGAACACATATCAGTAAAGCATAGCACGCATACAATGCAATGTGTATAGAGAGAATTGAAATTGAACATGGTAAAACATGACGTTGAAATGCAATGTACTGCAACACAGTATAATTGAAACAATTTCTTTCGAAATTCACGAGACGTAAAAGGATACGGGAAGGGATATCCTTCGCGCGTTCTGAGCATTGCTCACAAAAGTTGTTGTACGAGGTCAACTCGAAGCTCCGCTTATATTCTGAAGGCGCCATTCCTTGGACTGCCTTAAGCGATGAAGATACCGAATCACATGACGGACCCGAACAAGGGCGCAAAAAGGTATGGCGGCCGAAAGGAGGAGGTTACCAGTGCCGAACTTAGCACCCTGCTACCCTGTTATTTTCTTGCTTTACTTTCCTTTTTACTAGGAGTTTAAGCACATTGCACTGCCTTAGGCAGGTTTTATTTCTCAAAATCGTGTGTTTTTGCAAAACATATGATGGAGATGAAACAACTATTTGTTCAAAAGGTATTGCATTTGCATGTTCTATGCATCGCATCGCAAGGTTTCACACCACAATGCGGCTGAAACTGAAACTTGTGTTTATGAAAACAAAGCATCGCATCGCAATAATCAGGTAGTAAACCAACTACAACTCGATAAACAAATCAAAGACTCGACAGACTAGCCAAGTGCAAGCACAATTTGATAGACACATCAAAGACTTAAAGTGAGCGACATACAACTCGATAAGCAAATACACAACAACTTGATAAACAAATACGCGCGACTCAACGGGAATCAATCAGGAGAGTCTTGAGAGTGGAATTCCCAAATATTTAGCATAGCAAGCTTAGAAAGTATAGAAGGAAGATCATCGGCTGGACACAAGGACCATCGGCCCGGGGGGATGATCATCGGCACATAGTCTGGCCGGTCGGCAAAAATTGTGGCCGGTCGGCAATATTTACTGCCGGTCGGCTGTAGACTTGTCTGCACCAGCAGAATGTTGACATGTGTCCTCCACTCAACCTTATCCTCTACAAAAGATCTTAGCCTCGTGGTTTTCTTCATTTCCACACTGATTGACTCCAAATGGAGGAATTTCTTGCTCAAAATCTCGCAACTTGGATTAACAACTTGGATGGCTCGGAAAAGCTGAACTTCCGGGCTTTCGGCATAAACGCACTATTCACTTTGCGCCGCTCTCCGCTGCACTTTCCGTTCCTCCATGCCGCGGCAAGGTTCTGGAACCCGGTAACACATGTCTTTAGCTTTAGCGGGCAAGAGGTGTGTCCCACTTTCGAAGATTTCCAAGCTCTAATGGAATCTGGGCGCAATGAGAAATCGCCTAATTTCGTTTCGGCCATGCTCAAGCCTTAGGACAAATGTGTGGGCTCTCAATACCCGATGCTCGTTCTTTGATTTATGACGGGACATTAGATGTTCCGAACTTGGTCTGTCGTTTCTCTGAGACTGGTGATCGTGGCGACCATCACTGGCAAGGCTTTCGGCGGCACGCCCTCTGTCTATGTATGCTATCTCATTTTACTCGCTCTCTCCGGAGGGGCCGTCCTGCTGATTGAAGTTGCCCAAGGCTTGAAGGAGGGCAAAGTCGTATTGCCATGGTCTGGCCGAGACAACTGGGCTTAGACGCCTTTTATCGTCGAGAGATCGATTAGCAGGAGTCCACTATTACTGCAAGTAATGTTTCCCACCCCATCTCACTTTTTATATTTGTTCACATCACTCGGCCCTCAGGCTCGGTTTTTCTCACAAAAACCCCTTTCTTACTTTTCTCTCATCGTACTTCTCTCTATTCTTTATTCTCTCATTTTTCATCCCTCCCCAGGTGTGGTTAATGGATAAATTGAAGGTTGTGGACTCTTGTCCAGCATATTCGGCATGGCTATTTCTTGCATAACGCCTAGTTGACGCCCTTGATGAAGGTTGGTGGTTTGAGTGGATGTGCAGTTTGTCCGCAGATCGCATTGTTTGGCGGTGCCCTTGGCTCAATCTCCCAATGATGAGTTACAGCATGACCCGTCAACCCGGGATCCAATTGGTTGGCTTAACTCACTGTGTCTTCTACTTCCCATTCCGTATCCTGCGCCAGTTTGGTCATGATCAGACTTGTCCGCTGGAAGGGATAGAGTACCAGGCTGCATTCCTAGTCCGAGGCTCACAGCTGGCCAGGTATGCCGCAGCATGGAGGACGAGAGAACTCCTGGCCCCCGCTCCCACTTTCAGTTGCACTTTGTCTGATGAGTGCTTGGATTGGCTTAATGAAGAGGCACAAGAGGGACCCACTTTGGCATCAGAGGCTTCGACCAGCTCTGGGAGGGGGCGTAGGGACATTTGACTTGACCATGCCCCAGATTTATTGCTTTATTAGTACTTTCAAGTTTTCCTTATGAATGTAGGATAAAAGCAACTTCGATTGTATGCAAGAGCAAGAGAACTCTATTTGAAATCAATGAAATTGAAGTTTGTGGTCTTGAAAATTTTCCGCTTTTGATCGAAATGGTCTTAGTTGTAAAAGAGTTTATTTGAACATAGTCATCTTTATTAATACTTTCTAAATCCATTTTCGATATGGATCAGACCTGGACACGACTGAAATTTCGCACTGAGATGCCCAACTCCAGATTCCTGCTATTGGAAAATTGCCCCTAGTTTGAATAGTGCCTACTTGCCGCATGGCAACGGAAAGTTGCCCCTAGTCTGAATAACCGCACCGAGATTGCGATGAATCTTGATGGACAAAGATGGCCAAGATGATCAAATAGACAAAGCGATCGGGAAAATGTTTATGGTGAACTTGAGGATGAAGGCGCCACGTATCCTCAGATGGGAATCAAGCCTTCGTAGTTCAGCTTGGGTTCACTCAGTATTTTCACTCTCCTTTGCGCTCTAACTTTTGCCAAGGCCGCCTTTATGGTTTTCAACCTTGCGAGCCTCTTTTATTATTTTCTATTTTTTGTGCTCTGAATTTTGCCTAGGTCGCCTTTCGGTTTTCGGCCTAGCGAGCCTCTCAGGGGTAATATTTCTTCAGCTTGTCCATGTTGATCGGTTGGGAGAACTCTAGGCCATCTAGGTCTATCAGAACCACAGCTCCACCTGACCAGATAGACTTGATGATGTAAGGACCTGTCCAATTAGGTTTGAATTTGCCCCTTGGGTCGTGGATGGGAGCTCGATTGTCCTTGAGCACCAAATCCCCTTCTTTCAAATTTCTGGACTTAACTTTCTTGTTGAAAGCTCAGGTGATCCTTCGCTGATACCCTTGGACATGGTACAGTGCTTTCAATCTCCTTTCATCAAAGAGCATGAGTTCCTCGACCGCTTCTGCGCCAATCCGCCTTTATCTGACACTCAGCCAATACTCGCAATGATGGAACCTCAATCTCAATTGGTAGAACGGCTTCCATCCCATAGACCAACGAATAAGGGGTTGCCCCGGTAGAAGTTCTAATTGAAGTTCGGTAGCCCCACAGAGCGAATGGCAACTTGTCTGGCCAATCCCGATAGATTTCCACCATCTTCTGTAATATGTGTTTGATGTTTTTGTTGGCGGCCTCAATCGCCTCGTTGGTCTGCGGCCGATACGTGGATGACTTATGAAAAGCCACATTATACTTCTCCAACAAATCAATCACCTCTTTCTTGAAGTGAGAACCATTGTCCGAAATGATCTCATTCGGAACTCCATAGCGGCAGATAATGTTGTTTCTGATAAACTTCGCGACATGCGAAGCCTTCAACACTGCATAGGACTGGGCCTCGACCCACTTTGTAAAGTAATCTATTGCTACTAAGATATACTCATGCCCGTTCGACCCCTTCGGGGTAACAGCTCCAATCACGTCAATTCCCCATACTGAGAACGGCCATGGTGATGTCATGTTGTATAACTTTGATGGCGGGATGTTCATACGGTTTGCATGAATCTGGCACTTGTGGCATCGCCGAACAAAACCGATACAATCTTCCTCCATGGTAGACCAGTAGTAGCCTTCGAGGATCTTTCTTGCCAAAGATCACCCCATTCATATGCGCACCACATTCTCCTCCATGGATGGCCTCTATCAGGCGCCTCGACTCTTCAGCTTCCACACAAAACTTGTGCATTCCCAGTTGACCTCCTTTGTACAACTTACCCCCGCAGATGATAAACTGAACAGCCATTCTCCTAATTGCCCTCTTGTCCTTGGCATTTGCCCCTAGTGGATATGCCTCCTTTTCCAAGAAGTTCCATATGTCGTGATACCAAGGGTTGTTGTCCTGTACTTCGTCTATGGCAGAGATTGATTCGTAGGCAGGTGCAAATTTCTGGTCAATAATGACTGGACGCATCCGGACCCCAGATGGGATGTCTATCATAGAAGATAGAGTTGCTAGCGAGTCTGCAAACCTGTTGTTCTCTCTCACTAGGTGAGTGAAATTTAGTTTTTCAAACCGAGGAATTAACAAATCCAAGGTCTGGTGGTAAATGATCATCTTTTCCTCTTTTACTTTCCAGTCCCCTTTAGCTTGAGACACGACTAGGTTCGAATCTCCAATGACATCCAATCGTCTTGCCCCTAGTTCTAGGGCAGCTTCTAAACCGGCAATACAGGCCTCATACTCTGCCTCATTGTTCGAGACTTTGAACTGAAGCTTGAATGCTAAAGGGATACGGGAGTCGTCGGGTGCTATCAGCAACACCCCTATCCCATAGCCGTATTGATTCGACGCTCCGTCAAAGTACATCGTCCAAGTCTCATTTTCAACGTGCAAAATAGCTTCATCTGGGAATAGGTACTCAACCGCTTCATCCCCTTCAACCGGGTGGTCGGCAAGGAACTCTGCCACCGCTCTCCCTTTTACGGACTTGCGTGTTATATATTTGAGGTCAAATTCTGAGAGCAACAAAGAACCAACGAGCTAGCCTACCCGTAAGTCTTTGGTTTCTAAAAGATATTTGATGGGATCGAGTCGAAACCAACATTACGAGTGGGCTAACGGTAGTGCAGCCTTCTGGTAGCCCATACCAAGGCCAAACAAGCCTTCTAGCGGAGTGTAGCGGTCTCGTAATCCAAAGATCTTCTTGCTCGATAGTAGATGGCCCTTTCCACTTTATCTTCCTCTTCTTGGCGAGCATACAGCCCATCGTAGTCTCAGTCACTGACAGATACAATATCAACGGCTTCCCCGGCTTTGGTGGTGACAACACGGGTGGATTCTGTAGATACTCTTTGATCTGTTCGAATGCGGCTTGGCACCGGCCGTCCCATTGGAACTTCTTTCCTTTCTTCAAGAGACCAAAAAGTGGTTCACAAGTCAAGGTTAGTTTTGAGATAAACCGCCTTATGAATTGCACTTTACCCAGAAAGCCTCGCACCTCCTTTTCAGTCATTGGTGGTGGCATTTCTAAGATGGCCTTGATTTTGGAAGGGTCGACTTCGATGCCCCTTTGTGTAATCAGAAATCCCAGCATTTTTCCCGCTGTAACACCAAACGTACATTTCTGAGGATTCAACCGCAGCCGAAATTCCCTGATCCTTTGGAAAAACTTTTGCAAGGCGGTGTAGTGGCCTTCTCTTTCTTTGGATTTGACAATCATGTCGTCCACGTACACCTCAACCTCTTTATGGATCATGTCATGTAATATTGTAGTTGCAGCCCGTTGATATGTAGCCCCGGCGTTCTTTAGTCCAAATGGCATCACTCTGTAGCAATATGTACTTACGGTGGTAAAAGCGGTCTTCTCGATCTTGGTGCCATTACTATCGATTATAGCACGAGAAGCCATCCATAAATGAGAGCAAGGCATGCCTATTGTGAAATCTACCAACTTCGTCGATGCGGCAAGGGAAGTCATCCTTGACCGGCTCTGTTTAAATCCTGAAGTCCACACATACGGATTCTGCCATCCTTCTTCTAAGATCGAACAATGTTGGCGGCCAAGTCGGATATTCGGATACAGCAGAAGCCCGCGTCAATGCTTGGTGACCTCTTCTTTGTTCTTGATAGCCCAGTATGAATTCTTCTAAGTTTCGTTTGATGTGTCGGGCCTCGGTCGAGAGGATCCGGTCTTGTACAATCTCGGATCGATTCGGCATGTCTTCGAGGGACCACGCGAAAACATCTTTAAAATTTTTAATAAAGCGACTAAGCGCCGCGTTCCTCTGAAGACAACGTGGACCCAATCTGACCACCGCGGGTCCTTCTCAAGACTAACGCTCACGAGTGATTTCATCCATTAAGGGTTTAACAAACCTCTCTTGCTCTTGTTCAATTAATCGTTGCAAAACCGGAGGAATTTCATCCTCGTCGTTTTCATCAAAATTTTGAAAGTCCTGATTTAAGCAATAAACCAAAGGCACAGAAAAGTACTCGGAAACCACAGTTACCTCGTTCTCATTAGATACTTCCAAACCGTCCGACTCTTCTGTTACAACAGACTCAAAAGAGAAAGAAAAAGACGACCTGGATAGGACTGTGGCATCCGGGTTATCACTCCCAGGAATCTGGGACTCGGACCAGACGAAGTGGAACTCGATTCCGACTCACAAGACTCGTGGAATCAGATTAGGCTCACTACTGACCCGGTGTCGCTTGATAAAAATCCTCCTCGTCTTGCCAGATGAGGGAGGTGCGATGGATGCATCCAAAATAGCTGGTTGGCCCACACCGTTTCATCTCTAATCATGGACACCAAGAGTCGTCCCAAGCACAACTGGGTCGATCAAAGGATGCGAAAGTAGACATGCAGCGCTACCCCCATTTCAACTCAGGTCCGCAGACTCCAATTCCTTGCTATGTTGACCGTCGGTTCTGTCTCGTTCTTCAAAGATTATCGTCCCCAGATAACTACAAGTCGAAGAAAATTTCAAATCCCGGCATGCGTTTCTTCTCTTCATTCAGCCAGGGCTCCGGAAAACCACAGAATGGGAAATCTTCCCCCTCCCGGACGAAACGTCCGTTCAAGGTACCTCGGATGGGCCGGTGCATCAATTCGAAAGGTTTCCCCATCTGTTTTGCTTTGGCTCTTCCCGCCATCTCTTTTCCTCTTCTTACCCAATCTTCCTTGGTGGGTATGTAACCTAAGCCGAAGGTGTGAGGGTTGTGTGGCACTTCGGCCAACGTTGCGATGCCTTTACGGCCGCTCTTCCCTAATCCCATCCCAGGGATGTATTGGAGTTTATTCATGAGGTACACTGCTTGGGCGCTAACATATATCCCTTCATTAACGGCCATGATATTCTGTATAACCTGAGCCTCAGCCAAGGTAAAACCTGATATGAACACGTCTTCCAGACCATGCTCTATTTCCAGAACAGGCGTGGATACCTCTGGTGGTGGATGAATTGATGAATTCCCGAAAACGATGGCTACTCCCTTCCCGTAGGGGTATTTCACCATTTGATGCAAAGTGGATGATACTGCCTTCACCTGATGCAACCACGGCCGCCCCAACAACAAATTGAAAGTTGCCGGCACTTCCAAGACATGAAAATCTATCTCCTGCTGTCCCGGCCCAACTTTGGTCTGGATTTTAACGGTTCCCATCACCTCTCGGCTTGTATTGTCATATGCCCTGATGACCTGAACTGTTGGTATAAAGTCTGCGACTTTCAGACCGATCGCGTAAGCTGTCCTTGCCGGGCAGACGTTGATGGCAGACCCTGTATCAACAAGGACTACCGGTATCCATTTATCCCTGCACTCCACAGAGATGTAGAGTGGCTTGTTGTGATTCGTGCCCTCAGGCGGTAATTCCTTATCAGCAAACGTCAACATCGGGGCAGCTCCTCCCGGAAAGACTAGCCCCACTAGCTGTTCTGGTGTTGTTTCTATTGAAAGCTTTGCCTTATCCATGGCTGATAGACGACCTCCCCTGCACTCGAGAAGCCATGAGCAGTCCCCAAATAGAGATATCTGCTTGTATCTTTTTCAGCTGTTTGAGTACGGCTTCCTCTTCGAGCTGCTTTTCCTTCTGCTTCTCAGCCTCTCTGTCCTTCCCTGAGGCCTCTGGTTGATCCAAGTGTGGAGGTTTGAAATACCGCCCACTCCGTGTCATGTGGTCAATCTCTCCAAGGTACCAGGTGGTATCGGGTTGGTTATTCCCGTCTTCGCCTCATATGGGCAAGACAAAGAGCCACATCGTCCCCCCACATTCCAACAGCCACTGACAAACATCTGTCGGGCTCTGGGGTGGCTGTTCTCGTACCCACGGCCCTTTCCATTCGCATACCTGTAGCATTACCCGTTTACATGCACACCGTTTTGATCCCCACTTGGGCCTTTGCCTTCTTGACTCTCTCAGATCCCTCAAACATTTCCTGTTCTGACTGTGCCAATACATCCGGCTGCTCAACAATTCCTGTGGTCAGGATCCTCCACTCTCGAGCGAAACTCTTCGTGCCGGCGCTCTCCGGCAATGTACTCTGTTTTTCAACTTTTCTGGCTGTTACTGAGGTTCCCGCCCCTGCTGGGCTCCCTTCTGGCTGAAATTCTTCTATCACATCTGGATGATCGTCCAACCACCCAATGGCCTCTGCTGTTTCCCCATAATCGAACCAATTGACTGCTGGGTCCTCTGGGTATTGGTTGTGGTAAAATTGGAGGTTAGCAACGTCCTCTCCCATGGCTGTTACACTATCCATTTCCTGTCCCAGACTATCTCCTTGGATTACACATAGTTCTCCTCTGGCTGGAAGCTTCACCATTGGCACATCCTGGCCCACCGGTAGAATGTAGTCACTTTCGGACTATCGTTTTCAAGACAATTTCCAAATCCATGATTTTGGCTCAACAACTCGTTCTTGCTTTGGGTCCCCTGTTCCCTATTCTTGGCAATCATCGCTGACCGCTTGGGTTGGGTCATGGAGATGTCCATCATGCACAAATCGTGCACTCGGGAGGAACACCTCGGTTTAGGCAAGTGGGTGGGTGTGATATAGACACTAGGGTCATAAGATATGCCCCAGATGGATGAAATTAAGTCTTTTAGGTGGTGGAGCTTGGTTATGTGCGGGAGGGGGTTTGTAGTAACATTGGGCTTCTGGGAGGTAAAATCACCCCGTATCGATGAGGTCTTGAATTTCATGGCGAACCGATAGCATCGTCGGTGTCGTGACCATGTCAAGTGAAATGCACAATATTTGGTAGGTGTGGGTAGGAGGGAGTTTTTCTGGTAGGGGTCGCGGCTCCAGGGGCCTCAGGTGCCCTTTCTTGATCAATACCCCTAGAGCTTTGGATAGGGGCATATAGAGCGGAGCGAAAGTTCTGGAATTTTTGGGTGGGTATTTGGTTGTTTGTGGGTTGCTTCCGGACGCACCGGAGAATGGCGAAGCTGCCGCATTTCTTTGTGGGGAGTTAGTGGTAACCATGCTTACTTCGGAGGCTCGTAGGTGATGTGCCACTCGAACTGCATTGTTGTTTCGGTTGAATGTCCGCCGGGGTTGCTCCCGGTCTTGGTCAAACAGACCCTGCTTCATCGCATCCTCAATCTGCATCCCCATATCATGCAGATCTGCGAAGGTAGGGAAGGGAACTACAATCATCTTCTTCATTAACCCCGGTTGAAGATTGCGCACAATCATCCGGATTTGATCTTGTGCGTGGGCCTTAAGGTCATCATCGATGCCTTCGCCTCCATCTGTTATTTAACTCGAAAAACCCTCCTTAGGCTTTTGCCTAGTTGTCTCGAGATCACGGGTAGTGATCTCAATCTGTGTGTTGTATGAATACTGCGCGATGAAGGCCTCAGCCATTTCGTCCCAACTTATCATAACGTCATCATCTAGCTTGGAATACCATGCGGATGCCACACCGATGGTCCGTCCAAACAGACAACCACGAGCCTCATCGAGGCCCATCGGCCTTAGAACGTCCGGAGAACGTCTTAAGTGTACCATGGGGTCCCTGCACCCATCAAATCGATCAATATGAGGCATTTTGAATCTGGCAAAGATCACATCACAATTTGCATCAAGATAGCCATCTTCAATATTGGGGATACTCTTGACCCCTTGAGATCTCTTGAATAGCTTTTCAAGCTTGCTTAATATGAGTGCGGTGGGGTCAGCCTCGAACTCAAAGGAGAGTCCGATAGATTGGTGGGTGTTTTTGATAAATGAGGTTGAATTTGGGGTAGGGTTGGAGGTGGGGTGGTCCGTAGCTCTGTCAGTCGATCAACATTGGTCGTCTCCGACGTTAGGAACTCTGGGGGAGGAACTTGTGCGGGCAGATGCTCGGTTCTTTGTTCTAGCCTGGCAATTGTCTCTGCCTGTTCTCTTACAACTGTGGCCTGTTGCCTGGCGAAGTCCGCCTGACGGACAGCATCCTGCTGCATTGCTTTCATGCTCTCTTGAAGGTGGCGCACCATCTCCTCTAAACTGGCCATACTATCCTGTTCTGGTGGGATTACTGGTATGTATTCCTCCTCTGTTGGTAACACAAAACCCCGATCTCTCGAAAGCCTGGGGGTAGACAAAGCCCTCGAATCGATCGTTGTTATCGATGCCCTCTGCCTTACTGACTTCCGTTTAGTGACCGGTGGTAGCGAGTAGTACACTGGTTGTCCGTCTATCAGATCCTCAGATCGAAGGAGTCGACGGCCTCTGACCCAGGGTGCTTGGGGAATATCTATCGGATCGGTAGCAATTGTGCTCAACTACCTAATGAAAAGATAAATAAAACATATAAACAGACAATCAGACAGCATAACGGCGCAAAATAGATAAACACACAATACACGGTCGGTTTTTTTTTTAAAATAAATGGTCGAATGCTGAATACACTGTTTCTCAACCACTGACTACTGATCACGAACTATTGCCCCTAGGCCTGAATCTGATATCCACAGACAACTGATTCCCGAACATCGATCTTTGGTGCCCTCGGGCTGATTTAAACTCGCAAACCGACCAGATGTTCCCCGCAGAGTTACACTCTAAAACACATATCAAGTAAATGAGAACCAAAACACCCCTATGTTGGGGTAGGGTTTCCTGTCCTATTTTGTCGAGCTAGGGTTTCACTACGCACGCAGGTTCCAAACAACCTAAATCGGGTAAGCAACTTTGTCCTAGTTTGGAATGGTCACTACAGATTCGACTATGCAACTAGGTCGAATGGTCAGGGTGCCGGTAAAACCGGGTTTGTGTTCCCATCGGCAGAGCCCGCAACCGTCAGCCTTATGGACATGCCTTGACAAGACAAGCCTCCAAGAAACCGCCAGAATAGCAGATGGCCAACACGGTGTCCTAGGCGCACCAATGCACATGCAATGCAAAGAAACACATAAGTGTAGTCAAAACAGATATCACGAGTTCGAGTCAAGCTCTCTAAATCCCAGTAGATGCGCCAGAATATACGTCCGGTGGGGCTTCGCTCTACAGTTCGGACTCGATTTGTGTCGCGGTTCTAAATCTGAACCAAAGAGTCCAAATCCGGCAAATCGTTTGAGAAAACAGATTTTTGAAAAATAGTGCCAAACATGGACTGCTTTGCCAGATTACAGAGTCGCCACCTAAATATTTTTTAAATGGGAAATTTAGGAAACCCTTACTCGGTGCCAAAGGCCACGTGTCCGTCATAACCAAAGTTGACTTGGCTCGGGAGCTTGGGTACGATCGGGGAAGGTCAGCTATGAGCACCCCCTCTCGCCCGATCCGAAGACCGGCCTCTACTAACCGTGATATCCGATTTTGAAAACATTACGTGTTCTTATTCCGGTTATTAGCCTAGATTTACTATGTTATCGACTGAAACAAGTATAGACCAAATCGCCTAAATTGGAACAAAACTTTACATGTTCGTTTGGAAAATGGTTTGCTACTCGTAAGTAGGCTAAAATGCGGGTTTTGCCACCTCGAGTGGGCTTTAGAAAAAAGATGATTTTGCCACTATCCGTGGGCTTAAAACTCACGCTTTTAATGCATTGTTACAACCTAAGTAATTTGACCACCATCCACAGGCATTCAAGCAGGTATATCACATAAGCACTTAGCCTCATGGTAGTCATGCTATCATGTCAACACTCACACATGTGATATGCTAAAGCATAAAAGCTCACCTAGTACTCCGTGCCAAAACAGTAAATTAGTTAGCAAAACAATGCATGACCTAGTTCATGTTAAATGGCTAATGCAACACAAGCAAGAATGCAATCTAGAGTAGGCTCGGCTAACCCTAAACATGGCATGTAAAATGCGCGAGTAGCACGTATTCAATTTGGAATTGAAAATTGCAATGCAGTTTGTGTGATGTACCGAGCCCGGTGCATGTAAACAAATGCATGAATGCACGCATGCATTGCATAAGGTATGCTAATTTAAATATGCCCTAATCTACCATCATAAGCAGGTAAATAAAAGGGAAGAAAGAAGTGGGGGTTGGAAGACATACACACACTCACCCACACTTATTACAATTGCGCCCTCACCGAGGGGACCAAAATAATATCTGATCCCAAAATAAATGAATAAATAAATTATTACAAATTTCTAAGTACTGAAATTAAAGCATCTAAATGAAATGAAATGGGGCCTCGGTCCTGCCTTGGGATGTGTGAATGATGCATGCTCGTCATGACTTGCGGAAAACCCGTGTCATGGCATTCTCGCTTCGCTTTTTACCGCCTCGCCCTTCCAAAATTCCCAAAGTTAAAATACCTCCCGGATGATCGAGATACTCCACCTTTTGGGGAGGGATTCTGTTTGCTCTTATTGATTACCGGCTTCCTTCTATGTTTATCGGCACGAATAAAGTGCCGATCGGCACATTAAAATGCCGGCCGGCAGAAAGTTCCTGCAGCAGACAGATGACAGCAGCAGCAACAGACAGCAATGCATAGGCATGGTTTTTGGGCAAATGTGAGCACGTACAACACCTCCTATCATGTTTAGGGACTCAAGGGGGTGTGGCTCTTGGTTTTAGGACTATCAATTGTGCATTTGATGCATGATAGCCTAAGGAACCAAAATCGCTCATTTTAATGTAAATATGCATGCAACACAACAAATGAATACTAAGTCCCTATCATGTGGAAATCAAGGGCCTTAGTGACCAAGGATTGAGGTGGGTTACACCACTTGAAATGTGAACTCCCCTCAATCCTAGGCTTGGCTTGACAACCCCAAACCAAGCTATGAGATGCAAGTATGCAAACAAGGCTCAAATGCAATGCAACCTATCATATTAAACATGCTAAGAGCTAAAGTATGTAGGATACAAATGGCATGCAAGATGGGTCAATTAAACATGGAACTAACTAGCATACATTCAAGGCTATATTGACCAAGCAAACAACAATCATGAGACAAGCATGCAACAATGGACTTAAGCCATAGAGGGCAGCCCCCCAACTCCCAAAAACAGTGGCAAAATGGATTGAAGTCATGGATAAAATAGCATGCAAACATGCAAACCAAATGGCCCAAAACCAAGCCATGAACAAGAGGCTACCCATTACCATCAACATGACCACTCATGGCACATAGTGGACAACCAAAGACAGATTTTAAGCATGCAAAATAACACCCAAATCCCACATATTACAGCCCCAAAAATACACCAATCATGAAAGCATGCACAATGCTAAGCTTTAAGGCATAAAAGACCAACATTCTAGAGCATGAAGGAGATGATAAATGGAGGTATTTGAACATGAAATAGGGACTGAAATGCCACCTATAATGATGCCAAATCATTAGATCAAAACAAGCTAAACATGCTAGAGCTCCAAACAAGCAAGACTTACAAGCCTAAAATGCAAGACAACCACTTCAAGCACACCAAACATGACAAAATCAGTGACTCACAGCCCTCTAACATGGCAAAACAATGCTAGTATCTTCATGAAACTAAGCCAAAACATGCAAGAGTCATAACCTCAAAACATGGCATACAAGAGAGCATTTCAAAGGAGGTATGAGAAGCATGTTAGAGGCTACAATTCCAACCAAAAACAGAGATCAAACATGACCTAAAACAGCCCCAAAAGCCCTGAGATGAAGCCAAATGTAAACATGCACACATGCTATGCCATGAGCTCAAAACAAAGGCAAATAAAGGACCAAAGGGAGAGGGGTGTCTCTCCCCTATTTGAGGCTCGAAAATATCATCTTCACCACTGAAAACCCACTGGTTTTCAGTGGTGAGAAGATCCAAGAACACCAAAACAAGAAGGCCTAAGAAAAAGGCACCAAAGAGGGCCAAATAAGGCTTAAAGTGATGAAGCTTAACTCAAACCATAAAATGACCTTAATGAAGGTTCAAGAACAAGTAAAAACAAGACTTTTACATGTTGGACACAAATCTAAAAACACAAAGTAAAGAGGGTAGAAATGAGTTGCAAGAATGGGGAATATAAAGTGAAAAGCTCACCCTTGAAGATCCAATGAAGAACAGGTGGTCCAGCCCTCCTCAAGTGATCAAAATCAATCCAAAATCACTTAAAACAAACCTCCAAGCCTCCCAATCTCGGAGCTAGGTGTAATAGTGTGTGTAATGGTGCAAAAATGAGGTAAAACACACTATTTGGGCCCTAGAACACACACACAAGGGGAGAGGGAGGGAGATATAGATGTATATGTATGTATGAGCTCTGGTTTTTGCCTCAAAAAGTTCAACCCTAATGCAAGAGGAGAAGCTCCTCTCTTATAGGCAAAGAATGCTTAGCCATTAAGCAAACCAAAGCTTCATCCCTCCATACACGTGTATGGAGGGGAGCAAAAACTTTACAGCTGCAATAAAAATATCTGATAAAGCAAGTGCACAGTACCCGGCCGGCAAAGAGTGCCATTTTAACAAAAACAGTGCCGGTCGGCACAAAATAGTGCCGGTCGGCACAATAAAGTGCCGATATAACTTTCAGCCAGCCGGTGGCCTCTAGCCCCAGCCGGTGGTGTGTAGGGATTCCTCACAAGGCGTTCCCTGCCTGTTCATGGCAAAATACAAGTGTTTGGTGCAAAACCAAACACTGGCGGGTCGAGTTCGGAGGTCTCGAGGGGCGCGCAGCCGAGAACTCCGGGAACTCCAAATGAACACAAACATGGATAATCACCGAGTGTTCCGACGGTGACGTCCAAGTCTTGAGGACGGTCAAAAATGGGGTGTCTACAACGGCAGAGGAAAGTCGTGCTTCGGACTGGCTTTGTTCAAATCCCTGAAGTCCACACATACCCGAATTCTGCCATCCTTCTTCGGCACCAGGACTATGTTGGCCAGCCAAGTTGGGTTCTTAGATACCAGTAGGAACCCTGTGTCAATTTCCTTGGTGACCTCTTCTTTAATCTTGAGAGCCCAGTCCGGACGGATCCTTATGAGTTTCTGTTTAACGGGTCGGGCCTCTGGGTCAAGAGGGATCCAGTGCTGTACAATCTTAGGATCGATTCCAGGCATGTCTTCGTAGGACCATGCGAAAACATCTTTGAAATCTTTTAATAAAGCGACTAATTACTCGCACTCCTCCGAAGACAACATGGACCCGATCTGGACCAGCCGCAGGTCCTTCTCAGTACTAACATTAACTGTATTGATTTCATCAACCAAGGGTTTAACAAATCTCTCCTGCTCTTGATCAATTAATCGTTGTAAAACTGGAGGAATTTCTTCCTCATCGTTTTCATCAAAATTTTGAAAGTCCTGATTAATACAATAAATCAAAGGCACATAAAAGTACTTAGAAACCACAGCCATTCCATTCTCATTAACCACTTCTAAATCGTCCAATTCCTCTGTTACAACAGACTCAAAAGAGAAAGAAAAAAATGACCTAGACAGCACTGTGGCATCCGGGTTGTCACCCCCAGAAATACCAGACTTAGACTCAAATGAGCTGGAACCGGATTCCGACTCCACGGACTTGGTGGAATCAGATTCCGACTCACTACTTGACCCGGTGCTGCTTGATAAAAATCCCTCTTCGTACTGCCAAATGAGGGACGGTGCGATGGATGCATCCAAAATGTTTGAAGGTGGGCTCACAACCGTTTCATTCCCGATCATGGACACCGCGAAATTATCCCCCAAGCACTTCTATACGATCGGAGGATCTGAAAGTAGACAAGCCAGTGATACCCCCATTTCAATCTCGGTGTTCTCAGAATCCACTTTCCCACACTACTCAACTTCAGCTGATGGGTCTGTTTGCTCCTCAGCAACATCATCCCTGGATAACTGTAGGTCAAAGAAGATCTCAAACCCTGGCAAGCGACGCTTCTCTGCGTTCAACCATGGCTCTGGGAAGCCGCAGAATGGAAAATCCTCTCCCTCCCGGACAAAGCGTCCGTTTAGGGTACCCTGGATGGGTCGGTGCATTAACTCATAAGGTTTCCCCGCTTGCTTTGCTCTGGCTCTCCCAGCCATCTCCTTGCCTTTCCTCACCCAGTCCTCTTTGGTAGGCAGATAACCCAAACCAAAGGTATGTGGGTTGTGCGGCACTTCGGCCGATACTGCAATGCCCTTCCGGCCACTTCTTCCTAGTCCTATCCCAGGGATGTGCTGGAGTTTGTTCATGAGGTATACTGACTGAGCGCTAACATATTGTAGACACCCTATTTTTGATCGTCCTCAAGACTTGGACGTCATCATTTGAACACTCGATGATCATCCATGTTCATTCGTTTTGAGTTCCCAGAGGCCTCGGCCGAGCGCCCTGCCTCAAGATCTCTTAACTTGTTTGTTTTGTGCTTGGTTGGACCAAACACTTGTTGGTTTTTTCTTTGGAGGGTAGAGAGTGGCTTATCTGCCATTCCCTAAGCCCACCGACCCTGTTTTCTCACCACCGTCCATGGACGGTCGGTCAGCACCGTTAATGGACGGTCGGTCGGCACCGTTGATGGACGGTCGGTCGGCACCATTTGACGGTCGGTCGGCACCGTTGACGATCGGTCAGCACCATTTGACGGTCGGTCGGCACCATTGACGGACGGTCGGTCGGCACCATTGATGGTCGGTCGGTCAGCACCATTTGATGGTCGGTCGGTTGTGGTCGGTCGGTCGGCACCATTGATGGACGGTCGGTCAGCACCATTGATGGTCGGTCGGTCGGCACCGTTTATGGTCAGTCGGTCGACACCATCGATGGTCGGTCGGCCATCTTTGTTGGCCAATTGGTCATCCTTTTTTTGCTTGCTGAACCCTTGGTTTTAGTTTCTTGAGGAAGCTTGAACCTTTTGAACCTTTGTTTTAGCTTCTTGAGGAAGCTTGAACCCTTTGCTCTAGCTTCTCCAAGAAGCTTGAACCTTTTGTTTTAGCATCTTGAGGAAGCTTGACCCTTTTGCTCTAGCTTCTCCAAGAAGCTTGACCCTTTTACATAAGCTTCTTTGAGAAGCTTTGACCCTTTCTTGAGGCTTCTCCTAGAAGCCTTGGCTCTCTTCCTCTATAAGAACAAACCCTCCTCTCCATTTTTAAGGGTTAGAAGCTTTGGGCTGAGATATATGCATACAACCCTCTATCTCTCTACTTCAAGCCTCCAAACACCCTTGTTCTTGGCCATTTTACACTACAACTCCTAGCCTACCACCTCCACCATCCATTCTAGCCCCTTGAAGCTAATTTTCAGAGGTTGAGAGCTCACAATCTTGGACCAAAAGCTACTGCATTGCTGTGCTACAAGGGTAAGTCTCCATTTCCCATTTTCTTGCATTCTTTTGCTTCATTTCTTATCTCCATTTGCAAGCATTTCGGAGCTTCGACATAAACTAGAAAAAGTCTTGATTTGACCTCCTCTTTAACTTTGATAGAGGTCACTTTTCTGTTTGGAGTCATCTCCTTTCTTGCATGCTTTATTTCCTCTTGCTTTGAGCCATACATTTGAGCATTTGCATTGGCCTTGTTTTGGTCTCTTAGCCACTGAAATCCAGTGGATTTTTAGTGGCTTTGATGTGTCTTTGAGCTCCAAAACCATAGAGGGGTGGCCCTCTCACCCCTCATTCTCTTTACTAGCATTGTTGGCCTTCCAAAGGGACTCTATTTTGCATGCATTGAAGTCACATTCCAGGCTTTATTTTGTGAGTTCTCAGGTCTGCCTTGACTCTATCTGCTGCCCCTTTGGTCATATTTTATGTCTATGATGCATGTATAGAGCAATCCTATTCAAGGCCTTTCAAAGGGCCTTCCATCTGCATGTTTCTTAGACCAATTCTAGGGCCTATGTGGTGAGTTTTAGGGCTGTCATAATCCATTTCCAGAGTTGATTTTTCCATGCTAAGTGTCTATCTTGTATGTGTTGAGTAACCTCTTGCATGGCCCTCCAAAGGAGCTCATCATTTTTGTATGCATTGGCTGCATTTCAGTGGTTATTTTGGCATATTTTGACAGGTTTTGTTCACCGTTTTTGGCTGGTTTGATGAGATCTCATTCACATCATATAGTTGTAACACAACCCATACTTACTAGCCAATGTTGCATGCTATTTTAGTCCGTCATGTTAGCATTTTTGGCCATGCTTTAAACTAGTAATGTGCATGTTTTGGGACTGCCTTGGCTCTGTCTTTGTGCTTCATAGTCAAATAATGCTTGCTTTGCATAGTTATAGTTCAATACGTGTGCCTAGTTTTGAGTTTCGGGGCCTATAGCATGCATTGCATGACATATTTGCATGATTTGGGACCATTTAGCGTCATGATTCAGTGCTGAAATTTACATGTTTGAATGCCATGCTTCATCCTTGCCATGCCTTGTTAGAGTTGCTTGTTGTGCCTTAGGTTCGGTCCTCAATTTGCGTGCATCTGTGCACGCATTTCGATTGTCTCATTTTCATCTTATGGCCGCTGATGTGAGTGTGGCTGAGGTCCACTCATATTGGTGTAAGCTCGTATTGCATTGTGTATGCCATCTTCGTCCATAGCATTGTGTATGTTGGGTTGTATGTTAGAGCATTGTGTATGCCATGTTACATCGAGCATTGTGTATGCCATTTCATAGCATTGCATATGCTAGGTTGCATGTTAGTCGCATTCTTGCATGTCATGCATATTGCATTGTGTTTGGGATAGGAGTTAGCCCAAGCACGGGAAACGAGGGATGTTTCGTACTCCGAGTGACGGAACGTGTCTCAATTCTTGGTCACCGACACTCTGGATTAACCACGATGGAATCTTGGTCTTGTTGTGTTTTCATGTGCATTCATTTCATATTGAGTCGTGCAATTCGACTCCTCGGCCATCATGCATTGAGATGCGTGATTGATGGCACGAGGATCGAGGCAAGCATACCTATGTGAAAATACTTTGCCATGCCCCTTTCTTGCTATCTGTTGCAGTAAATCAAGGATCAACATCCTTCAAGAGCCTTGCACAACATTCCGGGATTAATTGCAAACAGAGGCAAACCGGGGCATCGCGTTGGATTTCCGCGCAAGGCAACTCAAGCATGCATCATTCATCATCCAAAACAGAGCTGAGACGGTCCATGGGCTTGCATGCTAATTTACTGCTTTCCTAGTTAATTTGTTAATTAATTAGGGTTTTGTACTTATTCGGACTGTAATTATTTATTCGGACTCTATTATTTATTCGGACCCTCCGAGAGAGGGCACAACTGTAATAAGTGTGTGTACGTGTGATGTATGTCTTCCAACCCCACGTTTTTCTCCATTTTATTTACCAGCTTATCATGGTTAGTTTAGGGCATGTTTCAATTAGCATACAATATGATAGCATGTTTGCATTCATTCATCTGTCTCGGATACACCGGGCTCGGCGCATCATACTAACTGCATTGTATTTCAATTCCGAGTTGAATACTTGTTAGTTGTAGCATTTCACATGCCATCTTTAGAATAGCCGAGCCTGCTATAAGTTGCATTTTTGCATGTGTTGCATTAGGGATTTCTGTATAGTTAGGATCATGCATGGATTTCTAACATAGCTTATGTTTTGGCTTGGTGTACTCGGTAAGTTTTTATGTTTTAGCATCCTTGCATGTGTGTGAGTGACTGCCATGATAGCATGCTTACCATGAGGCTATATGCTTATGTGATATATCTGCCTGAATGCCTGTGGGTGAAGGTTGGGTTATTTGGATTAGAACAATTCATCGATTGCGAGTTTTAAGCCCACTTGAGAGTGGCAAAATCCACGTCTTAGCCTACTTGTGAGTACTACCATCAAACTGTTTTCAAAATAACAAACATGAAATGTTTTGTTCCAATTCAGCCGACTCAGTCTATACTTGTATGCTGTGTGCATCACATAGTAAATATAGGCTAATAACCGGAATAAGAGCACATAATGTTTTCAAAACTCGATATCATGGTTAGTAGAGGCCGATCTTTGATCGGGCATGCGGGGGTGCTCACAAAGTGACCTTCCCCAATCGTATCCAAATTCCCGAGCCGAGGCAACTTTGGTGATAACGGACACGTGGCCTTAGGCACGAGTTAGGGTTTCCTAAATTCCCTAAGAATAAAATATTTAGGTGGCGACTTTGTATCTAGCAAAGCAGTCCATGTTTGGCACTTCTTTCAAAAAAAATCTGTTTTCAAAAACGATTTGCCAGATTTGGACTCTTTGATGATTCATCGGTCTTGCATTGCACTCTGCGAGATTAGATACAGGACCGTGACATTAAGTCTTGAACTGTAGTAAGCCCAACGAACAAAACGGGATTCCCTTCTGGGGCGTTCGGGGACGTCTACAGTTTCTGGTGACTCTGCTGGGGATTTAGAGAGCTTGACTCGAACTCATGATATCTTGTTTTGATTACACTTATGTGTTTCTTTGCATTGCATGTGCATTGGTGCGCCTAGGACACCGTGTTTGCCATATGCTATTCCTGAGCAGTTTGCCAGAGGCTGCGTGCTATAAAGCTTACTGGTTACGGGCTCTGCCAGTGTAGAAACACAAACCCCGATTTTACCGGGGCACCCTTTTTGACCATTCGACCTAGTGCATATTCGGAATCCATAGTTACCATTCCAAAGCTAGGACAGGTTGCTTACCCGATTGTAGGTTGTTTGAAATCGTTGCGTGCGTAGTGAAACCCTAGCTCCTGACAAAATAGGACAGGGAAACCCTACCCCAACATAAGGGTGTTTTGGCTCTCACTTATCTGTTATGTGCTTTTAGAGTGCGTCTCTACAAGAATGCATGTATCAGTTTGCGAGATTGGGCATTAGGCCTGCGGGCACCAGCTTAGTGTTTGAGAATCAGTTATCTGCGGGTATCAGATTCAGTTTTCGGGGACAGTGATTCGGGGATAATAATCAGTGTTTGAGAACAGTATTTTCAGCTTATCAACCGTGTATTGTTATGCCCAACTGTGTGTTGTGTGTTTATTTTAAGCTGTTATGCTGTCCGTTTGTCTGGTTATTTATTTCCTTATTGCTTTATTTGTCTCTTTGCTACGGGGTAGTTTAGCACAATTGCTTCAGACCAAGCAGATATTCTCCAAGCACCCTAGACAAGAGGTCGCCAACTCAATCGATCTGAGGATCTGGTTAATGGACAGCCAGTGTTTCATTCTCTACCCCTGGTTATCAGACGAAGGCCGAGAAAACGCAGTGTGTCTGAGTAGAGATTACCAGAGCAGTGGTCTACCCTAGCAGTGAACAGTCGGATCGAGGTCTCAGTTTCTGCCATAGAGATAAACATACCAGTCAGCTAGCAGAATCAGCAGAGTATGGCCGGAATGGAAGAAATGATGCGCCAACTCCAAGAGAGTATGAAGCAAATGTAGGAGGACGCTGTCCGCCAAGCAGAGTTCTCTAAACAGCAGGCCACAATCATGGCCTAGCAGGCGGAGCTAATTACTCAGCTCCAGCAGCAAGCCGGAGCAACAGCCTTACATCCAGTTCCTCCCCCACCAGGGGTCCCGCTACCCGAGCAGACACCAACTGCCCAGAATGTCCTAATAAATGCTCAGAACATCTTGCCAAATGTCCATACCATCCAGGAGGACACAGACATTCCAATGGGCCAGCTCCGCCCCCGCTTCCACCTCAATTATCCAAGGCACATACACCCATCAACCACCCGGACTCTCCCTTCAAGTTCGAAGTAGACCCTACAACACTGAAGTTGAGCAAACTTGAGAAGCTATTCAAGAAATCCCAAGGGGTAAATGCTATCTCGGATATCGAGGACGGATATACCAATGTGGCTGTGACGCTGCCGGATTGGTTCAAAATGCCGCAGATCAATCGCTTCGACAGATCTGGGGATCCCATGGTCCACCTCCGGTTATTCTCAGATATACTACGGCCGATGGGCCTCACCAGACCGCAAAAGCTTTCATTATTCGGCCGGACCCTTTCGGGTGTAGCCGTTATCTGGTATGCAAAATTAGAGGATGATGTCAAGCAGAGTTAGGATGAAATGGCCGAGGCCTTTGTTGCGCAATACTCTTACAATACCCAAATCGAGATTACAACCCGAGATCTCGAAACAACAAGGCTCCTAAGGAGAGCTTCTCGGATTTCGTAACTCGGTGGAGGGCGAAGGCTTCAATGATGACCCTGAGGCCTACCGACAAAGATCAAATCCGAATGATTGTGCGCAATCTCCAGCCAAAACTGATGCAAAAAATGATCGTGCTCGCTTTCCCTACCTTTTCTGGTCTGTATGAGATGGGAGTACAGATCGAAGATGCAACGACACAGGGTCTGATTGACCAAGATAAAGAGCAGCCCCAAAGGACTTTCAACTGCAACAACAACGCAGGCACAAGCAGTGCTACGAATACAAGGGCTTCGGAAGTCAACATGGTCACCACCATCGCCCCTCCAAGACCCATGGCAGCTGTACCTTTCTCCGACGCGTCCGGAAGCAATACACAAACAGCCAAATACCAACCCAAAGCCAAAGAGCCTTCGCCCCACTATACATGTCCTTGTCCAAGGCTTTAGGGGTTTTAATCAGAAAGGGGCACCTGAAACCCCTAGAGCCACGGGCATTACCGGAAAAACTTCCCCCTACCCACAACCCAGCCAAATATTACGCATTTCACCAATAGCACGGTCATGACACCGACCAATGCTACCGATTACATCATGAGATTCAAGATCTCATCGATAATGGGGTGATCCTGCCTCCAGAAAAGCCCAATGTCACAACCAACCCTCTCCCTCCGCACAACCAAGCTCCACCTCCCAAACGTATCAACTTCATCCAGACTGGGGTCATGTCTTACGATCCTAGCATCTATATCACTCCTTCCCACCTACCTAAGTCGAAGGTGTTCCTTCCCGACTGCACTGACGTGTGCATATTGGACATCTCTAGAACCCAACCCGAACCAATGGTGGCGACTGTCGAAGACAGAACAGGGGAGATTGCAGAGGAGGATGGGATTGTTGAGCCGAGGTTTGAGCAGTCTGGGAGTCTCGCTGAGGAAGCCTACAATCCGAGTGATTACATTTTGTCAGCAGGCCAGGCTAGGCCAAGTGTAGAATTGCCAGAGAGGGCAGAGCTGTGTGTGATCCAGGGGGATAGATTTGAGCAAGGGGCAGATGATTTGGCGGCTGTGGGAGAGGACTTTGCCAACCTCCAGTTTTTCAATGACCAAGATCCAGGGGACATGACAGTCAACTGGTTTGATTATGAGGAATCGACAGAGGCTATCGGGTGGCTGGATGATCAACCGGATGTTGTGGAAGAATTTCAACCAAAACAGGGCCTGGCAGGGGCGAGAATATCAGTTGTGGCTGGAAGGGCCGGAAGTCAAAATGAATCGCCGAAAAGCACCGGTGTCAAGAATTTCGCTCAGGATTGGAGCATTTTGAATACAAGAATTGATGAACAGCCAGCTGTACTGACACAATTGGAACAGGAAAGGTTTGAGGATTCTAAGAGAATCAGGAAAGCTAAGGCCCACGTGGGGACTGAAACTGCTGTGTGCACAAAAGACAGAGAATACTACGAGCATATAGATGGAGGGTACTCTGAGTACAAGAACGGTCGTACCGGAGCCGGACAGGTGTCTGTCGGTTGCCGATGGAATGTAGTGGGAGGACGATGACCTATGTCTTGCCCACACGGACGAGGATTGGGGAAGTAACCAACCAGATGATACCTAGTACATCGGCGAAGTCGATCATATGACTACGAGTGGACGGTATTTCAAGCCTCCACACCTAGATCAACCAGAGACGTCTGGGAAGGATAGGGAAGTGGAGAAGCAGAAAGAAAAGCAACTCGAAGATGAGGCCATCTTGAGACAGTTAAAAAAGATACAAGCAGACATCTCCATCTGGGGACTGCTTATGGCTTCTCGAGTACATAGACAGGCCGTCCTTTCGGCCATGGACAAGGCCAAACTCTCGATAGACACCACGCCGGAACAGCTAGTTGGATTGGTTTTTCCAGGAGGAGGTTCCCCGACGTTGACCTTTTCCGACAAAGAACTACCGCCTGAGGGCGTAAATCACAACAAACCTCTCTACATCTCTGTGGAATCTAGAGGCAAATGGGTACCAGTGGTTCTTGTCGACATGGGATCTGCCATTAATGTGTGCCGGTCAAGGACGGCATATGCAATCGGGTTGAAGCCCGCGGACTTCGTGCCAACTGCCCAGGTGATTTGGGCGTATGATAACACAAGCAGGGAGGTGATGGGGACTGTCAAAATTCAGACCTAGGTTGGTCCAGGATAGCATGAGATTGATTTCCATTTCTTGGACGTTCCCGCAACCTTTAACCTACTTTTGGGGCGACCGTGGTTGCACCAAGTAAAGGCAGTTTCTTCCACCTTGCACCAGATGTTGAAATACCCCCACGGGAAGGGGGTGGCTATAGTTTTTGGGAATTCATCGATCCATCCGCTACTAGAGGTGTCCACACCGGTTTTGGAAATCGAGCATGGCACGGAGGATGTCTTCTTATCAGGGTTTACCCTGGCCGAGGCCCGGGTCGTTCAGAACATCTTGGCTGATAATGAGGGGTTGTACGTCAGTGCACAGTCAGTGTATCTCATGAACAAACTTCAACACATCCCTGGGATGGGATTGGGAAAGAGTGGCCGGAAGGGCGTCGCAGCATTGGCCGAAGTGCCACACAACCCACATACCTTTGGCTTGGGTTACCTGCCCACTAAAGAGGATTGGATAAGGAAAGGCGAGCAAATGGCCGGTAGAGCCAGAGCAAAGAAGGCCAGGAAGCCTTATGAGCTAATGCACCGACCCATTCAGGATACCTTAAACGGACGCTTCGTCCGAGAGGAGGAGGACTTTCCTTTTTGTGGCTTCCCAGAGCCGTGGCTAAACGCGGAGAGGAAGCGCATACCAGGCTTTGAGATCTTCTTTGATCTGCAGTTATCTGGGGATGATGTTGCCGAAGAGCAGACAGACCCATTAATGGAGGTTGGGCAGAGCAAGGAGATGGAGTCTGAGGACATCGAGATTGAAATGGGGTTAGCGCTGGCATGTCTACTTTCAGATCCTCCGATCGAACAGAAGTGCTTGGGGGATAACTTCTCGGTGTCCATGATCGGGAATGAAACGGCTGCGGGCCTACCAGCAACTATTTTGGATGCATCTATCTCACCCTCTCTTATTTGGCAGTATGAAGAGGGATTTTTGTCAAGTAGCATCGGGTCAGGTAGTGAGCCGGAATCTGATTCCACTGAGTCTTGTGAGTCGGAATCAGGTCTCAAGCCCAGTCTCGAGTCCGTATTCTGGGCCGATAACCCGATGCCACAGCCTGTCCAGTCGTTTTTTTTCTTTCTTTGAGTCTGTAAATGGAAGAATCGGACGATTTGGATGTGCTTAATGAGAATGATGTGGATGTGGTTTCTGAGTATTTTTCTGTGCCTTTGATTTATTGCTTGAATCAGGACTTTCAAAATTTTGATGAAAACGACGAGGAAAAAATTCCTCCGGTTTTGCAACGCTTAATTGAACAAGAGTAGGAGAGATTTATTAAACCCTTAATGGATGAAATCACTACTGTGAATATTGGTACTAAGGAGGACCCGCGGCTGGTCCATATCGGGTCCACGTTGTCTTCGGAGGAACGCGAGCGCTTAGTCGCTTTATTAAAAGATTTCAAAGATGTTTTCGCATGGTCCTACGAAGACATGCCTGGGATCGATCCTGAGATTGTACAGCACTGGATCCCTCTTAACCCCGAGGCCCGACCCGTCAAGCAGAAACTTAGGAGGATCCGCCCGGACTAGGCTCTCAAGATCAAGGAAGAGGTCACCAAGCAAATTGATGCAGGATTTTTGCTGGTATCTGAATACCCGACTTGGTTGGCCAACATTGTTTCTATGCCGAAGAAGGATGGCAGGATCCGGGTATGCGTGGATTTCACGGACCTGAATAGAGCCAGTCCGAAGGACGACTTTCCCTTGCCGCATATCGATGAGTTAGTGGACTTCACAGCGGTGCATGCTTTGCTTTCATTCATGGATGGCTTCTCAGGGTACAATCAGATACTGATGGCACCGGAAGACCAGGAAAAGACTGCATTCACCACCCCGTGGGAGACATACTGCTACAAAGTAATGCCGTTTGGGTTGAAAAATGCTGGAGCTACTTATCAACGGGCCGCGACCACAATATTGCACGACATGATCCACAAAGAGGTTGAGGTGTATGTGGATGACATGATTGTCAAGTCCAAAGAAAGAGAGGGCCATTACACCGCCTTGCAAAAGTTTTTTCAAAGGATCAGAGAATTTCGGTTACGGCTGAATCCTCAGAAGTGTACGTTTGGTGTTACAGCGGAAAAATGCTAGGGTTTCTGATTACACAGTCGACCTTTCCAAAATCAAGGCCATCTTAGAAATGCCACCACCAAGGACTGAAAAGGAGGTGCGAGGCTTTCTGGGTAAAGTGCAATTCATAAGACGGTTTATCTCAAAATTAACTTGGACTTGTGAACCACTTTTTGGTCTCCTGAAGAAAGGAACGAAGTTCCAATGGGACGGCCGATGCCAAGCTGCTTTTGAACAGATCAAGGAATATTTAGAAAACCCACCCGTGTTGTCACCTCCAGAGCCGGGGAGACCGTTGATATTGTATCTTTCAGTAACCGAGACTATAATAGCCTGCATGCTTGCGCAAGAATCTGAAGACAAAGTGGAAAGAGCCATCTACTATCTGAGCAAGAAGATGCTAGAGTATGAGACTCGCTATACACCGTTGGAGAAGGCTTGCTTGGCTTTGGTATGGGCTACCAGGAAGCTGCGACACTACCTGTTAGCTCACTCCATAATGTTGGTTTCACGACTCGATCCCATCAAATATCTTTTCAAGAAACCAGCACTTACGGGTAGGCTAGCTCGTTGGTTGCTGTTGCTCTCCGAATTCGATCTGAAATATGTAACGCGCAAGTCAGTCAAGGGAAGAGTAGTAGTATAATTCTTAGCCGATCATCCAGTGGAAGGGGGTGAAGCAGTTGAGTACTTATTCCCAGATAAGGCCATTTTGCATATCGACGATGAATTTTGGACGATGTATTTTGACGGAGCGTCAAACCAGTACGGGTATGGGATAGGAGTGTTACTGATAGCACCTGACAAGTCCCGTATCCCTCTAGCCTTCAAACTTTGGTTCAAAGTCTCAAACAACAAAGCAGAATATGAGGCATGCATTACCGGTCTAGAAGCAGCCCTGGAACTAGGGGCAAGACGGTTAGACGTCATCGGGGACTCGAACCTTGATGTGTCTCAAGCAAAAGGAGACTGGAAAGTCAAAGAAGAAAAGATGATGATGTATCACCAGACCTTGGATTTGTTAATTCCTCGGTTTGAGAAGCTAAACTTTGCTCATCTACTAAGAGAGAACAACAGGTTCGCAGATTCTTTAGCAACTCTATCTTCCATGATAGACATCTCGTTCGGAGTCCGGATGTGTCCAGTCATCATTGACCAAAAATTTGCGCCAGCCTACGAGACGATTGCTGCTATAGATGAGGTTCAAGACGAAAACCCCTAGTATTACGATATTTGGAATTTCTTGGAGAAGGAAACATATCCATCAGGGGTAAATGCCAAGGATAAAAGGGCAATCAAAAGAATGGCCGCTCAGTTCATCATCTGTGGGGGTAAGCTATATAAGAGAGGTCATCTGGGAATGCATAAGCTGTGTGTCGATGCCGAAGAATCGAAGCGCTTAATGGAGGCCATCCATGGAGGGGAATGTGGTGCGCATATGAACGGAGTAATGCTAACACGGAAGATCCTCAGACAGGGTTACTACTGGTCCACCATTAAGGAGGATTGTATCAGTTTTGTTCGGCGATGCCACAAATGTCAAATTCATGCAAATCGCATGAACATTCCGCCGTCGAAGCTGTACAATATGACTTCGCCATGGCCATTTTCAGTTTGGGGAATTGATGTGATTGGGGCTGTCACTCCGAAGGGGTCAAATGGGCATGAGTTCATCCTGGTCGCGATAGATTATTTCACGAAATGGGTCAAGGCCCAATCTTATGCGGTGTTGAAGGCTTCGCACGTTGCAAAGTTTATCAGAAACAACAACATTTGTCGCTACGGAGTCCCAAACGAGATTATTTCAGATAACGGTTCCCATTTCAAGAAGGAAGTGATTGATTTGTTGGAAAAATACAATGTGGCTTTCCATAAGTCATCCACCTATCCGCCGCAGACCAATGGAGCAGTTGAGGTCGCTAACAAGAACATCAAACACATACTGCAGAAGATGGTGGAAACCTACCGGGACTAGCTAGATAAGCTGTCGTTTGCTCTGTGGGGCTACAGGACTTCAATCAGAACTTCTACTGGGGCGACTCCGTATTCATTGGTTTATGGGATGGAGGCCGTTCTACCTATTGAAATTGAGGTTCCGTCTTTGCGAGTACTGGCTAAGTGTCAAATAGTCGAAGTAGATTGGCAGCAGAGCAGGTTTGAAGAACTCATGCTCTTTGATGAGAGAAAACTGAAAGCACTGTACCATGTTCAAGGTTATTAGCGCAGAATTGCCCGGGCTTTCAACAAGAAGATTAAGTCCAGGAATTTGAAGGAAGGAGATTTGGTGCTCAAGGACAACCGAGCTCCCATCCACAACCCAAGGGGCAAGTTCAAACCCAATTGCACTGGTCCCTACATCATTAAGTCTATCTGGTCAGGTGGAGCTGTGGTTCTGATGGATCTAGATGGCCTAGAGTTCTCACAGCCGATCAATATGGACAAGTTGAAGAAATATTACCCTTGAGAGGCTTGCTAGGCCGAAAACCCGAAAGGGCGACCTAGGCAAAACTCAGGGCACAAAAAATTTGAAATCATAAAAACTGAGCTCACAAGGTTGAAAACCCGCAAAGGGCGGCCTTGGCAAAAGTTAGAGCATAAAAGGAAAGTGAAAATACTCGAGTGAACCCGAGCCTGAACTACGTAAGGCTTGGTTCCCATCTTTGGGATACGTAGGTAACTTCGTCCTGAAGTTCAGCCATAAACTTTTCCCCAATCAACTTTGTCCATTTGATCATCTCGGTCTTCTTTGTCTATTTAGCATTCAAGAGTTCGGTTGTGATCTCCGGTGCAGTGCTTTTCAGACTAGGGGCAACTTTTTGTTGCTGTGAAGTGCTGTGATGCTACTCAAACTAGGGGCAACTTTCCAGTTGCGGGTATCCGATGTTATGCATCTCAGTGACAGGTCTCAGGCGTGTCCAGTTTTGATCCATATCGAAAATAGTTTTGAAAAGATTTGATGAAAGTTGACTTTGTTCAAATTAATCTTTTTACAACTAAGACCATTTTTGGACCAAAGTGGAAAATTTTCAGTGCCCACAACCTTCAATTTCATTGATTTCAGTACAGAGTTCTCCTGCTCTTGCATACAAATTGAAGTTGGTTTTTGTTACATTCATAAAGAAAACTTGAAAGTACTAATAAAGCAATAAATCCGGGGCATAGATGAGTCAGGTGTTCCTGCGCTCCCTCCCAGAACTGGTCGAACCCTCTGATGCCAAGTTGGGTTGTGCCTCTTCATTGAGCCAATCTATGCACTCATCAGACAAAGTGCAACTGAAAGTGGGAGCAGGGGCCAGGAGCTCTCTAGTCCTCCATGCTGTCGTGTACCGAGCAAGCTGCGTACCTCGGACTGGGAATGCAGCCGGGTACTCTATTCCCTTCGGTGGGCAAACCTGATCATGGCCAAACTAGCGCTGGAACCGGAATGGGAAATAGAACACACAGTGAGTCAGGCCAATCAACTGAATCCCAGTCTGCCAGGACATGCTGTAACTCATTGCCGGTAGGTTGAGCCAAGGACAACGCCAAGCAATGTGATCTGCAGACAAGCTGCACATCCAATCGAACCACCATCCCTCATCAAGGGCATCGACTAGGTGTTGCCGGAAGAAGTAGCCACGAGCTGAGTATGCTGGGCAAGAGTCCACAACCTGCAACTTGTCCATCAACCACACCTGGGAAGGGACGAAAAATGAGAGAATAAAGAAAAGAGAGATGTACGATGAGAGAAAAGTGAGCAAAGGGTTTTGTGAGAAAAATCGAACCTGAGGGCCGAGTGATGTGAGCAATACATATGTGAGATTGGGTGGGAAACATTACCTGCAGCAGTAGTGGACTCCCCGCAAATCTGGTCGTCTCTCGGTGATAAAAGGCATCCAAGCCCATCAATGTTTCGGCCAGAGTCATGGCAATGTAGCTCTTGCCCTCCTTTAAGCCTTGAGCAACCTCGACTAGCCAGACACTAGATCCTCCGGAGCCTGAGGCAAACAAGAAATGAGATAGCATGCACAAACAAAGGGCATGTTGCCGAAAACCTTACCAATGATGGTCACCACGGTCACCGGCATCTGAAAAACAGCAAATCAAACTCGGAACATCCAGCATTCCATCACAAATTAAAGATCGAGCATTGTGCATTGTGAGCCCACACATTCGCCATAAGGCTTGGGCATGGCCAAAGCGAAGCTGAGGCAAGATTTCTTCGTTGCGCTCAGATTCCATCAAAGCTTGGAAATCTTCGAAGGTAGGACATACCTCTTGCCCGCCAAAGCTAAAGACATACATGTGTTACCGGATTCCAAAACCTTGCCGCAGCATGGAGAAACGGAAAGTGCAGCGGAGTACGACTCAGAGTGAATAGTGCGTTTATATCGAAGCCCCGGAAATTCAGCTTTTCCGAGCCATCCAAGTTGGCAATCCAAGCTGTGAGATTCTGGGCAAGAAACTCTTCCATTTGGAGCAAATTAGTGTTGGATTGAGAAAAACTACGAAGTTGAGGCTTTTTGTAGGGGATAAGGTGTGAGTGGAGGACAGATGTCAACATTCTGGTGGTTTTTGTAGGGGATAAGGTGTGAGTGGAGGACAGATGTCAACTTTTGGTCGATTGGTCAAATCTATTGGCCGATGGCCATTTCTCGAGGCCGGTGTCCTTTTCTTATGGCCGAGGGTCTTCCCTCTTGCTCCATCAACTATTTAGAAGTTGAACATGCTGAGAACTTGTGGTTGGTACCACTTCCAGTGCCGTCCAGCGATAATTTTGCAGAGTCACGCCCATTTGCTTATCGAGTTATTGCACAGTTGCTTATCGAGTTGTATGTCACATCCTTTAAGTTTCTGTTTTGCTTATCGAGTTGTACTTACACTTGGTTAGCTTATTGAGTTCTTTGTTTTGCTTATCGAGTTGCTTTGTCGTCAGTCGGTTCACTACCTGATTATTACGAGGCAAACGCTTACTTTTCAAACAAAGTTCAAATTCATTCACATTGTTATGTGATGCCATGCGATGCGATGCATGAAAAGTGCAAATGTAATACCTTTTTTGTGGGCAAAATAGCTATTTCATTTCCATCATATCTTTTGCAAAAAATATACAGTTTCGAAAACCTGCCGGAGGCAGTGCAAGGTGCTTAAACTACCAGTAAAAAAAGAAAAGTAAAGTGAAAAGGAGAACAGGGCCGCAGAGTATTGGGTTTGATACCGGTAACCTCCCTTTGAATCAATGTATCTCCCGCACCCTTGGTTGGGTCAATTATCTAGTTTGGCACCTTCATTACTCGAGACAATGCAAGAAAGCGCACTTCTGAACATTAGTAGACCTTCGAGTTGACCTCAAGCTATGTCTTCTATGAGCGATGCTCGATGCGTGCAAGGAGCATCCCTTCCTGTATCCTTTTTGTATCTTGCAAATTTCACAAATCGCTTCAATCATGTCATATTACGTTGTTTCATTTTAGAGCATGCTTGTTACGCGTCTCGCATCAAAGTGATGCCTCATCCCCAGTAGGTTGCATCTCAACATCATGAATAGCATGTCTTTACCATGTTTCAGTTGAATATGCCCATTTTCACATTTTCATACACATTGCATGCGTTGTCGCGTTATGCTTTACTTACATATGTTCAAGCTCCATTTTTATGCACATTGCTTGTGTTGTCGTGTATTGCTTTACCCACATGTGTTCAAGTCCCTTTTTATACACATTGCATGCGTTGTCACATTATGCTTTACTTACATGTGTTCAAGTTTCGTTTTCATACACATTGCATGCGTTGTCGCGTTATGCTTTACTTACATGTGTTCAAGTTCCATTTTTATGCACATTGCATGCATTGTCGCGTATTGCTTTACTCACATGTGTTCAAGTCCCTTTTTATACACATTGCATGCGTTGTCGCATTATGCTTTACTTACATGTATTCAAGTTCCGTTTTCATACACATTGCATGCGTTGTCACGTTATGCTTTACTGACATGTGTTCAAGTTCCATTTTTATGCACATTGCATGTGTTGTCGCGTATTGCTTTACTCACATGTGTTCAAGTCCCTTTTTATACACATTGCATGCGTTGTCGCGTTATGCTTTACTTACATGTATTCAAGTTTCGCTTTCATACACATTGCATGCGTTGTCGCGTATTGCTTTACTCACATATGTTCAAGTCCCTAATATTACACATTGCGCACGTTGTCGCGTGTTCTTTACTTACATGTGTTTGTGCCTCCATAGCATTGTTATGCTTGCCCCGAGTCGCATTGTTATGCTTCTCACTCGGTTTGCGTCGTCACGCACTTTCAATTGCATTGATATGCATACTGCTAACAATATTGTACCTGTTAAGTTTTCTTTCTCTTACAGGCACGATATTGTATGTACGGTTCATTTGAGGCTGGAGCAACCAGACGAACTGCATAGGTATTGTATTCTTCGTGTGAAACGCGTTGAGAATTGAATAATTCTCTTGCATCCTTTCTGCATTGTAATGTAGTTGGATTTATGTTAGATTGCTTAAAAATGTTGCGTTGTTATGCTTCGTTACAGCTTTCTTTGCTTGATCATGAGTTATGTTCGGCTTCCTGCATTGTCAGTTGCATTTTGCCCCCGCCTTTGGGCGCATATCTTTATCTGTAGCTTGTATGCTTTGTCTAAGTCTTCGGCTTTGTCAAAAATGGGTCGTCTCTAGACTTTGACATTCACTCCCGTCATTGTTATAACTTTCGAGTTCTGTCAAAGAGGGGCAACTGTAGACACCCCATTTTTGACCGTCCTCAAGACTTGGATGTCATCATTTGAACACTTGATGATCATCCATGTTCATTCGTTTTGAGTTCCCAGAGGCCTCGGCCGAGCGCCCTGCCTTAGGATCTCTTAACTTGTTTGTTTTGTGCTTGGTTGGACCAAACACTTGTTGGTTTTTTCTTTGGAGGGTAAAGAGTGGCTTGTCTACCATTTCCTAAGCCCACCGGCCCTATTTTCTCGCCACCGGCCACGGACGATCGGTCGGCACCATTGATGGATGGTCGGTCGGCACCAATAATGGACGGTCAGTCGGCATCGTTGATGGACGGTCGGTCGGCACCATTTGACGGTCGGACGGCACCATTGACGGTCGGTCGCACCGTTGACGATCGGTTGGCACCATTTGACGGTCAGCACCGTTGATGGACGGTTGGTCGGCACCATTGATGGTCGGTTGGTCGGCACCATTTGATGGTCGGTCGGTTGTGGTCAGTCGGTCGGTCGGCACCATTGATGGACAGTCGGTCGGCACCATTTGTGGTCGGTCGATCGGCACCATTGATGGTCGGTCGGCCATCTTTGTTGGCCGATTGGCCATCCTTTTTTTGCTGGCTGAACCCTTGGTTTTAGCTTCTTGAGGAAACTTGAACCGTTTGAACCTTTATTTTAGCTTCTTGAGGAAGCTTGAACCCTTTGTTTTAACTTCTTGAGGAAGCTTGAACCTTTTGCTCTAGCTTCTCCAAGAAGCTTGAACCCTTTGTTTTAGCTTCTTGAGGAAGCTTGACCCTTTTGCTCTAGCTTCTCCAAGAAGCTTGACCCTTTTGCTTAAGTTTCTTTAAGAAGCTTTGACCCTTTCTTGAGGTTTCTCTAAGAAGCCTTGGCTCTCTTCCTCTATAAGAACGAAGCCTCCTCTCCATTTTTAGGGGTTAGAAGCTTTGGGCTGAGATATATGCATACAACCCTCCATCTCTCTACTTCAAGCCTCCAAACACCCTTGTTCTTGGCCATTTTACACTACAACTCCTAGCCTACAACCTCCACCATCCATTCCAGTCCCTTGAAGCTAATTTTCAAAGGTTGAGAGCTCACAATCTTGGACCAAAAGCTACTGCATTGCTGTGCTACAAGGGTAAGTCTCCATTTCCCATTTTCTTGCATTCTTTTGCTTCATTTCTTAGCTCCATTTGCAAGCATTTTGGAGCTTCGACATAAACTAGAAAAAGTCTTGTTTTGACCTCCTCTTTAAGTTTGATAGAGGTCACTTTTCTGTTTGGAGTCATCTCCTTTCTTGCATGCTTTATTTCCTCTTGCTTTGAGCCATACAATTGAGCATTTGCATTGGCCTTGTTTTGGTCTCTTAGCCACTGAAATCCAATGGATTTTTAGTGGCTTTGATGTGTCTTTGAGCTCCAAAACCATAGAGGGGTGGCCCTCTCACCCCTCATTCTCTTTACTAGCATTGTTGGCCTTCCAAAGGGACTCTATTTTGCATGCATTGAAGTCACATTCCAGGCTTTATTTTGTGAGTTCTAAGGTCTTCCTTGACTCTTTCTGGTGCCCCTTTGGTCATATTTTGTGTCTATGATGCATGTATAGAGCAATCCTATTCAAGGCCTTTCAAAGGGCCTTCCATTTGCATGTTTCTTAGACCAATTCTGGGGCCTATGTGGTGAGTTTTAGGGCTTTCATAATCCATTTCCAGAGTTGGTTTTGCCATGCTAAGTGTCTATCTTGTATGTGTTGAGTAACCTCTTGCATGGCCCTCCAAAGGAGCTCATCATTTTTGTATGCATTGGCTACATTGCAGTAGTTATTTGGGCATATTTTGACATATTTTGTTCACTGTTTTTGGCTAGTTTGATGAGATCTCATGCGCATCATATAGTTGTAATACAACCCATACTTACTAGCCAATGTTGCATGCTATTTTAGTCCATCATGTTAGCATTTTTGGCCATGCTTTAAACTGGTAATGTACATATTATGGGACTGCCTTGGCTCTGTCTTTGTGCTTCATAGTCAAATAATGCTTGCTTTGCATAGTTATAGTTCAATACGTGTGCCTAGTTTTGAGTTTCGGGGCCTATAGCATGCATTGTATGACATATTTGCATGATTTGGGACCATTTAGCATCATTTTTTAGTGCTGAAATTTACATGTTTGAATGCCATGCTTCATCCTTGCCATGCCTTGTTAGAGTTACATGTTGTGCCTTAGGTTCGGTCCTCGGTTTGCGTGCATGTGTGCACGTATTTCGGTTGTCTCATTTTCGTCTTATGGCCGCTGATATGAGTGTGGCTGAGGTCCACTCATATTGGTGTAAGCCCATATTGCATTGTGTATGCCATCTTAGTCCGTAGCATTGTGTATGCTAGGTTGTATGTTAGAGCATTGTGTATGCCATGTTACATCGAGCATTGTGTATGCCATTTCATAGCATTGCGTATACTAGGTTGCATGTTAGTTGCATTCATGCATGCCATGCATATTGCATTGTGTTTGGGATAGGAGTTAGCCCAAGCACGGGAAACGAGGGATGTTTCGTACTCCGAGTGACGGAATGTGTCTCAATTCCCGGTCACCGACACTCCGGACTAACCATGATGGAGTCTTGGTCTTGTTGTGTTTTCATGTGCATTCATTTCATATTGAGTCGAACAATTCGACTCCTTGGCCATCATGCATCGAGATGCGTGATTGATGGCATGAGGATCGAGGCAAGCATACATATGTGAAAATACTTTGCCATGCCCCTTTCTTGCTCTCTGTTGCAGTAAATCAAGGATCAACATCCTTCAAGAGCTTTGCACAACATTCCGAGATTAATTGCAAACAGAGGCAAACCGGGGCATCGCGCTGGATTTTCGCTCCAGGCAACTCAAGCATGCATCATTCATCATCCGAAACAGAGCTGAGGCAGTCCATGGGCTTGCATGCTAATTTATTGCTTTCCTAGTTAATTTGTTAATTAATTAGGGTTTTATACTTATTCGGACTATAATTATTTATTCGGACTATATCATTTATTCGGACCCTCCGAGAGAGGGCACAACTGTAATAAGTGTGTGTGCATGTGATGTATGTCTTCCAACTCCACGTCTTTCTCCCTTTTATTTACCAGCTTCTAATGGTTAGCTTAGGGCATGTTTCAATTAGCATACAGTATGATAGCACGTTTGCATTCATTCATCTGTCTCGCATACACCGGGCTCGGCGCATCATACTAACTGCATTGTATTTCAATTCCGAGTTGAATACTTGTTAGTTGTAGCATTTCACATGCCATCTTTAGAATAGCCAAGCCTGCTATAAGTTGCATTTTTGCATGTGTTGCATTAGGCATTTCTGTATAGTTAGGATCATGCATGGATTTCTAACATAGCTTATATTTTGGCTTGGTGTACTCGGTAAGTTTTTATGTTTTAGCATCCTTACATACGTGTGAGTGACTGCCATGATAGCATGCTTACCATGAGTCTATATGCTCATGTGATATATCTGCCTGAATGCCTGTGGGTGAAGGTTGGCTTATTTGGATTGGAACAATTCATCGATTGCGAGTTTTAAGCCCACTTGAGAGTGGCAAAATCATGTTTTCTAAGCCCACCCGAGGGTGGCAAATCCACGTCTTAGCCTACTTGCGAGTAGTACCATCAAACCGTTTTCAAAATAAACAAACATGAAATGTTTTGTTCCAATTCAGCCGACTCAGTCTATACTTGTATGCTGTGTGCATCACATAGCAAATCTAGGCTAATAACCGGAATAAGAGCACATAATGTTTTCAAAACTCGATATCATGGTTAGTAAAGGCTCATCTTTGATCGGGCGAGCGGGGGTGCTCACGAAGTGACCTTCCCCAATCGTACCCAAATTCCCGAGCCGAGGCAACTTTGGTGATGACAGACATGTGGCCTTAGGCACGAGTCAGGGTTTCCTAAATTCCCCAAGAATAAAATATTTAGGTGGCGACTCTGTATCTGACAAAGTAGACCATGTTTGGCACTTTTTTCAAAAAAAATCTATTTTCAAAAATGATTTTCCGGATTTGGACTCTTTGATGATTCATCGGTCTTGCATTGCACTCTGCGAGATTAGATACAGGACCGTGACATTGAGTCCTGGACTGTAGTGAGCCCAACGAACAAAACGGGATTCCCTCCCGGGGCATTCGGGGACGTCTACACATATAACCCTTCATCGATAGCTAAGATGTTCTATACGACCCGGGCCTCGGCTAGGGTGAAACTCAATAGGAACACATCCTTCATGCCATGCTCGATTTCCAAAACCGGTGTAGACACTTCTGGCGGCGGATGGATTGACGAATTCCCAAAAACTATAGCCACCCCCTTCCCGTGAGGGTATTTCAAAATCTGATGCAGGGTGGAAGAGAATGCCTTCACCTAGTGCAACAACGGCCGCCCCAGGAGTAGATTGAAGGTTGTGGGAACGTCCAAGACATGAAAGTCAATCTCGTGTTGTCCTGGACCAACCTGAGTCTGAATTTTCACAGTCCCCATCACCTCTCTACTTGTGTTATCATATGCCCTTATCACCTGGGTTGTTGGCACAAAGTCCGCGGGCTTCAACCCGATTGCATATGCCGTCCTTGACGGGTACACGTTAATAGTGGATCCCGTGTCGACAAGAACCACCGGTATCCATTTGTTTCTACACTCCACAAAGATGTAGAGCGGTTTGTTATGATTCGCGCCCTCAGGCGGCAGTTCCTTGTCGGAAAAGGTCAACATCGGGGAAGCCCCTCCCAGAAAAACCAATCCCACCAGCTGTTCAGGCGTGGTGTCTATTGAGAGTTTGGCCTTGTCCATTGCCAATAGCACAGCTTGTCTATGAACATGTGAAGCCATAAGCAGTCCTCAGATGGAGATGTCTGCTTGTATCTTTTTCAACTGCTTCAGTACGGCCTCTTCTTGGCTTCTCTTTCTGCTTCTCTGACTCCTTGTCCTTCCCTGATGCCTCTGGTTGATCTAGGTGCCCCGGCTTGAAATACCGCCCACTCTTAGTCATATGGTCAACTTCACCAATATACCAAGTATCATCCGGTTGATTGCTCCCCTAGTCCTCATCGGTGTGGGCGAGACATAGGTCATCGTCTTCCCACCACATTCCATCGGCAACCGACAGACACCTATCCGGCTCCGTTACAACTGTCCTTATAGCCACAGCACCTTTTGTCCATGTGCTCGCAGCACGCTCTGTTCTTGTGCACACAGCAAGTTTAGTCACCATTTTGGCCTTTCTGGCTCTCTCAGATTCTTCGATCCCTTCCCGTTCAAACTGCTCCAGTGCAGCCTGCTATTCAACATGTCATGTACTCAAAATACCCAAATCCCGAGCGAAATTCTTGGCACTAGCGCTCTCCGGTAATGCATTCTGATTTCCGGCCCTTCTGTCCACAACTGATGTCCTTGTCCTTGACAAGCCCTGTTCTAGCTGCGATTCTTGAACAACATCTGGTTGGTCGTCAAGCCACCCTGTAACCTCTGCTGACCCATCAAGATCAAACCAGTTGACTGTCATGTCTCCTGAGTCTTGTTCGTTGAAAAACTGAAGGTTAGCAATGCCCCCTTCTAGAGTTGCTAAGTCATGTACCCTCTAATCAAGCCCGTCCCCCCGTACAACACAAATCTCTGCCCTCACTGGCAATTCCACATTCGGCCTAACCTGGCCTGCTGACGTAATGTAGCCACTTGGATTATATACCTCCTCAGCAAAGCTCCCAAATTCCTCAGACCCTGAATCAACAGTCCCACTTTCCTCCGAAGTCATCCCTATTCTACCTTCGATAATCACACCATTGGGTCAGGTTGGGTTCGGGAGATGTCCAACATGCACCAGTCAGTGCTGTGAGGAATGAACACCTCCGGCTTAGGTAGGTGAGAAGGGGTGATATATATGCTAGGGTCGTATGACACGACCCCAGTTTGGATTGAATTGATGCATTTGGGAGGTGGAGCTTAGTTATGTGGTGGGAGAGGGTTGGTTGTGACATTGGGTTTCTCTGGAGGCACAATCACCCTGTTATCAATGAGATCTTGAATCTCATGACGCAGTCTAAAGAAATGGTCGGTGTCGTGACCATGCTGTTGGTGAAAGGCGCAGTATTTAGCTGGGTTATGGGAGGGGGGAAGTGTTTCTGGCAATGGCCGCGGCTCCAGGGGCTTCAAGTGCCCCTTCTTAATTAAAACCCCCAAAGCTTTGGACAGGGGCATGTATAGTGGAGTGAAGGTTCTTTGGCCTCGGGGTAAGTACTTGGTTGTTTGTGAGTTACTTCCGGACGCGCCGGTGAATGGTGTAGCCGTAAGGGTTCTCAGAGGGGTGGTGGTGACCATGCTCACATCTGAAGCTCTGGCAGCTACAGCACTGCTTGTGCCTGTATTCGTACTGTGGTTGAAAGTCCTCCTGGGCTGTTCTCCTCTGTCATTGTCAATCAAACCCTGCTTCAAAGCGTCCTCGATCTGCACCCCAATCTCATGTAGATCTGCAAAAGTGGGGAGAGGGAAGACGATCATCTTCTGCATGAGCTTGGGCTGGAGGTTGCGTACAACCATCCATATTTGATCTTTGTCAGTCGGCCTAATGGTCATCATCAAGGCCTTGGCCCTCCAGCTGGTCACAAAATTGGAGAAACTCTCCTTCGGCTCTTGCCTAGTCATCTCGAGATCATGGGTTGTAATCTCGATCTGTGTATTGTAGAAGTATTGAGCTATGAAGGCCTCGGCCATCTCCTCCCAGTTTCTCTTGACAGAATCTTCCGGTTTTGCATACCAGATGGCCACTACACCCGACAAGGTCTGGCCAAACAAAGAAAGGTTCTGCAATCTGGAGAGGCCCGTCAGCCTCGGTATATTTGAAAACAACCGTAAATGCACCATAGGATCCCCAGACCCGTCAAAGCAGTCGATGTGCGGCATTTTAAACCAATCTGGCAGCGTCACGGCCGAGTCGGTGTACCCATCCTCAATATCCAGAATGGACTTTACACCTTGAGATTTCTTGAACAGCTTTTCAAGCTTGCTCACTTTCAATGCCGTGGGGTCCACCTCGAACTTAAAGGGGGAATTCGGTAGGTTGATAGGTGTTTTGGATAGCTGGGGTAGGATCGGGAGCGGAGCCGACCCGATTGGAATGTCCATATCTCCCTGGACATTTGGTGTCTCCCCAGGTATTGGAACTCTTGGTGGGGGAGGAACTTGGTGTGAAGCAGATGCTCCGATTTGCTACTGTAACCTGGCGATCAACTCTGCTTGTTGGGCCATGACCTCGGCCTGTTGTTTAGCAAATTCTGCTTGATGGGTAGTGTCCTGCTGCATGGTTCTCATGCTTTCTTGGAGTTGACATATCATCTCCTCCATTCCTGTCATACTGCCTTGATCTAACTGAACTGCCGGTATATCTGTCTCCGCAATAGACTCGAAAATCTCAACCTGACTACTCAAGGACCACTGATCTGGCAACCGTGGTACCGATACATTGTGCCTTACTGACCTCTGTCTAGCAACCGAGGGTAAAGAATAGAACACTAGTTGTCCGTCTACCAGATCCTCAGATCGATAGAGTTTGTGACCTCTAGTCTAGAGTGCTTGGAGAATATCTGCTTGGTCGGAAGCAATTATGCGAAACTACCTAGCAAAAAGATAAATAAAACATAATAAGGAAATAAACAACCAGAAAAACGGACAACATAACGGTTTAAATAAACACAACACACAGTTGGCATAACAACACATAGTTGGCGTTTGTAAGCTGAATATACTGTTCTCAAATACTGATCATTGTTCCCAAATCACTGCCCCAAATCTGAATATGATATCCGCGGATATAACCGATTCCCAAATACTAATACTGATGCCCTCAGGCTTGATACCCAGACTTGCAAACTGATACATGCATTCCTATAGAGACACACTCTAAAAGCACATAGCAAGCAAGTGAGAGCCAAAACACCCCTATGTTGGGATAGGGTTTTCCTGTCCTACTTTGTCAGGAGCTAGGGTTTCACTATGCACACAACGGTTTCAAACAACCTATAATCGGGTAAGCAACATGTCCTAGTTTGGGATGGTCACTATGGATTCCGATATGCACTAGGTCGAATGGTCAAAAGGGTGCCTGGGTAAAAATCAAGGTTTGTGTTCCCATCGTGGCAGAACCCGTAACTGGTCAGCCTTATGGCACGCTTCTCAAAGCGAGCCTCCGGCAGACTATTCAGGAATAGCAAATGGCAAACATGGTGTCCTAGGCGCACCAATGCACATGCAATGCAAAGAAACACATAAGTGTAATCAAAACAACACATCATGAGTTTGAGTCAAGTTCTCCAAACTCCCCAGCAAAGTTGCCAGAAACTGTAGACGCGCCCGAAGGTCTTGGGAAAATCCCATTTTGTTCATTAGGCTCACTACAGTTCGGACTCAATGTCACGGTTCTTAATCTGATCTTGCAAAGTGCAATGCGAGATTGATAAATCACCAAAGAGTCCAAATTCGGCAAATCGTTTTGAAAACTGATTTTTAGAAAGAAGTGCCCAACATGGACTGCTTTGCGAGATACAGAGTTGCCACCTAAATATTTTATTTTTGCGAAATTTAGGAAACCCTGACTCGTGCCTAAGGCCACGTGTCCGTCATCACCAAAGTTGCCTCGGCTCGGGAACTTGGGTACGAGACGAGAAGGTCATGCAATGAGCACCCCCGCTCGCCCGATCAAAGATCAGCCTTTACTAACATGATATCTTCTTTTTTTTTCAAAACACATGTGCTCTTCTTCCAGTTATTAACCTAGAATTACTATGTGATGCGCATAGTATACAAGTATAGACTGGATCGCCTAAGTTGGAACAAAACATCTCATGTTTGTTTTCTTGAAAGCGGTTTGCTACTATGTGATGCGCATAGCATACAAGTATAGACTGGATCGCCTAAGTTGGAACAAAACATCTCATGTTTGTTTTTTTGAAAGCGGTTTTCTACTCGCAAGTAGGCTAAAATGCTGATTTTGCCACCCTCAAGTGGGCTTAGAAAACATGGTGATTTGCCGCTCTCGAGTGGGCTTAAAACTCGCAATCAATGAATTGTTCCAATTTAAGTAATCCAACCTTCACCCATAGGCATTCAAGTAGTTATATCACATAAGCAGTTAGCCTCATGGCAAGCATGCTATCATGGCAGTCACTCACACACATGCAAGGATGCTAAAGCATAAACACTCACCGAGTACTCCAAGCCAAAACGAAAGCTATGTTAGAAATCAATGCATGATCCTAGCTATGCCAAGAATGCCTAATGCAACACATATAGAATGCAACTAAGATAGGCTCGGCTATTCTAAATGGTCATGTGAAATGCAATTTGATACATGTATTCAAACAGGAATTGAAATGCAATGCAGTTAGTATGATGCACCGAGCCTGGTGCATGCAAGACAGATGAATGGATGCAAACATGCGAGCATAAGGATGCTAATTGAAACATGCCCTAAAACTAACCATCGTAAGCGGGTAAATAAAAGGGAGAAGGAAATGGGGGTTGGAAGACATACATTACACACACGCAAACTTATTTACAATAATTGTGCCCTCTCGACGGAGGATCCGAATGAATAATACAGAACCAACTAGCTAATCTAAGCTAATCTAATTAAACTAGTTATTACACAACAGAATCAATAACAAGCTACAGCTAATTATTACACAACTCTAACTAATTAACAAATCAGCTAAGTTAGCAATTAAATAAGCATATAAACTATATGATGTAGGCTGCCTCAGCTCTGCTTTGGATGACAAAGGATGCATGCATGCTCGAGTCACCTTGTTCGGAAATCCCTCGCGATGCCCCAATTTGCTTCTGCTTCCAATTGATCTCAGAAACTTGCACCAAGCTCCAGAGAGATGAAACTCCGCCTTTGGAATCTATAGGGATGCTGCCAACCAAATATTGGCCTTGGAGACCACCTGCCGACCACTTTTTGTGGTGAAAACCAGAAAAAATGGTTGGCCAGCCACTTTATCTGGTCGGCCGACCAGTTTTTGCTGCTTGTTTATGGTTTTCTGCAACAGAGGGCAAGAAAGGGGCATGGCAAAGTATTTGCAACACATGTATGCGCGACCACCCTCCCTATCATTACATAAGCTCGAGGGAGTGTAAGTCTTAACCCTCGGACCACCAATCACGCATCTCGATGCATGATGGCCGAGGGGCCGAATTGCGCAACTCAATATGGAATGAATGCACATACAAACACCTAAAGCCTAGAACTCCGTCATGTATAGTCAAGAGTGTCGGCGATCGGGAATTGAGGTACATTTCATCACTTCGAGTATGAAACGTCCATCGTTTCCCGTGTTTGGACTAACGCATATTCCAAACACAATGCAACAACATGGCATGTGCAATGCGACTCAATCATGCAACTTAATGCAACACAACTTGGACATGCAAGCATGCAAGCGATGATCATGCAAACATGCAAACTAGCATACACGATGCTATGAACTATATGGCATGCACAACGCTCATGACACTAACATACACAATGCACGTGGCAACCAACATACATAATGCAATGAAAATAGCATGCACAAGTGCAATGATTAATCATGAAACAACATGGCATGCTCAATGCTACGAACTACATGACATACTCAATGCGCAATGGACTTAAACTGAAATGAATAGGCCTCAGCCATGTCCAAATCAGAGGCCATTGATGATGAAATCAAGGCACCAAAACACACACAAACATGTATGATGCAATGGCCCAAGCCTAAGGCACAAAATACAACTCTCCAAGAGCGTTGAAAAGATGAAACATGGAGTACAATGGCATGTGTTCCAGCACTGAAATGGCATACAAAATGACTTTGAATCATGCAAATAACTCACACAACGCATGTTGAAAGGCTCAAGTATCGAAAGCTAATGAAGCATATTACACTAGAGGCATGCAAGGTGATGCTCAAATGACCAAACCAACCCCAAACAGACCCTATGCAGGCCAAAATAGTAGCAAAATGGGTTGGGATAATGGCTTTGAAAGGCACAAAAATAGGGCTCATGCAATGGCTCACAAATAGGGCATAAAAGCATAACTCTAAAGAGCACTTAAGGAGTGGAAAATATGGAAATATAGCAGTGCTACATGCTCTGAAATAACATACCCAATGATGCCAAAACATGCAAATATCTCAAGTTAAGCATGCAAGAGACCTCAAAACTCAAAGCTAGTCAAGGCTATTACACAACAAGCATGCATGGCAAGCATCATTTGACCGAGAGGCCTCAAAACAGAGCTAAGGCAACCCAAAATATGAACGAAACCATGTTGGAGCAAAGCCAAAATGTGCTATAATAAAGAGCCAAAACATCATGCGAACCAAGCTAGTAAACAAGATTTACACTACAAGCATATGGAGCATGTGAGAGGTTACCAAACCAGCTAAAAATAGAGCCATGACATGTCAAATGATGACCAAAAACCCACTGAAATGGAGCTAAAACATGCTAGATTGACATGCTACCTTGATGAGCCACGAATGGGAATACACTACACATATGAGAAGCATGCCAAGCGTGACCAAACCAACCATGGACAGAGTCTAGGAAGGCCCTAAAAGTCACTAAAAAGTGCCTAAACCTAGCCTTGAAAGTATGAAAATGCATGCTCCTTTGATAGGCCAAAAATGCAAGTAAACAAGACAAAAAGAGAGAGGGTCACCCCTCTCTAATTTAGGACCTCAAAACCGCATACCAACCACTAAAAATCCACTAGATTTCAGTGGCTAAAAGGCCAAGCAAGGATTAGCTCAAAGGCCCTATGGCATGGCACAAAACAAGGCCAAACAAAGGCATGCAAGAGGTTAGGAGAGCCTCAGCACCCAAGAGGCCTTAAACAAACATGTTAAGTGCTCAAAAATGAAGCTTTTTTTAGTCAAAAACAAAGCTCAAATAAGCATGCATGTATGGCTAAGAGAGTGACCAAAACAAAGCTTAAAAGGGAGAAAAAAGGTTACCCTTGAAGCTCAGCAAAACCAGCAAATTTTCTGAACCAAAAACCAACTCTTGAGCCCTCTCAAGACCCTCCAGCAACTCAGTAACAAGGTAAGAGTGTTTGGCTATGAGGTTGTGTGCACAAGTGTGAAGCGAAACACCAATATAGAGTGAGAAAGAGAGGGATATATGCCTATGCCTTAAACAAAATTTCAGAACCTGTGAAATGGAGAGGGGGAGCCTCTCTTATAGAGAAACAAAGTTAAAGCTTCCTCAAGAAGCTAAAACTTGGATGCAATCCCTCCATACACGTGTATGGAGGACACAGTCTAGGCCCTCCAGCTGGCATCCATTCAGTCTGACAAAACAGAAGGAAAGCTGCCAACCAGAAAAGGTGGTCGGCCTGCTACTTTTAGTGGTCGGCCCACCACCCAAAGTGGTCTCCTAGGTAAAAAAGTTGTCGGCAGGGGTAATTGGTGGTCTCCACACTGAAAGCAAGCCAATGGTGGGGTGGGAAACCAGAAAATGTGGCCCACAGACCAAGAAAACCAGTTTCCCAACCAGAAAATCGGCTGGCGGGAAGAAAAGTGGTCTCCAATGATAAAAGCTGGTCTCCCAACCTTGTACCACTTTCCAAACAAGGAAAGTAAGGTTTGTACCCAAGGCAAACCAAAACGGATGCAAGACGGGGGTTCGGGAGGCAAGACGAGCGACCGTAAGCCCCGAAAACCTGCTGCTGAGCATCAAAAGTGGTGTACGACCACAAAAGTGGTCTCCCGGACCACAGTGTCCCTCTAGACAAAGGAAACAAGGTGTGTCCCAAAAACCGTTCCAAACGGAGAATATTAAGCGGTCCCAAGCCGAGGCGCACGGCTGACAGCTCTGAAAATCGAAAACTGGTCTCCAAATGGGAACAGTGGCCTATGACCACGAAAAGTAGCCTATGACCACTAAGAGATGGTCTACAAGACCTCTTCCTCATTCCAGGAAGAGGAAACAAGACTTGGTCCGTGAACCAAGTCAAAGTACAAAGGGTCCCGAGGTCCGGAGGCGAGGCTCTCAGCCAAGAACTCCGAAACCTCGAAACGAGCACAACATGCGCAATCATCGAGCGCTCAACTGATGACATCTGAGTCTTAAGGTCGGTCAAAAATGGGGTGTCTACACAATGCATGATGGCCAAAGATCAAATTTGTACAAACTCAATAAATGCGTGACAAACAAGACACTTAGACCATCTCCTTATCATGCGAGATCAAAGGCAATGGAGACCAAGGGAGATTGGCTCATTTCATCACTTCAAGTATGAAATGAACCAATCTTCCTCATGGTCAATACGACATCCGATTGAACACAATGCAAAGCAAGCAACATGACATGCAAACAACATGCTAATCTTGATATGAAATGCATGACTCTAACATGCAAACACTCATGCACTACATACTAGAACACTTAAGCATTAAAAGCTAGTGAAGGACACAACACTAGAATCATGCAAAGGAATGCTCGATGGACTAAACCAACGACAAATAGACCCCATGCATGCCAAAACAGTGGCAAAATCCTGCTAGAAATGAAGCACCAAAAGCTACAACAACATGCTCATGCATTGGCTTGCAAGCTAGGCATTAAACACAACTCTCAAAAGCTCTCAATGAATGAAAGAAGTAAGAACATGACACATGTATACGCTCTAAAATAACATGTTAAACGATGCCCAAACATGCAATCATCACAAACATAGCATACTACGGCGCTCAAAACTCAAGACTAGCTAAGGTACTTGCACCGTAGCCATATCAAGCAAGCCCCGAAGGACCAAGATTACTCAAAACAGTCGTAAGGCAAGCCAAAACAAGCTAGAATGGGAGGCATTAAGCATGATGCATGCAAGGCCAATGAGTAAGATTACACTACACATACCAAAACCAAGTAAGAGGTGACTCTACCAACAAAACTCATAGTTGTAACATGGCAAAGTAACACCAAAAACATGCTAAGATGGTAGCCCAAAAAGCTTAGACAAGCATGCATACATATTAGCCCAAGATTAAGGCACAAGACACAACTCTCCAAAAGCATTGAAAGAGTGAAACATGTGAGAGTATGGCTACACCATATATACTGAAATCATGTTAGAAATGAGGCCAAAGCATGCAAACAACTCAAGCAATGCATGCTAGAGACTTGACACTCAAAGCTAGTCAAAGCCACTTACACTATAACCATATAAGGCAAGCCTCACATGGCCAAGACCAACCAAAATAGAGCTAAGACATGCTCAAATAACACCAAAAACATGCTGAGATAGAACCAAACTAAGCTAGCATGATGGACCAAAGCATTGACCACACAAGGCTAAGTGGCAAGATTACACTACAAGTGTAAAAAGCATGCATGAGATGGCTCAACCAAGCCAAAATAGAGTTATGACATGCTGAAATAAGGCCAAAAATAGGCTGAGAACAAGCCAAGACATGCTAGAAACACATGCTCAATAATTAGGCCAACAAGGCAAGCAAACAAGACAAGAGAAAAGGGGACCACCCCCTCTCATTTTGGACCTCAAAACCACATTTCTACCACTGAAAATTCACTGGATTTCAGTGGCTAAAAGGCCAAACAAAGATGACCTCAAAGGCCTTAAGAGATGGCACAAAGCAAGGCCAAACAAGCCACCAAAGGGGGTAAACCACCCCTAACTCAAACAAAGCCTTAAACAACCATTTTAAGCACTTAATTATAGAACTTTTTTCATTTGAAACTTAGGTCAAAAAAATCATGCAAAGATGGCCAAATATGCAACCAAAGCAAAGCTTAGAAGGGAGAATAGGACTCACCCTTGGAAAACAATAAGAATAGTAGCTTCTCTAGCCTAAAACCAGTTTTCAGAACTCAAATAACATGCCCAAGAACCTCAGCTCAATGATGGTGGTGTTTTACTAGGTGTTGTAGTGCAAAAGTGAAGAGAAAATACACTTTGACACACTATTAAGCACAATATAGAGAGAGTGTGTGTCATAATTCCAGAGAGAGATATATCTTGTCTCTAAAAATGCTGAACCTTTGGAAAGGGGGAGGAGCCTCCCCTTATATAGAGCAATGCAATGCAAAGCTTGCTTGACAAGCTTGAAATGGCCTCCATCCCTCCATACACATGTAACATAATGTCTGCTAAAACAAGGTGTCCTGCAGGCCATCAGCAGTGGCCGGCAGTGCCTTATTGATGGCCGGCAAGCCTTATCAATGGTCGGTAGGGCCAAATCCATGGCCGGCAGTTCCAAAAGGTGACTGACAGTGCACCACAAGAAACATGCTGAAAGGATCAACATGTGGTCCAAAAATGAGACAGAATGGAAACAGGGTTTGGAAAGCTCAAACCTGTGATGTTCCGCCGCGAAATTCGAGTACTCGATGAGCAATCGAACTTGTCATTGGATGTACCTGCAAGCATATCCAAGTCTTGAGGACGGTCAAAAATGGGGTGTCTACAAATATACTCTTTGTTTTTTAGATTCTAAAAAATCCAACCCCACCTTTTGAAATGCTACTGGTAAATCTAAATTATCTAATCAAGTGTGAAAAATACTGCTTGTAATTTTTTAAAAAATAAAAAATAAAAATTGTACAACAGAACCTAGATTGTCCTCAAGCAAATGACCAAGGATGGAAGTGATGGGCATGGTTAAGTTACTACCTGTAATTCTGACATGGTTGCTAACTCTGCTTTATGGAGAGAGTGATGGCTTAAAGTTGTGGGTCATTGCTCTTTCTTTTGAGCCATTTGAAGTTTGTAGTATACATGCCCTCTTAAGGCATCTTTGAAATCCCCAGAATTATAAGCCTTAGTTTTTATAATATAGCTCCAAATTCCAATTCCAAAAGGGGCAATTACAGGAAGGAGCAAATCCCATGGTGATTCTAAGCTTCCAAGCAATAGTAGTCCAGTTTCCAACAATTAAGCATGCATTACACAATATTTCCACACACCACATTCAATTATTCAATTAAAGAGATCCTTAATTTTTACCCGAAGAGAAAAGAAAAAAAAATGTTTCAACCACCAACACTAGCAGAGGAGAGCAGAGGATAAACTAATTTGAATTAGCAGAAGGAGCTGACTTCTGAGAAACTAATCAGATCACGGGTTAGTCAAAACAAATACCCAAAAATATACAAAGATAATCAAGAGAAGGAACCAAAAAAACTGCATAATTGAATAATTCCAATAGATTAAATGATGAAATCGAAAGTTCATGTAATCATAAATACCAAAGAAATCAATCAATTTGAAAGGTAAGAATCAACTTATCTGTATATCTTAAAAGGAAAAGAGAAAAAATTGGGGAAAACATACCTGAAGTAGTTGCCATGGTTTACCTTGAAGTTGTGAAACCCTAGAGAGAGACAGAGAGAGATGAATAATTTAGGGAGTAACAGAGGGAAGAGAAACCCTAGAGAGAGAAAGACGAATAGAGACAGAGAGAGAAGTAGAGGGAAATAGAGAGGGAGAGAGAGAGAGAGAGGATTGTAGGAATGAATTTTTGTTACAGATAACAAAGAAACATAAAATATATGTGGGCCGTGTCTGGAGTGGGAAGTCGTCGTTGCTGCTGCTATAAGCAGTCCATGAGAGTAACACGAGAGAGAGAGAGAGAGAGAGAGAGAGACTGTTAAGGTCTGTGTGACCAAGTGTGTGAGAGAAAAAAAGAGGAGAGGAGAGGAGGGTTACCTGAACTCTTCCCACACTGGAGGTGTTGGGGATGCGAGAGAGAGAGAGAGAGAGAGAGAGAGACGATTGGGAGCAAGAGAGAGAGACAGTGACAACTGGAAGAAGATGGAGGGTTTTTTTTTTTTCTTTTTTGATTTGAGAACTAAATGGATATGGAAGAGGGTGTAGGCAAGAGTGGGAAAAGAATGAGGGAAAAAATATAACATTTTGCGTCGGAGGAATAAAAGCGTCGCAAAAAAATTAAAACAAACGCAAAAAAAAAAAGAAAAAAAAAATGACGGGTAACAAATCGTCGCATATAATACTATTTCTTGCCACGGTCTTAGATTTTCCGTCACAAAAAATAAATAAATAAATTGACGACAGCTTCATTTGCCGTGGCAGAAACGTGATTTTTGCGATAGTTTTCAAACCATCGCAAAAGGTTCCGTGTCCAATACTCCATTTTCTAGTAGTCTTAAGTTGTTCAAATTTTTAAATAATATATTATTCATCAAATTAGGTTTTAACAATTATTCATTTGAACAATCGTTTCTAATTAGACTGCATTAGTTGAAATTGATAATTTCAAGACTTGATAAATGAATAAATAGTTTAAGGTTGTCATAAATAAAAATGGCAATAGTTTAAAGCATGAAAATGAAATTAATTATAATTAATTAATTATAATGGACCATGCTAATGATTGCCATGGAAATGCCAATAAGAGGTGAAAAATACTAAAAATATTAGAATCCCAATGCAACTTATACACATCCGAAAACATCTTCATATATTTTTACATACTTGTTATATATATACACATTCCATTATTATTTAGCATTTTTCAATGTATAATTATGGTGACAAATTTGAAAGAAGTTTTCATGTAAGAATATGATGTTTAGGATTTGATAAATTAGAATATCAATTGACAATTAAGTTTATTGACCTTGGAAAGTGATGACAATCTAGCTCAAGCCACAAGCTCAGCAGCTAAAACAACAGCTAAAGCCACGACTAGCTCAGCCACTAAAGCCACAGATGGAGTTGTAGCTTCAAGCTTAACCTGTTCAGTTAGATAGAGTTAGATAGACTGTTAGTTTGTTACAGATATTATTAGTTGATTAGTTAGAGATTTTGTATATATAAGTGCTTGTAATCATAGATTCAAGTAATGAGAAAAGTTTACAATAATTCTTCACTGTATCAGAGCTCCATATCAACTCATCCATGGCTTTCTCTTTTTCTTTATCTCTACCTACTAATCTCAATCTTCTGATCTCCAATCTAAGCTCCTTCATTACAGTCAAACTTGATTCTATAAACCTCATTATTTGGTGAAGTCAATTTCAAAATATACTTCATACAACTAAGCTTTTGGATTTTACAAATGGATCTGTTCCATGTCCTCCATTGATGATCAAGAATTCGTGTGATGAAGAAATCCTGAATCCAGATCGAGCAAAATGGAATGTTATTGATGCACATTTACTTAGTTGTACTACAACAACTCTTGCACCAGCAATTTTCACATCAATTCTTCATTTCCAACATAGTGAAGAGGTATGGGACACATTGTGTAAAAGATTTACTCTACTTTCTCGATCTCACATTCATCAAATGAAAAATAGATTGAACAATTTGACTGAGGAATCTAAGTCCAATGAAGACTACTTGAGTCAAATTAAAGAACTTGTTGATCAAATAGCCCTAGCTTCATCTCCTGCCGATGAAAAAGATCTAGTGTTGCTTACTTTAAATGGATTACCTGATGAATTTGATGCTCTAAGACCTACCATTCGTACCAGAACTGAAGCTATTTCCATGGCTGAATTGAGCTCTCTTCTTTGTTCTGAATCTATTCACATTGAATCCAAACAAAAGAAGAATCAGAACCTTGTGTCCTCTGTTGCTTATGCTGCTACAAAAGGCTCTAAGTCAAGCTATCATGGTTCCTCATATTCTCGAGGATGATTAGTTCACAATTATAGAGGCACTTCTCGAAGTTCTTTCAGAGGAGGAAGATCATCTAACAGAGGCAGAAGCAGACAATCTTCAGTTAATTCATGATTGATTTGTCAAACTTGTGGCAAAGCAAATCAAATTGCTTTAGATTGTTGGCGTTGAATGGATACAACCTATCATCAATCTTCTTCTGCATCCTCTCAGTCACAGTTTCCTTCTTCACCAAAGGCTTATGTTGCCTCTGCTCAATTTGAATCTTCTCCTTGGTATCTTGATTCTGCAACCTCTGATCATATCACACATAATCTCAGCATGTATCAGCCATATCAAGGTAATGATCACATCGCAGTTGGAAATGGTAATTCTCTGTCTATCTAACACATAGGCAAAGGCATTTTGCCTACTCCTCATTACTCTTTCAAACTTAACAAGATTCTGCATGTTCATATTTCCTCCAATCTTGTTTATGTGCATAAACTTACCTAAGATAATGATTGTACTATCACATTTGATGATTCTTCCTTTGTGATTCAGCACAAGAAATCAAAGGCAATCTTGCACCAGGGCTCTAATGTTCATGGTTTATATCAGTTTTCCACTACTTCTCCTATTTTGCATCCATCTATGTCTACATCTCATGCTTCACTTACTTCTACTACTAAAGTTGTTTCTACACATGTCTGGCATAAGAGATTGGGCCATCATTCTCAGTTAAAATTTATACATATGAAAGATCATTTATCTGATATTGCTAATAAAATTTTTGCTGCTATCTCCTTGTGTTCATTGTTATGTGGCCAAAAGCCATAGACTACCATTTATGCTTTCAAATTCCACTGTAAACAAACCTTTATCCCTCATCTACAGTGATGTTTGGAGACCTTTCTCCTCTTTGTCCACATATAAATACTATATTCTCTTTGTTGATGATTTTAGCAAATTCACTTGGCTTTATCCTTTATGTTACAAAAGTGAAGTGTTTTCAAAGTTTTTGGATTTTAAGGCTTTTGTTGAAACTCAGTTCTCTACTAAATTGCAAGTTTTAAGGACTGATGGAGGCATTGAGTTTGCTAATAATCAAATGACACATTTCTTAAAAACTCACGGTATCATTTATCAAATGTCTTGCCCATATACACCTCCTCATAATGGGTTTTCTGAAAGGAAACATAGGCATATCATTGAAACCTCTATTGCCTTATTGCACCACTCATCTGCTCCTCTATAACAATGGTTTGATGTAGTGTCTACAACCACCTATCTTATTAACCGAATGCCTAGTTCTAAGCTTTCCAATAAGTCTCCCTATGAACTCGTTTTTCATTATGTTCCTGATTACTCAAACTTTAGAGGCTTTGGCTATCAATGCTTTCCATGGGTTTGGCCTTACACTTCTAGTGAACTTCAGCCTAGATCTACTATTTGTGTCTTCCTTGGCTATCATCCCTCATTTAAAGGGTACAAATGTCTTGATATTACTACAGGAAAAATTCACATTTCTCGACATGTTATTTTTCATGAAGATATTTTTCCCTTTGCTACATCATCAGCATCGCAGCCTCCTATTTCTTACTCTCCTTTAACTCAATTACAATTCTTCTTTTGGTCCCCTTCTTGTATCAAGCCCTCTCTTATGTCTAATCTACCTTCTCAGCCTATTTTTCTATCTAGTTCTCTTTCTATGCATCCTAATGTCTCTGTCCCTCTGTCTGCTACTCCAGTTTTATCTTTTGTAGCACCTACTCTATCTGATATTCCTGTTGAACCTACAACTCATTCTTCTGCTCTTGTGCCTTCCCTTATCGACTAGTCTGCTCCACTTTCCTCTCCTTCCCATTCATTTTCCTCATCTGTTCCAATTTAATCCATTTATATTGACTTACCTGCCTTGCCTTCGTCTTCATTTCCTCATTTTACCTCTACTAATGTCCACCATATGCTTACTAGATCCAAAACTCATTGCCTCATGGCTTCTTCTTCTTCTCATTCTCTTACTGATGTCGAACCTGCTACTTATCAACAGGCCTTAGCTTCTCTCATTTGGTATTCTGCCATGCTTGAAGAGTATAATGCTCTTTTTGCTCAAGGCACTTGGCCTCTTGTTACTCTTCTATCCTCCAAAACATCCATTGGTTGTAAATGGGTGTATAGAATCAAACAAAACTCTAATGGCACTATTACCAGATACAAGGCCAGGTCAGTTGCCAAAGGATTTCTCCAACAAGAAGGTGTGGACTATAATGAGACATTTAGTCCTGTGACAAAACAACTAACCATCTGAATTTTACTTTGCATTGCCTTACATTACCATTAGCCTTTAAAACAGCTAGACATCAGCAATGATTTCCTTCATGGCATCTTAGATGAAGAAGTCTATAGGCAGCAACTACCTGGGTTTTCTAGTACCACCAATCCTCATCATGTTTGTCACCTATGAAAAGCTCTCATGGCCTCAACCAAGCTCCAAGAGCTTGGTATTTCACATTTTCCAAGTTTCTCTTGTCTCAAGGCTTTGTCAATAGCCACTGTGACAACTCCTTGTTCATCAAGAAGACATCCACTGATATTCTCATTCTTCTGGCCTATGTAGATAATATTCTACTTACTGGCAATAGTTCTCTTCTTCTTCTAGAGCTTATTCATCACATGCATTATGCTTTTGCAATGAAGGAATTGGGGAACATCTCTTACTTCCTTGGTATATCCATTCAGTCTATAGGGGCCAACTATTTCTTGTCTCAATAGAAATATGCCTCTAATATTCTCATCAAGGTTGGCAAGACTTCTTGTAAGCCCTGCACTTCCCCTATTTGAGTCAAGACTTCCCTTGATCCTGCTTCTTCTCTGCTATTTAATCAGTCACATTTATATAGAAGTGGTTGAAAATGAGCTTTGTAGACACCACATTTTGACCGCCCTTAAGACTTGGGCGCTTCACTCTAAATACTCGATGATGAAATGTTATGATGTGCAATCGTTTGATTCCTCTGCAAAAGGATTCAGTTTCAAGCTTTAAAACTTAAACCTTGCACCCCCTTTGGACCAAAACCTTATTTTTTCTAGCCTGACCACTCAAAGAATAGCTGGCCAGCAGATGGCCGGAAGCCCATTTTCACTGGGCCGACCGTACATCCTCATGGTCGGCCGGCTATGTTCAGAGTAACAGATATTTTAACAACTGCCACTTGCTTCCATGCACATACTTTGGACCAGCTGTCCCTTTGTAGATATTTCTGACATGAGAAACTATTTTTCTATAAATACCACACCCTCCCTCATGGTTTGGGGTTAGAAAAATTTTCCAAAAGCCATAGCTTGTCCAGCACACTTCTCCCCTCTCTTGCAATATACATGCATAATCGATACACCATACAAGCTTGAACTTGAGGCTTTTGCTGAGATTTTTGAACATAATTTCAGGTCCTAGAGAGTGCTTAGTTTATGGTTTGTTAACTAAGGAGCTCATCCTCTTTTTCAAGAGGTGAATTTTGAACTCTTTCACCATCTTTTCTCTCTCTTTTTCTTATATTTACTTGTTGTTAGGTGTCATTTGGCTGTGCCCACTTCTTTTCTATATAAAACGTAGTTTGATTTGCATCTCCATTCCTTTATGGTATTCGTGTGTTTTGCACTGCTTGTGGTTTGATTATTTCATTACATTATATGTCATTTACATTGTTTTGTTGCATTGTGTATCATTTTACATTCTACCCCTGAATTACGCTAGTTTGATTCCTTGCAACAGGATATATAGGCAACTCTCGGGTTCAACCAACAGCATTTGCATTTTGTTTGTTTGCCCAAGTCTTACGGCCTTGTCAAAATGGGTTCTCTTCGAGCTTTGACATTCACTCACATCATTTCATGACTTTGAGCTCTGTCAAAGAGAGGCAACTTTAGACACTCCATTTTTGACCGCCCTTAAGACTTGGGCACCTCAGGTCAATCACTCTATGATGAAACTTATGTTGTACAAACGTTCGATTTCTTCAGCACGAAAGGCTTCTAAATCCAAACCTTACACCCCATTTTGGACCAAAACTATTTTAGACCAAAATTATTTTAGACCTTAAAACCCTCTCTTTCAAAATATTTTTAAAAATTTTCTAAGATGTTCCGAGACTCACATTTCATTTAAAATATTACGTTGTTCGGTAAATCGAGTAAGGACAAAGTGGAAATAAATGAAAGTGAGGTGAACTCTTTGAAAAATCTTTAAAACATCTTAGTTAGAGGTTCAAAGTTGAAGAAAATTAGATGAGAGGGAAGAAAACTAGTTGGGGAAATAGTTAGGCATCAAACTGTTAGGGGAAAACTGAGCGGCCTACACTAAATCAAGCCTATCTCTTTGTAATAACATGCTTATTTGACTAGATGGGTATGAGATTGAATTTTTAAGATGTTTTTTGCATTTATTAAATCCCTTGAAGTCTCATTCGAAGGGCACCTAATCAATGCTCATTCTAATGAGAACTCTCAGTATTTCATGGGACAAACATTATCTTGAATAAGTAATCCGTATGGGTTTATGTGATAAAGTGCTTATATGGAGTGAAACGAATTAAAAGTTACTAATTATTGTGATGGGACACGTGAGTTTCGGTTGCAAGCACATGTGTGACTATGTGCTAAATTGTTTGCTTTTCTCTTTAAATTTGGATGTCAAGACGAGGTCTGGCATGCGGTGGTAGAGGTGGAAGGCGAGGTAGGCCCTGCCGAGGTGTTCATGAGGTGTCGGTTCACGAAGTTCTGATATAAAAAAAAGGGTTCAGTTAAGCTAATGCGGCTGACCAAGCGGCTGAAGCTAATGTGGCCGGGCAAATGGGATCGCAGGAGTCCAGGAACAAGCGGGTCAAGCCGCTATAGGTTCCTTAGCCCGAGAGATGGTGAGGGCTTTGAGAGAGTCTATGAATATCTTAAGGGTGAAGAATCAAGCCTAAGAGAACGTAGTAGAGACAAGGGTGGGTTTTCTTGCCCGAGAATTCTTACGAGCTAAACCAGACGAGTTTCACTGTGGTCTAGAGCCCAAGAAGGCAGATGAATGGTTGGAGCAAATAGTGAAGACATTTGAGATGCTTCACATTGATGATAGTGAACTAAGGGTAACTCTAGCGAGTTACTACCTAAAAGGGGATGCAGGCCTGATGATGCAGTTCGTACTCGTGAATGGGCTAGACCGATCCAAGCTCCTCAGGTCCACTGGATAACCTACAAACAAGTTCAACGGGGAACGGGATAGTCCCCCGGCGAACCCTCCAGTGTGTGAATTAGAAGATGTAGTAGGTAACATAGAGAGAGAGAGAGAGATAGAGAACTTAACCTCCTTCTTGTCTTCCAACTTCGCTTATATCCTTTGGTAATCATTTCATTGTCTCTGCCGTTCTGACCTTCCCCGCCGAAAGCTTGTGCCGTGATTTGCCTTGTTCAGGGTGAGGAGGTGCCATTCCGGCTGAGAGGTGTTGGCGCAATAAATGCTGTGAAGGGCTGCATTAATGGTGATGTGTTGTGGCAATAACTTTGCAGATCTTTGTTTGCTGATGTGGCCTGTTCTGAATCTGCCGCGTGTCCGAGTATCATTGGCCTTCCACGCTCAGTTGGCCTCCAGCTGTCTTGGGTTTTACTAACCGGGTTGTGCGATGGGGTCTAAATGGTGGGCCTGGGTTTACTCACGGTGGGCTGTGGTCCTTGTGGGCCTATCCATGTCAGTAGTCCCCCATTCTCGAGTGCAGCTTTAGTCCAACGAAGGGAATAATAACAAGGAAGGTGAGTCCGACCGGGGGGGAAGATCGACCGTGAGGGTGGCCGAGCGCGTGGGCGGCCGAGCGGGAGAGGTCGACCGAGAGGGTGGTCGAGCGGGAGAGGTCGACCGTGAGGGTGGCCGAGCGGGTGAGGTCGACCGTGAGGGTGGCCGAGCGTGAGGGCGGCCGAGCGGGAGAGGTCGACCGTGAGGGTGGCCGAGCGGAAGGACCGATTGTAAGGGTGGCCGAGCGGGTGAGGCCGATCACAAGGCGGGCCGACCGCGTGGGTGGCCGAGTGGGATGGCACGGGGCTCAAGAGGCGGCGCGTCACGTGATGATTTGAAGTGGAAAAGACAAGGTAAGGGCAGAAGTCAGCGCATCAAGGCCATACACGTGGCAGAATTTCGAGGGAGGAGAAAGGTCAAGCGTTAGATCAGAAGTGAAACGTCAAGGTATTATTATGGGCATTGAGGAGGCAGTTTTGGCAGATGATTTGAAAAGTTTTCAAACTGGCGAAAATTAATTTGGATCCTTGGAATACGGGTAAATCGTGGGCTTTTGGTATTATTCGATTTACTTACCTGTTCTCAAGAACCCAAAACATTCCAAGTATTACACCATTTGTTGCGCGCGATACACCATTGGAGCATTTCTTCGACTTCTTAGTGCCTGCCTCAGAAGCGATCCGCAGACACACTTTGGAAATGGCGCAAGAAGAAAATGTGAATGTGAGGGTGGATCCACTAGGAGACGATGATGCAGAGGAATTGGCTGCACAGTACAGAACGGAGAGGGTGGGGGAACCAGCGATACGTTTCCATGGCTCCACCATGATTGCAGTGCCGAAGCCCATCAGTGAGACGGAGCCAGATCACTGGCACACGAAGCCAGACAAGTCGACGATGACTGAGGCGGAGTTGGAGGCCATTCGGGAGAAATACCAGATTCCAGCGGAAGTGGAGCTGTTGCTGCCAATGTCAACGGAAAGGCCATCGGATGCTAGGCCAGGGGAGTTTTCCCTGTACGAGGAGGCGCTGAAGGGTGGATTGAGGTTGCCACTGCCTCAAATAGTAGTGGACGTGCTAAACCACCTAGAGGTAGCACCGGGCCAGCGGATGCCCAATGCTTGGAAGATTTTGCTGGTTTGCGCAAGCGCCTGGCCAAAGGCGAATAAAGGGGAGTCGATGACGGTGGAAGAATTCTTCGCCTGCTACAAGGCTTCAGGGCAGCAGGAGACATGGGTCACGCTGCAGGCGGCTGTGGGGAAGGGTTTGGTGGCTGGGCTGCCCACATCGATAAAGGGGTGGCGAGCACGGTGGTTCTACGCGTCTGCCAATGGGGGGCCTAGAGTGCGCACCGTCTGGAAGGTGCCGATCAGGACGGTGGAGGCAAGACTGGGGGCGGTAGCAGATGAGAGAGTGAAGAGGGTGAAGGAGTGGAGGGAGAGGGAGAAGGCCAAGTGGGACGAGCTGGTTCAGCCGTCCAAGACTGCTTGAGGTCGGGCCGGGTCCATGTCGGTGGGGACCTCAGCCGAGCTGAATTGGAAGCTAGAAGGGAGGCGCAGGAGGCAGAAGATCAAGCCATCCTTGCCAAGGCCACAAAATTTAAGAAGGCACAAGATGACCGACCGGCGCAGCCGATCGCGAAGGAGAGGATCCGACCACGGCCAAAGCCATTGGAGGGAAAAGACTTAAGCACTTTTGAGCCACGAAAGCCCCCTGTGGATCCAGTGAAGGAGAAAGTCAGGAAGGAGGGGGAGGCTCTGAAGAGGAAGAGGAAGAAGAGAAGTGCCCCAGAAGAGGCCGCAGGGGAGCCTGGGTTCAAGAAAATGAAGGAGGCCCCAGTTGTGGTGGACACCCCAGAAGTGGCAAGGGTTATCCCAACGGTGGAGGCTGTGGAGGTTGCCCCCGCGATGCAAGTAGGAGTTGGGTCGACTGGGGCGGAGCCAAGTGGAGGAGAGCAAACTCAACGGGGGTTTGCACCCCAGGAAAGGGGAATGGGGTCGGGTGCAGCCATTTACCATGCGCGCGTTGTGGCTGGAAGGCTGGAGGGGGAAGAGATCCCAGCTAGGGCGGCGGCAGACCGTTTAGTGAAGATAGTGGAAGAAACGGGACTGCGCTCAGCCTCTGGATTCAACGAGGCCGACCTGTTCAAGGGGTTATGCTCCGCACAAATGGAGGTAACTACCCTGGCGGGGGCCCTGCTGAGGAAAGCTGGGGGAGCCAAACTCAAGGCTGAAGAGGCCAAGGCTGGGTTGGCTAAGTTGAAGAAGGAGAGCGCTGAGTGGAAGGCTGCCTATACTGAGCTGCCATCAGTCAAGTTGGAGTTGGAGGACACGCGCCGCAGGGTTGTGTCGCTCGAGTTCCAGTTGACTGGTGAGCGGAAGAAGTTGGAGGAGTCCCACAGAGCCTGTGCTATCGCGGTCGAGCGGCACGAAGAGGCCATGAACAGCAATGAGGAGCTGGTCAGGCAGAAGGACGAAGCGGATGCCAAGGTTGAGGCTCTGCAAAAGAAGTTGGAGAGAGAACTGACCAAGGCAGAGGAGGAGAAGGGGAGGCTGATGGGGGAGTTGAAAGTAGAGATGGAGAAAGCGACGGCGGAGAAGGAGAGCCTGAAGAAAGAGGTGGAGGAGGAGAGGGGGAGGGCAGCTACTGTGGTTGAGGCCCTGCGTGGGGAGCTGGAAGCGGAAAGGGCCAAAGCGTCCTCTGAGAAGGCGATCCTTCAAAAAGAGCTGGACGAGGAAAGGGCGAAAGCGGCCTCTGAAAAGGCAGCCTACCCCGATCTGTACGTTGCAGCAGTTGAACAATTCAAGGGATCGCCTGAATTTCAGATGGCCATTGATGCCGCAGTGGCCAGCAGCTTGGCTAGGGAGGAGTCTGGTGGGGCTGGCCCATCGAGGGCGACTGCTGGGGGGAGATCTGAGGCTGAGGTCATTGAGAGCTTCCAACGATCAGATTTCTATAAGCATGAAATGGCCGAGTACTGGGACAGCGGGTGGAAGATGTTCAAAAGGAGGGCTGAGGAGCTGTTCCCAGAGCTTGACCTGAGTAGTGTCACAATTGGGGAGGATGACGTGGCCCAGACTCCCCTGGATGAAGGAGTTGAAGAAGCAGATTTGATCTCCAGCGAGGATGAGGAGTGAATGGGAGTGGTGTTTTGTTTTTTCTTTGTATACACATTGTGATTTTTTTTTTTTTTTTTTTTTTTTTTTTTTTTTTTTTGTGTGTAAGTACTGTAGTGGACTAATGTACACATTTTTGAATGAATAAAAATTGCCTTTGAGTGATTGTGTTTGCATATGTATAAGCCAGTGTGAATGAAGTTTGGAAATGGCGTAAAAACGTAATATTGATCAAAGTTAAAATTCAGTAAAACTGAACCTTATGCATAGTAAAACTGAACCCGTATAAAACTGAAAAACTCCATGCAGAGCCAGATTGGAGTGGTATGAAAATTCAGTGAGGTTCAAGGTGGTGCTGAAGTAGGACTTGTATAAAAATGAGATGCAAAGTAAAGTGAAGAATTCCTTAATGCTGAGTAAAATTGGACTGAGATAAATCTTAAATGCAAAATGGGGTAAAGAACTCCTTAATGGGACTTGTATTGAAGTTTTGAAAAATGGGATTGTGAAATTGTGCAACATGATGTTTAACTGGTATTAATACTTGTAGTTGAGTAAGTATGGGTGAAAGATCCATGGATGAAGATAAAAAGGTAGGTTTCAAGTCAGTGGGAGAAATAAGCTAGATGGTGGGGGGAATGAAATACGTGAGAACACCTTTGGAATTTGACTAAGTAAGAAAGTGGTTCTGAAATTGTGACTAGGCGTCAGATTGTGATTGAGTGTCCTACTTTATGAAATTTCGTGCATAGGATGATCCCAATGTTGATCTGGAATGACAGTTGCAAGGAACTCGCTCTGTGCCAGTAATGGTGGCACTCAGTCTTGTTGAGGCTTTGAGGGCTCAATCTGGCTGAGGCAGTTAGTGCCCAGTCTGGCTGAGGCTTTGAATTGCTCAGTCTGGCTCAGGCTTTGAGTGCTTTTGAAGGTGCTCTCGATTCCTGGCCGAGGCTTTTGAAAGTGCCTGGCCTGGCCGAGGCTTTGAAAGTGCTCGGCCTAGCCGAGGCTTTTGAAAGTGCCTGGCCTGGCCGAGGCTTTGAAAGTGCTTTCGGTCCGCCGAGGCTTTGAAAGTGCTTTCGCCAACGCTTGAAGTGCTCGGCCTGGCCGAGGCTTTTGAAAGTGCTCGGTCTGCCGAGGCTTTAAAAGTGCTTCCCGCCGAGGCTTTGAAGTGCTCACTCGGCCGAGGCTTTGAGTGCCTGGCCTGGACGCCGAGGCTATTGAAGGAGCTGGTCCGCCGAGGCTTTTGAAGGTGCTCGGTCTGGCCGAGGCTTTTGAAAGTGCTCAGCTCTGGCTGAAGCTTTTGAAAGTGCTCGGTCTGGCCGAGGCTTTTGAAAGTGCTCAGTCTGGACGAGGTTGCGAGTGCTGTAAGTGAAAGTTTCATGGAAGCAATATGCAGACAGTTAAATTATAGATTGGAACTCCAGTCGGCATTTGTATTATGTATTTGAAAAAGGAAAATACAACAAGTTTGATAATACAAAAATGGGAATTCACTGATAGTAACGCTTTAGATGTTCAGCATTCCAGGGATGGGGAAGGTCTCAGCCATCCATGTCTTGAAGTCGGTAAGTGCCTGGCCGCGGGTGGGCCTTCACTACGTAGGGTCCCTCCCATTTGGCTGCAAGTTTGCCCTCGGTCGGATTCTTTGCGGCGAGAGTTGCTTCTCTCTAGACAAGGTCCCCTACAGAGAACTCCCTTGGTCGGACTCTGCGGTTGTAGTGTGTTCTCATTTTCTGCTGGTACGAAGCCAATCTGACAGCAGCAGTCTCTCTGAGCTCTTCGATGAGATCCAGGTCTGCTCGACGGAGTTCTTCGGTTGAGGCGAGATCCGAATGTAAGACCCTGGGGGTGGGCAGACCGACTTCTACCAGGATGACCGCCTCAGTGCCATATGTTAAGCGAAAAGGGGTTTCCCCAGTAGGAGTCCAGGCAGTGGTTTGATAAGCCCAGAGTACATGTGGTAGTTCCTCAGCCCAGAGGCCTTTAGTAGCTTCGAACTTAGTTTTGATGATCTTCAGGAGAGAACGGTTGGTGACCTCAACCTGGCCATTTGCTTGGGGATGACCGGGGGAAGAGAAGCATGGTTGAATCTGGAGATCTACACAAAATTTCCTGTATTTAGCGTTGTCGAATTGTTTGCCGTTGTCGGAGACGATGGCCTGAGGGATGCCAAATCGGCAGACGATTGATTGCCAGATAAACTTGGTGGTGTTCCGCTCGGTGATTGTGGCGAGGGTTTCTGCCTCGACCCACTTGGTGAAGTAATCAATGGCAACAATCACGAACTTGGTCTGGCCTCGACCAGTGGGAAGTGGACCAACCAAGTCAATCCCCCATTTGGCGAACGGGTAAGGGCTGCAAAGGGTGATTAGCTCAGCGGGAGGAGCATGGGGGACGCATGGCTGACACTTACCGCATTTAAGCTAAATCGATGGCATCTTTGTTGAGGGTCGGCCGGTAGCTCAGACGAGTACTTTGTGTGCGAGAGACCTGCCACCCGAATGATTGCCACAGATTCCTTCATGGATCTCTTGCATTACATAGGTTGCTTGGGCGGGGCTGAGGCATCGCAGGTACGGTCGTGAAAAACCGCGCTTGTAAAGGACGCCGTCGACCAGAATGTAGTTAGCCGACCGAGCTCTGACCTTGGCAGCCTGCTGTTGGTCATCTGGGAGTTCTCCAGTGGTCAAGAAGAGGAAGATGTCGGATGCCCAAGGGATGGGTTCCGTCTGGAGGAATTGCACTTCTTGTAGGTCGGGTGAGATGGCCGGGTGAGTTAGGTATTCAAGGCGAACTCCATGGTTGAGGTCGGTTTGGTCGGCGGAGGCCAGCTGGGCCATCTCATCTGCTTTGGAGTTTTCCGCCCTAGGTATGTGTCTGATCTGGAAAGTGTTGAAGAGGCGAACAAGGGGGAGTGCCATGTCCCTGTAAGCCCGCATTGTGGTATCCTTGGCATCGAATTCTCCTGTGATCTCGCCGACGATAAGTTGGGAGTCACTGAACACGCGGATGTGGCTAACACCAATGTCTTTGGCCAGACAAAGTCCTGCTATCAATGTTTCGTATTCGGCCTCATTGTTGCTGGCCGCAAACAAGAGGCGGAGAGCACATTTGAAATAACCCCCCTCGGGGGATGTGAGGATGAGGCCGGCCCCACTTCCTTCCCTGCGAGACGAGCCGTCAACATTGAGTGTCCAACAATGAGGATCTTCAGGCTCTGGTGGAGTTGGTGGGGGTGGAGGGTTAGTGGTTGGGGCTGGATTGGTGAATTCCAAGATGAAGTCGGCTACAGCTTGCCCCTTGATTGCTGTCCGGGGGCGATAAGAGATGTCGAACTGGCTTAGTTCTACTGACCACTGCATTAGTGTTCCTGAGAGCTCTGGTTGCTACATGACCTTCTTCAGGGGCTGGTCGGTGAGGACCACTATGGAATGGGCTTGGAAGTAGGGGCGGAGTCGTCTGGAGGCGGTGACCAAGGCCAGGGACAGCTTTTCTAATAGGGGGTAGTTCTGCTCCGCCTCGAGAGCCCGATCGATGTAGTAGACCGCCGTTAGACTGAGTCGCCCTCTCGATGAGGGCACCGATCATGTGCTTGATACTGCTAAGTAGAGGAAGAGGGGCTCACCCGTGATTGCTTGTGAGAGAAGGGGAGGATTGGCCATGCACTGTTTTAACTGTTGAAAGGCTTCTTCGGATTCAGTTGTCCATTCAAAAGTCTGCCGAAGGACTTTGAAAAATGGTAGGCACTTATCCGTTGTGCGGGAGATGAAACGGTTGAGGGCTGCCACTCTACCGGTGAGTCTTTGAACCTCTTTAACGGTTTTTGGTGACTGCATCTCAATCAAGGCCTTTATCTTCTTAGGGTTGGCCTCGATGCCGCGCTGACTAACCATAAAACCCAGGAACTTGCCAGATCCTACGCCAAAGGCACACTTCTCTGGGTTAAGCTTCATCTGATATTTGCGAAGGGTGGCAAAAGTCTCTCGTAGGTCGATGAGGTGGTCAGTGGAGAGTTTGCTCTTGACTAGCATGTCATCCACATACACTTCCATGTTCCGTCCGATCTGATGGTGGAAGACTGCATTGACTAAACGTTGGTAGGTGGCCCCAGCATTCTTTAGTCCGAACGGCATGACACGGTAGTTGTAGGTGCCCCGGTCGGTGATGAAGGATGTGTGTTCCTGGTCGGATGAGTGCATCACGATTTGGTTATACCCGGAAAAAGCATCCATGAAGCTGAGCATTTGATGACCGGCCGTGGCGTCGACCAGTAGATCAATGCGGGGGAGGGGATAGCTATCTTTGGGGGAAGCTCGGTTCAAGTCGGAGTAGTCGACGTAGAGACGCCACTTGCCATTGTTCTTGCGAACTAGGACCACATTAGACAGCCACTTAGGATAATCCACATTTCGGATAAACTGGGCCTCGAGGAGTTTGTCAACCTCTGCAGCTATGAGATTGTTGCGCTCTGGGTGGAAAATACGCTGCCTTTGTCGGTAAGGTCGGAAATGAGGTTCGATACTGAGGTGGTGAGTTATGAAAGAGGGGTCGATGCCTGGCATGTCTGCATGAGTCGAGCAAAGACGCTCGCTTTCGTCGAGAGCGGTAAGGTCGGCCTTGGTTTGGGGAGGTAATTGACTGCCGATTTTGGCAGTTTTGAGTGGGTTGGTAGGATCGATGTTAACTTCAACGAGTTCTTCCACAGGTTCGCCTCTGATCAGCTCGTCCTCATCCCGGACGTCAAGTCCTTCAATGATCATCACCTCCTTCAGCTTGACTTCTTTAAGTGAGGCCACATAACATTCCCTAGCCACGGTCTGTTCTCCCCTGACTGTTCTGACCCCGAGATCGGTAGGGAACTTGAGGGCAAGATGATAGGTGGATGTGATGGCTTGGAAGGCGTTGAGGGCGGTGCGGCCGAGGATAATGTTGTAGGCAGATGGGCAATCAACCACCAGGAAGGTGAGTAACTTCGTGGTTTGCCGTGGGTACTCCCCAATGGTGATGGGGAGGTCAATGGAGCCGATAGAGGTCACCCGGTCGCCAGTGAAACCAACCAAGGGGGTTTGGAGTGGAGACAGACTTTCTTCCCCGATCTTCAGTTGGCGGAAGCAGTTGAGGAAGATGATGTCCGAAGAGTTGCCATTGTCGATGAGAACTCGTCTGACCTTATAATTGGAGAGAACGGTGGAGATGACAAGGGGATCATCATGAGGATAACGGATGCCAGTACAGTCGGCGTCCGTGAAGGTGATGGGCTCTGTCCACTGCTTGGGTTGTTTACGGGGTCAGTCTACTATGGCGACTGCCTTGTCTGAGCCCTGTCGTATTTTTCTAAGTTCTGCCCTCTGAGCTGAGTGGGATGGTCCCCCACAGGCAAGACCACCTGAAAAAACTCTAATTTCGCCAACTGGTGGAGGTGGATTACCTTGAGGCCGAGGTTGTTGGGGGGGTCGATCATGCCCCTGGTCTGGTTGAGCTGGTCACCGCGGAGGGGTGTGTCTGCGATTGTCTCTGTGGGGCTCGGTCCTTTGCCTTTGTTGAGGGCGGGTGTCTGTGAATCGGCTTAGACGCCCCTGGCGAATGAGGGTCTCCACTTGATCCTTGAGGCTGATGCAATCGTCGGTGTTATGGCCATGGTCCTGGTGGAAACGACAATATTTGGACTGGTCTTTCCGATTGGAAGGGTTCCGTGGAGGGAGAGGCCACTTGAGGGGGTAGTCCCGTTGGATCTGGTTAAGGACATGTTCCATGGGAGAGTTGAGGGGTGTATATCGCTCGAACCGACCGGGCGGTCTCACTGGTGCTGACCGGTCGGTGCGAGGGGGTCGGTTGGCGTAGCGGGGTGTCTGGCCATGATATTGGGTGTTGCTGGGTTCTTGGTCTTTTCTCTTTTCTCTGGGGGTCGGGTTTTAGTCATTGGATCTTGCCGAAGCGAAAGTGAATCCTCGGCATTCATGTATTTTTAGGCTTTGGAGAGTGGGGCTGCCATGGAGGTCGGGGGGTTCTTGGAGAGGGAGAAAAGGAAATCGATGACCGCAGACCGCCATGAAGGTCGTGAGGATGACCTTGTCGTCATTTTCGCAACTTGCGTGGCTTCGGTGTTGAAGCGAGTGACGGCAGCAGAATGATTCCCCTCGTCCGACGGATGTTGAGTAGCCGGGTGGTCGGGCGTCGTTACTGGCGCCGATAAAATGGCTCAAGAAAGAGTCACTGAGATGCTGGAAAGTGGAGACCGAGTCCGGTGGTAACTGGCCAAACCACAACCGAGCCGACCCCTTCAGTGTCACGGGAAAGGCTCGGCACATGATTTCGTCAGGGAAGGCATGAAGGATCATGAGGGTGCGGTAGGTCTCCAGATGGTCGACCGGGTCGGTTGTGCCATCGAAGGAGTCAATGGTGGGCATTTTGAATTTGGCGGGCAGGGGTTTGTCTCGGATGGAGGCGACAAATGGGGAGTTTGCCGTGGTGGAGGGCTTATGTTGGATATTCTGCATAACCCCTTGGAGTTGGAGCTTCATGGCTCGGAGTTCAGCGTCCCAAAGGGGAATGTTGTCACCACCAGAGGGAGACAGGTATTGGACGCTGCTGGCTTCTCCATCGGGAGCTGGTGTCACGACTGATGGACGTGGGGGTGGAGGCGGTGGATGTATATGTGGGTGAGGGGGTTGCAAGCCCCCGGAGTTGAGAGGATTGGGCTGTGGGATGGCATGGCCCAGACTCTGTTCTGGATGGGGTGGAATATCTGGAGGTGGTGGGAGAATAGGGAGATTTCGGTGGAGCAGAGCATTGATTAAGGCCTGGTTTTGTTCGGCCATACAGTTGATGCTGTTGGTGAGCTCGATGAAGTACTGTGGTGGATTATTTGGGTTAGGAGGGTCGGTTTGGTGATCGGTAACATTATGGTGAGAGGCCATGGATCTAGTCGTGACCATACACTTGACGGGTGAGATGTAGAAGTCACTGGAACAGGGTCTCCGGGGACAATGAACACAACTGGCGCACGGATCAACCAGTTCCCACAGACGGCGCCAACTGATGATGCAGTTCGTCCTCGTGAATGGGCTAGACCGATCCAAGCTCCTCAGGTCCACTGGATAACCTACAAACAAGTTCAACGGGGAACGGGATAGTCCCCCGGCGAACCCTCCGGTGTGTGAATTAGAAGATGTAGTAGGTAACGTAGAGAGAGAGAGAGAGAGAGAGAGAGAGAGAGAGAGAGAACTTAACCTCCTTCTTGTCTTCCAACTTCGCTTATATCCTTTGGTAATCATTTCATTGTCTCTGTCGTTCTGACCTTCCCCGCCGAAAGCTTGTGCCGTGATTTGCCTTGTTCAGGGTGAGGAGGTGCCATTCCAGCTGAGAGGTGTTGTCGCAATAAATGCTGTGAAGGGCTGCATTAATGGTGGTGTTGTGGCAATAACTTTGCAGATCTTTGTCCGCTGATGTGGCCTGTTCTGAATCCGCCGCGTGTCCGAGTATCATTGGCCTTCCACGCTCAGTTGGCCTCCAGCTGTCTTGGGTTTTACTAACCGGGTTGTGCGATGGGGTCTAAATGGTGGGCCTGGGTTTACTCACGGTGGGCTGTGGTCCTTGTGGGCCTATCCATGTCAGGGCCAATGGTGGAAGTACACGAAAGGCAGAGTGGAGCCAACATGGGAAGCTTTTATCATTGCTTTCCAAGACAAATACTTACCTCCCACCGCTAGGGAGAGACTGAGACTGAGGCAAGAATTTCAAATCCTCAAGCAATTAAACCTGCCAGTGGTCGAGTTTAAAGCGGCCTTTTGCATCAGCGTTGGTGGCAACGGAAGAACACCATTGCATAAAATTTGAGAAGAGGTTGAGAATCAAAATTTTGTTTAAGCTTGCGAGAAACATGATCCAAAACTACAATCACCCTGTAGAGGTGGGGGCACATGCAGAGATCACTGTTCAGGGTGAGGAGGAGAGGCTTCAGGGTTTGAGGTCTAGGGTTCAAGAATGACAGGGGGATTTCAAGCCTAGTAAGAAACATTGGGGCTCCGCTTCGTTCTGGCCCCAACCACAACAGACTAGAACCACTTTTCTATTGCGTAGCGCAAGCCTGGGAAAGAGTGCTCAAGGCAGTTTTGCTTGTTTCAAATGTGACCAACTGGGTCACAAGGCCAATGCTTGTCCATAGAATGGAGGAGGAGAGCAGATGCCACCACCACCACAGCCTAATCGATCCTAGAGTTAGTCCAAAAGTATAGGACAAGGATCTACTTTCTTTCAATGAGATCAGCTAGGGTACATGATGAGAGCATGCCCACAGTTGTGAGGCGCATCTAGCGTTTCAAGGTTGAGGTAGACTTGGAGCCACTAGCAAGCTCATTCAGTTAAGGCCTCACGAGCTATCCAGGGAGCCACGTCAAGCCTATGCTCCTAGAGATGAGTAGGTTTATCAGAGACCATAGGGGCACGTGTACGCCGTTACAAGGCTAGAGCAGTTGCCAGGATCCTCTGTAGTGAGAGGTAAATTTGTTGTGTTTAATTCTATGGATAGTGTTTTAATTGATACGGGTGCTTTGCATTTGTTTATATCTATTGCTTTTGCTTTTGCTTTGGGGTTGGAGATTGATCAGCTAGAATCTCTATTGTGGGTCGAGTCACCGATTGGTGGTAGAGTGGCATTGGGACAAGTGTGCCACTCTTGTGAGATTAAGGTTGCAGATTGCCAACTCTTTTTTGATTTCATTAGCTTAAACAAGCACACTTTTGATGTTATATTGGGTATGGAATGGTTATCACATTTCCACGCCACGATAGATTGTCAGCGCCATCGAGTGTCTATATTCACACCTACTAGAGATTGTTTATATTTCCTATGTGATCGGGGTGATAGTTCGCTTTCACCGTTGTTTGACCTTAAGGGTCAGGGAGGGCTTAGTTTTCTTTTGCCCTTTCTTTGGCCAATGAGGTTATATGATATGTGGTGACTTGTCAAGGGTAGTTTGTGAATACCAAAATTTTTCACTGAAGATCTCACTAGTTTGCTACCCTACCGAGATATTGAATTCTTCATTGACTTGGTGCCCGACACAACACCAATTTCCATGGCACCATATAGATTTGCACCCGCCAAGTTGCATGAGTTGAAAATCCAACTGCAAGAACTTTTAAATAAGGACTTTATTCGCCCTAGTACATCACCTTGGGGAGCGCCGACTCTCTTTGCCAAGAAGAAGGATGGGTCATTGCGGTTGTGTATTGATTACCGCAAGTTGAATCAAGTTACTATTAAGAACAAGTATCCCCTACCCAGAATAAATGACTTATTTGACTACCTTAAGGGGCCCCGTTGCTTTTTGAAGATAGATTTGAGATCGGGGTACCATCAGTTGAGAGTTACGGAGGAGGATATCTAGTAAATGGCCTTTTGTATGTGTTATGGCCATTATGAATTTCTAGTTATGATATTTGGGTTAACCAATGCACCGGTTTCGTTCATGGACTTGATGAATCTGGTCTTCCAAGTGTTCTTAGATCAGATCATAGTAGTCTTTGGAGATGACATTTTGATTTATTCACCCTCCGAGATGGAATACAAGAAACACTTGCGGATAGTAATTAACTTGCTTAGGGTGCACAAATTGTTTGCAAAATTTGAGTAGTGTGAGTTTTGGCTATCAGAGGTGAAATTTTTGGGGCATGTTGTGTCCGGAGAAGGAGTAACCGTTGATTCCTCAAAGATAGATGTCGTGCATGATTAGGAATGGCCTAAGAATGCTTTTGAAATCTAAAGTTTTTTGCGGTTAGCCAAGTATTACTGCCATTTTGTGAGGGACTTCTCTAGATCAGTTGCACCGTTAACTAGGTTGACCAGAAAAGGTATCAAATATGTGTGGAACGAGACTTGTGAGAAATCTTTTCAAGAACTTAAGACTGGGTTGACTACCGCTCCAGTTTTAATAATTCCAGATAGGGGTTTGGGTTATATCGTGTATTGTGATATGTCCCGGGATGGGCTGGGTTGTGTGTTGATGCAAAAGGGAAAGGTTGTAGCTTATGGGTCACGACAATTAAAGATCCATGAGAAGAATTACCCCACTCATGACTTAGAGCTAGTAGCGGTAATTTTTGCCTTGAAAATTTGGAAACACTATTTATATAATGAGAAGTTTGATGTTTATTCTGACTACAAAAGCTTAAACTACTTGTTCTTTCAAAAAGATTTGAATTTGCGCCAATATAGGTGGATGGAGTTTATGGAAGACTAGGATTTTGAGTTTCACTATCATTGGAGAATGGCCAATGTAGTGGTCGATGCCCTTAGTCGAACGTCCATGAGTACCGTGGCAAGTGTGGCCATTCGAGAATGGGTTATGTTAGGTGATATCGACAAGTATGACTTGCATCTTGGTGAGTCTAGTAAGGGTGCTACCTTGTTTACTTTGATTGCATAACCCACCATGATTAGCAAAGTCATAAAAGCACAACAGGGTGACCTTGAGGTGGAGACAATTCATGAGAGAATCTCCGACGGGAAGGAAGAGAAAGCTTTGAACATCCACTCAAATCAGAGTGTGAAATATTTAGACCATTTGTTAGTGCTAGAATCGTGTAGTGATGAGGTACTTCCGGAGTTTCATCATTCACGCCTTGCGGTACATCTGAGAGGCACAAAAATGTACCTTGATCTTAGTCGTCAGTTTTGGTGGAGGGACATGAAGCAGGATGTCGCTTCATTTGTATCAAAATGCCTTACTTTTCAACAAGTGAAGGTGAGCACCAAAAATTAGCAGGTTTGTTGCAACCCCTACCTATAACCAGGTGCAAGTGAGAGCATGTCATCATGGATTTCGTGGTTGGACTTCTGAGAACACAATGGGGTAATAATGTCATTTTGGTGGTTGTAAATAGGTTGACTAAGTCTACACACTTCATTTATATGCGCACAGGTGACTCAATTGATTATTTGGCAGAGTTATACATTAGAAACATAGTTCGACTTCATGGGGTCCTGGTGACCATTGTTTCAGATGGAGATCCTCGTTTTGAGCCTGGATGTGGCAAAGCCTTCAAGAGGCATTGGGAACCAAGATGACCTTTGGCACAGCCTATCATCCTCAAACCAATGGGCAATTTGAATGTTAGATTTCAAAGGGTCAAGTGAGAGACACCTATCGTTGATTAAGTTTGTCTATAGCAATAGTTATCAAGCGAGTATCGAGATAGCATCATTTGAGCCCTTGTATGGCCAACCTTGTAGATCACCGATTTGTTAGGTCGAGGTAGGCCATGCACCGATGTTAAGCCCAGAGCTAGTCCGAGTGACGACCAAGAAAGTTGCTCTCATCCGAAAGGAACTAGGTACAGCTCAAAGCTGACATAAAAGTTATGCTGACAAGAGGAGACAACCTCTATCTTTTGAGATTTGTGACCATGTGTTTCTTAAGATCTCACCGAGGCAGGGTTTGATGAGGTTTAGGAAGAGTGGGAAACTATCTCTAAGGTTCATTGGACCTTTCAAGATCTTAGAGCGGATTAGAGAGGTGGCATATCATTTGGTTTTACTGCCACAACTTTCTGGAGTTCACGATGTGTTCCATGTTTCTGTGCTTAGAAAGTATGAACCTGACTCTTCACATGTACTTGATTGGGTTGATTTGGACGTAGATGAGGATGCCTCATATGAAGAGCAACTGATCCAAATCTTAGATGCCGGAGAAAAATGTTGAGGGGCAAGACCATACCCTTAGTGAAAGTCTTGTGGAGGCACCACAAGATTGAGGAGGCAACTTGAGAGCGAGAGGTGAAAGTCCAATCCAAATATCCAGATTTGTTTAATAATGTTTAGTTGATTTAAGATCGCTATATACTTGAATGTTGTGAAAATTGGGCATTTCATTGCTAATGACTAATTGCTGAACTATGTGTGATTGTGAAAACAAAGGTTTTGTAAAATCATGGATGTTAATGAAGTTATGAATCATTTGAAATTGTATTAGATGATCATGTTGTTGTTATTTGGTGTTAAACACGCAATTTGGGATTATTGGGTTGGACTTGTTACTTGTTGAAAGGATTGGTTTAATTTCGGGGACAAGGTGGGGAGATTGTGATGCCTCGAGTCTTTTTCAAACAATTTGAGTGTATTAATATGTAATTTTGTCTCCTTAGTTGTCTTCATCACTGTTGAGCCTTTTAAGTCACGTGTTGTTACTTATTATTTCCTTGTGATTGTTCATATATATATATATATATATTTTTAGTGTGTTCCGAGGTGTCTTTTTATATCTTTGGGTGGTGGAGTGAATTTGAGAATGCTTTATGGTTGTTTGTCTTACTTGCAAGTTAAGATCGCTTGAGTGGTCATTTAGTCGCTCGAGGGGTAACGTCAACTTTCTAGTATCTTGTTTCGCAGTCTGAACTTCTAAGAGTTTGTATTCTTCGCTCAAGCGAAGGTTCGTCGCTTAAGTGGCCTTTTACAGGGAGAAGGGAGATTTTGGGAGTTTGAATTGTTCGCTTGAGCACAGGTTTGATCGCTCAAAAGGTTTGCTCGCAGTCTATCCCAAAAAATGTGTCCAATCACTTAAAAGTTGAGCCTTTACACATTTTTACTTTACTTTTCACTCCATACTCTCTCTCTCTCTACAATTACTCTCCTTCTCTTCTCTCATATTTCTCTAGAAAACCCTTCCATCCACCTCATTTAATTTTTTGATCTACCCAAATCCATTGACTTTTTGTGTTACGACCCAAACCTGCCCTTATGGGTTTCAACCGTAACTGGCCAGTAATCCCGGATTATCTGGCCTCAAAGACAGAATTAATAAAAATATTTAATTATAAATGGGCCAAAAGTGGAAGAAGACTAACAAATTTTATCCAATAAGCTGTGCATATATGGCATATTAAAGACATCTCATTTAGTTAATAACTCACATCCATTCATATACAAAAGACATTATAAAGCCAAGACCATTCACAAGATCATTTCATGCAAACTCAAAAACTTATAAACAGACGAGGTCAAAACATGAGCAATAAAAACAAACCTATAAACAGATGAGTTGAATTTGGTCTTGGTCTTTTTTGGATAGGCTATACCAAACATTGTTTGTTTTGCGGAATGAAATAACGAGTAGCTTGTTGTGGATTGATTCTTCCTTGAAATCGTCATCACTTTCCAATACTTGAACTTGTGTCTTCCCTTGATTGGCATCCTCTTTTGGCTTGGTTTCAGCAGCACTTTCTTTCTCTTGGCCGATATCTTCTTTCATCTTTTCTTTCCCCTGCTCTTTTGCTTCATGAGCACCCTCTTTTTGCTCGGGTTCAGTAGTAGGTTCTTTCTCTGTTTGGATTTCTTCTTTTTTTCTTTTCAGTTTTCTTCTCTTTTTCTTCATCGGTACCCTCTATTGGTTTGGGTACATCAGCAGCAGCTTGTGCCATGTTCCTTGTATCTTCTTTGGCTTTGGTCATTGGTTAGTGTTCAAAATCTGGCTTATGTGCTTGTTTTCTTGACTTTTGTTTGATTCTCTTGACCATTGATCTTTGTTGGGGGCTTAAAATTTTTTTGGCGGACATTTCCTTCAACTGGTCTTCCTTTTTATGCAATTCAGCCATGAATTTTTATTCTATTTCTTGCGTTTGTGCTTTCATGGCTGCTATGAGTTTGTCCTTGTCGTCCTCTTTAGTTTATGTTTGTGCTTGGTCATCACCTATAAAAATGTTGGATTTTGTTTTGGTTATTTTGATTAAATTTTGCAGTTTGGTTCAGTATTAGACAAGAGTTTACCTTGTGCATGAAATGTGTCAAATTTCTCTTGGAGTTCTTCTTGTTGTTCTGTCCTTTTTTCTTCTTGTTGTTTTGCTTGTTCTTTTTTTCATGTTGTTGTTGTTGTTGGTCTATCAGTTCTTGTTCATTGACTTCTTGTTGTTTGTTTGTTTGTTCTTCTTCTTCTTCTTGTTGTTGGCCTTCTTCTTCATTAGTGTCTTCTTGTTCATCACCTTCTTCTTCTTCTTCTTCTTCTTCTTCTTCTTCTTCATCATCATCATTGTCTTGTTGTTCATCCACTTCTTCTTCTTCTTCTTCTCCTTTTTCTTCTTCTTTAGTCTCTTGGTTTTTTTCTTCACCACTCTCTTCTTCTTGTTCATTACTTTCTGGTTCTTCTTGTGGTTCTTGCTTTCTTTTCTTTTTTTTTTTTTTTTTTTTTTTTTTTTGATTCTATTGGTGTTCTTTTTCGTGAAAGTCATCGTCATCACTGTCTAGAAGTGGTTTTTTTTTTTTTTTTTTTGCTTTTGTTTGTTTTTTTCGCTTATTGTCCTTTTTGTGGTCATGTTTCTTTGCTGAAGAGTCTATTGATGTGCTTTGATTGATATGCAATAACTGTATTTCTTGCTCAGTTGGGGTTAAAGCACTTTGGTCAACCTGCATCGGAACAATGTGGCATATATCAATAATTCTGTAAAATTGGTTAGTTTCATAACATGATTTGTACTGTGAGTAATGTGAGTTGAGTGTTGAAAATATGTTGTTTGAAACTACAAACTTTTACAATTTCATAACATGATTGTTAGTGTAATGAATGTGAAAGGATTGTTGAATAGATTTGCGCGTTGAAACTGCGAACTTTTGCAGTTTCATAACATGAGTGATAAGAGTGTTAAATAGGTGTGTGCTTTGAAACTGCAAACTTTTATAGTTTCATAACATGATTTGTACTATGAGTAATGTGAGTTAAGTGTTGAAAATATGTCGTTTGAAACTGCAAACTTTTACAGTTTCATAACATGATTGTTACTATAATGACTGTGAAAGGAGTGTTGAATATATTTGTGCTATGAGAGTATAGAAGAGTTTGAATACCTTCTCAAAGTCAGCAAGGTTGATGTGTTTCCACTTGGAGTACATTTTGCCAACGTTCCACTTGATAAACCTTGGGAAGCCTTCTTTGTTGGATGGTCGTAGGAGTTTACTGTACTCACAGTACCAGTACTATAAAAAAAAAATTGAAATATGTCAGATAGTTTGAAATAGTTGGATGTTTAATATTTTTGTGTGAAGTAGTTGAGTAGTGTGTTTACCAAGAGTAACATGACGCATCCAGTGACACGCCTTGGGTTATTGTTTGCATTTGTCATTGAATTCATCAGTGTGTCTTTTATTGCCTCAACCCAATTGTACTTCTTGATGTTGTTGAGATTGTCAACATAGTTGAGGAAATTCTAACTGAGTGTATGGCCTCTTGTAGGCATAAGAAGTTTCAGGCACAAGTAAAGGGTGATGACCCTTGCAAGATCTTGACGATCGTTGGTTAATTTTCCTTTTTTTTGTTTATTGAAACATTTTGGTCAATGACTTGCCATCCAATCTCTTTACTGATTTGCATCTTCATTTGTAAAATGCGAGCTCAAAATCCTTTGGTCTTACATAGCATTTGGTAGTGATGTTGTCTTCTCCACAGTCGATACCAAAAATGAGCCTCACATCACTGTTTCTGAGTTTTATTTCCTTTTTGCCAAGTATAAATGCTCCTTTTTTTTTTTTTTTAGATGTAGAATGTTGTCATTTATGCTACAATGGAATTGTAGCATCTGCACTAAGAGGCCTTCAGTTGTGTTGAGGAGAGAGCATTTATCTTGGGCCAAAAAATGGATTTTTTTTTTTGCAGCTCTATCTGTTGGGTTGTTGTGAATTTGACCCCCTTCAACAGTTTGATTACCGTTCCGATGTTGGAACAGTAATTAAACTGTTGGACTGTCTTTGCTGGAACTGCTCCTTTTTCCCTTTTCATGCCTTGGTTTTTGTTTCGGGAGTTGATTGGCTTTCTTGGAGCTTTCTTTTTTTGGTTGGAGGAGCTTCTTATTTTTTTGTTGGCTTTTTTTTTTTTTTTTTTTTTTTTTGTGTGTGGTTGGAGGTGTGGTTGGTGTTTGTTGTGTGGGTATGGTCTGTGGTGTAGTTCATGGGCTTTTTCTTGTAAGTAGTGTGGTTGTTTTGTGAGTTTTTTTGGTTGTTTTTGGTTGTAGTGGTTGTGTTTTTTGTGGAGGGGGAGATGTTGGTGGCACTTCAATGGATACAAGTAAAGGACTGTCAAAAGGGGAGATACTTAAATCCCTGATTGGATTTTTGGACATATGGGTTTGTTTCTTCCAATATCTTCCAACAGCTATTTCTGAAAAAATGAAAGCAACAACAGGACATGAGTAATATAGTCACAAAACTGTATAATTTTGCAGTTTTATATACAGTTTAATATGAAGTTATATGTATTTGTTGTTAATAGTTAAAAAACTGTATAATTTGGCAGTTTGATTTGCACTTTATAATAAGTTACCTACTTGTTTTGAATAGTGATTAAATTGTGTAATTTTGTAGTTTCATTTGTAGTTTGAATAAATTTAGATATATTACTTGTAGAGTGATGAAACTATCTGATGTTTCAGTTTTATAAACATTATCAATAATAAGAACAACCCATTGTATTTTGTAAACAACAACAATAACAGCAAGAAAATTAAGTATTCAACGAAATATAACAACAATACGAAGAAGAAAAGCCAATATTTAACAACAAGAAGAAGCAACAACAACAAGAATAAGAACAAGGAGTTGAATGTGTAAAAACAGGGATTTATGTGTAATAATAGGAGATTAGAATGTTTAAAAACAAGGGACTAGAATGTTTTAAAACAGGGGATTATATATAAAAGAGGGTTTATACATATTGAAGTATGTAAAATGTGTTTTACAAGAGTTTTTTTTATGAAAGTGTTATTGAAACGGTATGATATATACAAAATATCAAAGAATAATGTACAAATCTGAATGAAAAAAAATAGGTGAAGAGAGATGTTACTTTTTTTCCCCATTTTTGTGAATCGGAAGTCAAGAACTGTGAAATTTCTTCAAAGTCGTGATGGTTCTTCGTGTTGTTGAGAGTCGCCGATTGGAGAAGATAAAAGGCTTGGTGTTGTGTTGGTGAGAGTCAACGATTGGAGAAGATGAACGGGTTCGCTTTGTGGTTAGGGTAGGGTTTTAGAGGTAGTGGAGTCGAACGGTGGAGAAATTGAGGATTGAGAATGCAAAGTCGAGCGGCAGAGATGTGACAATGTACTGATCAGACTGGTGTGAGATGATCGTGGGTGAAGGTTGCGCACGTGTAAATTGGATGATATGTGTGGGTATTTTCGTCTGATTGATAATTTGAGGACTTAATGGAATATTGAATTTGTTTTGCGGCTAAATAGGGCATAATATGTTGGGTTTGGACCTTTGGGTCAGTTCTCCTTTTATCTTGTGCATACTACAGCCAATAACTAGTACATGTAGGGCCAGCGCTGGGCTAAGGCCAGTGAGGCCTACGCCTAAGGCCCCCAAATTTTGGCCCAAAATAGGACTCCAAATTTTGAAAATCTTTTATACCTTTAAGTTTTAAAAAGACTCAATTATTATTAGAGGCCCTCCAAAACAAAATGCCCCACTAAAAAAAGGCCCAAACACAAGCATGCATTTTTTTATATTTATTACATTACTCAAAATTTTTGTTTGATAAATATGTATAAGGGCTCCTCTTGAAATTCCGCCTAGGGTCCTATAGAATTCAAGGTTAACCCTAAGTACATGCATGTGGATATCTATATTTTGACAATATATTTTTTACATATATTTTATGGCAACGTCGTTCTTTCAAAAAATATTAATTTCAATGTGTGTATATTTTAATTTTTGTGATATCAAGCAATGATATTTTTTGTGTTTTGTATTTTTATCAATTGATAGAAGATAAATTACAAATATCACTAGAATTTATATCAAAATTGAATATTTAATTTTGAAAGAAATTCGGAAAAAAGAATCACAACACATACAACAAACAGTATAAATTCAATAGACAAATAAAAAACGTGAAACAAATATATATATATATCCAATACACATATAGGTGACAAAAATCAAATTTTTTTTTTTTCGCTTCTTAGCCAGGTTGATGAACTCTTAGTCGCCCTTAATCAACCAAATTCCAGTTAAGCAATGTTCAAGCCACCCTTTTTTTTTTTTTTTTGGTTAAAAAATTATTAGATTTAAGCATTTGGATTGTACAAAAAGGCAGCCTAAAATAGACACGGAGGAGGACAGGTTCTGAGCTCTCCACATCTTAGACTATTAACTATAAACATATAGGGATCATCTTGATGTAAGAATATCTTTTTCTACACATTGTATTAGTCCATGAAATCCAAATTCAAAACTCACACATCTCTTTCACAAATTACACACACACCACCAAAAAAAAAAAAAAAAAAGAATAAAAAAAAAAGAAAAAAAAGAAAGAAATCCCTTTTGTAAAAGTTGATGCTTAATTATAATTTATTTAAGTCAATATGAATATAATTTCATAATTTAATTGTTATCTTGAAGAACTCACACAAACTTTTGATTATGGTTGCAAAGGGGCGGGTGGAGGTAGAGGTGACATGGCCATTTGATGCTTAAATATAACTGTCATAATTAATTGTTATTATGAAGAATTCACACAAACTTTTGAATATGGTTGTAAGGGGGCAGGTGGAGGTGGAGGTGGAGGTGGAGGTGGAGGTGACATGGCCATTTCACGAGTCCTGGGCTACTGATTGCAATATTCAATGGTTTACTAGATTTTTCAAATCTGGGCCAGAAATATATTTATTTATTTATTATTATTATTATTATTATTTTCTATTGATAGCAACTGCCTAATATATAATCATTTATTGGCAAGTAACTAGTAAGGATGTGAACTATGCCTTCTGGTTCTGCTGGCTGCAGTCTGCAGTATATGTTCCACAGTTGATAAAAAAGGATGCAGAAAATGGTGAAAGTTATGTTGTGATGTTGCTTTCAGCCTGGCTTTGGGTAGTCTGTTGTGCTTGGGGAATTGAGCAGCTGTGAGTTTTGAGTGCGAGTGTGTTTTCTTCAGTCCACCTGAGCAGCCAACTATTGGAAGTAAGGGCATGTAGTGGTTAGGATGATCAAAGAGTGATCCTGCTACTCATGCCATCTAATGCCCCAGTCTTTATTGGCTTCTGTTTGTAGAGGGTGATTTTTTTCTGTTTTTTTGTTCTTTCTCTTTTGTTGTTTGCTTGATTGGTGTCTCATCAATCTTGGGTCTAGTGCTAGTAAATGATTTTGCTTCCTTTGCGGTGCCAACCTAGTTGGGATTGTAGAAGGTAGCTATGATGCTCAGTGCTCTTCCCTGCTTTGTTGATGTATTCTTGCATGTATTTTGCTTTTCCATCAATAAAGCTTTCTTTTGCCGATCAAAAAAAATATATATATATATATAATCATTTACTGGATTTTGCATATCTGAGTTAAGATATGTCTTCTATATATATTTTAGCTGGGTAATATTTAATGATTTAAGAGATTTCGCAAATTTGGGTTCGAATTTTTTTAGTTGAAGCACCAATAAATCTAAAATATTGATTTTATAAACTATTTGGTTCTTTTTGGAGGTGGAGGTGGAGGTGGAGGTGACATGGCCATTTCACAAGTCCTGGGCTACTGATTGCAATATTCAATGGTTTACTAGATTTTTCAAATCTGGGCTAGAATTTTTTTTTCTTTCTATTGATAGCAACTGCCTAATATATAATCATTTACTGGATTTTGCATATCTGAGTTAGGATTTTTTGTTCTATATATATATTTTAGCTGGGTAATATTTAATGATTTAAGAGATTTCGCAAATTTGGGTTCGGATTTTTTTAGTTGAAGCACCAATAAATCTAAAATATTGATTTTATGAACTATTTGGTTCTTTTTTTTTTTTTTTTTTAATGGATTCAAAGGTTGCATTCTATTATGAATTATATAAATGACCAAGCATAAACGTGTTTGTTATGTGTTAAGGGACAAATATGAGTTTTCTCATTATGTTAACATTACTAAACATAACACTTCAAAAGAACTCATTAGTATACTTTTTCCAAACGTAACAATCAAAAAATGTAACACTCCAATGTAACATACTAAAAAATTCATTAGTGTACTTTTCTGAAATGTAACAATGTAACATTTGAAAAAAAACTCCTTAGTGCATTTTTTTTTTTTTCCAAACGTAACATTCCAATCAATACAACACACAAAAACTCGTTAGTATATTTTTTTTTCGAGCATAACAGTCTAAATTAACATACTAAAAAAAACACTTTAGTGTACTTTTATCAAACGTAATAACATAACATTATAAAAAAATTCTTTATTAATATATTTTCCCAAATGTAATACTACAATGTAACACACTAAAAAAAACTCCTTATTATATTTTTTTCAAACGTAACTATATAACATTCTATAAAAATTTCTTAGCATATTTTTTCCAAATGTCACACTCCAATCAATGTAATACACAAAAACTCCTTAGTGTATTTTTTTTTCTCCCCAAACGTGGCACTCTAATCTAATGTAACACTCACTACAACAAAATGCACTTTTGGCAACCACTTTTGGCGACTAAAAAAAATTTAGTCGCCAATTTGGCGACTAAAAATAATATTAGTCAGTAAAAGTTAAATATTTAGCTACTAATTTTTTTTAGTCGAGGAATATTGATTATTGGCGACTAAAAAAAATTTAGTCACTAAAAATATTATAATCGGCGACTAAGTATAGCTAGTTTTGGTTACTAAAATTGTTTAGTAGCCGAATGAAAAGAAAAATTATCTTTTATCTTTGGTGATCAAAAGTTTAGTCGCCAATAGTATATTTTCAGCGACAAAAGAATATTTTAGTAGCCGTACACTTAGTTTTAGCTACTAAAATTGTTTAGTAACCTAATGAAAGGAAAAAAATTAATTTTTATCTTCGGCGACCAAATTTTTGGTCGCCAAAAGTATGTTTTCAGCGACAAAAGAATTTTTTAGTAGCCTTATAATTAGTTTTAGCTACTAAAATTGTTTAGTAGCTGAATGAAAAGAAAAAAATTATTTTTATCTTCAGCGACCAATGGTCGCCAGAAGTATATTTTCAGTGACAAAATAATATTTTAGTAGCCATATAGTTAGTTTTAGCTACTAAAATTGTTTAGTAGCCAAATGAAAAGAAAAAAATATATATTTTTTTATCTTTGGCGACCAAAAGTTTGGTCGCCAAAAGTATATTTTCAGTGGTAAAAGAATATTTTAGTCGCCAAAAACCTAAAATATTTGGAGGGAGATTTCAAATTTTGGAGGGATTAAACAAGTAATTAGTGACTAAAATATTTAGTCGCCAATTGTTATTAATAATAATAATTTAAGGGTTAAAAAAATCAAATGAAACAATAATAATAGTGATAACTTAAGGGTGAAAAAATAATAATAATAATTTATGGGATAAAGGTCAAGCAAACTTTTTATTTTTATTTTTTATATTTCCTATTATTAAAAAAATCAATTATATTCACATGAAACAAGTTTCTATGGAATCCATTTTCATGTGGACTGAACGTGCAACTGAGCCCACAGAGCTCATCACAAATCTTATTCCAGTGGTTTAAATAGTTGATTTTGTTCTTATTATATTTATTTATTTAAAAATAAATAATTTGTTTTAAAAAATATACCTAGAAGTTAGAATCCGCTTGACAACGGGTTATTTTAGTAAAAACAATTGTCAAAGTCATTCACAAAGTCAAAAACTTTAAAAAATTCAACTCATATAAAAAAGTTAAAGATTCCTTCTTATTCACTCTAATTTTTGCATTAATTTCATTTGGTTTAACTTTTTAAAAAAAGCCCTCAACATAATTATGTTAAATTTGTAGATTTTTTTTTTAATCTCAAAAAGGCCAGTATAATTTATTCTTTATTTTGTTCCACTTGTTTTCTTTTATATAGGAGTTTCTATCGTAAGCTAATTTTATTAGGTTGATTGACATTTATAAGAGTTCATCTCCCCATTCTTGTGTTTTTCTCCTAATTCAACTCCCTTTAGGGAGAATTGAACTTATGATCTCTCCTTAGGATTAAACCTTTAGAAGAGTCATACTTATATAAGGCCCATTTGGGAAATGATTTTTTCAGTAACTTTTTGACTAAAATGTGAGGTACAAAAAAATAACAGTAATGATAACCAAATACAAAACCAAACACGTAAATTTTTTAAACTTTTATACATATATATATATGCAATAATAATTTTTTTTTTTAAGTAAGTATTTACATACAGATCTCTTAAACAATAAAAAAAAAATATATTATTTTGATTCCTTAAACTATACAAACATATAAATAGACCTCTTAAATTATTGAGAAGTATTACTTTGTCCCTAAACTATAAAAATATATAAATAAATTCCCTAAATTATTGATATGTTTCACTTTGACCCCTTCTATTAGGAGGTTCAATTGATACATTTTTATAATTAAGGAGTTTATTTGTACACTTTTGTAATTTACATATAGCATTATTGTATATATAACTATTTTCCCTTATCTTATAAATAATTTATTTATTTATTTATTTTATTTTTTTAACAACTCTTATCCTACTCAAAAAAAAAAAAAAACAAAAAAACAAAAAACTCTTTATCATCTTGATACCCTCTTTTTTTAACTGTTGGCCATTTGGTTGATTTTTTTTTTTTTTTTTTTGCTGTACTACAAATTGATTTTTTTTTTAAATATATTTTTTGTTTTTTAGTGAATTTTATAAATTTTTATTTTTTAGATACACTTTATCTAAATATGCTTAAAAAATATAATATCTGTGAAACGTTTTTTAAAAAAATTCAACAAATACAAAGAATATTAAAAAAATAAATTTTAATACATTTGCCGACAAAATTTGATTTTAGTTGCTAAATGATATGAGTTTTGGGAGGGAAACAATATTGTTGCCTACACTTCCTCTGTTAGACGAAATGATATTCAAACTCTCTCCCATCCAGACTATCTCACCACCAAACCTCATACGAAATCACTTCACCGCAGCCCACTGTACGGAGGACGTCGGCACGGCCATGTAGACGTCCCCGAACGTCCCGGGGGAGAACCCCCGATTTTGTTTGTTTGTGGGTCTACTACAGTTCGGACTCAAATTGTCACGGTTCTTAATCTGAACCAAAGAGTCCAAATCCGGGAAATCATTTTTGAAAACAGATTTTTTCGAAAGAAGTGCCAAACATGGACTGCTTTGCCAGATACAGAGTCGCCACCTCAATATTTTATTTTGAGAGAATTTAGGAAACCCTGACTCGTTTGCCTAAGGCCACGTGTCCGTCATCACCAAAGTTGCCTCGGCTCAGGAACTTGGGTACGATTGGGGAAGGTCACTTCGTGAGCACCCCCGCTCGCCTGATCAAAGATCGGCTTCTACTAACCATGATATCTAGTTTTGAAAACATTGTGTGCTCTTTTTCCGGTTATTACCCTAGATTTACTATATGATGCGCACAGCAAAACAAGTATAGACTAGATCGCCTAATTTGGAATCAAAGCATTGCATATCCATTTCGTTTAGGAAATGGTTTGAAATTTGCTACTCGCAAGTAGGCTAAAACACAAATTTCAATGAGTTATCCCAACTCAAACAATCCAACCTTCACCCACAGGCATTCAGGCAGGTAATCAAATAAGCATTTAGCCGCATGGTAAGCATACTGTCATGTTTAACATTCACACTCATGCGAGATGCTAAAACATAAAATACTTACAGTGTACTCCAAGCCAAAACAATAAACCTGTTAGCAATCATGCATGATCCAAGTCCATGTCAAGTGGCTAATGCAATGCATACGAATGTCACTAGAATAGGTTCGGCTAATCCTAGGATGGCATGTGGGATGCAACAAGTAGCACGTATTCAAGTTAGATTTGGAATACTATGCTGTTAGCATGATGCGCCGAGCCCGGTGCATGCAATACTGATGAATGATGCACGCATGCATAGCATAAGGATGCTTAATTAAACATGTCCTAATACTAATCATCAAAAGCAAGTAAGTAAAAGGGAGAAAGAAGTGGGGGTTAGAAGACATGCACACACGCACCCACACTTATTACAAATTTGTCCTCACTCGGAGGGACTAAATAAGCAATACAAGCCGCCTAATTAACTAACTCACGAGCTAATTAATTATTACAAAATCGAATTAATAACTAGCTACAACTAATTATTACAGCAGTAAATGAATGCTATTCCAACTCTGTTTGGAGAAGGGGAAGGTATGCATGTTTGCTTTAGTTCTTTGCCTCGAAACACCTTCTGGTTGCTCTTTAGAGGCTCTGTTTGCAGGGTGTCGTCCAGTGCTTGTTGCTGAGACTTACCAAAACCCTGCTGGGGAACTCACCAGTGGCCTGCCGGCCATGAAAGGAGCACTGTCGGCCAAGGATAAGAGTCTACCGGCCATCAATGGTGAACTGCCGGCCACTGGTGTACTATGACACCAAGTTGCAACAAAGCACAAAATAGAGGAAAGGGAGGGTTTCCCAAGGGTGTATACGCACTATGCCACCCCAAATCACCTCAAAACATCAAGGGAGAGGCCTAGTCGGATCCACGACCATCAATCACGCATCCTGATGCATGATGGCCGAAGATCCAACTTCTGCAAATCAATATGAAAATGAATGCACGAATAAAGCAAGTAATGCCTAGAACTCTATCATGGATCATCAAGAGCTTCGGCGACCGAGAATTGAGACACGTTCCATCACTCGGAGTATGAAACGTCTCTCGTTCCTCGTGCTCAGACTAACACTTAATCCAAGCAATGCAACACATAAGCATGGCAAACATGCAATATGACCTAAGTGTGCAAACATGCAACTAACTCGAGCATGCAACAAGCATATAAGCATGATGTGTGGTGACAACCTTAGACAATCATGACAAATGCAACATGAACATGTGAACATGCAAGGCATGTGGAGTTAAACAAGTATGCAACAACATACCAAACGGAACAAGCATGTGACAACATGGTAAGATGGGCTTACACCAAAGATGGACAGCTCTCAACTAGGTCCAAATCAGTAGCCAAAGTGATGGAATTGATGGCATGAAAAGCATAGAAAGGCAAGGCAAGCATGCATGCCAAACGGCACAAGTATTAAGGCATAAAGAGGACAACTCTTAAGCACACTTAAGGAGCAACAAACATGGATATATGGCAATAGAGTAGGCTCTGAAATATCATGTAAAGTGATGCCAAATCAACTCAACAATGCAAGCAAAGCATGTTAGGATGCTTAAAGCTCAAAGTAAGGAAAAGGACTTAAGCCATGGTCATACAAGGCAAACCCCAAGGGGCCGGGGAGACCTAAAACAGTCTTAGGGCAGGTCAAAGCAAGACCAAAACCAAGCTCAAAGCTAGCCAACATAGGCTAGAACACAAAGCTACAAACAAGGATCATGCAAGGCTTTAAAGAGGCAATGCACTACACCTATTGAAACCAATCATGACAAGACTTGGACAACATAAAACAGAGTTACATCATGGTATAATAAGACACAAAATGCACTGAAATGATGAGCCGAAGGCTTAGGCTAAGTGGCATGCACAAAAGCTCAGTCTTGAGGCATAAAGCACAAGCTATACAAAGCATTCAAAGCATATCAAATGCAAGTGTATGACAACATTTCATGGACTGAAATAGCATGTGGAATGAGGGCAAGGCATGCAAATATCACACGTATGGCATGGTAGGGGCCTCAAAACCCAAGACTAGCCTAAGCATTTACACTATAGCTATACAAAGCACAAGTGATATGGCCATGGCAGCCCAAAATAGTCCAAGGACAGCCCAAAATAACCATAAAATCATGTTAGAGCAAAGCCAAAATATGCTAGGATGATGAGTCAAAGCATCATGCACAAGAGGCCGGTAAACAAGATTTGTTCTACACCTATATGGAGCATGCAAAGGATGATCAAACCAACTATGGATAGGGTCATGACATGCCAAATGATGACCAAATACATACTGAAATGTAAACCAAACAAGCTAATATGGCATGGCAAAGCATGGAGCATATGAAGCTAGTTTAGGGGATTTACACTACAAGTGTATCATGCAAGCATGGGGTAACGAAACCAAGCCAAAACAGATTCATGGCATGGTAAAACATCACGAAAAACCCACTGAAGTTGACTCAACACAAGCTAAGCACACATGCTACTTTGATAAGCTATGGATGGAGTTACATAACACATACTAGATGCATGCAAAATATGACCGAACCAGCCATGGAAAGGGCCAAGGTAGGTCCTAAAAGTCAGAAAAATAGGCCTGAACCAAGCCTCAAAAATACATAGAGGGACGGTCCTTTGGAAAGCCAAAAATGCAAGCGAAGAGGAACTAAAAGAGAGGGGGCCACCCCCTCTGAATGAGGACCTCAAAACCACACCTTTACCACTGAAAATACACTGGATTTCAGTGGTAAGGAGGCCAAACCAAGGCTACCTCGGAGGCCTCAAGGAATGGCTTAAAACAAAGACGAACAAAGCATGCAAGGGGGTTACACACCCCTAACAGCAAAAGAACCTTAAACAAACTTAAAAAACTCTTAAGTACAAGACTTTTTCCAGTTATAAGTAAAGCCCAAATCAATATGCAAGAGGGGCTAAAACAAGGTACAAGAAAGTGTTAAAATGGGGAAAATACTCACCCTTGAAGACTCTCTTCGAAACCAAAGAACTTGAGGGGTAGAAACTCACTTTTAGACCTCAAGAAGACCTCCCAAGAAGCTTAGTCCAATGGTGGTGGTGTATCTCTATAGGTTGTAGTGTAAAAGTGCAAGGAAATCCAACTTCAAAGCACAAAACACACACAATATACAGAGAAAGGAAGCTTTTTCTCTTCAAAAGCTCAGAACCTGGTATAAGGAAGAAGCCTCTTCTTTATATAGAGGAATGAAAAGGCAAAGCTTCTTCAAGAAGCTTTGCAAAGCTTCCATCCCTCCATACACGTGTATGGAGGGGAGCAAACCAAAAAATAGCTAGCTCAAAAGATCTAGAGGAAAACCAGCTGAGATAGGGGAGGTGTCGGCCATCATCAATGTCCGACAGTGGCTTACCACTGGCTGGCTGGGCATCACCAACGGCCGGCAGGCACAAAGACATGGCCGGCAGTGCCATTCCATGGCTGGCAGTTCACCAAAACGGCCACTAAGACAGGACCTAGCCAAGGTCCAAAAAAGGGTAGAAAGGATACAAGGTTCGGAAAGCTCGAACCGGTGACGTTCCACCGCGACAGTCGAGTACTCAGCGAGCAATCGAACTTGTTGTTGGGTGTACCTGCAAGCACAATCAAGTCTTGAGGATGGTCAAAAATGGGGTGTCTACAATTGCCCCTCTTTGACAGAACTCGAAAGTCACAAAGTGACGGGAGTGAATGTCAAAGCCCAGAGACGACTCATTTTTGACAAGGCCGAAGACTCAGGCAATCAATCAATATAGGCATGCAGAGATACGCCCGAAGGCTGGAGCAAAATGCAAACGGTATGCAAGATGCAAGAGCATGACTAATAATCATGCCAAGAATGATATAATGAAGCAAATCATGCAACAGTTTTAAGCAGGTGAACAACAGTCCTACATATTCCGATAGGAAGGATGTAAGAAAATCATGCAATTCTTACCACGTTTCACGCGGAGTGTATACAATACCTGTGCGGCTCGTCTGGCCATGCCAGCTTCAAATGAACCGTACATACAATATCGTGCCTGAAAAAGAAATGAACTTAACAGGTACAATATCGTTAGAAACATGCATAACAATGCAAGTGAAAAGTGCGTAACAACGCAAGTCGAGGGATACAAGGCAATGCACAAAGCAGTGCGATGCGCTAAACAGCGCGATGCGTTTAGACAACGCGAATGCACAAGACAGTGTGAATGGAGTGCGCAAGATAATGCGATAAAATGCATGCAAAATGCAAGTAATGTGCACAAAACAGTGCGATGCGCAAAATAGCGCGATTGAATGAAATGCACAAAACAGTGCGATTGAGGTGCGCAAGATAGCGTGATAAAATGCATGCAAAATGCAAGTATGGTGCACAAAATAATGCGATGCGCAAAATAGCGTGATAAAATGCATGCAAAATGCAAGTAATGTGCACAAAACAGTGCGATGCACAAAATAGCGCGATTGAAATGAAATGCACAAAACAGTGCGATTGAGGTGCGCAAGATACCGCGATAAAATGCATGCAAAATGCAAGTAATGTGCACAAAACAGTGCGATTGAGGTGCGCAAGATAGCGCGATAAAATGCATGCAAAATGCAAGTATGGTGCACAAAATAGCGCGATTGAAATGAAATACACAAAACAGTGCGATTGAGGTTGGCAAGATAGCACGATAAAATGCATGCAAAATGCAAGTAATGTGCACAAAACAGTGCGATGCGCAAAATAGCGCGATTGAAATGAAATGCACAAAACAGTGCGATTGAGGTGCGCAAGATAGCGCGATAAAATGCATGCAAAATGCAAGTAATGTGCACAAAATAGTGCGATGCAGAAAATAGCGCGATTGAAATGAAATGCACAAAACAGTGCGATTGAGGTGCGCAAGATAGCGCGATAAAATGCATGCAAAATGCAAGTATGATGCACAAAACAGTACGATGCACAAAATAGTGTGATTGAAATGAAATGCACAAAACAATGCGATTGAGGTGTGCAAGATAGCGCAATAAAATGCATGCAAAATGCAAGTAATGTGCACAAAACAGTGCAATGCGCAAAATAGCGCGATTGAAATGAAATGCACAAAACAGTGCAATTGAGGTGTGCAAGATAGCGCGATAAAATGCATGCGAAATGCAAGTAATGTGCACAAAACAGTGCGATGTGCAAAATAGTGCGATTGAAATGAAATGCACAAAATAGTGCGATTGAGGTGCGCAAGATAGCGCGATAAAATGCATGCAAAATGCAAGTATGGTGCACAAAACAGTGCGATGCGCAAAATAGCGCGATAAAATGCATGCAAAATGCAAATAAAGAATAATGCATTTTCTATGCAAGAGATATGAGCATTTTCTATGCAAGTACGGAAGCACATTCTATGCATAAGACAAGGAAAGCATATTCTATGCGGAATCGAAAGCAAGCATGTTCTATGCATGAATCATAACGATGCGCGGCATGCATGCAACAACAGTGTATATGAAAGTTCACATTTTATGCAATAGAGGAGCATCAAGCATGTACTCTGGTGCCTCTTATTTGCCTCTTAGAGGACTTTGCAACACACACAGCTCAAAAAGGGCACACCCTGTTTATATTGGCAAGAGATAACATCTGCATATGAAACCCTCAGGTGCTGCTTGGACTGCCATTCTGACTTGAAGCAGGCTTACAGTTGGGGTCGAGATACACTCATACTCCAGAGAAATGGCGAGGCCCGAGAAGGTGCACCTAGAATGCAGTCTCGAATTTTGCTAAAGTTGAAACATGCTAAGATGCTCCAAATTTTCCCTCTTTTCTTTTGCTTTGCAGTCCAAAACTTATATAGCTTCAGATAGGTCCTGATTTTACTGTTCCCACATGACCCGGGTTGAACCCTGCGGTTTTATGAAAGAACAAATCCTGTTTTGCACAAATGTGGAGAATGGCACAGCACTCGGAGCGTAAAACGATTTTAGTTTTGAAATTGAAATGAGAAAAGGGTTCTCAACTAGGTATTTGAGTCTACGACTGAACACAGCGCACTACGACTCAACAAAGAAAAACAAAAGGTAAACAACCTAAAAACATCGAGTAACACTCGAAACGACTCGAAACAAGAATCGAGATAAAACAAAAAGACACGACACTCAGACGTGCACAGGGAGCCTGTTTCTCTGGGTATTGTTTCCCACCCTTTCTCATTTGTGATTCTCACATCACTCGGCCCTCAAGCTCTATTTTTCACGAAAAAGCCATTTTTTCACTTTTTCTCTCAACTCACGTCTCTCTGTTCTTCAATCTCTCATTTTCTTTATCCCTCTCCTGGGTGGTTGATGGATAAGCTGGAAATTGTGGGATCTTGCCCCTGGTATTCTACCAGATTCTCAATCTTGTTCACAACAGTGAGTTTCTCCTACAGAGGGGTTGCGCTACAACTGGGTGTGTAGCAAATCTGTAGCTGACATCGGTTGACAATGCTTTGCTGGGGAGTTTGGACGTAATCAGAACTGTCCAGATGAAGGAGTAGAATATATTGATCCATTCCATTTTGTGCTTCACACTTGACTTGATACCTCGCTGCTTGGAAGATGTTGAGAGCTTTCGGCCCTTTTCTGTTAACTTCAGTTGTGCCCTCTTCTGGCAGGTAGAGTGCCCTTTCTGGAAAGTGCGTTGACAGTGGGGAAAAGACAGGAAGCCCGACTCAACTGCGCCCCTAGTTCATTATTTTGACCATTTTTTTTTGTTTTGGCTTTCTACTAAAACAATTTTGACCAAAATGAGAGTTAGATTAACATGCTTCTTCGATTTTTGATTTGCAATCATGCAAGTCAGGCTATGAGCACTGAAAGTTTTCCCTTTTGTGGGTCCAAGAAATGGTCCAGTTTTGGAAAATATGGAACAATTTTCGAGAAAATTAGTCAACCTCAGTAAAAGTTCTCAAAACTATATTTGCAAACGGCCACTGCTCAATGAGCACGGAACCTACTCTTGAGATGCACAACCTCAGATCCGAAGGAGAATTGATTCTTGTCTGAACGGCATTGCATGGCAACGGAAATTTGCCCCTTGTTTAAATGGAACCGTAGCGCACTATATGGCAACGGAAAGTCGCCTTATGCGAATAAGCGCCAATCGCAAATTGATGACCATTACCACCGAACTCTCGGATACAGAGAAGACAAAGATGATCAGAACCATTACATGGACATAGTCAATTGGGAAGTGTTTATGGCTGGACTTTAGAATGAAGTTGCCTACGTATCCCAAACATGAGAATCAGGCCTTACGTAGTTCGAGTTAAGGTACACTCGTGTATTAACCCTCACCATGCTCTAACTTTTGCCAAGGTCGCCCTTCTGAGTTTTCAACCTTGCGAGCTATGTTTTTCCTTTATTTTCAATTCTTTTCTTCTTCTTTTTTTCTGTTTTTCGTCTTTTCTTTTTGCATTTTTTTTTTCATTTTCTTCATTTTTTTTTCTTTAACTTTTGCCTCGGTCGCCCTTCTTGGTTTTCGGCCCAGCGAGCCTCTCAAGGGTAAAAGTGTAGCTTTGTCCATGTCAAATGGTTTTAGGATCCTGAAGTCATCTGAATCCAGGAGAATGGTTGTTGTTCACTGACGATGCAGGAGTCCACCCAACCGGGGGCTGATTTTACCCCTAGTGTTACGGATAGGAACTCAATTGTTCTTCAGCAGAAACTGTCTTCTTTCCTACCTTCTGGGATTTGACATTCTTGCCAACCTTCTTTGATTTGTGGAATGATCCATCTTCGACTCTTCGAGCACATTTGAAATTCTTTGCCCCTAGTTGTAGGGGTGCTTCTGATCTAGCTTTGCAAGCTTCTTTTGATGACTTCTGATCTTCTTGATCTGACTTTCTTGCCTCTTGTTCGAGGGTTGCTTTGAATCTAGCCACACAGGCCTCACGTTGCGGTTGACTGTTGATCATTCTGAATTCAAGGTCAAGGCTTTGAGAAATTGGGGGGGGGGGGGTCGAGTCCCGGAGCTAAGAGCGATCCTAGGCTGCACAATCTCAAGAGTGATTCCACATATGTCTTCGCAAGATTGCACAAAACAGTTTTTGAAATTTTTACGAAAGCGACAAATTGCTCGCGCTGAAGATAGTGTGGAACCAATCTGGATCAAACCAGGGTCCTTCTCAGTACTCACACTAACAAGCATGATTTCATTCATTAAAGGCTTACCATGCCTCAGTTTCTCTCAAATTGATCAAAGTTTTGTAAAACCCGAGGAATTCCTTCCTCTTCGTTTTCATCATCACAGTGTTCAAAAACAAGTTGTGAAAAACTTAGGTCAATACAATGAGTTTAGAGCATAGAAGAGTAAGTGAGATGCTCCGCCATTTCATTAAAATCCTCTGGCATAACTGGCTCAAGGTAGTAATAAGCACGGAAAACATGATAGCCGCAGCTGTTTCATTCAGATTTCCTGGTTACAACTGGCTCCACAGTAGAGACGGACTCAAAAGAAAACAAAAATAGTGTTCGAGGCAACAACCCCGGAATCATCTGACATCCTATACAAGGGGACTGACTCGTTACAACAAGACAGACCCTTAAGCAAAAAGAACTAACTCAAGACGATGAAACAGACTCAAAACAAAACAAAAGACTGACTCGACACGCAAGCCAGAAATTACAAAACTAGCATTCGCAGATGCTCAAAAATGCGTGCCAGACGCCACATCCAAAATACGTCGAGGGTCGCCCGCAGGTGATTCACTCCCCGATCACATACTCGCAGTATCCTCAAAGTCCAACAACGCAAAGAAGGAGACTTATTTGAGGTGGGTGGGAGGAAAACCTCATTGTCGATCAAATCTTGCACTTCATGGCGAAGGCGAAAATAGTTATCGGTAGCGTAACTAGTTTGCTGGTGGTATGCGCAGTACAAGGCAGCATCATGTGTGAGAGGGAGATTCTTCAGGAGAGGCCGAGGCTCGAGGGGTTTAAGATGCCCTCTTTCGGCCAGGATCTGGAGTGCTTTAGACAACAGCATGTAGAGTGCGTGGAAGACTCTATGCCCTTGGGGCAGGTACTTTGAAGGCTGAGAATTCTTGCTAGATGCACTAGCGAAAGGGTCGGCAGGCACTGCCTTGACTTTTTAATCTTTCCCAGGTGCAGAGTTGGGAGTGGAAGGAACTGTTCTGGCATGACAGGGCCTGTCCCGGTTTTCTGCCTGGCTTGAACTGCCTTCAGTTGGATTGGGGAAGGCATCATCCACAGTCTTGGCCGCAACTACGAATACCTATTGCTTATTCATCCCCCCCGGCTTTCAAAGCCTCGACTGCCCACAGTAGTTGTTCAATGGGATCGGCATCTGCCTTCATTTTGTTCTTACCTCTGGCCTCAGCTTGATCGAGGGCTTGGGTTGATGTTGACACGTCATTGCTATAACTTGAGACAACCTTAGGTTTGCTGAGCTCAATCACAATCCATCCCAATAGGGGGGGCTCCTGTGGTACAAACTTCCCGGCATATGGTGTAGCTGGTGGCGAAGCCGACATTCCGTAAATGAGATCTGCCACAGACCTCTGGAGGTCACCAATCATCCCCATTAATTCGAACGTGGTGGGCTCACGAGCCTGATACAACTGGGGTTCCCAGATCGAGCGCCCGGCAGGCGACCTGGGCGGATGCGATACATCAACATTGGTCTCACTTTGCAGGGTGATTCCTTGATCTAATGCGGCTGTCATAACCACGATTTCCTCTGAATTCTGTGTCATGATAAGTCCGCCGATCTTGAACGGTAACTAACGGATTAGATATCTGCCTTGCCTCAGCGAGGGAGAACACTGGCTATTGTGACGCCCCGAATCTACACTATAGGTTGCAGTTAAGGGAGAGTCACTAATGAGTTCTATGGTCAATAACCAAATAAGATCCCAGATCGCCGGAGGAGTCAAATTAGCCTCCCTTCTAAGTCCGGCTTTCTTAGGCAGTGCACTACCCTTTTGACAGATCTTAAAAGGTATTGACACAAGGTCTCATAAGCAACAATAAGGTTCATACATATCAATATATAGAACATAAGTACATAACAACCTCAAATATCATTAATTTCAAAAGCCTGATCCATTACATTACATCCCAAGAGAAAACTTAAATCTTCATATGAGTCTTACAAAATATCAAAAGGGGTTTCTAACTTTCCTAAGATAGCCAAAAGTCTTCGAAGGTTTGGGTTTTGTCGTCTCCACTATAAAGCTCCTCTTGACTGGCATGACACGCCGTGAGCTTTGAATGCCCAATAAACACACACACCCCACCCCTTTTTCCCATCAATACACAATCACAAAATATAACATCAAGTAGTAAAGCATGATACTCCAATAAATAAATAAATAAATAAATAAATGGTTAGGTTAGATGTTAGTAATCTAGAAATCCCCAAAGAGATTTCATCCTCCCAACCACAAGAATCGGGGCGGATTATTCGGTATGCCCCTCTTTTCGCTTTGTTGCAGAACTAACCTCGGATGCCTACCAACGGTTATATACCGCGTAGTGCCAACCGCAGGCCTCAAAAGAGCAGTAAAATAGGGCCTTGCCCGAATCCTCCTCACACCAAACCACTTAGGGTCCGAATACAACCGCTCGTTCAAGGGTTCAAAACCACTTAGCAAGATTTAACCTCGAATAGGAACGCATCCCAACAAGCCATATACCACACATTCTCATCTTTTCATTACTCAAGTGTTCAAAACCCAATACCCACCAATTAGGTTTCGTTGAATTAAGTGTTTTAAGTCGGTTAGTCCAACTAAACAATATAATAATATCCACATAAGCATGCATCCTCAAGATAAGAAAGATAAATAACATAACATGCACATACAACATCTTGCCAAGATATGATCATAAGCCATTAAACATTTTCATGAATACAAGGGCACAAAACATCCATACATAACAAATTTCCAGATTAATCATCACGCGAAGATTAATACAAAAGGACTACTTTAGATCATCCACCGAACTCGGTCTTCCTATGGTTTGTAGAGAATTTGATCTAGTTTCTAGAACATTTTTCAGAAATGGGTTTGCTTTTCTAGATTTTAAGTTATTTAGAAAATAGTCCAGCGCTGTCCAGAATCTGTCCAGATCCGTCGACCGTTACGAAAACTTGATTTTCTTTTAAAATGCTTAATGTTTTTCGATGAAACCATTTTTAGTTGAAAGCTAACTCTTTAAGGGAGGTTTTGACATAAAATGGAGGTTCAGAATATTTTTGTACATTTTTCTGGAATTTTTGAAAGTGGCTGCAAAAACAGATTTTTAGGTAGAATGCCCAAAACAAGAAAAATTATAAAAAGGGAGTTCCACCATGGGAAAGTTTCATTTCTTTTGTGAAGAAAATATACTAAGTATCACATGTTTAACTCAGAAAATTTGTTTGAAAGAGTGCTCTTGAAAAGTTGAGAGATTGGTAGAAAAGAAGGTGGTTTTGTGCCAAAATGGAAAAAATACAAGAGAGATGGAATCAATGCTCAACTTTTAGCATTTTTAACACAAGTAACTCATCAATAACATATTTGAAAACATTATTTAGAACCCTTAGAAACATGTATTTGAAAAAGGAAAATGAAAGAGAAGGTTGTGTTGTGGCTTACCTACTAAGCTTTGCACAAGGAAGCTCTCTTCTTCCTTCCTCCTCTTCTCCTAGACTTCTCTTCCTTGCTCTCCTCTCTCTCTCTAGCCAAAATGTGTGTGTGGGTGTGGTGTGTTATATGTGCTTGCAAGCTAGGGGGTGTTGGTATTTATAGACAAGTTTTGATGCAAAATGTCCTAAATGCCCACTAGTTGAGAATGGATGGAAAGTTTAGGATTTGCTTGAAGTTCAAATGAATAGAAAGTGGTTTACTCAAGGATTAGGCAACACTTGGTTGTAATGAAACTAGTTTTGGGAATTAGCATCCTAGGTCTAGGTATTAGGTTGTGTATTTCTAGAATTCCATCATGGTGGTTCTTGGAAATTGGTTTCTCACTCTTCCCTAGGAGTGTGATGGGTTATTAATTTATTTGTTTTGGTCCTAGAGCACACTCTTCAAGGTGTGTATATATATATATCTTACAAGATTGATGGTACTAATAACATTAGGGTACATGTACTTTTTTTTTTTTGGGGGGGGTAATACTTAATAAAAGAAATGAGGGCTTGGAATTAAACTCATGTATTGGAATCTTATTTATGTATTTACTTATGATCTGGTTAGATTTAGGGCTAATTTAAATACTCATAGCAAATCTTTATTGGTACTAAGGTCATTATTGCTCCAAGATTCAAGGGATTTGTTTGTACTATAGTATAATGATGATGCCTAGTCATGTCCTCAAAATTTGGGAAGATTTTCTTATTTATTTGGTGTACAAATCTTGGAAATTATGAAACATAATGTTAAAAAAGATTTTAGGTTACAAGTGTATATATATAAATATATGATGGTACTTATTTGAGGTCAATTTGTGATTTAATAAAAATGTGAGGGCTTGGGCTTAATTAAAATATCTATTTCAAGTGAAGAGTTAATAAATTAGTGTCTAGGAAAAAAAATAATTCAGTTTGTATTATCTTGTTTTGAATTTAAAGGTAAATAACTGAATGAAGACTGTAAAATCCGGAAGTTAGGGTTTAGAGCAATTAATCTAAAATTTAAGAGTTAAATAACTAATATTAGAGTGTTATAATTGATTTCTAAGCTTCCAGGGTCGATTAAGGTTTGTATGGTTTCGTCCGTGATGCGTTTTCGACTCTAGGGTTTAATTTGCGAGCAATCAACGAATTAAGGGCTTAGTGTTGAATACATGTAATTTATTAAATTAGGTTAAGGAACCTAATCCGGCTAGGAAAATTTATGTTTTGAAAAAAAGAAAATAAAATTGCTAACCAACAAGATTCGACATAATTCAAGTAATCGAGGGCTTTAAGAAAATAATTCATCATTAGGGTCTTAAAAGTAAGTGCATATTTCGGGGGCTTCACAACCTATCCCCCTTAAAACAATTTCATCCCCGAAATTCAACCATATACTGCCTTCGAAAAGCTCGGGGTAGTTTGCCTTCACCCAGTCCTGTCGTTCCCATGTAGATTCCTTAATTCCCCGATGACACCATAGCACCTTCACCAATTGAACCGTCTTGCCTCTAAGGTTCTTCTCTCGATGATCTTGTATTGCTACCGGTCCTTCTTTAAACGTAACATCTTTGTCAAGACTGATCTCTTCCCATTTGAGGACGTGTGTTTGGTTGGCGATGTATTTTCTCAACATAGATACATGGAAGATGTTGTGTATCCCTACTAATTGCGGGGGTAGAGCTAGTCTATATGCTACTTCGCCCACTCTTTCCAATACCTCAAAAGGCCCGATATATCGTGGTCACAGTTTTTCCTTTCTCCCAAAATGTACGACTCCACACCTAGGTTGCACCTTTAGGAACACGTGGCTGCCTACTTCAAACATCAATAGTCTTTTCCTCCTATCTGCATAATTCTTCCGACGGTCTTGGGCAGTCTTTAATCATTGTCGGATCAATTTGACCTTTTCAACAGTCTCTAGAACAAGTTCAGTTCCTATCAGATTTGCATCACCCACTTCCGTCCAACAAACCAGCGATCTACAAAGTTGTCCAAGTAATGCTTCAAAGGGTACCATGCCGATGCTAGCTTGAAAGCCGTTGTTGTAGGCAAATCCGATTAGGGGTAGGTGTCGTTCCCAACTTCCTTGAAAATCCATTAGCAAGCTCTCGGATAACCGAGTGTCGGATAGTGCGTTTAGATTGTCTATCTGTTTGTGGGTGAAAGGCGGTGCTAAAACATTCCCCGGTACCAAGAGCTTCCTGTACGCCCCCAAAATCGAGTGGTGAATCGTGGATCACGATCTGACATAATAGATACCGGAATTCCAAGCAGTCGAATGATTTCCCCAATGTAGAGTCTACACATAGACTCTAAGGTGTCAGTCATCTTATAGGGTAAGAAATGTGTTGACTTGGTGAGACGGTCCATTACTACCCATATAGCGTCGCGCCCTCTAGGTGACTTAGGCAACCCTATCACAAAATCCATCGTCACATTCTCCCATTTCCATTCGGCTATTGGTAGAGGTTGCAACATTCCTCCTGGTTTCTAATGTTCCGCTTTCACTTGTTGGCATGTTAGATATTTTGCTACAAATTTAGCCACTTCCTATTCCCTTCCACCAATATTGCCTCTTCAAATCTTGGTACATTTTTCGTCCCTCCTGGATGTACCGCCAATGCAGAATGATGGCATTCCTTCAGTACCTTTCCTCTAAGCAACTCGCCACTTGGTACAAACAATCTGCCTTGGTATCTTAAACTTCCATCGGGGTGAATTACTCAATCGGGCATGGGCTCTCCTAATTCTAGACGTCCCTTGATATAGGCTACCTCTTGATCATGCTTCTGGGCCTCCACGGCCTCATTCATCAACTTAGGCATCACCTTTTGTGCACTAAGACATGCTTTTGTAATTTGGGATTCCACTTGGATCCTAAACTCATTGAGTGTCTTAACCATATCCCATTTTTTTATGAAGATCTTAGCCAACATCCCTCTGCTTTTACGACTTTAGAGCATCTGCTACTACATTGGCCTTACAGGGGTGATATGAGAGAGTGAACTGGAAATCCTCAAGATACTCCTTCCATCGTCTCTATCTTAAGTTAAGGTCCTTCTGCGTGAATAGATACTTCAAGCTCTTGTGATCTGTGAAAATCTCAAATTGTTCCCCGTACAGGTAATGTCGCCATTGCTTTAGGGCAAAAACCACAGCTACTAATTCCAAATCGTGGGTAGTTGCGCTCATGAGGTTTTAACTGCCTAGATCCATATATGACTACCTTTCCATTTTGCATGAGCACGCAACTTAACCCCTCTTTAGATGTATCGTCATACACAGTGTACCCCTCTTCTCGTTCTGGGATGGTCAAAATTGGCGCACTAGTTAACCTCTTCTTCAGCTCCTGGAAGGATTTTTCGCAAGCTTTGTTCCACTCATATTTTACTCCCTTTTGTGTCAGACGAGCCATTGGTTTAGCTAGTTTGGAGAAATCTTGGATGAACCTCCGGTAATAACCGGCCAATCCTAAAAAGCTGCGAATTTTCGACGCAGTTTTTGGTTGTCTCCAATCTAATACTGCCTCCACCTTGGTTGGATCCACCGCGATCCCATTTTCTGATACCACGTGCCCTAAGAACTTTACTTCATTCAACCAGAACTCGCGTTTACTCGTCTTGGCATATAACTGATTATCCCTAAGAACTTAAGGGACAGTCCTTAAGTGTTGCTCATACTCTTCTTCAGACCTTGAATATACCAAGATGTCATCAATGAATACTACTACAAACTGGTCAAGGTATGGTCTAAAAATCTTATTCATTAGGCTCATGAATACTACCGGTGCGTTGGTTAGTTCGAAGGGCATTACTACAAACTCATAGTGGCCATATCTAGTACGAAAGGCAGTCTTTGGTATATCCTCCTCCTTGACTCGTAGTTGATTGTAACCTGACCTGAGATCGATCTTTGAATAGAACCTTGAGCCTCTAAGTTGGTCAAAAGGTCATCAATCCTCGGGAGTGGGTTCCGGTTCTTAATCGTGACTCGATTGAGTTGACGATAATCGATGCATAGCCTTAACGATCCATCCTTCTTTTTAGCAACAACACGGGTGCTCCCCATGGCGAAGTACTTGGCCTAATGAATCCTTTTTCGAACAATTCCTGTAGCTGTGTCTTCAACTCTCGTAGTTCTGCTGGTGCCAGGCGATACGGAGCCATGGATATCGGGGTAGTTCCAGGGTGTAGCTCGATGCTAAAGTCTACTTCTCGGGTTGGCGGCAATCCTGGTAATTCCGTAGGAAATACATCTATATATTCGCATGCTACGCGTGGAAGTTCTAATTTTCTTTTCTTGGCTCTCCTCATTTAAAATCAGACTTGTCATCCTACCCGCAAGTGGATCGCTCCACTGTGTCCTACATTTCGTTGAAGTCATGGAGTCTTATCTATCCCCCTTAAACAGAAAACATGCTCCGTTGGATGGGTAGGTCATCTCCTTCTATTGAGTAACGAATCTATTTTTGAGATGAGGTCGTAGTAGGGTATCTTTATGAAGTTAAGTTTCCTTTCCACAAGCTCCAAATCCTCTTGGATTCTACCCCCATTCATTCTGAAGTCAATGTTGTGCCGATTATTTCTGCAGAGATGGTGAGACTCCTCCCAAAATTTGATTCTTGATAGGGTTCGGGATTTTAGCCATGGTTACTAGTCCATTTTTAAGGTTTCAATTGGTACCGCATTTCTATTGTTGCTTGCAAGCTCTTGTTATTCGAAGTATGGTCCACCATTTGTTGTCCCTTGAATGGGGTGAGGCGTAAGTCAAATTCTAACTACAGAGGCAATTCCTAATTTAGAGTTTAATTATCCTAGGGTGTTCGCACAGCACAACTTCATATACAAAATAATAATTACGAGATTCCTAAAATTGGATTGAAGTGGAGATGAAGAATATGAAGCAGTTATGGTGATCATACCAGGATTAATTGAAATATGGATGAATAGTATGATGTTATGGTTTCGAACTTCAATGTGATCAAGGTTATAGAGGTAGTGACTAAACTAGATATTTAACTTGAAACTACGTTGGCCATCCGCGTTTCAAACTGAACATCCAAGATTCGTCACTGAGTAAAGAAAATGAATTTATTTACAAGAAGCCTTGGGCTAAATAAAATAATCAAGGGTCAAAGGAGGTCAAATTTACAAATAGTAGTATAAACTAGGACTAGATGGACAAGACTTAATCTTGGAAAATGATGACATCGAATAAAGGTTATGAATACAAGATGAGGGTACGTCGATCGATAGAAGACGCGTAGAACAAATAGTACCCCCTACTGCACGATGTGATGCCGCACTCAAGGTTAAAACCATTTCACTTGCCTGAAATTCGAAGAAATTTCCTAAGATAGGTCAAGAAAGATTATAACATAGTCGGGGCAAGGTAGTCTCCAACCGCAGGTCGAAACGCGTGGGTAAGGGTTGAACCTAGGCTCTGATACCATATTGTGACGCCCCGAATCTACACTATAGGTTGCAGTTAAGGGAGAGTCACTAATGAGTCCTATGGTCAATAACCAAATAAGATCCCAGATCGCCGGAGGAGTCAAATTAGCCTCCCTTCTAAGTCCGGCTTTCTTAGGCAGCGCACTACCCTTTTGACAGATCTTAAAAGGTATTGACACAAGGTCTCATAAGCAACAATAAGGTTCATACATATCAATATATAGAACATAAGTACATAACAACCTCAAATATCATTAATTTCAAAAGCCTGGTCCATTACATTACATCCCAAGAAAACTTAAATCTTCATATGAGTCTAACAAATTACCAAAGGGGGTTTCTAACTTTCCTAAGATAGCCAAAAGTCTTCGAAGGTTTCAGGTTTGTCGTCTCCAGCTATAAGCTCCTCTTCGGCACCTGGCATGACACGCCGTGAGCTTTGAATACCCAGTAAACACACACACACCCCACCCCTTTTTCCCAGTCCAATACACAATCACAAAATATAACATCAAGTAGTAAAGCATGATACTCCAATAAATAAATAAATAAATAAATGGTTAGGTTAGATGTTAGTAATCTAGAAATCCCCCAAAGAGATTTCATCCTCCCAACCACAAGAATCGGACGCGGATTATTCGGTATGCCCCTCTTTTCTTTGCTTTGTTGCAAACTAACCTCGGATGCCTACCAACGGTTATATACGTAAGCGCCAACCGCATGAGGCCTCAAAAGAGACGGTAAAATAGGGCCTTGCCCGAATCCCTCCTCACACCAAACCACCTAGGGTCCGAATACAACCGCTCCGTTCAAGGGTTCTGAAAACCACTTGCGCAAGATTTAACCTCGAATAGGGAACGCATCCCAACAAGCCATATACCACACATTCTCATCTTTTCATTACTCAAGTGTTCGAAAACCCAATACCCACCCAATTAAGTTTCCCGTTGAATTAAGTGTTTTAAGTCAGGGTTAGTCCAACTAAATAATATAATAATATCCACATAAGCATGCATCCTCAAGATAAGAAAGATAAATAACATAACATGCACATACAACATCTTGCCAAGATATGATCATAAGCCATTAAACATTTTCATGAATACAAGGGCACAAAACATCCATACATAACAAATTTCCAGATTAATCATCACGCGAAGATTAATACAAAAGGACTACTTTAGATCATCCACCGAACTCGGTCTTCCTATGGTTTGTAGAGAATTTGATCTAGTTTCTAGAACATTTTTTGGAAATGGGTTTGCTTTTTTAGATTTTAAGTTATTTAGAAAATAGTCCAGCGCTGTCCAGAATCTGTCCAGATCCGTCGACCGTTACGAAAAATTGATTTTCTTTCAAAACGCTTAATGTTTTTCGATGAAACCATTTTTAGTTGAAAGCTAACTCTTTAAGGGAGGTTTTGACATAAAATGGAGGTTCAGAATATTTTTATACATTTTTCTGGAATTTTTGAAAGTGGCTGTAAAAATAGATTTTTAGGTAGAATGCCCAAAACAAGAAAAATTATAAAAAGGGAGTTCCACCATGGGAAAGTTTCATTTCTTTTGTGAAGAAAATATACTAAGTATCACATGTTTAACTCAGAAAATTTGTTTGAAAGAGTGCTCTTGAAAAGTTGAGAGATTGGTAGAAAAGAAGGTGGTTTTGTGCCAAAATGGGAAAAATACAAGAGAGATGGAATCAATGCTCAACTTTTAGCATTTTTAACACAAGTAACTCATCAATAACATATTTGAAAACATTATTTAGAACCCTTAGAAACATGTATTTGAAAAAGGAAAATGAAAGAGAAGGTTGTGTTGTGGCTTACCTACTAAGCTTTGCACAAGGAAGCTCTCTTCTTCCTTCCTCCTCTTCTCCTAGACTTCTCTTCCTTGCTCTCCTCTCTCTCTCTCTAGCCAAAATGTGTGTGTGGGTGTGGTGTGTTATATGTGCTTGCAAGCTAGGGGGTGTTGGTATTTATAGACAAGTTTTGATGCAAAATGTCCTAAATGCCCACTAGTTGAGAATGGATGGAAAGTTTAGGATTTGTTTGAAGTTCAAATGAATAGAAAGTGGTTTACTCAAGGATTAGGTAACACTTGGTTGTAATGAAACTAGTTTTGGGAATTAGCATCCTAGGTCTAGGTATTAGGTTGTGTATTTCTAGAATTCCATCATGGTGGTTCTTGGAAATTGGTTTCTCACTCTTCCCTAGGAGTGTGATGGGTTATTATTTTATTTGTTTTGGTCCTAGAGCACACTCTTCAAGGTGTGTATATATATATATCTTACAAGATTGATGGTACTAATAACATTAGGGTACATGTACTTTTTTTTTTTTTTGGGTAATGCTTAATAAAAGAAATGAGGGTTTGGAATTAAACTCATGTATTGCAATCTTATTTATGTATTTACTTATGATCTGGTTAGATTTAGGGCTAATTTAAATACTCATAGCAAATCTTTATTGGTACCAAGGTCATTATTGCTCCAAGATTCAAGGGATCTGTTTGTACTATAGTATAATGATGATGCCTAGTCATGTCCTCAAAATTTGGGAAGATTTTCTTATTTATTTGGTGTACAAATCTTGGAAATTATGAAACATAATGTTAAAAAAGATTTTAGGTTACAAGTGTATATATATAAATATATGATGGTACTTATTTGAGGTCAATTTGTGATTTAATAAAAATGTGAGGGCTTGGGCTTAATTAAAATATCTATTTCAAGTGAAGAGTTAATAAATTAGTGTCTAGGAAAAAAATAATTGTTTGTATTATCTTGTTTTGAATTTAAAGGTAAATAATCGAATGAAGAGTAAAATCCGGAAGTTAGGGTTTAGAGCAATTAATCTAAAATTTAAGAGTTAAATAACTAATATTAGAGTGTTATAATTGATTTCTAAGCTTCGAGTCGATTAAGGTTTGTATGGTTTAAAAGTGATCGTTTTTCGACTCTAGGGTTTAATTTGCGAGCAATCAACGAATTAAGGGCTTGGTGTTGAATACATGTAATTTATTAAATTGGGTTAAGGAACCTAATCCGGCTAGGAAAATTTCTGTTTTGAAAAAAAGAAAATAAAATTGCTAACCGACAAGATTCGAAATAATTCAAGTAATCGAGGGCTTTAAGAAAATAATTCATCATTAGGGTCTTAAAAGTAAGTGCATATTTCGGGGGCTTCACAGCTATTCTGTACTTGAATCTCTGAACCCTTGAAAGAGAAAACATGTAGCATTTCAAACAAACGAACAAACACAGTGCGTAGTGAAATAACATACTCTATCTAATCGATCATCCCCAAAATCACTGCCCCAAAACACTGAATCGGATACAAGCAGATATAACTGTTTCTCAAAAACACTGATACTGATGCCCGCAGGCCTAATGCTCAAACTTACAAACTGATATGTACTTTTCTGTAGAGATACACTCTAAAAGCACATAGCAAGTAAAAGAGAGCCAAAACACCCCTATGTTGGGGTAGGGTTTCCCTGTCCTATTTTGTCAGGAGCTAGGGTTTCACTACGCACGCAGCGGTTTCAAACAACCTATATCGGGTAAGCAACCTGTCCTAGTTTGGAATGGCCACTATGGATTCCGAATATGCACTAGGTCGAATGGTCAAAAGGGTGCCCCGGTAAAATCGGGGTTTGTGTTCCCGTCGTGGCAAAGCTCGCAACCAGTCAGCCTTATGGCACGCTTCTCGAAGCAAGCCTCTGGCAAACCATTCAGGAATAGCATACGGCAAACACGGTGTCCTAGGCGCACCAATGCATATGCAATGCAAAGAAACACATAAGTGAAATCAAAATAAGATATCACAAGTTCGAGTCAAGCTCTCTAACTCCCCAACAGAGTCGCCAGAAACTGTAGACATCCCCGAACGTCCCGGGAGAGAACCCCCCATTTTTTTCGTTTATGGGTCTACTACAGCTCGGACTCAAATTGTCACGGTTCTTAATCTGAACCAAAGAGTCCAAATCCGGCAAATCGTTTTTGAAAATAGATTTTTTTGAAAGAAGTGCCAAACATGGACTGCTTTGCCAGATACAGAGTCGCCACCTAAATATTTTATTTTGGGGGAATTTAGGAAACCCTGACTCGTTTGCCTAAGGCCACGTGTCCGTCATCACCAAAGTTGCCTCAGCTCGGGAACTTGGGTATGATTGGGGAAGGTCACTTAGTGAGCACCCCCACTCACCCGATCAAAGATCGGCCTCTACTAACCATGATATCTAGTTTTGAAAACATTGTGTCCTCTTATTCCAGTTATTAGCCTAGATTTACTATGTGATGCGCACAGCAAAACAAGTATAGACTAGATCACCTAATTTGGAATCAAAGCATTGCATATCCGTTTCATTTAGGAAATGGTTTGAAATTTGCTACTCGCAAGTAGACTAAAACACGGATTTCAATGAGTTGTCCCAACTCAAACAATCCAACCTTCACCCACAGGCATTCAGGTAGGTAATCAAATAAGCATTTAGCCGCATGGTAAGCATACTGTCATGTTTAACATTTACACTCATGCGAGATGCTAAAACATAAAATACTTACAGTGTACTCCAAGCCAAAACAATAAACCTGTTAGCAATCATGCATGATCCAAGTCCATGTCAAGTGGCTAATGCAACGCATACGAATGTCACTAAAATAGTCTCGGCTAATCCTAGGATGGCATGTGGGATGCAACAAGTAGCACATATTCAAGTTAGATTTGGAATACTATGCTGTTAGCATGATGCGCCGAGCCCGGTGCATGCAATACTGATGAATGATGCACGCATGCATAGCATAAGGATGCTTCATTAAACATGTCCTAATACTAACCATCAAAAGCAGGTAAGTAAAAGGGAGAAAGAAGTGGGGTTTAGAAGACATGCACACACGCAACCACACTTATTACAAATTTTTCCTCACTCGGAGGGACTGAATAAGCAATACAAGCCGCCTAATTAACTAACTCACGAGCTAATTAATTATTACAAAACCGAATTAATAACTAGCTACAACTAATTATTACAGCAGTAAATGAATGCTATTCCAACTCTGTTTGGAGAAGAGGAAGGTATGCACGCTTGCTTTGGTTCTTCGCCTCGAAACACCTTCTGGTTGCTCTTTAGAGGCTCTGTTTGCAGGGTGTCTTCCAGTGCTTCTTACTGAGACTTACCAAAACATTGCTGGGGAACTCACCGGTGGCCTACCGGCCATGAAAGGAGCACTACCGGCCAAGGATGAGAGTCTACCGACCATCAATGGTGAACTGCCGGCCACTGGTGTGCTATGACACCAAGCTGCAACAAAGCACAAAATAGAGGAAATTGAGGGTTTCCCAAGGGTGTATACGAACTATGCCACCCCAAATCACCTTAAAACATCAAGGGAGAGGCCTAGTCGGATCCACGACCATCAATCACGCATCCCGATGCATGATGGCCGAAGATCCAACTTCTGCAAATCAATATGAAAATGAATGCACGAATAAAGCAAGTAATGCCTAGAACTCTATCATGGATCATCAAGAGCTTCGACGACCGAGAATTGAGACACGTTCCATCACTCGGAGTATGAAACGTCCCTCGTTCCTCGTGCTCGGACTAACACTTAATCCAAGCAATGCAACACATAAGCATGGCAAACATGCAATATGACCTAAGTGTGCAAACATGCAACTAACTCAAGCATGCAACAAGCATATAAGCATGATGTGAGGTGACAACCTTAGACAATCATGACAAAATGCAACATGAACGTGTGAACATGCAAAGCATGTGGAGTTAAACAAGTATGCAACAACATACCAAACGGAACAAGCATGTGACAACATGGTAAGATGGGCTTACACCAAAGAAGGACAGCTCTCAACTAGGTCCAAATCAGTAGTTAAAGTGATGGAATTGATGGCATGAAAAGCATACAAAGGCAAGGCAAGCATGCATGCCAAATGGCACAAGTATTAAGGCATAAAGAGGACAACTCTTAAGCACACTTAAGGAGCAACAAACATGGATATATGGCAATGGAGTAGGCTCTGAAATATCATGTAAAGTGATGCCAAATCAACTCAACAATGCAAGCAAAGCATGTTAGGATGCTCAAAGCTCAAAGTAAGCAAAGGGACTTAAGCCATGGCCATACAAGGCAAACCCCAAGGGGCCAAGGGGACCTAAAACAGTCTTAGGGTAGGTCAAAGCAAGACCAAAACCAAGCTCAAAGCTAGCCAACATAGGCTAGAACACAAAGCTACAAACAAGGATCATGCAAGGCGTTAAAGCGGCAATGCACTACACCTTTTGAAACCAATCATGACAAGACTTGGACAACATAAAACAGAGTTACATCATGGTATAATAAGACCCAAAATGCACTGAAATGATGAGCCGAAGGCTTAGGCTAAGTGGCATGCACAAAAGCTCAGTCTTGAGGCATAAAGCACAAGCTATGCAAAGCATTCAAAGCATATCAAATGCAAGTGTATGACAACATTTCATGGACTGAAATAGCATGTGGAATGAGGGCAAGGCATGCAAACATCACACGTATGGCATGGTAGGGGCCTCAAAACCTAAGACTAGCCTAAGCATTTACACTATAGCTATACAAAGCACGAGTGATATGGCCATGGCAGCCCAAAAAAGTCTAAGGACAGCCCAAAATAAGCATAAAATCATGTTAGATCAAAGCCAAAATATGCTAGGATGATGAGTCAAAGCATCATGCACAAGAGGCCGGTAAACAAGATTTGTTCTACACCTATATGGAGCATGCAAAGGATGATCAAACCAACTATGGATAGGGTCATGACATGCCAAATGATGACCAAATACATGCTGAAATGTAAACCAAACAAGCTAATATGGCATGGCAAAGCATGGAGCATATGAAGCTAGTTTAGGGGATTTACACTACAAGTGTATCATGCAAGCATGGAGTAATGAAACCAACCCAAAATAGATTCATGACATGGTAAAATATCACCAAAAACCTACTGAAGTTGACTCAACACAAGCTAAGCACACATGCTACTTTGATGAGCTATGGATGGAGTTACATAACACATACTAGATGCATGCAAAATATGATTGAACCAGCCATGGAAAGGGCCAAGGTAGGTCCTAAAAGTCAGAAAAATAGGCCTGAACCAAGCCTCAAAAATGCATAGAGGGATGGTCCTTTGGAAAGCCAAAAATGCAAGCGAAGAGGAACTAAAAGAGAGGGGGCCACCCCCTCTGAATGAGGACCTCAAAACCACACCTTTACCACTGAAAATACACTGGATTTCAGTGGTAAGGAGGCCAAACCAAGGCTACCTCGGAGGCCTCAAGGAATGGCTTAAAACAAAGCCGAACAAAGCATGCAAGGGGGTTACACACCCCTAACAGCAAAAGAACCTTAAACAAACTTAAAAAAACTCTTAAGTACGAGACTTTTTTCAGTTATAAGTAAAGCCCAAATCAATATGCAAGAGGGGCTAAAACAAGGTACAAGAAAGTGTTAAAATGGGGAAAATACTCACCCTTGAAGACTCTCTTCGAAACCAGCAACTTCAGGGGGTAGAAACTCACTTTTAGACCTCAAGAAGACCTCCCAAGAAGCTTAGTCCAATGGTGGTGGTGTATCTCTATAGGTTGTAGTGTAAAAGTGCAAGGAAATCCAACTTCAAAGCACAAAACACACACAATATAGAGAGAAAGGAAGCTTTTTCTCTTCAAAAGCTTAGAACCTGGTATAAGGAAGAAGCCTCTTCTTTATATAGAGGAATAAAAAGGCAAAGCTTCTTCAAGAAGCTTTGCAAGGCTTCCATCCCTCCATACGTGTATGGAGGGGAGCAAACCAAAAAACAGCTGGCTCAAAAGATCTGGAGGAAAACCAGCTGAGATAGGGGAGGTTCCGGCCATCATCAATGTCCGGCAGGGCATCACCAAAGGCCGACAGGCACAAAGACATGGCCGGCAGTGCCATTCCATGGCCAGCAGTTCACCAAAAGGACCACTAAGACAGGACCTAGCCATGGTCCAAAAAAGGACAGAAAGGATACAAGGTCCGAGAAGGTCGAACCGGTGACGTTCCGCAGCGACAGTCGAGTACTCAGTGAGCAATCGAACTTGTTGTTGGGTGTACCAGCAAGCACAACCAAGTCTTGAGGACGGTTAAAAATGGGGTGTCTACAGGCCACTCACAGCCAAAAATCACCACCGCCACAGCCGCAGATTACAGGTTCTTTCTCTCACTCTCTCTCGCTCTCGGTCTGTCTGTGTGTGTGTCTCTCTCTTTCTCGCTCTCTCCAATCCTTTGTCTCCCCATTTTCTGATTGTTCATTTAGGATTTAATTTCATGTTCATTTAGACTATTCTTCTGTTTCCCCCTTTTCTGATTTTTTTTTTTTTTGGTTGTTGCAGTTTCCCCCCCCCCCCCCCAGCTCTCTTTTTTTTTTCCTTGGACGTTGCAAGTAATGGGTTGCAATGCAAGAGTTTCAATCTCCCTTGGATGTGCAGTGTCTCCTATTTATAAATAGTTTATTTCAGTTTCATAGCTTCAACTTTTTTCACAACCTTGGAAGCTGCTCTGTTTTATGCCCAAATGATTGGATCCCTATAACATAGTGATTTGAACGTTCACATTTGTATGTTTTAATATGAATATTCACATCATGTAATTAACAACACAATGACAAAAATTCATTTCAAATTAATGTGAATATAATGCTGTGAATATTCATTTCAGTTGCATGATGTAATATTCACATCATTTAATTGATATCACAATGACAAAAATTAATTTCAAATTAATATGAATATAATGATAGTCAACATCTTGATGTATAGAAACTACCAAAACATAATGACAATCAACATTAAATATTAACATTAATAGGGGTAGAAGAGATTGATGGTGTTTTGGTCTTCTTACCTAAAAAAAGATTTAATAAAATAGTCAAAAATAATATGAATTAGATGGAATAAAACTCATAAAAAGAAGATTTATCAAAAGAACTCCCTTAAAATAAACCCTAAATGAGCTTACAGTAGACCAAATTAGATTTTCCAGAGCAATAAGAGGCAATCCAAACCCTTTACAATATATATAGAGCATGAGCGACTGTAATTGGAAGTTTGTGTGAGAGACTCCACCTTAATTTTTTTTTTATTTTATATTTTGATAACTTATTAACCAGCCCAATAGAAAGACTAATTTGGGTGACTATTCCAATCATTCACTGGCAAGAGACCCAATTAAAATAGAGACAAAGTCTCGTATAGATTGACATTAAAAAATTATGCATCTAGAAGGTTTCGAACCTAAGACCTTAGAGAAAACATAACCTCAAAATATTTGAAAAATTACAAATCAATATACTTTCTCAAATTAATTACAAATTTATAAAAATAAAATAAAAAATTATAACTTTAATTATTAAAGTTTGTCATTGAGCTCAATTTTATTTCCCTCCCATCAAATTTACGCCTGACTTGCTATTTTTTAAAAATATTTTATGAGAAATATAGTTATTATGAAAATTTTGGAAGATCTGTATGACAAAATTGGAAATTGATCGACTCATGAAATGGACCACATCACAAAATATTTTCAAGGGTCATAAAATAAACCAAGTCACCAAAGCTCCAGTTGTATCTAATTTATTGGAATTTGCTAGAGATGAACTTGTTTGGTAAATAAATTAAATTTGAATTTTTTTTAAAAAAATATTAGTTTTTTAAATTTCTATCTTAAACTTGTATTTGATTCATTAAGCTTATATGCACATAAAACTATATAAAAATAAAATTATTTGTCCACTTCTCGTAATGGACTCAATTAAAGATAAATCAACATTCACTTGAAATTTGAATTTATTTTAAAAAAATATTAATTTTAAAATTTTTTTTAATCTTAAACTTGAATTTGGTTTATCGAAATGAGATTTATGATGAACTCCACGGACTCAAATAACACCCCCTAATTCAAAATCTAGACAGAAAGGATCCTCCCTCTTAAAGCTCTTATGATACTAATCATAAAAACTTTGCATGCAACTATCATTTTCATATTCTATTATAGTTATGATTGTCCTCTGGATGTTTTGGTTGGTTTGGTTCAAGAAGTTAAAATGTCTCCTCTCTAATTTACAAATACAAAAAAGTTTTAGAGCTCTAATAAAAGAAATCTAATTGAGGGTGGACCCTATTGTGATAGTAATGTTTGTGTCTTATTTTTTTTTTTTCGAAAATGCTTGGAAGCTCTGAATATGGAGCTCCCCCCCCCTCCCCCACGATGTGATGGCTGTCTGCCCTTTTTTTCCTTTTTTTTTTTTTTTTGAATTTCCAACTTATTAGAGCTGGTTTAGTGCTCCTTTTTTAGAGCTCTGAATTAGCGCTCTCTCTCTCTCTCTCTCTCTCTCTCTCTCCATGTCATTAGAGCTCATTAGAGCTATTTCATTTAGGGGGATGTATCATTGTTGTTTACAAATATGGATTGGACCGTCCAGTTTTAACAGTTGGCTCATTTTTGGGATCAAATTCAATGATTCAAGTTCTTCATATTTTAAAGTTTGCACTACAAGAAATGTCACTTTTGGCTACCAAAATATTGGTCACCAAAAGTTAGAAATTTGGTCGCTAAAACAATTTAGCGACTAAAAGGTTTTGTCGCCAAGTTCGTCGCCTATACCTTGTCGGCGATAGCATTGGCGACTAAACTTTATTTGGTCACCAAAAGTGTAACATTTGCCTACTAAATTTCTTTTGGTCGGCAAATGTTAGCTTTTCGCCACTAAAACCAGTAGTCACCGAATGTGACTTTTGGCTACTAACATTCGTGTGGTCGGGGAAGGTGTTACTTTTTGCTACGAAAGAATTAGTCACCGAAAGTTAACATTTGGCTACGAATCCGTACTTAGTCGGCAAACGTGACATTTCGGCCACTAATTTTTTAGTCGCTAAGAGTTGTACATGAAAATTTTAACCAACTATTAGAGACTAAATATTTTGGTCACCAATAGAATACATTACTTTTTGCCACCAAATGTTTTAGTCGCCAAATGATACCCTTTTTTTTCCGTGACTAAAAAATTTAGTGGCCAATAGTTTCTTTCTCTCATTCTCAATTTTTTTAGCTACTAACTATTTAGTCACAAAAAAAAAATTGGTTATGTTTTTGCTACTAAATTATTAGTCACCAAAACATTTGATTACATATTCGGCTACCAAAATATTTGGTGGCCAAATACTTTTTGTTTTTTTTTTTTTTAAAAAAAAATTCTAAACAACTTGTATTCATTTTTAGTACAACCTGTATCCTATATAACCAATATAATCCATCAACGCTAAATATATTATCAACCATTCAAGCATTCAACAATGTGCACACATTTTAGCTCCAACCATCCAAAACATTAATATTGAACGTCCAATTCTATATATAATACAAATTTCATACGAACCAAGTCTAATCGAACGTCAATAATTTCATTTCATACATAATACAGGACTAACCAAATTAATTAACAAAAAGGACATATGTACCACAACCTAAATTAGCATATATGCTAATTTCTACCATGCCAAATTAGCTTATATTTACCACACCAAAAAAGTAATTTGTACAAACCACTATATATACGGGTAGACATATAAAAACAATGCCCTTCTGTACTTGTCAAAAAAAATCATATCCACATTTGTATGTCTAAAACCATCTGCAAATAAAAAAAAATGTCAAAAGTTATATTTATGGCAATTAAAGGGGCCACAGTCAACAAAAGCAATAAACAATTTCCCCAAAATATAACCGTACATAAACTAATAAGGAAAGAGTTAAGCAAACTATAGTTTAAGATGGTAGTACCAAAATAGTTGCCCACGACATGGGCATTTCATGTTCTACCACATATAGATGAGAATTCTTTCCTGGATTTAATCGAAAAAAATTTCAAAAATATATAGATGATAATATAAAAAATTTCAAAAATATAAAAATTTCAAAGGTAGTATTAGGGCATATACAATGTATTTATATATATATATATGTATTTATATATAGATGATAATATTTTAGTTTCAAAAATGCTTAATATCTCTCAAGTTGAACATAAGCAAATTTTGCTGCTATTTGCAACAAATCATTGCCAAAGAGATTGATGGCATGAACCATTAGCATAAAAGTTAAAGGACTTTTTTCTTAATAAATCAAAGGAGTGATTTCTTAAGATTAATTACATACCATAGTGGAGCAAATGTAGATGACAAATCAAGAAAAGGGTATGGCCACCTGTTGCAAATAGTTATAGTTATAGGAAATTAGAAGTGAGATTTTTGTAATAAAAGAAAAGAGTGTTAAAAGGGAGACGAGTTTACCAAAGCGAAACGCAGGCATGGACGATCCATTTTAAAATGTACATAAATAGCAGTCCACAGGAAAAAGTATACAATTCTAAACCAAGGGAACCGCTGGAAGAGAAAGACAAGTCTAAAAGATTAAATTGTGAAGCAAAATAGGAATTGAAATCAAGATAAAAGAACTGCAACATACCAAGCAATTCAAAGCAGTGTCACCGAGCAGAAAAACAACATTGATGGTATGCATATTTATAATCAACTACCATGTCAAAGATTAAGCACACTGTTTAGAAGACAAACAGAAGTTTTGATGATGAATCTTATGGATTTGCATGATATCAACTTTGCACCATATGGGTTTTACTCAAGGAAGCTAAATGATTTAGAAATTGACACATAAGAGGTTGATTTCATGTAGTTATATCTCTAATGATTTCATGTTATTTATGTTAATTGGTTACTTTATTAACATCATTTTTCATATTTTCATTGTTACCACCAAGTGATAATCTGGTTGAACAATAGAATATAGTAGTGTGAATTGTAGCTTACATATTCTTCATGTAGAAAATGCTACATTGTGAAGCTTCTTTACGATGTCAAATTCTAATGGTCGTAGAAAACAAATTGCATCTAGATACCTACAGTTCTATAGGTTGGTGAAGTAAGTTCGAAAAATTGAGTTCTATAGATACCTAGAGTTCTATAGGTTGTTTATAATGGATTTTTAGAATGTAACTTGTTTATGGCCTTGTAAAATTTTATATATATATAAAAAAAAAAATTGAATTTCTTCTTTAAATTTGAGACAAGTGGTTGTCATTTTAATGTTTTAAATAGTGAAGCAAACATTCTGGGTATGGTCATTGCACTAAGAAACTGTGAACTTTGTGTTCAACCTTTTTGTAGTGAATACCGTGATATAATAAATGCGGTGCTTTTTCATATATTTTTTCTATTTCTAGAACAAAAGAAAAAAAAAAGGGTGTTTTTAGCTTTATTAGTCATGAGTACCTATGTTTTTATTTTTTGTATCCACTTTGAAGCAGATGGAGGTCATCAGTTGCAAGGCCAATCAATGGACCAAGAGCGATGGAGAAAAGCAATGATCGATGATCATACTGGAGAAGGTAATAGGGTAGTTGAAGGTTCAGACGCCAACAAGATGGCTACAGATGGAAGAGTTGGTTTGGGAGGCGAAAATGCAAAACAGCCCCCGAATCACTGTTTTTATTCTTGTATTATGTATGGATTTAAATTATTGACGTTGGATTAGACTTGGAGTGTATGGAATTTGTATTATATATAGAATTGGACGTTGAAGATTAATTTTTGAATGCTTGGAACTGAAATGTGTGCACGTTGTTGAATACTTTAATGGTTGATAATATATTTTAGTGTTGATGGATTATATTGTTTATACCGGGTACAGGTTGTACTAATAATGAAGACAGGTATATAAATTTTTTTTAAAAAAAAAAAAAAAAAACCAAAACAAAAAATTATTTGGCCACCAAATGTTTTGGTAGCCAAATAGGTAATCAAAAGTTTTGGCTACTAATAATTCAGTAGCAACAACATAACCCAAAACGTTTTGTGACCAAATAATTAGTAGCTAAAACAATTGAGAATGAGAGAAAGAAACTATTGGCCACTAAATTTTTTAGTCACGGAAAAAAAAATGGTATCATTTGGCGACTAAAATGTTTGGTGGCAAAAAGTGAAGAAGTGAATGTTAAGAGGCTTTTGGCTACGAAACTTTTAGTGGGCAAAAGTAGCAACGACAAAAATTACTTAGTCGCTAAAAATATGTATTCTATTGGTGACCAAAATGTTTGGTCTATAATAGTCTTTCTCATTTTATGGCAGCAATTTTAGTGACTAACACTTTAGTCGCCGAATGCACCTTTTGCCGACTAAATAATGTTTCATAGCCAAATGAGTACTTTCGGTGACCAATTATTTAGTAGCTAAAAGTGACACTTTTCCCGACCAAACCAACTTAGTAGCCAAAAAGCCTCATTCGTCGACTAAAGGTTTTTGTGGCAGAAACATAACATTTGCCGACTAAACTAAATTTAGTAGCTAAATGTAGTCACTTTCTGCGACCAAACAAAGTTTAGTCGCCAATACTATCGCCGACAGGGTAAAGGCGACGAGCTTGGCAACAAAATATTTTAGTTGCTAAATTGTTTCAGTGACTTTTGGCGACCAATATTTTGGTCGCCAAAAAGTGACATTTCTTGTAGTGTACACAGAGATAACCATATAGACATTATTAGTTCACAACTTTCATTTGTTTGTCTAACGTACAATGTGAGAGATCAAACAAGTTCCTTGAACATTCAAATCTACAAGTTTCATTCAATCTCAGGTAGATATAGCTATGCAAATTGGGAGCTCAAATCTCACATTTGCAAGAAGAAAAAAAAATTACACATTAAGCACAATTTCTAAGTTATAACTCAAAAATTAAAGTAAAATCCAATATAATGGCCAAAGGGACCATTTAGAAAATACATGGACAGTAAATTGACAAAAATTGGACCATCCACTTAAATAGCAACGTGTCTAAATGTCTGAGGGCATGCAACACAGCCATTACTAGCACACATTTGTTAACAGTTAACTACAAAACCAAAAGAAAGAATTGTGCTCATTTTGAGAATTGTACTCTATTCCCAGCAAAAGGAAAGGTGGAAATGGCATGAAAGATAGATTCCATTGGGTATTTTGTTAAAGACCATATAATGTCAAAAGGGTTAGAATTTCAATACACAATTCATATATTTCTATACACTTTCTACATATTCGAATCTACTTTTTACACATATACCCGATTAGATGGGGTGGTTAGCATTTCCTTTTTTTGGAATTACTTTTCCTAAAAGAAGATACCCTCAAAAGCTCGACGAAATGCCATTGCTTCTGCCTTCTGCACTGGATCTCCATAGCCTGCATCGTTTACAGGAGCAGTACCTGTTGACTCCTTATATATCTTATCGAAAACACAAAACAAAAGTGAAGAGCAAACAAGGTCAGTTCCCTCACATACATATATTTTCCTATTGAGATTCATAAAAATTAAAAAAAGAAAAGAAAGGAAAAGAAACAGGAATGAGTGAGAGAGAGAATTGGCACATATTAAAAAAAAAATAGTAATAATGTTGAACAATCTTATCCATGCAAAAGAAATAAAAAAATTTATATTAACACGTTATATAATAGTTTTTATATAAAGATGTGGTTACAATATCTAAAAGCCACCAACCATAAATTATTTAAAACCCATTACATTCTTTCTTGACATTAGAAAAATGGACATAACAACCCTAAATAGGGTAATATAATAAATAAATAAATGAAAATCTGTCAGAAAGTTCCTAGAACACATGCATTTTACACAAATCATCGACAGTTCATAAAGCATGTGCATCTTACATAAACATGCATTTCAGTTCCTTGAGCCCTTGCCCTAAGATGAGTTTTTTAACTGATTATATATGCCCCTTCATATTTCTCTCCTCTCATTCCTTCTGTCCATTGAGAACAGGCACAAACTGTTAATAAAGGATAGACAGATAGAAAGACAAGGATTCCAAAAACAGCCCACTTAAAGCCCATCATTAGCCAATAAAGGAGCTCTTGCATAGAAAGTCATGTTTGTTAGAAATTTTAACTTTTAGGAGTTTCTACTTTGGTTAGAATTTCCCTAAATTCTAAGTAAAGCTAGGAGTCCTTTCCGGGGCTACTGTCTAGCCTGTTATTAGTTTATAAAATTTCTATTGCAAGAAATGCTATTGGTTAAATGTATAAGAGAGAGTTTGATAAAAGTAGGATATGTCTATACTTTTGACAATCATGTTAAACCAATCAATCAATTTCAATCTCCCCTTCAACTATATGCAAGACTTTGTAATGAATGAGATAAAAACCAATAAAAAGGGACTACTTACTGAGTACAGAAGTAAAATATTTAAGTTGTACAAAAACTTGGGCAGTCCACAAGATAACCCCAGAAGGCAAACAAGATGTTCAAGTTTTCCCTTAATAAACTATTGGAGAAGACACACAAAATCGATTACAGTGGCAATGCAGTTTGTTGATACATTTCACAACAACATAATGGGCAAAGATTAACACAATCGAGTAATTGAAATCAAGTGTTGACTAAATAAAGTTGAACATACCCTGCATTTCACCTCAGTATGCAACTGTCACAATTCTTTGAAGCATATATACAAACAGATAATGAGCTTATATGCTTTGCACACACATTAAGCTAAAGAACCAACACAATTGTCTTAACAACTAAACTTAACACTGCCCACAGTAGATGTAAGGTTCATATATGCAAGTTGAACATTGCCGGCATTTCACCTTATTATGCAATTGGAACAATTCATTGAAGCATATAAACAAACAGATAGTGAGCATAGATTCTTTACACTCTTTTAACATAAAAAGAGCCAACACCATTGCATTACCTAACAAGCTAAAATAAACACTGCCCACTATAAATATATGCGCCATATATAAAGGAAGAGAAAAGGGACACCTTAAGAGCGCGTTTGTTGAAATGGAGCTTCCTTAAGTGGTTGATGGTGTGAAAGACATGGCCTCTGTGAATGGGAAATCTGTCACCCATCCAGCTCTGGAAGGCAAACCCAGCAGGCTCTATTCTTGGGAGCTTCTCAATCCTCCAACACAAACTCTTTGGTTCTTCTTCTTCTTCTTCTCTTCCTCCTTTGTGGGTCGAAACTGAAGTCTCATTCTCAGATGAATAATGATTATGAGGGGGGAGGGTGGAGAAGCTGAAACTTGAAGAATGGAATTGGGTAGCGGCAGAGAGAGAGATTGAAAGATAGAGAGAGGGCAAAATAGAGAGAGGACATACCAGGGGCAATGCTCCAATGGTGGATTGATGGTGGTGCTCGTGTGCGAAGGCAGTGATGCTCCCGTACCCGACCACGATGGAGACAAAGGCAAGAGAGAGAGCTAGAGGAGGGCAGAGGCGTGAGAGAGTGAGAGAGAGAGAGAGAGAGAGTCACAGAGTGAGAGACAGACAAACGTATGAGAGTCTGAGCGTGTGGAAGTGTATTTGTTAAACCCAGTTTATTTTCTTTCTGACCAATTTTTGTAGTCACCAATAATAAATAAAGATGTTTTCCCGACTAACGATTTTAGTAGCCAATTAATTTTTCCTCCAAAATTTGAAGTCTAATTTTTAAATTTTTCAATTATAATCGCCGACTAAAATTTAGTCGCTAAAAGTAAATTAATACCGACTAAAATATTTTTAGTAGATAAAGATTATACATTAGGGACCAAAATTTTTTAGTTGCCTATAGGGTAAGTTATTAGCGACCAAGTCATTTTTAGTAGCCTATTGGGTAACTTTTTAGCTACTAATTGTATTTTAGTCGCCTATTGTGCTATTTTTAGCGACTAACTATTTTTTAGTCGCTGATTGGGTCACTTTTTAGCTACTAATTATATTTTAGTCGCCTATTGGGCTATTTTTAGCGACTAACTATTTTTTAGTCGCTGATTGGGTCAGTTTTTAGCTACTAATTGTATTTTGGTCACCTATTGTGCTATTTTTAGCGACTAACTGTTTTTTAGTCGCTAATTGGGTCACTTTTTAGCTACTAATTGTATTTTAGTCGCCAATAAGTAATATACGGCTACTAAAAAAACTTAGTACCTAAAATATGAAACATTGCCGACCAATTCAAATTTTAGTCGCCAAAGTGCTGACTTTTGGATACTAAATTAATTTAGTAGCCAAATTTAGTCGCTAAAAGTGTAATTTCTTGTAGTGTTATCGATTGAATTATTCATACAAAAAATTAAATTAATTAGATAATGGTAACCTTATGTTCGGAATCAATTTTATATGTAAAAATGATGAGTGTAATTATTCATTTTTTTAAAACAAAACCGATTCAAACATATAGTTAACATTATTTAATTAACTTAATTTTTTTATATGAATGATTTACGTGATGAAATTTAATTAGATTAAGTTAAGTTGGACATAAAATAAAATATTAAATTTTAGCATACAAGACCAAGTAAACAAGCAAAGTATTCAATTTTCTTAAGAGGTGATAAACGACAGTCCAATTAGTTTATTTTTTATTTCTTAACCAAATTAATTTTTAATTTTTTAAAAAAAATTCTAAAAATCAAACCATACATAGCCTAAGAATATTTTGATAAGTCATTTCTTAAGTTGGTAACTTATTTAATTATTTGTTAATTTTACGATATTTTTACCATCAAGCCTGTTTGGTAACCATTTTGTTTTCAGTTTTCAATTTATATTTACAAAAATTTTAAAAACTGTCATAAAAACTTATTTGATAATTTTTTTGATTTATAAATGGTTGTCTCAGTTTGTAAATTTGAGGAAAAAAACATAAATTCAAAAAATGAGCTTACGTTGGTTTTTAAACATAAATTTAAAAACTTTACTAATAAAAAAAATTTCAATTAATTTTTTTTTTCAATTAATTATTTTCCAATTAATTTTTTTTCTAACTAATACTAACTAAAGGGACAATTGGTAATGCTACTTTAAACCTTAGGGAGGGGATTGTAATTTATAAAATGTGAGGGGTGTCAATGTAATTTACACAATGAGGGCAAAATTGATATTTAAAAAAATTTAATTGCTGAGGGGGGAAATTTGTAATGAAACTTTAAATCTCAAGGGGAGATATAATTTCCAAAAGGTAAAGGGAGAACTGTAATAACCATAAACTTCAAAGGGTGTCAGTATAATTTATCCAAATTTAAAATAATTTTTTAAAACTATGACATTTTCTCTAAATTCAATTGGACTACCAACCTGCCCCATTGGTTCGCTTTAAACGTGCTCTGCCGACACATCAGATTAGGAAATATGAATTAAGCATTACTCATTCCCATCTTGGATAGAGCTACCATTACTTGAGAATACTCTCATAAAATCATGTGGAAATTTGTCTCTATCATATCTTATATAGATTCCATATAAATCTCATATTATATAAATTAATTTTTATCTTATAATTATTTATTCAGAAAATTTTGAATGAATAAGTCTAAGTTAGCAGATTTTTTCTAGCTAGAATGTTAGGAATATAAATTTTTTTATTAAATTTTTTACTAAGTACTCATATGAATGTAAAACTCATACCCATGTTAATGTTTGGAAAAAAATTGATAGAAATTTTAAGGTCACTAACTGTGTGGGTGAAAATCTGACCACACTGCCAACTTAGTATTCAGTTGGAGAGCACTGGCAGAATAGATAACACCTGTCTAACCTGCAACAGAAAGAGAAGATTCTAGCGGTGGTTCGTCCACCCGGGGGCACTCGGACGATCAAGTCAGTATATCTCTTACAGATAATTGTAGACACCCCATTTTTGACCGACCTTAAGACTCAGACGTCACCGATTGAACGCTCGGTGATGTTGCATATTGTGCTCGTTCAGAAGTCTCAGAGCCGCGGCCGCGCGCCCTGCCTCCGGACTTCCGAACTCTCTTCTGTGCCTTGTCTCGGTTTGCGAACCAGACTCAGTTTTCTCTGTTTCTTTTCCTGAGGGAGGGAGAGGTCCCGTAGACCATCTCTCAGTGGCCGTGGGCTACATTTCGTGGCCGTAGGCCATTTTGCCCATTTCGGAGCCCGGTTCCCGGTTTTCGGCCGTCGGTAGGTGCCTCCGTTCGGGACCACCCAACCATCTCCGATTTCTCCGGTTTCTGGCATACATCTCATTTACTCCCTTTTGAGGGACACTGGGGTCTTAGATACCCACTTCGCGGCCAAACACCACTTTCGGTGCTTAACGGCCGGTTTTCGGGCCCCGAACCTCGCGGTTTGGCCCCCGAGCATTCATTTTGCATCGGTTTTTGTTCATTTTTGGAAGGTACCTCTGTTTTATCATAACGAGGGACACTGGGGTCTTAGATACCCACTTCGCGGCCAAACACCACTTTCGGTGCTTAACGGCCAGTTTTCGGGCCCCGAACCTCGCGGTTTGGCCCCCGAGCATTCATTTTGCATCTGTTTTTGTTCATTTTTGGCAGGTCCCTCTATTTTATCATAAGGAAGGTCACTGGGGGTGGGATCCTAGCAATTGTCTCAGCAACCAGTTATGCTCTTCCGGCGCCCCTCGGGGCCCATTTTTCTCACTTCCGGGCTAATGTTGAACACCCTAAGGCCATTTTCTTCGAGCCTAAACCACATATTTGTGTTGTACACACATGGGAGGACCCTAAAAAATGGTGCTCGGCCAGTAATTATTCTTTTCATTTTTGAGCCTCTCCTAGGGTTGGATTGTTGCTTCTCCTTGTTCAGAGTTGCCAAATTCCAACCACAGGGCCTTGAAGAGGAGACATGGGAGGACACCAATGTATAGAGCTCGGCCAGCAATTCTGACTTTCCTTTTTTGCCGCTAGCCGGCCGACTAGGGGAGGTGGCTGGCCGGCCACCTCCAATAAAAATGCCTGGCCGGCCTGCATCCTCTCAGTGCATACTTTACAGTTGTATAGCTGTTTCCCCCAGATAAGACCTGTATCCGGGGGATATTTTGGAGGGGAAAGCTTAGGTGCATTTCCCTCCACCTTTACACCCCTCCTTTTGTCCATATAAGGCAGCCAAGAACTTGTCCCAAGGGTTAGAAAATTTGCTCTCAAGCATACATACACTCCTCTATCTCCATTTCTCTAAAATCTTCAAGTTTTGGTACCTTTTGTTCATCATCATCAAGCACTACCATCACCACTCCATTTCCAGCAACAAGAAGAGGTTCTTAGAGGCTTAGAAGCAACATTTCTCAAGACAAGAAGCAAGGAAAGAAAGGTCTTCAAGGGTAAGTCTCAATCCCTCTCTTTTACACCATTTTCTTGTCTCTTTTCTTAACCCTACTTGCTCACTGTTTTGAGCTCCGACCAATACTGAAAGTGGTCCTCTTTTGAGCTATTCTTGATGTTTGTTTAAGGGCTCAACCCTGTTTGAGCCCTCCATCTTACACTTCCTTCAATATCCTCTTATATGCCATTATTTTGCATTGAATATTTGGCCTATGTGTGATCTGATTTGGAGCATCTCATGAACTGATATTGTGTCTATTTTGAGCCCCTCTTCAACATTGAAGAAGGGCTCAACCTTGTTTTCATGCTCCATATGCCACTTACTTTGAATCCATGTTTAGCCCTTGTTTTTGCATGCTATTTATAGCCCATGAGTGATCTGTTTCCGAGCATAATATAAACTGTGAGTGGGCCTATTTTGAGCCCCTCTTCAATGTTGAAGAAGGGATCAACCCTGTTTGGCCTCTCTATCATGCACTTGCTTTGTAATCTCTCATATTTACCGTAAGTTTGCATGATTTCTTTGGCCTACATGCAATTTGTTTTGGAGCATGTCATGAACTGTGGGTAAGCTTATTCTGTGTCCCTCTACAACATTTTAGAAGGGATCAACCTTTTTGGGGGTCTCCATGTTGTGCTTGTCTTTATATCTCTCTTTGGCCCCCATTTTTGCATGCTTTTTAGGCCTATCTAGCTTCTGTTTTCGGCCATCATCAGTACTGAAAATATCCATATTTTGGCCTTCTCTTCATGTTTTGTTAGGGGTCTTAGACTGTTTGGTGAATGTTTGGTATACCTCTCTTTATAACTCTCTTTTGGCTCACATTTTGCATGCTATGTTGAGCATATCTACATATTGTTTTGGGGGTTTTCATAAGCTGTAGATGTTCATATTTTTGGTCCCCCTTAAATGTTGTAGAACTGTATTTTTTAGTTTGAGCATTTCATATACCATCTGCTTCATTGTTCCCCTCTTTTCCCCCATTTTTGCATGCTATTTTTGCCATACTTGTGATTGTTATTTAGCCATACTTTGTACTGGAAAAATGCTAGTTTAGGGACTGCCTAACATCTGTCTTTACACTTCATGTCCATATTGTGCATGTTTGGCATAGCTGCAAGTCATTTCGGATGCTTAGCATAGCATTTCGGGCATCGGGAGTAATTTTGCTATAATTCGGGGGCTGTTTTTGCATCATTTTGGCTGCTGAAATTTGCATTTTCCATATGCCATATGCCACGTCTCATTTCGTATGCCATTTCATGCCTTAGGGCCATTGTCTCGGTTTGCGTGCCCGCGTGCACGCATTTCGAGGCATTTCATTTTCATCTCTCGGCCTCTTACGTGAGTGTGGCTGAGGCCCTCTCATGTTGGTATAAGCCCATCATTGCATTTGCATGCCATTTCATGCCTTAGGGCCATTGCCTCGGTTTGCGTGCCTGTGTGCACGCATTTCGAGGCACCTCAGTTTCATCCGCCGGCTTCTTATGTGAGTGTGGCTGAGGCTCTCTCATGTTAGTGTAAGTCCAATTGTATCGCGTGTGCCATTTTATGCCTTAGGATCATTGCCTCGATTTGCGTGCCCGCGTGCACGCATTTCGAGGCATCTCATTTTCATAGCATTGTGCATGCTAGGATTGTATTTTAGTTGCATTCATGCATATCATGCATATTGCATCGTGTTCGGGATAGGAGTTAGCCCGGGCACGGGAAACGAGGTGCGTTTCGTACTCCGAGTGACGGAACGGGTCTCAATTCCCAAGTCACCGACACTCCGGATCACCCATGATGGAGTTAGGTCTAGTTGTAGAATTCATATGCATTCATCCTATATTGAGTTGTGCAATTCGGCTCCTCGGCCATCATGCATCGATATGCGTGATTGGTGGCACGAGGATCGAGGCATGCATATATTTGTGAAATACATTGCTATGCCCCTTTCCTGCTCTCTGTTGCAGCAAAATCAAGAATCAGCAACTTTTCGGAATCTGGCACACATTTCGAGAAACATTACAAACAGAGGCTAATTGGGGCATCCCAGTGGATTTCCACACAAAAAGCAGCCCAAACATGCAGCATTCATCAAAATCAAGGCAGTCCTTGGCTTGCATGCCAGTTTACAATTTTTCTTAGTTAATTTGTTAATTAATTGGGAATTTGTATATTATCTCGGACTGTACTATTCTTTTATTTCGGACTGTATTATTTATTCGGACCCTCTGCGCGAGGGCATAATTGTAATAAGTGTGGGTGAGTGTGATATATGTCTTCCAACCCCCACTTCTTTCTCTCTTTTATTTATCCGCTTACGATGGTTAGATATAGGGCATATTTCAATTAGCATCTGAAGATGACAAAGATGTTTGCATCATTCATCTGTTTTGCACGCACTGAGCTCGGCGCATCATACAAACTGCATTTGTATTTCAATTCCAAATTGAATACGTGTTAAATGTAGCATTCCATATGCCATGTTTAGGACAGCCGAGCCTGCTATAGTTGCATCTTTGCATGTGTTGCATTAGGCATTTCTATGTATCTAGGATCATGCATGGATTTCTAATCGGTTTTCTGTTTTGGCTTGGAGTACTCGGTAAGTTTTATGCTTTAGCATCCTCGCATGCGTGTAAGTGTCTGCCATGAATAGCATGCTTACCATGAGGCTAAATGTTTATGTGATATAACTGCCTTGAATGCCTGTGGGTGGAGGTTGAGTTACTTGGATTGGGACAATTCATCAAATGCTTGTTTTAAGCCCACTAGATAGTGGCAAAATCATGTTTTCTAAGCCCACCCGAGGGTGGCAAATCCACGTCTTAGCCTACTTGCGGGTAGCACCATCAAACCATTTTCAAACAAACAAACATGAAATGTCTTGTTCCAATTCAGGCGATTCAGTCTATACTTGTATGCTGTACGCATCACATAGTAACCTAGGCTAATAACCGGAATAAGAACTCACAATGTTTTCAAAATCAGATATCATGGTTAGTAGAGGCCGGTCTTTGACCGGCGAAGCGGTGCTCACGGTGACCTTCTAATCGTACCCAAGTTCGAGCCGAGGCAACTTTGGTGATAGCCGGACACGTGGCCTTTGGCACCGAGTCGGGGTTTCCTAAATTTCCCATTTTAAAATATTTAGGTGGCGACTCAGTCTGGCGGCGATCCATGTTTGGCACTTCTTCCAAAAATCTGTTTCCAAAAACGATTTGCCGGATTTGGACTCTTCGGTTCAAGATTGAGAACCGTGACATTTGAGTCCTTCGAACTGTAGTGACCCAATATCGAACCAGAACGGGGGGACTCGCACTCCCCTCTCCCCGGGATGCGTTCGGGGACGTCTACAATAATCAATAGTGCAAACTCACTATTCAGAATATAAATTGCGTACCTTAGACCCACGGGGGTGCCTTTTTTTTTATAGTTAACTCAATCTTAGTCCCGATAGAAGCCTGACTTCTATGGACTCCCATTCAGTGCTTACTTTGGACTTCTCAAGAGATAAGGATAGATTCCCTAAGAACATTATCCTTATCCATCTTGAAGTCTTTCCTCATTCTAGGACTCTTGTCCCTTATCCACTTATCTCGGATTCCGAAATCTTCGGAGATAACCTCGGCCACGCCGAGATTATCTCGGCGTTACGACCAGGACACGTGGCATCTCGGCTGATACATCGGCGTCACCTTGCCACGTGTTGGTACTCAAAATTATATCCCCACAACTGCCCCCTAGGTTCTATTACCTCGGCATTCTGAGGTGATGGAACCTATATCGGTACCTTCTTCCAGTATGTCGGCTTAAATTATTTTAGCCGAGATCATTGTTTAAGGCCGACAAGTCTCCCTTAAGAATCAAGAATTCTAGTGAATTCTTTCACTCGTATGAGCTGTCATGCATCACTATTCCATCGTTTCATTCACGCGTCTTATCCTTATTGGATCGTGCATGTGACGTGCCTATAAGCCATCTTGTGCCTGTGTGTGCCGTCTGACGCATTCACTGCTCTAGGCGCATTAACTGCCCTTTTTTTCCGTCGTTTCAAGTTTTAACAAAAACTTTTCCCTCTTCTTTCATTTCTTCACTTTTCATTCGATACTCTTGTTTTTTCTCTCTCTTACTTTTTTCTCTTGAATCCGCCATTGTTCTAGACTTCAAGCTCTACAACTGCCTTCATTCCTCCCTCTGGATGAAGCTTTCGCCGTTCTGTTACTTCTGTAACCATCGCCTGACCTCGACGATATTCATACCGGCTTCACTTTTTATGGTAAGCCACTGTTCCTTTCGTTTTCAATTCTCTGATGCTCTTTACTACTTGTTGCCATTACTGCTTTATTTAAACATTTGATTTGTGAATCTCATATCTGAGTGTGTTTATTCCACGATTTTTCCCTTGCCCAAGTCTTGAACACACGCATTGTTCACCATTTTCTTGCACTTTTGCCACTGTTCTTGACCTTGTACCCCTTGTACTCACTATGTTCTTGATAGTCCATCTTTGTTCTTCATTCTGAAACTTGTTCTTGTTTTCTGGTTTTTGTGTCTTTTCCAGATTTGTACCTTCAATCTTCGTTTCCATAGACTTAGGTTTGGGATTTGTCTGTAGAACCCATAATTTAGGAAAAAACTAAAACCTGCATTTACCTAAGTGATTGCCGAGGTCCCAATAACCCTTTGAAAACATCTTCTAAAATCCAACCCCTGTGATTAAGCCGATATCATGGGTATTGTAACAACGCCCGCGGGGGACCTCGCTACAGTTCGGACTCGATTTTGTTGCGGTTCTAAATCTCGAACCAAAGAGTCCAAATCCGGCAAATCGTTTTGAAAACAGATTTTTTGAAAGAAGTACCAAACATGGACTGCTTTGCCAGATAACAGAGTCGCCACCTAAATATTTTAAAATGGGAAATTTAGGAAACCCTGACTCGGTGCCGAAAGGCCACGTGTCCATCATCACCAAAGTTGGCTCGGGAACTTGGGTACGATTAGGGAAGGTCACATCGTGAGCACCCCCTCTCGCCCGGTCAAAGACCGGCCTCTACTAACCATGATATCTGCTTTTGAAAACTTTGTATGCTCTTATTCCGGTTATTAGCCTAGGATTACTATGTGATGCTCGCAGCAAACAAGTATAGACCGAGTCGCCTGAATTGGAACAAAACATGGATTTGCCACCCTCAGGTGGGCTTAGGAAAGCAATGATTTTGCCACTATCTAGTGGGCTTAAAACAGGCGACGAATTGTCCCAATTCAGATAACTCAACCTCCACCCACAGGCATTCAAGGCAGTTATATCACATAAGCAAATAGCCTCATGGTAAGCATGCTATCATGGCAACACTCACACACATGCGAGGATGCTAAAGCATAAAACTCACCTAGTACTCCAAGCCAAAACAAAAAAAACCGATTAGAAATCATGCATGATCCTAAAAATGCAGAATGCCTAATGCAACACATGCAAAATGCAACTATAGCAGGCTCGGCTATTCTAAACATGGCATATGATGATGTTACAGCTAACATGTATTCAACTTGGAATTGAAATACAAATGCAGTTTGTATGATGCACCGAGCCCGGTGCATGCAAAACAGATAAATGATGCAAACATGCTTTCATACTGTATGCTAATTGAAATATGCCCTATATCTAACCATCCAAAGCGGGTAAATAAAAGGGAGAAAGAAATGGGGGTTGGAAGACATACATCACACTCACACACCCTTATTACAGTTGTGCCCTCGCTCAGAGGGTCCGAATAAATATACAGACCCAAATGAAAGAATATTACAGTCCGAAATAAATATACAAATTTTTAATTAATTAACAAATTGAACTAAGAAAGTCAGAATGGCGGCGAGGTGCTGGAATTGCTTCGATAGATGATGCATGTTTGGTCGCTGGTGAAATCCACTGGGATGCCCCGATTAGCCTCTGTTTGCAGTATTTCTCGAAATGCGCGCCGGACTCCGGAAAGCCGATAATTCTTCATTTTTGCTGCAACGGAGAGCAGGAAAAGGGCATAGCAGTGTATTTCACAAATGTACGCATGTCTCGATCCTCGCGCCACCAATCACGCATATCGATGCATGATGGCCGAGGAGCCGATTTGCACAACTCAATATTGGGATGAATATAGATGGATGCCACACCAAAACCTAACTCCATCATGGATAATCCAGAGTATCGGTGACTTGGGGATTGAGACCCGCTCACATTTCGAGTCTGAAAGCGTGCCTCGTTTCCGTGCAATATGCATGATATCGTGAAATGCAAGCGATATATGATACTGATGCACAATGCTATGAAAATGAGATGCCTCGGAATCGTGCTCACCGCACGCAAACCGAGGCGATGATGAAATATAAAAATCGGATAAAACCGAAGTCCGCCGAAGTGCGACCCCACAGGCACTCAAACCAAGGCGATGATGAAAGATGAAAATCGGATAAAACCGAAGTGCCTCGAAGTGCGTGCCCACGGGCGCGCAAACCAAGGCGATGATGAAAGATGAAAATCGGATAGAACCGAAGTGCCTCGAAGTGCGTGCCCACCGGCGCGCAAATTGAGGCGATGATGAAAGAATGAAAATCGGATAAAACCGAAGTGCCTCGAAGTGCGTGCCCACGGGCGCGCAAACCAAGGCGATGATGAAAGATGAAAATCGGATAAAACCGAAGTGCCTCGAAGTGCGTGCCCACGGGCGCGCAAACCAAGGCGATGATGAAAGATGAAAATCGGATAGAACCGAAGTGCCTCGAAGTGCGTGCCTGCGCAAACCGAGGCGATGATAAAGATGAAAATCGGATAAACCGGCAAGTGCCTCGAAGTCGTGCCTGCAGTAGCATAACCGAGGCGATGATGAAAGATGAAAATCGGATAAAGCGAAGTGCCTCGGCGCGTGCCTGGTAGCGCAAACCGAGGCGATGATGAAAGACAAAAATCGGATAAAACCGAAGTGTCTCGAAATGCGTGCCCACGGGCGTGCAAACCGAGGCGATGATGAAAGATGAACATCGGGAACAATCGAAGTGCCTCGAAGTGCGTGCCTGGTAGCATAAGCGGCGATGATAAAATGCAATGAAATGACACACGGAATGCCGCGATGGACTTACACCAACATGGGAGAGCCTCAGCTCACTCACATAGGAGGCCGTCGGGTAAAAACAAAGCTGTCTCGAAACGCGTGCCCGCGGACACGCAAATCGAGGAATGCACAAAATGGCAAACAGAATGCAGTGATGGGCTTATGCCAACATGAGAGAACCTCAGCCGCACTCACATAGGCTGCCGTCGGATAAAACAGGGGCGCCTCGAAAGGCGTGCACACTGGCACGCAAACCGAGGCAACTAAAAAATGATGCAAATGGCATAGGGAATGATATGTAAGCATGGCAATGGAATTTCAGCACCTAAATAAAGGGGAAAATAGCCCCGAGACAATTCGAAATAACACTCGAAGCATGCATTCATCCCGAAAGTGTGAAATTAAGCCCCGAAATGGCCTATAGCCATGCTATTCATGCAAAATATGATCATGGAAGCAAGAACAGTAGCAAGGCAGTCCCAAATATGGCATTTTTCAGTAACAAACATGGCCAAAATGCAAGCATAGGTAGATCAACAATAGCATGCGAAGTTAGTGGCCAAAAGAGGGGTATTGAGACAAGTGATATATGCAAACCCCAAATGGACAAACTTTATTCTACAATATTGAAGATGAGATAAAAATAAGCACAATTGCAGAAGATGACATCCTCAAAATCAGAATACAAACATGCTATAAAATCCATGCAAAGTAAGCTTCCAAATAGGCTATATCATGAGACATGCAATGCACACACCAAATGACAAAACTTTCCTCATGAAATATGTAAAGGGGGTCAAAATAAGACCAAAATAAGTAGGGGTCGAAGTCCCAAAAACAAACGCAAATAGGTCAAAAATTGCATGCAAAAATGGCACACTTGATGGAATTTGAAGGAGGTGGTATATACAATGACCAAATGAGGTTGAGCCCTTCTACAATATTGTAGAGGGGCTCAAAATGAGCACAAAACCAGTAGGGGTCGGACCTCTGAAAACAAAAGGAAATAGGCCTAAACTAGCATGCAAGATAATGGCATAAAAGCTAGGTATTGAAACAAGTATATCATAGGAGCATCAAATGAAGTTGAGCCCTTCTATAAAGTTGTAGAGGGGCTCAAAAAAAGCACAAAAGCAGTATGGGTCGGAGCCCCAATTCTCAACCAATTGGAGTATAGAAATGAATCAAGAAAAAGCCCTAAGAGTTGGTTTTGAAGACTTACCCTTGAAGACTTGTCTTTCTTTGATTCTTGGCTTTGATTTGTAGCTTCTCAACCTCTGAAATTCACTTCCTAGCTGCTGGAATGGTAGTAAGGATGGTGAGGCTAGGTGTTGATGAAGAGAAGACCTAGGGACTTAGAAGCTTTTTTGAGGTTTTGAGCTATGAAAATGGAGGAATTTGAAGATGATCCCTTGAGACAATTTTTTCCAACCTTGAAGAAGGAGAGGGAGGGCCCTTCAAATAGACAAGAAATGGGGTGTAAAAGGGGAGGGAAAGCACCCAATCTTTCCCTCCCGAAATATCCCCCGGATGCCCCGGGATATGTTGGAAAATATCCGGACAGCTGGGACAATTTGGAAAGCAAGTCGGGTCGACTGGGTAACTTTCAGGGAGGTGGCGCCGACCACCCACACTGGTCGGCCACCACTCGGCCTTAGCCGACCGGCCACCCAAAAAAACCAACTTCAAAATTCGGCCGACCACCATACAAGAGCCCTCCCAGTGTGTAGAATAAGGCCCTGTGGTCGAAATCTGCAACACCGAACCGTGGCCACAACATAGAGCTTGAAAGAGAGGCTCAAAACTGAAATGCACCATTTCTGGCCGACCACCATACCAAAGGGTCCTCCCAGATGTGTGGAACAAGGTTCCAAGGTTGGAATTTGGCAACACTGAAGTAGGAGCCACAACATAGAGCTTGAAGGAGAGGCCTAAAAATGAACTCCATAATTTCTGGCCGACCAGTATACCAAAGGGTCCTCCCAGATGTCCTGATCACAGATATGTAGCTTTGGTCTGAAGAAAATACCCCTAGGGTGTTCAACATTGGCCCGGAAGTGAGCAAAACGGGCGCCGGAAAAGCGGAACTGAGTTTCTGGGATAATTGCTGGCCTCCCACCCCCCATTGATCTTCCTGGTATTGAAACAGAGGTACCTGCCAAGTTTGAACAAAAACTAATGAGAAATGAACGCTCGGGGTGAAAACCGGGCAATCCGGGATCCCGAAAATGGGCTGCAGGTGCCGGGGGTGGTGTTCGGCAGCGAAGTGGGCATCTGCGACCCCAGTGTCCCTCGGAAGGACAAAACAGAGGTTCCTGCCAAAAATCAGAGAAATCAGATACAAAATGAATGCTCGGGGCCAAAACCGCGAGGTTCGGGGCAAACCCTGCCAGCAGGAAGTGGTGTTCGGCGAAGTGGGCATCGAGGCCCCGTGTTCCTCGGAACTATAAAACAGGTGCAAGCCAAAACCGGAGATATCGGAGATGGTTGGATGGTCCCGAGCGAGGCACCTGGCCCTAACGGTCCAGCAAACCGGAACCGCCCGAAAATGGGCAGAATGGCCTCCGGCCACGGAAAGTAGCTCACGGCCACCGGTAGATAGCCTACAGGACCACTCCCTTCCCTCAGGAAAGAAAACAGAGAAAACCGAGTGCTGTTCGCAAGAGACGAGGCGTAAAGAGAATTCTAAGTTCGAGGCGGCGCCTGGTGACTCGACTTCAACAAGCGCAGATGCAACATCACCAAGCGCTCAATCGGTGACGTCTCGAGTCTCGAGGACGGTCAAAATGGGGTGTCTCTGATTGCCCCTCTTTGTGTAACTTCGGAAGTCAAGAAGTGACGTGAGTGAATGTCAAAGCCCAGAGACGACCCATTTTTGACAAGGCCGAAGACTTAGACAATCATACAGGATAAACAGAGAAAGTGTGCCCATGAGGCAAAATGCAAATGATATGCAAGAAGCCAGATGATCATGCAAGTGCAGCAAGCTGTAATGAAGCAAGTATTCGCGAATAGATGCAACAGTTATAAGCAAGAATGCAAAGCAAGAACTACATTTCATGCAGTTAGGAATGCAGAGAATCATTCAATTCTCGTCGCGTCTCACACGAAGAAGATACGATACCTGCACGATTCGTCTGGTCGCACCAGCCTCAAATGAACCGTACATACAATATCGCGCCTCCAAAATAGAGAAATGCAACAAGAACAATATGCCAACAACATATATTCGATGCGATTCCTATGATTCCAAAAGTTTGACACACACAGTGTCGGTGAACGAATGCAACATATCGCGAGAAAAGATAATGCGCGACAACGCAGGTTTAAGCATAAAAGTATGGCACATCAAGAAATCATGCATGATAATGCAAAATATTCATGAGAACGCAAATTATGAGCCAAACAATGCAAAATGAGCACAAATCAGAGTGCCCGGTTGTTGCACAATAACGAGCTGGAGAACGCGCATTCCGGCGACGGTAACTCGATCGCGGCCTCTGATTCACCTCCCGGAGAGGTCACAACATGTTTAAAAAGGATACACCCCGATTTTGATGAATAATGATGAGACACATGTCAATTATTGCAGTTAAAGTTTCATTGAGCAATTCGCCAAAGTGCACTTTTCTTCAACTTTTTGGTCCCGGAGCTCGATTTTCCTCAAAATTTGCAGAGAGGTAGGGAGGAGTGGGAACATGGTCAGCCAGTCTCCTCCTAGGAGGCCGTCGGCCAGGAGCAAAAGCAGTGGCGGCCCGGCCCGAGTTAGGTGGCCGGTCGGCCACTTACCCAAAAGTAGGGGCAAAATGGTCTTTTTCAAGATTTCTATATATACACACCTCCATTGCCTCCGAAATCACACCCAAAGTTGCAAAACTTCTTCCTCTTGCTCTCTAGGCCACTTTCTCTCTCAGATCTGCATTTTATACGCGCCCTTCGGCCTCCCACGCGAGTTGTTTTCGCAAAAACTTTCAGATTTAAGCACTTTGGAGCGACTAAATTTTGACTTCGGAGCTTCTTTTCTCATTTTCACCACCTGAGGTAATTTTGTCTCATTATTTGGAAAATTTTCCCGGGAGTTGACTTTTGTTGACTTTTTATTTCCCGAGAGTTGACTTTTGTTGACTTTTTCCAATTTTGGCCCATTTTGCTCATTTTTGCTCCTCTTTGCAGATTTCTTGACATGGCCGGCCATTTCCCTCACGGCGGAGGTTTTCCAGGTGCCGGAGATGATTATGACTTTATGACATTGCCCCCGTGGGTCCGCCCCTTTATTCGGCGATAAGTCCTCACAGACATAGGCTACCACGAGCTACTTTTCGTCACTTCACCGATTTCAACGATCGGATGCAGGGGATCTCCTTCTGCGAGAGCCGGAGCAGCACCTCTCTCACGGGGCACGAGAGGTATTTTACTTCATCTTCTGTACTTTTCTTGCATTTCATTCCTTTGCCATGCTTAGACACGCAGCTTAACTTACGACATGATACTTGCATCCTGAGCATGTGACTTAAACACTTGAATTTCATGAACATCTGGCATATTGAATAATTGTGAACGCACAGTGCACATTAGTTAGAAATTGAACACGCAGCTCAAATATTGATTCACCGAAGACACAACCCGAAGTTGAAAATGAGCACACAGCACATACTGACTAAGAGTAGAACACACAGTCCCAAAACTTAGATTTTCTGAACACACAGCCCTAGATTCGAAGCGAACACACAGCCCACTGATTGAGAGTAGAACACACAGCACTAAACTTTGATGTACTGAACACACGGCCCAGATTCGAAGCGAACACACAGCCCACTGATTGAGAGTAGAACACACAGCACTAAACTTTGATGTCTTCAACGCATACCAGATTCGGTTTAACACACGTTCTGATTGAGTAGAACACACAGCCCTAAACTTTGATGTACTGAACACACAGCCCAGATTCGAAGCGAACACACAGCCCACTGATTAGAAGTAGAACACGCAGTCCCAAACTTGAAGCGGACACACGTTAGACGGCCAAACGATTTAAGCGAACTACGAACTTGATTTGACAGCTGATTTGAAGTAGAACACACGTCCCAAACTTGAAGCGAACGCCTGATTAACCGATTTGAAGTAGAACACACGATCCCAAATTTGAAGCGAACGATCCATCGATTTGAAGTAGAACACACAGTCCCAAATTTGAAGCGAACGCACAGTCCACTGATTTGAAGTAGAACACACAGTACTAAACTTTGATGTACTGAACGCACAGCCCACTGATTCGAAGCGAACACACAGTCCCAAACTCAGATTTGTACGCAGATCATTCCCACTTCATTTGCACACAGCTCACCTTCACTGCATTTGCACACAGCTCATTTTCGCTTTATTTGCACACAGCTCATTTTCACTTCATTTGCACACAGCTCATTTTCACTTCATTTGCAGGCCGTTACTCGCACAGTACGAGGATATGGCTCCCTTGCCTGAGGGAGTGGTATCTTTGAAACTCGGTGTCGAGAGTTGGTTGATTTTGCGAGGTTTGGACCTTCTGCGGGGATTATCTCACTTTGATCGGTAGGACCTTATTCTTTGCTCTAGCGAGAGATGGTGGGACACCACCAATTCTTTCCACTTTTCGCGACGGGGATATGACCATGACCCATTGGACTTCGCCATGCTTACCGGCCTAGACGTAGGCGGTGGACCTATTCCTTACGATGAGGATATGGGTCAGTGGGAGGCCGCTTGGATACATCTATTAGGGACCCGCCTGCCTGTAGACAGAGGTACCGAGAGGGTTCGGTATACTTGGTTCTCCTCCCATTTTCGACGGCCACAGATGGAGCCTGAGTCTCCCACAGAGATCGAGCAGTATACCCGTGGTTTCCTCATGTTCCTCTTTGGCACCACTCTGTTTGCCGATAGAGGGAACATGGTCGGGTTGTACCTACTGAGTGCTTTGGTAGACCTATCACAGGTCGGTCAGTATGATTGGGGCGGCGCTGGCCTGGCTACCCTGTACTGTTACATGAGCGCAGTCTCTCGCACACGAGGGGACTTACTCGGCGGCTACTGGAGAGCCTGGGAGGTACATTCTGTCCTCTTGCTTTACATTTTGCTCCTCATTACTTGTTCACTGCACACACGGCGCACTTTGCAGTCTGTATTCTGCCCTTTAGCACATTGTCTTCACATCCCGCACTGCTTTTCTCAGCTATGGGTATATGCATATTTCCCCACATTAGCTCCGGAGATGGAGGTGGCAAGACCTCCTATGACTCCGTATTCATTGATGTTTGATGGTGAGCATTTACCGAGGCCTCGAGAGACTCTCTTCTCTCTACGACAGTATTTCGACACTGTTCGAGCGTCAGAGGTATTTCAGAACTCTCAGTTCTTTTCATTTTCATCTTTGATCTGCTTTGTATATTCTGATTTCTGATTGATTTACGCATTGGTTATCCGCAGATCACCTGGCAGCCTTGGGCAGTTTTTGGCGACGACCTTGAGAATCAAGACTGGAGGTCGGTTAGTTCCCAAGTCTGAGTTCTTGCTCGAGGACGGTCGGCGGGGCTTGGTTCTGAGGAACGCTTTCGGCGTCAGTGTGGGGACATGAGGTTCAGACCCTCTCTGCCTCCGGCCACTATGCGGACCGGCCGAAAGCTATCTCCGAGGAGGTCATTAGGGACATGCAGAATCGATGCTTTGCTATATCTCATTGAGGGAGCTACGCTACCTACCGCAAGATATATCTCGATGCCCCTTTGACAGAGTCTGCCCACCACTGAGGTCCACTGGCGCACCATCTTCGAGTCGCGCTCGTGCTACAGACATCCCCTCTTCTAGCAGGGCTAGGGCATCTCGAGGTGGAGGCAGTTCTATTCCTCCGATCCCTCCGACTCTTGACCACCCTGGATGGCCAGAGATGCCGACCGAGTTGACGAATTGGCGATTTGGGACGCCCTACCAGATTCCGCTAGAGCCCCCCCTGCCTGATCACAGATATGTTAGAGACCCTGACTCGCCCCTGGTATGTTTTTCAGCTTTGATTTATCAGTCAGATATTTGGACATTGATTCCTTTACTGATAGTTTTGCATGTATATTTGCAGCCTCCGGTTGAGTATACGGACGAGCTGCTCGGGATACTGGCCACATTCGAGGGCATGATCCTACGGAGGGAGACGCAGATGCGCATCGTGGGTGTGCAGGTACTGTTCGTCTCTCTTGCATCTATCATATTTCTGTCAATATGCTGGTTTTGAGCATTCTGCTGCACTGATAGGCTGTGTAGAACACATCTGGCACACACCCCACCTACATACTGCACTTGCATCTGCTTTTTATATTTGAACTGATGTATTGCACCTCTCATTTTCAGATGCCTCCTGTATATGCTCAGACACAGGCTGGGCCACCCGGGCCTTCTCGGAGAGGTCGAGGCACTGGGCCTGTTCGAGGTACTGGGCCATCCAGGCCTTCTCAGGGAGCTGGGCCGTCTAGGCCTTCTCGAGGAGCAGGGTCGTCACGCAGACGCAGGGTAATCATTGAGGAGGAGGAAGATGAGGAGGAGGCCGCAGAGCGTGCGTCAGATACATCTCTGAGAGGAGGCTCGGTCTTGGTTCGAGGCGGAGGCAGGCTGAGGGGGATCCGGAGGATGACAGCTCCGATCCAGATGGTGATGACGATGTAGAGATTATCCCGCAGAAGAGGATGAGAGGGCCTCCCCATTCTCGTGCCCGAGGACACTGATGTTATTTCCTGCTTTATTATACTTTTTAGCTAGTAGTTTGTAGTACTTTGCACATTGTTAGGCAGCTTTATTTTTTGTAAAACTTGTACCTCTATTTTGCTGTAAAGTATGATGAAATGAAACAGCTGTTGAAAAGACGTTGTGTATTTGAAATTCTTAGCATCGCATCGCATTACTTTTCACAAAAATGGATTTGAATGGAAATGTGCCTCATGTATTTATCGGGTCAGGTAGTGAACCGACGCAACAAATCAAAACAAAACGACTCACTAAGAAATAAAACAGAATCTTAGCAAGTTTACAACTCGATAAACAAAGTACAACAATGCTAACCACTCAATCGATAAGACTTAACAAAAATGTGTAATGAAAAAGTAACAACTCAAAACACAAAATGCGACAGCTCGACAAAACTTACAACTCGATAAGCAAAACAACAACTCGATAAGCAAAGACACAACAAAATGTATTTCCGATGGACGATCTGGATGATGGAAGGTATCCAAAGCTGAGAGAAATTGAGGCCTTCAACATTCCCGATGCGTGACAGTGCTTCAGACTCTCTTCCGGCGGGCAAAACAGGACCAATGCAAGGCCGACAACATTTCACAGTTGAAAAGTAGTAGGTGGCCGGCCTACTAGGATAGGTGGCCGGCCACCCCCCACATCCGCCGTGACACGTGTCCTTTGAATAGTGTTTTGCCCCTCTATAAAAGCTCCACTCTTGGAACTCATTCATTTCATCACCTTTCCTCTCAAAATGGAAGCATTTCTCACCGAAAATCTTACGTCTTGGATTTCTTCTTTAGATGGCTCGGAGAAGCTGAATTTCCGGGGTTTCAGCTTGAATGCACTATTCACGCTAAGCCGGACTCCACTGCATCTTCCTTTCTTCCACGCCGCGGCAAGGTTCTGGAACCCGGTGACACACGTCTTTAGCTTTGGCGGGCAAGAGGTATGTCCTACTTTTGAAGATTTTCAAATCCTGATGGAGTCCGAGCGAGGCGAAGAAATTCTGCCCCAGCTCAATTTTAGCTATGCCCAGACCTTAGGGCGGATGTGCGGTCTTAATGCGCATGACGCTAGATCTCTGATTGGTGATGGAATGTTGGACATTCCGAGCCTGATTTACCGCTTCTCTGATGCCGGTGATCGCAGCAACCACTATTGGCAAGGCTTCCGGCAGCACGCCCTCTGCTTGTGCCTATTGTCTCATTTCCTGTTTGTCTCGGGCTCCGGAGGAGCTAACATCCGCTTGATCGAAGTTGCTCAAGGTCTGAGAGAAGGAAAGAGTTGTATTGCCATGACTCTGGCCGAGACATTGATGGGCTTGGATGCTTTCTACCGCCGGGAGACAGCCAGGTTTGCAGGGAGTCCACTACTGTTGCAGGTAATGTTTCCCGCCCATGCTCACATGTATATTTGCTCACGTCACTCGGCCCTCGGGCTCGATTTTTTCTCACAAAGCCCTTATCTTACTTTTCTCTCATCGTACATCTCTCTATTCTTTATTCTCTCATTTTTCATCCCTCCCCAGATATGGTTGATGGATAAATTGCAAGTTGTGGACTCTTGTCCTGTTTATTCAGCTCGCGGCTACTTCTTTCGGCAACGCCTAGTGAATGCTCTTGATGAGAGCTGGTGGTTTGAATGGATGTGCAACCTGTCGGCAGATCGCATTGCTTGGCGCTGCCCTTGGCTCAATCTCCCGGCAATGAGCTATAGCATGTCACGGCAGGTCGGGATTCGACTGATTGGCTTGGCTCACTGTGTATTCTACTTCCCTTTCCGCATTCTGCGCCAGTTTGGCCATGATCAGACTTGCCCACCAGAGGGGATAGAGTATCCGACTACATTTCGATTCGCGCCTGATTGGCTCGACAGCCGCAAAGATGGAGAGTTAGAGAGCTTCTGGCCCCTGCCCCTACTTTCAGTTGTACTTTGTCTGATGAGTGCTGGGATTGGCTCAATGAGGAGGCACAGGTTGGGCCTAGGTTGGCATCTGAGGCTTCAACAAGCTCTGGAAGGGGGCGCAGGGACACCTGACTGGACTATGCCCCAAATTTATTGCTTTATTAGTACTTTCAAGTTTTCTTTATGAGTGTAATAAAAAAGCAACTTCAATTGTATGCAAGAGCAAAAGAACTCTGTTTTGAAATCAATGAAATTGAAGGTTGTGGTACTGAAAATTCTCCACTTTTGGTCCAAAAATGGTCTTAGTTGTGAAAAGATTAATTTGAACAAAGTCAACTTTCATCAAAACTTTTCAAAACTATTTTCGATATGGATCAGAACTGGACACGCCCGAGATCTGTCACTGGGATGCACAACCCCGAATCCTAGCAACTGGAAAGTTGCCCTTAGTCTGAGCAGATGCCTCGGCAATGTGTGGCAACGGAAAGTTGCCCCTAGTTTGAAAGGTGCCGGAACACTCCACTGCAACGGAAAGTTGCCCCTAGTTTGAACAGCACTGTACCGGAGATCACAGTAAATGCTGATGAATAAAGATAACTGAGACGATCAAAATGGACAAAGTTGATCGGGGAAAAGATTGTGACTGAACTTCAAGATGAAGCTGCCTACGTATCCCAAAGATGGGAATCAAGTCTTACGTAGTTCAGGCTTAGGTTCACTCGGGTATTTTCGCTCTCCTTTTGCGCTCTAACTTTTGCCAAGGCCGCCCTTTGCGGGTTTTCAACCTAGCGAGCTCAGTTTTTATATTTTTCAAATTTTCTATGCTCTGAGTTTTGCCTAGGTTGCCCTTTCGGGTTTTCGGCCTAGCGAGCCTCTCAGGGATAATATTTCTTCAACTTGTCCATGTTGATCGGTTGGGAAAACTCCAAGCCATCTAGATCCATCAGAACCACACTCCAATTCGACCAGATTGACTTGATGATGTAAGGACCAGTCCAATTGGGTCTGAACTTGCCCCTTGGGTCGTGGATGGGAGCTCGGTTGTCTTTCAGTACCAAATCTCCTTCTTTCAAATTCCTGGACTTAACCTTCTTATTAAAAGCCCGGGCGATTCTGCGTTGATAAACTTGGATGTGGTACAGCGCTTTCAACCTTCTTTCATCGAAAAGCATGAGTTCCTCAAATCTGTTTTGCTGCCAATCTGCTTCGGCTATCTGGCACTCGGCCAATACTCGCAATGACGGGACCTCAATCTCAATAGGCAGAACGGCCTCCATCCCATAGACCAATGAGTACGGAGTCGCCCCAGTAGAAGTTCTGATCGAAGTCCTGTAGCCCCACAGAGCAAACGGCAGCTTATCTGGCCAGTCCCGATAGGTTTCCACCATCTTCTGTAATATGCGCTTGATATTCTTGTTGGCGGCCTCAACTGCTCCGTTGGTTTGCGGCCGGTAAGTAGATGACTTATGAAAAGCCACATTGTATTTCTCCAACAAATCAATCACCTCCTTCTTGAAGTGGGAACCATTGTCTGAAACTATTTCATTTGGGACTCCGTAGCGACAGATAATGTTGTTTCTGATGAATTTTGCAACGTGTGAAGCTTTCAACACTGCATAAGATTGGGCCTCAACCCACTTTGTAAAGTAATCTATCGCTACGAGGATGAACTCATGCCCGTTCGACCCTTTTGGCGTGACAGCCCCGATTACATCAATTCCCCAGACAGAAAACGGCCATGGCGAAGTCATGTTGTACAGCTTTGACGGCGGAATGTTCGTGCGATTTGCATGAATCTGACATTTGTGGCATCGCCGGACGAAACCAATACAATCCTCCTCCATGGTGGACCAATAATAACCCTGTCTAAGGATCTTCCTTGCCAGCATTACCCCATTCATGTGTGCACCACATTCACCCCCGTGGATGGCTTCCATCAGACGCTTGGACTCTTCAAAGATCAACACACGCTTTATGCATTCCCAGATGACCCTTCTATACGCTTTACCCTCAGATGATGAACTGAACGGCCAATCTTCTTATTGCCCTTTTGTCTTTGGCATTTACCTCTGGCGGGTATGTTTCTGTTTCCAAGAAATTCCAGATATCGTGATACCAAGGGTGCTCATCCTGAACTTCATCTATGGTCAGAATCGACTCGAGGCGTGTGCAAATTTCGTCAATAATGGGACGATTCGGACTCCACGCGGGATGTCTATCATTGATGACAGAGTTGCTAAGGCGTCTGCGAACTTGTTGTTCTCTCTTAGTAGATGAGCGAAATTCAGCTTTTCAAACCGAGGAATCAACAAATCCAAGGTTTGGTGATACATCATCATATTTTCCTCTTTTACTTTCCAGTCTCCTTTAGCTTGAGACACAACAAGGTTTGAATCCCCAATGACGTCCAGCCGTCTTACCCCTAATTCCAGGGCTGCTTCCAAACCAGCAATGCACGCTTCATATTCTGCTTCATTATTTGAGACTTTGAACCGGAGTTTGAAGGCTAGAGGGATACGGGAATTGTCGGGTGCTATCAGCAACACTCCTATCCCATACCCATGTTGATTTGATGCTCCGTCAAAGTACATTGTCCAAGTTTCCTCGTCGATATGCAGAATTGCTTCATCTGGGAATAGATACTCAACTGCTTCATCCCCCTCAACCGGATGGTCGGCAAGGAACTCTGCTACTGCTCTGCCCTTTACTGACTTGCGCGTCACATATGTGAGATCAAATTCGGAGAGCAAAAGCAACCAACGAGCTAGCCTACTGTAGTTACCGGTTTCTCGAAAAGATATTTGATGGGATCAAGTCGTGAAACCAACATTACAGAGTGAGCTAACAGGTAGTGCCGCAGCTTCCTGGTGGCCCATACCAAAGCTAAGCAAGCCTTCTCTAACGGCGTATACCGGGTCTCGTATTCCAGCATCTTCTTGCTCAAATAGTAGATGGCTTTTTCCACCCTATCTTCTGTTTCTTGTGCAAGCATACAGCCCATCGTGGTCTCGGTCACTGATAGGTACAAAATCAACGGTTTCCCTGATTCTGGTGGTGATAAAACGGGCGGGTTCTGTAGATATTCCTTAATCTGCTCAAACGCTGCTTGGCATCGGCCGTCCCATTGGAACTTCTTGCCTTTCTTTAGAAGACCAAAAAGTGGTTCACAAGTCAAGGTTAGTTTTGAAATAAACCGTCTTATGAATTGCACTTTACCCAGAAAGCCTCGCACCTCCTTTTCAGTCCTCGGTGGTGGCATTTCTAAGATGGCCTTGATTTTGGAAGGGTCGACCTCGATGCCCCTTTGTGTAATCAGAAACCCCAAAGATTTTTCCATTTGTAACACCAAATGTACATTTCGAGGGTTTAGCCAAGGCGAATTCACGATCCTTTGGAAAAACTTGTGCAAGGCGGTGTAGTGGCCCTCTCTTTCTTTGGACTTGACAATCATGTCGTCCACGTACACCTCGACCTCTTTATGGATCATATCATGTAATATTGTGGTTGCAGCCCGTTGATAAGTAGCCCCAGCATTTTTCAACCCAAACGGCATTACCCGGTAGCAGTATGTCCCCCACGGGGTGGTGAATGCAGTCTTTTCCCTGTCCTCTGGCGCCATTACTATCTGGTTATAGCCCGAGAAGCCATCCATGAACGAGAGCAGTGCATGCCCTGCTGTAAAGTCCACTAACTCGTCGATGTGTGGTAGGGGAAAATCGTCGCCGGACCGCTCTGTTCAAATCCACGAAGTCTCCTTTTCGGATCTTGCCATCTTTCTTCGGCACTATGTTGGCCAACCAAGTCGGATATTCAGATACTAGCAGGAAGCCTGCGTCAATTTGCTTGGTGACCTCTTCTTTGATCTTGAGAGCCCAGTCCGGGCGGATCCTTCTGAGCTTCTGTTTGACAGGTCGGGCCTCGGGGTCAAGGGGGATCCGATGCTGTACAATCTCAGGATCGATTCCAGGCATGTCTTCGTAGGACCACGCGAAAACATCTTTGAAATCTTTTAATAAAGCGACTAAGCGCTCGCGTTCCTCCGAAGACAACGTGGACCCGATCTGGACCAGCCGCGGGTCCTCATCAGTACCAATGTTCACAGAAATGATTTCATCCATTAATGGCTTAACAAATCTCTCTTGCTCTTGCTCAATTAGTCGTTGTAAAACCGGAGGAACTTCGTCCTCGCTGCTTTTGATCAAAATTTTGAAAGTCCCGATTTAAACAATAAATTAGGGGCACGTAAAAGTACTAAAACCACATTCACCTCATTCTCATTAAGTTCATCCAAATCGTCGGATTGTTCTTTTACAACAGACACAAAAGAAAAGGAAAAAGAGGACCAGGACAGGACTTTGGCATCCGGGTTGACACCCCGAGTAGGACTTAGACTCAGATCAGCCGAATCGATTCGACTCGAAGACTTCGGTGGAATGATTCGGCTCACTACTGACTTAAGCCGGATAAGAATCCTCCTCGTCGCCAAGTGAGAGAGGGTGCGATCGATGCATCCAAGATAGCTGCTGGTTGGCTCGCAGCCGTTTCATCTCCAATCATGGAAACCACGACGTTATTCCCCAAGCAATCTTGGTCGATCGGAGGATCAGAGAGGAGACTTGCCAGTGCTACCCCCATTTCCACTTCCGTGCCCTCAGAATCCTCTGCCTTATTCTGCTCAGTCTCAGTTGTTGGGTCTGTCCGCTCTGCGGCGACGTCATCCCCGGATAGTTGCAGGTCGAAAAAGATTTCAAAGCCTGGCACGCGCTTCCTCTCCGCGTTGAACCATGGCTCTGGGAAGCCGCAGAATGGAAAATCTTCCCCTCCGGACGGCGTCTGCTCAGGTACCAGATGGGCCTGCATTAGATCAAAAGGCTTCCCACCGCTTCGCCGGCCATTTTTCTTCCTCGTCCAGTCTTCTTTGGTGGGCAGATAACCCAATCCAAAGGTATGTGGATTATGTGGCACTGCCCAACTGCGACGCCTTTTCCGCTTCTTCCCAATCCCATCCCAGGGATATGCTGTAGCTTGTTCATGAGGTAGACGGCTTGAGCGCTGACATACAAACCCTCATTCACAGCCATTATGTTTTGCACCACCCGGGCCTCAGCCAAAGTAAATCCCGATATAAACATGTCCTCCATGCCGTGTTCAATCTCCAGGACTGGCGTGGATACCTCCGGAGGGGGATGGATTGATGAATTCCCGAAAACAATGGCTACTCCCTTTCCGTAGGGGTATTTCACCATTTGATGTAGAGTAGATGAGACGGCCTTCACCTGATGCAACCAGGGTCGCCCCAAAAGCATGTTAAAGGAAGCAGGGACCTCCAAGACATGAAAATCTACTTCGTGTTGTCCAGGCCCAATCTTGGTTTGGATTTTTACTGTCCCCAGGACATCCCTGCTTGTATTATCATAGGCCTTGATCACTTGAGAAGTTGGGGTGAAGTCCGCAGGCTTTAACCCAATTGCATAGGCCGTTCTGGCCGGACAAACGTTGATAGCGGACCCAGTGTCAACAAGCACCACCGGAATCCATTTGTCCCTGCACTCTACAGAGATGTAGAGAGGTCTGTTATGATCCACGCCCTCAGGCGGCAACTCCTTGTCCGTAAAGGTCAATGCCGGGGAACCTCCTCCCGGGAAGACTAAACCAACTAGTTGTTCCGGCGTAGTTTCGATCGAAAGTTTCGCTCTGTCCATGGCAGATAAGACAGCCTGCCGGTGCACCCTCGAAGCCATAAGCAGTCCCCAGATGGAGATATCTGCTTGTATTTTCTTTAGCTGCTTGATCTGACCTCTTCTTCCGCTTGCTTCTCTTTCTGTTTTTCTGCCTCCTTATCTTTCCCTGATACCTCGGGTTGATCAAGGTGTGGGGGCTTGAAATACCGCCCACTTCTAGTCATGTGGTCTACCTCCTCGAGGTACCAAGTGCCGTCTGGTTGGCCACCTGCCCAGTCTTCATCCGTGTGGGCAAGGTATAAGTCGTCATCCTCCCACCACATTCCATTAGCATCTAGCAGGCACCTGTCTGGTTCCGGCTTGCTTGTGCTCTCAGCATTTTCCCCCCGCATGCTCATAGCATGTTCAATTTTCGTGCCCACAGCACTCTCAACTTCCTCATGGTTCTTTGCTTTTCGGGCTCTCTCAGAGACCCATCTCTTTTCTTGCTCCTCTAGTGTCAACTGTTCAGTTTTCAAAATGTCTTGGTCTCGAGCGGAATTCTTCGTACCGGCGCTCTCCGGCAATTGAATCTGATCCTCGGCCCTTCCGGCCACAAATGGTACAACATCAGGCTGATCATCCAACCACCCGACGACTTCTGCTGACTCCTCGTAATCGAACCAGTTAATTGATGCATCACCCGATTCCTGATCATTGAAAAATTGAAGGTTGGCGAAGCCCTCTTCCGCCGCAGTCAAATCATCCCCCGCTGATTCAAGCTCATCTCCGCGGATCATACACAACTCAGCCTCTTTCGGCAACCCCATACTCAGCTTAGACTGGCTTGTTGACAAGATATATCCACTCGGATCATAAGCTCTGCCAGCTAAATTCTCAGATTGCTCCATCCCAGCCTCAACAATTTTGCTCTCCTCGGAAGCCTGCCCCGTTCCATTCTCGGTGGTCACCACCTTTAGCTCAGGTTGGGTTGTGGAGGTGTCTATCATGCACAAGTCCGTGCTATCAGGGAGGAACACCTCCGGCTTGGGTAGGTGGGAGGGAGTAATGTAGATACTAGGGTCGTAAGACACGCCCCCAGTATGTATAAGATTGATTCTTTTGGGTGGATCTTGGTTGTGTGCTGGAAGTGGGTTGGTTGTGACATTGGGCTTTTCTGGAGGTAGAATGATGTTTTTGTCAATAAGGTCTTGAACCTCATGGCGCAGCCTGTAGCATTGGTCGGTGTCATGACCATGCTGTTGGTGATATTTGCAATATTTGGCTGGGTTATGGGAAGGGGGGAGTGGATTTGGAGGGGGCCTCGGTTCCAAGGGTTTCAGATGCCCTTTTCTGACTAGAACCCCGAGGACTTTGGATAGAGGCATATGTAGTGGAGAGAAAGTTCGTTGACCCCTGGGTTGGTACCTTAAAGCTTGATTACTGCTCCCAGAGGCATCAGAAAAAGGTGTGGCCGCTGCGGACCTTGGTTGGGGAGGGGGATTGGTGGTGACCATTCCGACCTCTGAAGTTCTTGTATTGGAAGAGCCACTCGGGCCTGCATTACTACCACGGTTGAATGTTCTCCGGGGTTGATCCCGGTCTTGGTCAAACAGACCCTGCTTCATCGCATCCTCTATTTGCATACCCATATCATGCAGATCTGCGAAGGTGGGGAAGGGAACTACAATCATCTTCTTCATTAATGCCGGCTGGAGATTGCGCACAATCATCCGTATCTGATCTCTGTCTGTCGGCCTTAAGGTCATCATCGATGCCTTCGCCCTCCACCGGGTGACAAAGTCAGAGAAAGATTCTTTGGGCTCTTGCCTCGTCGTCTCGAGATCACGAGTTGTGATCTCGATCTGCGTGTTGTACGAATATTGTGCCATGAAGGCCTCGGCCATCTCATCCCAGTTTATCTTCACCTGATCTTCCAGCTTTGAATACCAAGTGGATGCCACGCCCGACAGGGCTCGACCGAACAAAGAAAGCTTTTGCGGTCGGGTTAAGCCCATTGGTCTTAAGACGTTTGAAAATAGCCGGAGGTGAACCATGGGGTCCCCGGATCCATCAAAGCGATCGCTCTGGGGCATCTTAAATCTATCCGGCAATGTCACGGCCACATCAGTATAACCGTCTTCAATATCTGGGATGGCCTTCACCCCCTGAGATTTTTTGAAGAGCTTCTCCAACTTGCTCAATTTCAGAGCTGTCTGGTCTACCTCAAACTCAAATGGAGCGTCCGGGTAGGTCTGTGTAATGTTTTTGGACAGTTGTGGTAGAAGCGGGGGCGGAGCCAGCCCCGTTGGAAGACCCGTGTCCTCTTGAGTGTTTTGGAGGTTAGGCGGAGGGTTCTGTGGGTTTGGGAGGGTAGCTTGGGTATTCTGCGGATTTGGAGGGGCATTCTGGCCAGTAGATGTTGGCTCAGTTAATGGGGCCCCAGGTGGTGGAGGAACTTGCTGTGTCCCTAGTGGAGGAGGGACCTGGTGTGAAGCAGATGCAGCGTTCTGCTGTTGTAATCTGGTGATCAACTCAAACTGTTGGGCCATAACAGCGGCCTGCTGTTTTGAAAATTCCGCCTGGCGGATAGCATCATCTTGCATTTGTTTCATGCTCTCACTCATCTGGCGCATCATCGCCTCCAGTGCTGTGTTCTGTTGTTCCATCTGAATAACTGGCAGGTGTATCTCTATAGCAGAAAGAGGAGTCTCAACCCGACTGTCTGATACTAAAGGAGACTGCTGTACCAGTAATCTCTGCTCTGATGGACTATGTTTTCTCGGTCTCCTTCTAATAACCGGGGGTAGTGAATGGAACACCGGATGTCCGTCAACTAGATCCTCAGATCGAGTAAGTCGGCGACCTCGTGTCCAGATTGCTTGGGGAGTATCGACTGGCTCAGAAGCAATGGTGCTACAAACTGTCCTAGCAAAAAGATAATAAAACAAAAGGAAATAAATGACCAGAAAAACGGGCAGCATAACAGCTTAAATTTAAATACACACAACACACAGTCGGGCATACAACACGCAGTTTTAATAAGCTGGAAATACACTGTCCTCAACCACTGATCACTGTTCCTGTATCACTGTTCCCCTAAACTGAATCTGATATCCGCAGACAACTGATTCTCAAACTCTGAATGATGCCCGCAGGCCTGATACCCAAACTGATAAACCGATGCCCGCAGGCCTGATGCCCAAACTCAACTGATACATGCATTCCCTGTAGAGACGCACTCTAGCAAGCACATAACAGATAAGTGAGAGCCAAAACACCCCTATGTTGGGGTAGGGTTTCCCTGTCCTATTTTGTCAGGAACTAGGGTTTCACTACGCACGCAGCGGTTTCAAACAACCTATAAACGGGTAAGCAACCTGTCCTAGTTTGGAATAGTCATTATGGATCCGAATATGCACTAGGTCGAATGGTCAAAAAGGGTGCCCCGGTGAAACCGGGGTTTGTGTTCCCATGCTGTCAGAGCCCAGAGCCGATCAGCCTTATGGACATGACTTGACAAGACAAGCCTCCGGCAAATCGTTCGGGAATGGCATATGGCAAACACGGTGTCCTAGGCGCACCAATGCAAATGCAATGCAAAGAAACACACAAGCGTAGTCAAAACCAGATATCACGAGTTCGAGTCAAGTTCTCTAAATCCCAATGGAGTCGCGAGAATCAGAATAACGCTCATGGGGACCTCGCTGATTCGGACTCGATTTTGTTGCGGTTCTAAATCTCGAACCAAAGAGTCCAAATCCGGCAAATCGTTTTGAAAACAAATTTTTTGAAAGAAGTACCAAACATGGACTTTGCGGATAATGAGTCGCCACCTAAATATTTTAAAATGGGAAATTTAGGAAACCCCGACTCGGTGCGAAAGGCCACGTGTCGTCATCACCAAAGTTGGCTCGGGAACTTGGGTACGATTAGGGAAGGTCACATCGTGAGCACCCTCTCGCCGTCAAAGACCGGCCTCTACTAACCATGATATTCTTTTGAAAACTTTGTATGCTCTTATTCCGGTTATTAGCCTAGGATTACTATGTGATGCTCGCAGCAAACAAGTATAGACCGAGTCGCCTGAATTGGAACAAAACATGGATTTGCCACCCTCAGGTGGGCTTAGGAAAGCAATGATTTTGCCACTATCTAGTGGGCTTAAAACAGTCGACGAATTGTCCCAATTCAGATAACTCAACCTCCACCCACAGGCATTCAAGGCAGTTATATCACATAAGCAAATAGCCTCATGGTAAGCATGCTATCATGGCAACACTCACACACATGCGAGGATGCTAAAGCATAAAACTCACCTAGTACTCCAAGCCAAAACAAAAAAAACCGATTAGAAATCATGCATGATCCTAAAAATGCAGAATGCCTAATGCAACACATGCAAAATGCAACTATAGCAGGCTCGGCTATTCTAAACATGGCATATGATGATGTTACAGCTAACATGTATTCAACTTGGAATTGAAATACAAATGCAGTTTGTATGATGCGCCGAGCCCGGTGCATGCAAAACAGATGAATGATGCAAACATGCTTTCATACTGTATGCTAATTGAAATATGCCCTATATCTAACCATCCAAAGCGGGTAAATAAAAGGGAGAAAGAAATGGGGGTTGGAAGACATACATCACACTCACACACCCTTATTACAGTTGTGCCCTCGCTCAGAGGGTCCGAATAAATATACAGACCCAAATGAAAGAATATTACAGTCCGAAATAAATATACAAATTTTTAATTAATTAACAAATTGAACTAAGAAAGCTGTAAACTGGCGCGCAGGCCAGGGACTGCCTTGCTTCTGATAGATGATGCATGTTGGGCTGCCTGGCGTGGAAATCCACTGGGATGCCCCGATTAGCCTCTGTTTGCAGTGTTTCTCGAAATGCGCGCCGAATTCTGAAAAGCTAATAATTCTTCATTTTTGCTGCAACGGAGAGCAGGAAAAGGGCATAGCAGTGTATTTCACAAATGTATGCATGCCTCGATCCTCGCGCCACCAATCAAGCATATCGATGCATGATGGCCGAGGAGCCGATTTGCACAACTCGATATTGGGATGAATATAGATGGATACCACACCAAAACCTAACTCCATCATGGATAATCCAGAGTATCGGTGACTTGGGAATTGAGACCCGTTCCGTTACTCGGAGTACGAAACGTGCCTCGTTTCCCGTGCAATATGCATGATATGCGTGAAATGCAACTGATATATGATACAGCATGCACAATGCTATGAAAATGAGATGCCTCGGAATGCGTGCCCACGGGCACGCAAACCGAGGCGATGATGAAAGACAAAAATCGGATAAAACCGAAGTGCCTCGAAGTGCGTGCCCACAGCCGCGCAAACCGAGGCGATGACGAAAGATGAAAATCGGACAAAACCGAAGTGCCTCGAAGTGCGTGCGCGGTAGCAAACCGAGGCGATGATGAAAGATGAAAATCGGATAAACCGGAAGTGCCTCGAAGTGCGTGCCCACAGCGCCGCAAAACCGAGGCGATGATGAAAGATGAAAATCGGATAAACCGAAGTGCCTCGGCGCGTGCCTGGTAGCGCAAACCGAGGCGGCGATGAAAGACAAAATTGATAAATCAATCGCCTCAAAGTGCGTGCCAGCGCGCAAACCGAGGCGATGATGAAAGATGAAAATCGGATAAAACCGAAGTGTCTCGAAGTCGTGCCTGGTAGCAAAACCGAGGCGATGATGAAAGACAAAAATCGGATAAAACCGAAGTGCCTCGAAGCGCGTGCCTGGTAGCGCAAACCGAGGCGATGATGAAAGATGAAAATCGGATAAACCGAAGTGCCTCGAAGGCGTGCCTGGTAGCGCGCAAACGAGGCGATGATGAAAGATGAAAATCGGATAAAACCGAAGTGCCTCGAAGCGCGTGCCTAAGCGTAGCAAACCGAGGCGATGATAAAGATGAAAATCGGATAAAGCGAAGTGCCTCGAAGTGCGTGCCTGGTAGCAAACCGAGGCGATGATGAAAGATTAAATTGGATAAAACCGAAGTGCCTCGAAGCGCGTGCCTGGTAGCAAACCGAGGCGATGATGAAAGACAAAAATCGGATAAACGGCTCGAAATGCGTGCCCACAGCGCCGCAAACCGATGGCGATGATGAAAGATGAAAATCGGATAAAACCGAAGTGCCGGGCGCGTGCTCAGCGCGCGTAGCAAACCGAGGCGATGATGAAAGACAATGAAATGGCACACGGAATGCCGCGATGGACTTACACCAACATGGGAGAGCCTCAGCTCACTCACATAGGAGGCCGTCGGGTAAAAACAAAGCTGTCTCGAAACGCGTGCCCGCGGACACGCAAATCGAGGAATGCACAAAATGGCAAACAGAATGCAGTGATGGGCTTATGCCAACATGAGAGAACCTCAGCCGCACTCACATAGGCTGCCGTCGGATAAAACAGGGGCGCCTCGAAAGGCGTGCACACTGGCACGCAAACCGAGGCAACGCAAAAATGATGCAAATGGCATAGGGAATGATATGTAAGCATGGCAATGGAATTTCAGCACCTAAATAAAGGGGAAAATAGCCCCGAGACAATTCGAAATAACACTCGAAGCATGCATTCATCCCGAAAGTGTGAAATTAAGCCCCGAAATGGCCTATAGCCATGCTATTCATGCAAAATATGATCATGGCAGCAAGAACAGTAGCAAGGCAGTCCCAAATATGGCATTTTTCAGTAACAAACATGGCCAAAATGCAAGCATAGGTAGATCAACAATAGCATGCGAAGTTAGTGGCCAAAAGAGGGGTATTGAGACAAGTGATATATGCAAACCCCAAATGGACAAACTTTCTTCTACAATATGGAAGATGAGATAGAAATAAGCACAATTGCAGGAGATGACATCCTCAAAATCAGAATACAAACATGCTATAAAATCCATGCAAAGTAAGCTTCCAAATAGGCTATATCATGAGACATGCAATGCACACACCAAATGACAAAACTTTCCTCATGAAATATGTAAAGGGGGTCAAAATAAGACCAAAACCAGTAGGGGTCGAAGTCCCAAAAACAAACGCAAATAGGTCAAAAATTGCATGCAAAAATGGCACACTTGATGGAATTTGAAGGTGGTATATACAATGACCAAATGAGGTTGAGCCCTTCTACAATGTTGTAGAGGGGCTCAAAATGAGCACAAAACCAGTAGGGGTCGGACCTCTGAAAACAAAAGGAAATAGGCCTAAACTAGCATGCAAGATAATGGCATAAAAGCTAGGTATTGAAACAAGTATATGATAGGAGCATCAAATGAAGTTGAGCCCTTCTACAAAGTTGTAGAGGGGCTCAAAACAAGCACAAAAGCAGTAGGGGTCGGAGCCCCAATTCTCAACCAATTGGAGTATAGAAATGAATCAAGAAAAAGCCCTAAGAGTTGGTTTTGAAGACTTACCCTTGAAGACTTGTCTTTCTTTGATTCTTGGCTTTGATTTGTAGCTTCTCAACCTCTGAAATTCACTTCCTAGCTGCTGGAATGGTAGTAAGGATGGTGAGGCTAGGTGTTGATGAAGAGAAGACCTAGGGACTTAGAAGCTTTTTGAGGTTTTGAGCTATGAAAATGGAGGAATTTGAAGATGATCCTTGAGACAATTTTTTTCCAACCTTGAAGAAGGAGAGGAGGGCCCTTCAAATAGACAAGAAATGGGGTGTAAAAGGGAGGAAAGCACCCAATCTTTCCCCGAAATATCCCGGATGCCCCAGATATGTTGGAAAATATCCCGACAATGGACAGCCGAAAGCAAGAAAGTGGTCGACTGTAACTTTTCCGGGAGGTGGCCCGGCCACCCCCACTGTCGGCCACCACCACCCCAGCCGACTGCCACCCAAAAAAACCAACTTCAAAATTTCTGGCCGACCACCATACAAGAGTGCCCTCCCAAGTGTGTAGAATAAGGCCCCAGGGTCGGAATCTGGCAACACTGAACCAGAAGCCACAACATAGAGCTTGAAAGAGAGGCTCAAAACTGAAATGCACCATTTCTGGCCGACCACCATACCAAAGGGTCCTCCCAGATGTGTGGAACAAGGTTCCAAGGTTGGAATTTGGCAACACTGAAGCAGGAGCCACAACATAGAGCTTGAAGGAGAGGCCCAAAAATGAACTCCATAATTTCTGGCCGACCAGTATACCAAAGGGTCCTCCCAGATGTCCTGATCACAGATATGTAGCTTTGGTCTGAAGAAAATACCCCTAGGGTGTTCAACATTGGCCCGGAAGTGAGCAAAACGGGCGCCGGAAGAGCGGAACTGAGTTTCTGGGATAATTACTGGCCTCCCACCCCCCAGTGATCTTCCTGGTATTGAAACAGAGGTACCTGCCAAGTTTGAACAAAAACTAATGAGAAATGAACGCTCGGGGTGAAAACCGGCAAGACATCCGGATCAAAATGGGCTGCAGTCTGGGGGTGGTGTTCGGCAGCGAAGTGGGCATCTGCGACCCCAGTGTCCCTCGGAAGGACAAAACAGAGGTTCCTGCCAAAAATCAGAGAAATCAGATACAAAATGAATGCACGGGGCCAAAACCGCGAGGTTCGGGTCTCAAACCACATAGCAAAAGTGGTGGTGTTCGTCGAAGTGGGGTATCAGAGGCCCCAGTGTTCCTCAGAACTATAAAACAGAGGTGCAAGCCAAAAACCGGAGATATCGGAGATGGTTGGATGGTCCCGAGCCGAGGCACACGGCCTAACGGTCCCGAAAACCGGGAACCGGGCTCCGAAATGGGCAGAATGGCCTACAGCCACGGAAAGTAGCTCACGGCCACCGGTAGATAGCCTACAGGACCACTCCCTTCCCTCAGGAAAGAAAACAGAGAAAACCGAGTCTGGTTCGCAAACCGAGACGAGGCACGAAAGAGAATTCGGAAGTTCGGAGGCAGGGCGCACGGCCGTGACTCTGAGACTTCTGAACAAGCGCAGTATGCAACATCACCAAGCGCTCAATCGGTGACGTCTGAGTCTTGAGGACGGTCAAAAATGTGGTGTCTACAGGTATGTGGAAACATAGGGTAGACACCCCATCCAAACTAGAATTCTTTAGACAAGAGTTTGAAATCCCAGCCGACGTCCATCTGAGATTGGCTGGGGATGATAACTCCATCATGCCTGCTGATGACTCCATGCCTTTTCCTGTGGTGGCTTTCATCGAGTGTGGACTTCGGCTCCCACTCAACATTCTTTTTCGTGAGATTATCCATTATTACAAGTTAAACCCAATACAGCTCGCCATCAACTTCTACCGAGTTATTAATGGCATCATAGGCTTAGCAAAACAAGAAAACGTTAGGGTCACTTTAGCCGATATCTAGTACTGTTATACCATGTGTGGCCTAAAAAAGGACACGGGCTATGTTTACTACCTCAAGCCGAGGTCAACGGAGTACAAAATCGTTGCCGACCTCCCAGACTCCAACAAGGGAGCTGGAGATGATTACTTTATTACTTCGGGGAACTGGGAATTTGCTCCAGATGAGGACCTCCACCTCTACCCTCTTCCTCGGACAATTTTTGTAAAGGGCAATGGTAAGAGCCCTGTGTTTCACATTTACTTGCTTTCAAAGTCTTTAATACTTCAAATATTCTGACGTTTGTTTTTCCTTGCAGCTCTTCCAAAACCAGGAAAAGACTTCCGCAAGTCCTTTTACCCAAGTCCAGGTTTAAAGAAACTACTGGACCTTCCTGTTCATAAGCGAAAGGCCCCACTGGTGCTCAATTTCATCCCGACGTACAAGTCAGCTTTGCCCGACATCCCTAGGAAGAAGAAAAGCCTTTCTCCACCTCTGCCACAACTCCACAAACCGTGTCCACATCTCGGACAAACCAAGAATTAACCTCTGATCCTGCTGAGCAACAGTCAACCTCGGCTCCATACTTTATTCCTATATCCCAACGCCGCTGTCAACACCGAACAGTTTCTTCTGCCGAGATGGGGCGCCCAAAACCAGTTGCCAAAGATCTTCTGACTAACATTCCAACTGATGTTGATGCCCAACCAATTCCAACCCAGCCTCCAAAGCCAAAAAGAATAAAAAAGGTTCAGCCAAAGGCTAAAGTTACTCAGATTGAGTCTGAGGATACTTTGCCGATCTCCAAGTTGGCTGAGAGTGACAAATCTCAACCCTCTGCTGGGAAGGCGCTCTGAGGCCCAACCATCCGAATCACCAAAATCAAAAAGGCCGAGGTCATCTTCTGCAACAACCTCGGGATCTCAAAAACATGCTGCCCCCTGGGCCCCAAAAATCACTCTGGAGGATAAGCCAGTCTTGGCTACCGATACTGCCGATGACATCAACATCAGCGTGGTGCTCAGTACCGCTTTATTTCTGCCCGGCGATCTTGATCGAAATGCCGAGTTGAGCGAATATGAAAATTATGCTCTGATGCTTCAGCGATCTGTTCAGGTAAGTGTTTCTGCTTGGTACTTTTTCTTTCTTTCTTTCTCTTTATTTCATACTTAGAATATTTTCTAATACTTCTGTTTTCTTTCAGGCCATCCAGAATGCCCACTCTTTCTCATTACAATCTTTTAAGAACCGTGAGAAGCTAGCCGAAAAGAAGAGGGAGGTCTCCAGTCTTCAGAAAACCAATAAAAACTTGCAATCAAAGATGAAGACCCTGGAGGATCAAGCCAAGATCGCTATTAAAGCCAAGGATGATGTCGAAGAGAAGGTTGGTGCTGCTAAAGCGATAAACAAAGTCCTTCAAGCCCAGTTGAAGGAGGCCAAGGAAAAAGTGGCCCAGGCCCAGAAGGAGCTTCAAGACGCCTTGGTCACCAAAGAGGCTGAAATCAAAGATGCCGACGAGAAGGCGTATGCTCAGGGCATGGCCGATGTTATGGAGGCCTATGAAAAGCAAGTCAAGTAAGCATGCACAAGGGTTTCACCCTTGGTTGGATGACCTTGCTGAAGAAACTTGATGTCCCCGAGGACTCCTCCTTTAAGAATGCCGATGCCATTCCCTCAAACTCCAACTCCAGCTCAATCTGATGATGACTCCGAATCTGAAGAGGAGACCTTGGTGAGAAAGCCAAAAGATGCTGATCGGGCCAAGCCCCCTTCTCAGAGTGAGCAAGTCCTAGACTTGACTCAAGATGAAGAGGGTGATGAGGTTCTCAAAGATGCTGCTCCTGAGAAGACATCAGCCGACGTCACCTTTGCCGACAAGAGCCTTGACGAAACCCTTGCCCAAATTGATGCCGAGCTCGCGGCGGAAAAGGTTGTCGAGGCGTCCTCTCAACACTCGTCTAAACTTCAAACTCAACCAACTGCTACTGCTGAGAAGTCTTAGCCTTATGTTTTTTCTTTCCTTTTTTGTATTTTGTTTTTCTTTTTTTGAAGTACTGTAAACTTCTTCACATTGTTGATGTGCTTTTAATACAACAACTCTTTTGCTTTTGAATGCGTGCATGCTTGCCTTGTATGCCTCCATACTTAGAATATTTTGCATATCTTCAATATACACTTCAATCCTTGTGCAACCTTCTCGGGGTGACACACCTCGGTTGTACAAACTGATGATTTATCTCGGCAAGTACGTAACTACCCTTCTCGACGTAATCTTGGTTTCACCTTGTAAATATAAAATTTCAACAAGTGTTTAACCTTAGTCTTCAATCTTGTAAATTGTCCACAAATTTCAACAAGTGTTAGACATTATCTCGGTTTAACTTCAACTTGTAAATTGTCCACAAATTTCAACAAGTGTTTAAACAATGATTTCGGTTTAACTTCAACTTGTAAATTGTCCACAAATTTCAACAAGTGTTAAACAATGATTTCGGTTTAACTTTAACTTGTAAATTATCCACAAATTTCAACAAGTGTTAAACAATGATTTCGGTTTAACTTCAACTTGTAAATTGTCCACAAATTTCAATAAGTGTTAAACATATTCTTCTTCTCTCTGCCCCCTAATGTGAACCTGAGTTCCACTTGGGTTCTCATTATGCATGTATTCTAGAGACAATGCCAAGTATCTTGAAAAGAGAACTAGCTGAATCTTTATTTATTTACTTCGGCAAATTTCAAAGGATCAAAGAAATTCTAATGATAGAAAAATTTCAAATTGCAAGTGTTCCAAGGTCTTGGCAACTCTTTGCCCTCATTATCTTCAAGCTGATATGCCCCATTGCCCAGCACCCAGATAATTCTGTAGGGTCCTTCCCAATTTGGGCCAAGCTTGCCCTCTCTGGGATCCTTCTTGTTGCCAATGACTTTTCTTAAGACAAGGTCGCCAATCTGAAATTCCCTTGGGTTAACCTTCTTGTTATAAGCTCTGACAAGCTGTTGCTGGTATGCTGCGAGCTGAATTGCAGCTTTCTCTCTTCGTTCTTCTAGAAGATCTAGATCTCGGGCTAAGAGTACATCATTAGTCTCGTTCTCTACCCCCTGAGTTCTGATCCCAAGGATGCCGACCTCCAGCGGAATGACTGCTTCTTTGCCATAAGCCATGGCAAAGGGGATTCCCCTGTTGATCTTCTCGGCGTAGTCCGATATGCCCAGAGTACATTGGGCAATTCGTCTACCCACTTTCCTTTTGCTGCTTGTAGCCTCTTCTTTATCCCATCCAGAATTACTTTGTTAGATGCTTCTGCCTGTCCATTGTTTTGTGGAAAGCTTGGGATTAAAAAAAAAAAAAAAAAGGACTAAACTATTCACAAGATCACATTTTGAGATTTATTGGTACTTCACCCTTTTTATTTTTCATATTTTTTTATTTTTACTGATTTTTTAAAAATCTTTTAAGCAATTTTTTTTTTTAAATTTTTAGATACACCTAACATAAATACACTTAAAAAGTATAATTTAAGTGAAAAATATTTTAAAAATGCACTAAATTCTTCCGTATATTTTTGTGTATTTACTTATTTTTTAAAATATTTTTTTACAAATATTTTAATTTTTTTTAGATATATCTAACTAAAGTGCATCTAAAAAAGTAAAAAAAAAATGCTTAAAAGTTTAAAAATATTCACTAAAAACTAAAAAAAAACAAAAACAAAAGCAAAAAACAAAAAACAAAAAACAAAAAACCAAATTTTCAGAAAACTGAATTCAGAAAATTGAAACCAAACATATTGAATATTTTTTAGAAAATTTAACTTCTTTAATTATTATACTTAAAAAATATTAATTTTTTAAAATATCCTTTGATAATATATTTTTTTTAAGAATATCAATTGTCATAATTGTACTTTTTATATTGTTAATGAAATTTTTAAAAAAAAAAAAAAAAAGCAAAATAGGAAATCATATTATTTTAGTCCTTCATTTTTGAAAAGGGACTAATATTTTTGAATAATAAAAAATAAAATAAATAGCTAATATTTTGGAACGGAAGGAATATAAAAATTGATACAGGGGAATAACAGTAGAATATAGTGGTAAGAGGAAAAAATATATATATTTTAATAATTAAAATATCATATGCTTTCTAATGATTTGTAATTTTTTTTTTACTATATCACTATACACTTAGGCCTCGTTTGGAAACAGACTATTTTAGTATTTTTTTTTTTTTTTTACAAAAAGATGTGCAAAAAGTAAATAGAAAAAAAAATCTTTGAATTTTTTATATAATTTGTTGAATTTTTAACTTTTTTTAATGATTTTTTTACTTTTAAATTAAAATATAATGTTGTCAAACGAGACCTTATTTCCCTTTATATCATACATAAAAGGACTTCCACCAATATGAAAGGACTTGCACCCCTTGCAATGCTTGATTGTATGTCATTTCAAAGTAAGCATTGTTTGGAAAAATTATTGCAAGTAAGAGCACTCCGATGGTTTGCCATTGGAGTTGCCAAAATTATAATATAGCAACTTTGAGGAAAAAGGGGCTCTCCAATGATAAGATATAACAACTCTTAAAAATGGCAAATGCCAAAGTTGTTGCCAAGTTTGACAACAACGTTGGCAAATGGCAAATCTGCTAGCTCATCCGAAACCAACTGATTTTCTTTATTCCTTCCTTCACTTTCTCCCTTTGTCATCCTTTTCCTAGAATAAACTCAAACAAAAATGGATCAATAATTTCATCTTGCGAAATTCATGAAATTTGTTTTAAACAAAACTCACCAATTTGTTTAAACAGTGTTGGCAATTGACATTTGGGGGGGGAAAAAAAATCAACAATTATTTTTTTAAAACAGAATTTCACTAAAACAACAACATTCAAGCAAATCTCAAACAAATCTCAAGTAATCTCAAGCAATAATCAATAAATCTGAAGTTGAGTTTAAACAATAAATACCTGGATTTAAAAAAATAGGTTAAAGCTCAATGCAGTTGCTTCAGCTTCATCTTCTTCGTTTTCATATTCTTCTTTAAGTGATTTCAAGGGTTTCGATTTCTCACAGACAAATCGAAGATAAAGGTTTAGGGTTTCTTACAGACAAATTAAAGATAATGGTTTACGGTTTCTCACAGGCAAATCGAAGATAAGGTTTAGGGTTTCAGTTTCTCATAGTTCTGCGATCCGAAGAATGGGTGGATGAGACTGTTGTCATCGACTAATCTTCATTGAGGGTCATTGATTTCTCTCTCTGTCTATTTGTCTATCTGTCTCTCTGGTCTTCACTGATCCGAACATTCTAGAGTCAAGATAGACACACACACAAAGAGATAGAGAGAGAGAGAGAGAGAGAGAGAGAGAGAGAGAGAGGGAGGAAGACAACCGAAGATCGATGATCGGTGATGAGGGTTCATTAGAAGTGAGAGAAAGGTTTAAGAGATGAAGAGAAAGAGAGAGAGAAAGAGAGAGAGGCGATTGAAACAAAGAAATAACCAAGAGTTAATCTCAAAGAAACAGAGAGTTGTGAGATGGGATGTGGTGGAAAAGAAGGTTGGACAATGAAATTTGGGGTTTGAGTATTGGAGATCGACGGTGGGTGTGGTGGTAGTTCTGCTGGTTGTGGTGATGGTGGTTTTTGTGGTTATGGTGGTGGTTGTGGTGATAAAGAAGTTGACAGACAGGAGGAGAAAGTATAAGGGAAAGGTTTAGAGGTGGTAAGAGAGAGAGAGAGAGAGAGAGAGAGAGAGAGAGAGATGGAGATGGCAAGAGAGAGACAGACAGAGGCAATGGAGAGAGAGAGAGAGAGAGATAGAGAGAGAGAGAGAGAGAGAGAAGGGTGCATTTGAAGTGAGATGATTCACCATTGGATTATTTAATCCAACTGTGCTCTTTTGTTATTGGAATGCACAAATTGAGCAACGACTCTTTTTCTGTCTCCAATTTAGAAAAGCTTGAAACGACTCTATTTAACGGCTATAAATTAAATGGAATAAAAAAAAAAGGGCTATATTTTTACTCCCTATAAATATAAACAACCAATCTCAATTTGAATTCACAACTTTCAATGTACATTTTTTTTCTGTTTGATTTTTTACACAATCAATATGGAAGTTTCATCAAAAACAAAGAGCGAAAATCATTCACCACTCAAGAAGATGTGGCAATTTGTAGAGTTTGGTGTCATCTTACTGAAGAGTTTGGTGTCATATTACTAAAGACCCAATTGTTAGAAATTTGTAATCTCATGCTCATTTTTGGGGAAGAATTTTTAAAAATTATTGCTCGCTACAAAATGATCACTCAAGAACACAAGTGTCTATCTCATCTCGATGGAGTGTAATCATGAAATGTTGCAATAAATTTCGTGGGCATTTCACGCAAGTTGAAAATCTACACCCAAGTGGGATGTCTCAAGTTGATGTAGTAAGATTTCATCTTCATTTATTATGTTAGTTTTTTTTATTCTGTATCATATCAAAATTAACTAATTAATTAATTTAATATTTATTAATACAGATGCTTCAAGCAAAACTTTTATACCATCACAATGAAAATAAACGTTTTGCTTTTGAATATTGTTGGCCAATCTTGCAAAATAATATCAAGTGGCAAGAAGTAGCTCATACGAACACAGTGAAGTCAATGATACATATACCGTTTTCTCCTAATGTAGCCACCGATTACCCTATAGATAACTACATTTCTCTTGAAGACCACAACAGTTTAAGTGTTGGCATCAATCCAACTGCTGGTAATAATCTAATCGGTGAGGGTAATGTCTCTGCAAGGGGTAAAAGGCCTATGAGTAAGAAAGCTACAAAAGAATTATTTCGAAGAAATCAAGTTGGTGAAGCTGAAGTCCTCAAATTTAGCAATGTGTTGGAGACAATTAGCCAACACCTTGTTGAGAAGGAAATGAAAAAAGCTGAAAGAGAAGAAAAAATGATTCAAGCACTGCAGGAGATGAAAGAACTTGAGATCAAAAGACAAGAACATGAGATCAAAAAGAAAGAACATTTGATAATGATTACAGACATTTCTCATATGGACCCTTAGACGAAAACGTATTACATAATACGAAAAAATGAGATTTTTGACAAGTGGTCCGCAAATTTCAACAACCCAAATTACTATTTTCCCTTGCATCTTGATGCATAATTATGGGAGAATTTATTTTTTAATTTTACAATGTCATTTATTTTTAATGTAATTTTTAGTCTTTATTTGCAATGTCATTTTTATGTTCCAATGTAATTTTTAGTATTTCAATTTTTTTTTTCAATTTTTTTTTTCATTTTTTATATTTGTCTAGTCGGTTATAATATAAATATATAATTTTTTTACAAACAGTTAAAAAAAAGGTCACAAAAGACAACAACAAAAAAAAAAAAAAAAAAAAACCTATATCCAAACAATATCTATAAATTTGGAGGAAAAGTTTGTTGAGATTTGCCAAAATAGCATGTGTACCACTGGAGCACCATTGCTATGATTTGACAAATTACTACTATTCATTGTCAAATTATAGCAATAGCAATGGTATTATAGCAAATACCATTGAAGATGCTCTATAAATAAATAAAAAACCTGAAGTTTGTGAAAATTTTCAAAATTGTAATACGTGTAGAATGAATGAAAAAAATATCAAAAAAAGGAAATATATTATTGGTTAGATCAAAATGTCCTTCTCTCTTTGCTTTTCATCCTTAAAAAGTAGCTAGACTTTACACATTGTTGTTATGTTGATGAAAAAAAAAAAAAAAAAGGGAATGTGGAGAACTTAAAAGAAGAAGGTGATGAGGAAAACAAAATAGTGCAGATGACAGTAGTAGAGGGAGATTGGTTGAAGCTGTACAAGAGTTTTAACCTCATTCACTCATTCCCAGGGAAAATACCTGTGTACAAAATTACTATAGAGTACAGATAAGCGAAATGAGGATGTCCTGCTCCACATAAATACATTGTAACAACCTCAATCCGTAATTAGTTACTAATCCGTAATTAATGATGCTAATGAGAGAATTAAAATAAATTATGTGTTTATTTTGTGTTTTGCATGATTTTGACTTTCTATCTGTTACTAGTAAAAATATCTGTCTGGAATTCCGTTTTAATATGAAAATTGAAAACTTTATCGGCATCCAAAATCAGAATTAGTTACATTAATATGTTATTTGAAATTTTTAGAACACTATGGCAAATTTTATTAAAAATTGATTCAGAACGATTAATTAGGTTGTGTTTAGTTAGCCTAATGTTTCAATTAATGTATTTTAGTATCATAACTATATATTCAACACATTTAGCTCATTTCCCCTCATTCCTTGAGTGCAAAATTCTGGAGATTCATTTTAGAGAGAGTGAGAGTGCAATCCTAGAGAGAGAAAGGTAGAGATTAAGGAGAAATTGAAGGCTATAGCTTGAATTGGTCAAAGATTATGCAAATATCTAGCTATTGAAGACTCTAGGTAAGGATTTAAGACTTAATTATGAGTTTAACCATCAAGTAGATCATTTCAAGAAGAATTTGTGATTATGTACAAGAAGTGGACCAAAGATGATGAATTTAGAGTTAATTCATACATGCATGCTTAGTTTAGTTTAATTTCATCATTTTGAACATGATTCATATCATCCATGTTTGAAATATCTTGTTGATCACTTAAATTCATGTTTTGGGAAGGAATTTCTTACATGCATGGGACTTATGAGCTCAAATTATTAGTTTCATGATTTTTGGGGCAAAGAGATTGAAAAGTTTTGTATCCATGTCTATTCCTTTACAAATTGAGCATGATTTCTAAGAATTTTCTCATGCATGTTTGAAATTCATCTTAAATATGGGAAATCATCAAGTTTGAAGTTGTTTTGTGGTATTTGATCATGTTTTGAGAAGCTCAAGATCAAGAAAATCCATGCATGTTGTGTTCATGAACATTCTTAAAGTTTAAGTTGAAATTGTGAGCTTTTGGCAAACTCTGGGGCCATGATTTTATGAAATAATCCTTAATTCATCATGTTTTACAAGTTTGCTATGTTATCTCAAGTTTTGGGGCCCAAGAGATGTGTTTTGAAGTTTGAAATTCGAGTTTTAAGCTTGGGGGTGCAATCTGAAAATTCCAAAATTTGCATCTACGCTCGAGCGTGGGAGTTCACGCTCGAGCGACCACTCTGAGTGCGTGCACTTCCGCTCGAGCGACCATAAGTCCGCTCAAGCATGAAATGCAAGCTCCCAAAAGTTTCATGTTTTTGCAGACCGCTCGAGCGGGGAAAGCTACGCTCGAGCAGGGACCTTATTTTCAGAAAATTTACTAGGTGTTCCAACTCATGTTTTGGCATCCTCATTGCATCTTAGGCATTCCTAAGCCTTAATTAAGCCATAGTAAAGAGATTATGGATTAGAAACATATTAAGTAAAGAATGTACTGAGTTACGAGACTATAAGTGTGTGTGTTTTAAGCAATGTGCTAAGGATGAACAAGAATCAACATAATGAAAGCTAAGCCGTGATAACCACATGAATGTGTAATGATAAGATATGTTTGTGTTATGTGCTTTTGTGTCTGTAGGTCAACGTCTGGAGATTGATTGACCGGTTACAGGAACCACTGTGAGTAACATTTCTGTAAAGATATGTTGCTATGAATTATGTTCCAAATGTGATATGTTAAGTTATGATTTCTGAAATGATATTGTTTATTATGGCATCCATAGATAGTCCCAAGTCATGGAGAACGACATGTAAATGCGGGTCCATGACGTACATGTGATTATGAGATCTCGTTAGCCACTTCATTGTGGTGATATGTGTTTAATCGGTATCCGGAACCGATTACTCTAGTTGAAAGACGTTATGTGATGTGTTCTATGGGATGTACCATTATTATGTTCAGATACAAGAATGTTTATGCTATGATCTGTTTTATGCTTATGACATGTTCGGATTTCGTTCACTAACCCCTTTATCTTAATGTTATTCGCTGGACTTTAGCTCACTGTGTGTATATATATGTATAGGTGAACATTCTGGTGATCGAGCGTGAGGGCTTTTGTCTGGACCTGTGTCCTGCTGTCAGCCAACCATTGCGCCTCACATGGAGGTTCCAAAAGTGTCATGTGTTAAAGTTCTACTATTTCTGTGTATGTGGGTTCTTTGTTTTATTGGTTGTACTTGAGATGTTTTGCTAAGTGTGTGGGTATAATAAGAAAAGGACTTTTAGTTATGTATATGAAGTTTTAAATATTCTGTTTCATATAAGTCTACATAGCTCATTAGACAACTATATTCATGTATTTGCTTCTGCTAGCCCCTTAATTTTGTTAATCAGTTCAAAGGCCTTCGGTAATCCGAGGATTACTGGGCAGTTACGATGCTAAACCCATAGGGGCGGGTTTGGATCGTGACATACATAAATTCTACAGTTGAATTGGTTAAAGATCTTGATGCTAAGCTGGTCATGGCATAGTAATGTGCAAAGATCATATGCTTAATGGTTCTGGCTTGGTACTTGTGTTGTTGTAATAAGAGCTTGGAAGCTCTCAGTGTTGGTGCTTCAAAATCAATCCAATAATGTGTTTAGTACTTGTCTATCTGGAGAACATTAATAAGCTTTCGAGTGTTGGTTGCTAGCTCTTTCCCTTTTACCTTAAATGCTTCTACTCCATCTCCATCCATGTATTTTTGATGTCACTGGTATTGAAAAATGATAACCATTACCTGCTAATGAATGAGGTCTAAACCAACTGTTTGCCTGTGCAAATGTTGGTTGATAGTGTCTCTTATTACCTCTATCTCTAAAGGAGCTTATGTGACTGGTCTCCCTGACTTAACCGCTTACGGGCTTTCATTCTCATCTCGATCTCAAACAAATGCATTTTGAATTCTACTGTATGTAAAGGATAGATGATAATATGTTTCACCACTCTCATAGCCAGAAGCCTGATTCACTTTCTTTGGTCATTGTTGTAGCGATTATAAACTTGTTGGCTCTGTACTTCATTGATCATCGAGGCTAGGGCTGGGCATAGAGTTATCCGAACCGCTCAAACCGCCCTATCCGATCCGAACTGCGTACGTATGGGCGGTTTCGCAAACACATTAGGGTAGGGTACGATTTGGATTTTCTGTAATTTTCGGGTTGCGGGCGGATTGCGGGTTTAACCCATACCCGCCCAACCCGCCCGCCTAAAACACTTTTTTTTTTTTTTTTTTTGGGTTCAAATCTAATCTAACCGTTTAAAAAAAAAAACCCCTTTTTTTTTCCTTCAAATCCGACCGTTCAAAAAAGAAAACCCTAATCAATATTATCTATCTCTCACTTTATCTATCTCATTCTGTGTCTCTCATTCTCACGCTCACTCTCACTCTCACGATTTTCATCTCCACTGCCTATACCCACTGATCCACTCTCTCTGTCTTCGCAAGATAGACTAATCGACCGATCAACCGATCGACCTCATCGCACACCTCACAGGTAAGCTTCTCTCTGAATCTCAGTCTCTATCTATGTCTCTCTCTCCCCGATCTTTGTGTCTCTGATCTTTCTCCCTCCCTCATTCTCTCATCTCACAGTCTCTCACTCTTTGGCTTTGCATCTACTGCACCGATCGACTCTCTCTCATCACAAAATCGACCGATCGATTAACTCTGTCAGCGCACCGATCGCAAGTAAGCCTCTCTCTCTCTCTGTCTTTCTCTCTCTTACTCTCCTTGATCTTTGATCTGTCTATGTTTGGAGAATCAGTTGATAGATCTATTTTGAATATGTTCATTAATGTGGTATTGGTTTGAAGAATCAGTTGATAGATAGATCTATTTATGTTATTTGTTGATGGAGGACATTAAATCCATTTTTGGAATTAATCTGTTTTAAATCTATTTGTGGAATCTATTTAATTTGTTTTAAATCTGTATTGAATCTGTATTAAATCGGTTTTAAATCTGTTATTTAATTTTTGGAATTAAATCTATCTGTGTCTGTATAATCTGTTTTTTGGAATTAAATCTGTGAAATTGAATCTGTTAACTTGATTCAATCTGTTAACTTGAATCTGTGGAAAAAAAAGGTCCAAAATAAAGATTGACAAAATGGAGGGAAAAAAAAAGGTTTAAAAATAAATTTTTTGAAAAAAAGTTCAATCCGCAAACCGTCCGCAACCGCCCGCACATCCGCGAACCCTATCCGCACAAACCGCAAACCGCATTGCGGGCGGTTGCGGGTTGACTTTTTCCCAAACCACATAGATGCGGGCGGGTCCAAACCGAACCGTAAACCGTCCCAAACCGAACCGTGAACACCCCTAATCGAGGCAATAGCCTTCACCATTTGCTTGTGATGCTCTCCCTCTTCGGACTACACTAAGACAAAGATGAATATTTAGTAGACCCCCTTGTTGTATTATTGCCTATCAAATTTTCACAATTTGTTGATTTATGAAAGCACACTCACACTCAATTACTTACATTAAATTCCCACATTTTTTATTATTATTACCTTTATTGTAATAAGCCTATCCTCTCTTCTCTGACCATATTCCAGAATAAAAATATCAAATTATCAAAACTGATTAACATATCTATCTCAATCTTGTGGCAATTTCCCATTCAAATCATATCAAGGGTATATCATATCCTCTACAACCTAAAAATTCAGTGCAATACAGTTGATCATATTTTTCCTTTGATAGGTGTGTTTTGTGCAACCAATTAGTTGATCTGTAGCTAACTTCAAATTCTTCATTGCCTGGATGAAGTTGCAAATGACATGTGAAAATGGAGAAAAATTGAGACTACTAGTCTTGAAGAAAGCTAGAGCAAGAACCCCATAGATGCCTTGGCCATTAGCTATTTAAAAGACTCTACAAAGTCCACAAATTGAACCAAGGAAGGATTCACCTTCCCCCTTCTCCTGCTCTTCATCAAAAGAAATAAATAAATAAATCTACTCTTAATTTTGAAAACAATCCACACATACACGACAGAGTAAAGCTAGCAATCAAGAAGCTTCCCATCTCTTTCCAACTCTACTCCCTCTCCAACTATTCTTTTAAACATGATTTTGATAAATCTCACCTCACTATTAATCTAATTTCTCCCTTCATCTTTGAAAACAAACAAATTTAAAATTTTAAAGATAAAAATTAGGGATAAAATTGCTTTTTAAAGACCAAATATATTTATTGCCAAAAGTGTCACTATTATATTTTTGGCAACAAAATTTAGACAGTAATGATGAATTATTTTCTTTTAGGAATCAAAATTTTTTGAAAAAAAAAAAAAAAAACCTTTTTTGGGACAAATTAGTGACATTTAAAAAAATTGTCGCTAAATACCTTGTTTTTGGTCTATTCGAGATAATATGTCAGCAACTATCCTTGCGATGACAGAAATTAGTTCAAATATTTTTTATATCAAAATTTTTACATTTAAAAATAAAAAATTTAATATCTAAAATTCTTATATATTTAAATTGTAATGGAACAAATCTATGGGAGAAATGGACTCAATGGAGACTTGACCTACCTCTCGTATCATGTTATATTTATTGAAAATAATCAAAAATCATTTTATAATGGGTGGAGTAATTTTAGATTTTACGAACTAATAATTTTAGTGATTTAGAGAAGCAACTTGAAAAAAGTCTTTAATGATTTATATTTATTTTGTCAAAGTTTTGTTTCTATATAAGTAACGGTAGGGTTGTTTGACATATTTCTATCTAAATTATTTCGTGTGTCCTTATGTTACTTAAATTATTTCGCTTGTCCTTATGTGTGTAATTTTTTTGTTGTTGATTTTTTTTCATGTTGATGTTGTTGAGAAACATATTGCAACAGATGAAAAAAAAAAAAAAAATCTATGGTGCAATAGATAAAAAAAAGATATGTTCAAACAGCTTTGAACAAATAAAAAAAATCAACAAATAAAATTCAGAGGAAAAAATTGTACAGATAATAAAATTTGAACAGATAGATTTAAACAGATAAGTAAAAGAATAGATAATAAAATTTGGACAGATAGATTTAAATAGGGAAGCAAAAAAATTGAACAGATAAAGGAATTTCACATTTCAACATATAGATAAGTTAAAAATGAGAATTTCAAGAGAGAGAGAGAGAGAGAGAGAGAGAGAGAGAGAGAGATAACAGAGATGTAAAAATTCAATTAATCATGGACAGTGGTAAATTTCAACAGATAGTAAAATTTTAAATAGATAAGGGAAAAAAATTAAACAGATAGTTAAAAAAATTGAACAGATAGAAAAAAAAATTGAATAGATAGATATAAATTTAAACTGATAGTAAAAAAAAGTCAACAAATAAATTAAAGGGTAAAATTGAAAATAAGATGTCCTCCAAAACTAACAAAAGGACTTCTCACTAAACTAGTTTACAAATAATGGACCTCCCATCAACAAAAAATATATATTGGATTTAAACTCTTATACCCTCCTTAATTTAGACTTTTCAATAATTTTCTCTAATTTAAATTAGTTAAAAAAAATTAAATATCTAGAAATTAGAAAAAAAAAATGCTTTTGACTTTTACTTTCTCATTATAATAAGTTGTACCAAACACAACCCATTATTATTACACAAATAAATTATGTAAATGGCATGCGCTTTCATAATTTTTAATTAAATTTAGAAAATGTTTCACTTTGCTCATCAGTAATAAATAAAGTAAATTAACATCAATAGTTTCAACGTACAATTATTCAAATTGATAGGTTTTTTTTTTTAGATGGGAAAAGCGAAGGCAAAGATACAAAAAGACTAGACAATATCAATAGTTTAAACGTACAATTATTCAAACTGATAGTTGAAAGATTAAAACAAGACAAATTTGATAGTTTCGGTGGGACAAGGTGAATATTTTCCTCAAATTCATCACTTTTTCTACGAGGAGAATGAGGGCACGTAGCAAATTATTCACCATTAGTACCTCTATAATAAGGGCCAACTTGTCAAGGGACTTTCTTCAACCTGTGTGTGAGTGAGTGAGTGTTCTCTATTTTTGTTTGAGAGTTGGAAGTCTTACTTGGGGGTGTGTACGTAAAAATGGATCTTGGTGGTAAGATGGAGGGTGAAGTAGAGATCAAGTGTGATGCTGATGAACTTTTCCAAATAGGTTCTGGTAAAAAAGCACATATAGTACCAAACTTGAGCCCTGATAAAGTATCCAAACTAGACTTACATGAAGGTGAATGGGGAGATCATGGATCCATCAAGGTCTGGACTTATGTTACAGGTATGTTCACTAAACCTCTGTTTATTCGGACAGAATTTTTTTTTTCAAAAAATATTATTTCATAAAAAATGTTTTCTTATATTTAGTTGCGTTAATTGAAAGTACTGTATTAATTGTTGTATTAGTGATGATGGTAGCGGTGGCACCAGGTGGTGGTGGGTGGAGGTGTTGGGGGTGGTGACGATAGTGGTGTGACAGTAGTGGTGATGTCGGTGGTAGTGGTGGCGGTGGCGGTGATGACGGTGATGGTGGTCGTAACTATGGTGGTGATTGTTAATGTGTGACATTAATAAAACATTAGTTTGAAAAACATTTTTCACCAGTAAAAAATATTTTATATCCAAATAGGCTTATCTTTTGTTGCCTCTTAATTTTTTGTTGTACCAAATGACACTGCTCTATTAAAATGTTTTCCAAAGTGGAAAATATTTTTCACCACCTACTAGAAAATAATTTTCACCACTAAAACCTAGTCTTGTTCCAATTACTTTCTCTCTCATGCACAAAGCAAAAAAAGGGGAATTGCTTAAGAAAAAAAATTGCCAAAACATGGAGAGTGTAAATTGTTTTGTGGTGGGGTGTAATTGAATTTATAGGGGTACAACTCCATGTTTGTGTAAATTATTCTTTTACATTTCCTTTGTAAAGTAATTTCCCCAAGTAAAAATGAGGAGAAATTTTTTATGTCTTGAGGTACCATGTGGTACTGCCAAGTGATACTTTTCATTAATTACAAATGTATATATCGTCTATAGTCTTCTAAATACTCAATATAAATGTAATAGATCCTATTGTCAAATCCAATCGAAATAAAGGAAGGTATGATGTGACATCTACCTCCTAGCACCCAAAAATTCCTCAAAAGTGAGGCAATCTTTAAACAAGTATTAACTATGATTTCACATTGTTCTTATATGTTCATTCGCAATAGAGGGAAAGGTGGGGACTTTTAAGGAGAAGGTCATCATAGATGAGGAAAACAAAACAGTTCATTTGACAGCAGTGAAGGGACATTGCTTGGATCTTTACAAGAGCTATAACATTATTTACCAGATCATTCATAAAGGAGAGACTATGTCCTCAAAATCACTATAAAGTACGAGAAGCAAAATGAGGATGTCCCTCCTCCACAAAAATATATGGACTTCATAATTGATTTGGTTAAAGATCTCGATGCTAAACTTGTCATGGCATAATAATATGCAAAGTTTATATACATGTGTGCATGTATAATTTGGTTGCATTGTATTGCAGCATGAATAAACGGGTTATGACTTAACCCTTGTGTTGTAATGAGAGTTTGGAAGCTCCAACTTTGGTGCTTAAAAAACCCAAGTTTGCCGGTTGATTACTTGTTTATGTATAGCATTAAAAAGCCTTTTAGTGTTGTTTATTACATAAATACATCTCTATTGGTCTCCTCCATTCAACATGTCCATGCACAAAAACAGGTACACATCCATGAGCATATAACTAAAATTGTTGCACATTATAGAAAAGAATTGAGAAGATAAATGATATTTGTCACTGCATTTGTTTCACTATTTTATAGTGGTTAGGACACTTGTGAGTTAGAACCAATTGGGTTAACCCATTAGCCAAGAGTTTGTGCACCTCATTAGGAGGTCAAATGTTCAATTTTTCTTACTTGTGTGATGTACATGAAAAACTCTAAAAAGTAAACTGTTTGAATTATCGAAACAAAACCCATAGTAGATCTCACGGGCCCAGACAATACTCTCAATTCGAGATTATGGACTGGAGGGAATCCAAGTCCTAGAGCAATGACATAAATTAAGAAAAATTTTAGTTCAAATATTAATAATTAAAATCATGAACTTTTTCATAAATCTATAATAATTTTATGAAATTACCATTCCCCCATAAATTAGCTAGACATTTTTAATATTAGCTAGACATTTTTAACATTAGCTAGACTTTACACATAGTTGTTATGTTGATGCGAAAAATAGAGGGGAAGGCAGAGAACTTAAAAGGAGAAGGTGAGTATTGATGAGGAAAGCAAGATTGTGTAGATGACAGCAGTAAAAGGAGATTGCTTGAAGCTTTACAAGAGTTTTAACCTCATCCACCACATCATTACCAAGGGAAATACATGTGTACAAAATCACTAGAGTACAGAGAAGCGAAATGAGGATGCCTCGCCTCCACACAAATAGACAAACTTCGCAGTTGAACTGGTTAAAGATCTCGATGCTAAGCTGGTCATAGCATAGTAATGTGCAAAGATCATACACTGCTAGAAATTTTACATTTAGTGGCGTTTAAAAAAAGCCGCTAATTCTTTTTGTGACGTTTCGTACCAAACGTCGAAGACACAATCGTTGCTGTAGCATTATGACGCTTTAAAAACGTCGCTAAATTAAAAACGCCGCTAAATGTGATAAAAACAGTAAAAAGACGTCATCCAATATTTAACGATGTTTTAAAAACGTTGTGATTGATTTTTTCCTATTTTAAAAATATGACCGTTGGCACTGTAGTGACGTTTTGGGAAAACGCCGTTATAGCTCTTTCTTTCATTTTTTTTTATTTATTTTTTGATATTGTGCTAATTCGGTTAGATTTAACTAAAAACCATACATGTAATAAAGCTGAAAAATAGCAATAATATGAAAAAAAAACTTTACTGTTATTTCAATATATTGACTAAATTTAGACAAATATTACATGATTATTTCTAAATCATAATCAAACAACAAACACAATCAAACAATAAAAAGAAAAAAACATATCGAACTCCAAATATATACAAGAGCGATCAGACTCGAACATTAACGTGTCACATGATGCCCAACATATTTTATTAATTTAAATTTTTACAACATATTTTATTCAATATCTTCTGACAAAAAAAACGAGTCAAATGATGCCCAACAGTCTGCCGAATCTCTTAAAAAGGTGCTCTGCCTCCCCATCAGAAATGCACGGTCTTTAGGGAGCATGAATTAATCATGACTCATGCTCTATCCATAAGCAGTAATGTCAGGAATTTAAATGAAAAATGTTAAAAATTTTAAAAATTTTGTTAAATTTTTTATTAAATATCTCATGGGAGATAAGTTTTATGTAGATTTTACATTCATAAAAATATTTAATAAAAATTTTAGTAAAAAATTATCTATTTAAAATTTTAGATGTTCGTAGCATGTGTCTTACCATAAGAAAGTAACATGTAACTTTTAACTCTCTTATTTGTAGGGGAAACGTAAGAATAGAAAGAAAATTAATTATGATATTTCAAAAAAGTTAATTTCTATTTATATGAACATAATTAAGTTCTCCTGTTTTCATAAGACAACATTTTTTTTTTATAACTACTACTACATAGGCCTATTTTGAAAAGTTTGTTAAAAATTGATTTTTTACTTTTTTTTTCTATAAAAAATATAAAAAAGAAAAAAAGAAGTGATGTGAGTTAAAAAATCAAAAAGTCAATAAACTAACTTTTAATCTTATTCTCAAAATAGGCCATAGTGTGATAAAATAAAATATAATAAAATAAAAACTATCCTATACTGTTGTTCTTTTTTTGTTTATTTTGTCAAACTAGTCCAAAATATGGTGAGAACCCTACCAACATTTAAAATTTTTATTTAGAATTTATTTTTAAAAAATTTTAAATTAGTTTGACAAAAATAAATTTAAATATATATATTTGAATTTCTAAATATTAGTTTATGTTTAAAAAATTAGTGTTTGATAAAACAAAAATTAAATTTCACCAAAACTAAATTTTATTTTTTTGGAAAAACATATTCAAAAAACTCAATTAATAAATATAGATGTATATATACCTTTGAAACATGTCCAATATACAATTTGATAAAATATACATGAAATATAAGTTAGTACCAATGAGAAATAGGTCCAAATTGAAAATAATATAAAACATTAAATTTAAGGGAGGTGAAGATGTATATAAAAACAGTAATGATTCAGACTCCCACAAAACATCACCCCCACAACCCCCACTCACTTGTGATTGGTCTAAGTAAAAAAGAGAAAGAAAAAAAATAATAATACAAACATATCATTAGTCCACATTACTGTGGGAGTGGTGGGGTCTCTGCAAAATAGGGTCCCAAATATTTTCCATGTAAAAATGGGTTTTGTTAACAAGTGTTCCTAAGACACAAATAAATGACAAAAAATTTTAAGAACAGAAGACACTTTTCACTAAATTTAATGTACTTTTCTTGAAATCAATACATTTTTAAACATATTTATGTATACTAATTGGTGCATATAACATTATTTATTTACATATTTTTAAGACACTTTATACGTACTTTCCAACATTAAATAATGCATAGGGATATTTGTTAGTATTTGTCTATAAAAATAAGGGAGGAGAACGATAATTTTAATAAAACAAAAAATCAATTCTTTCAATTTTACATAAGAACTAGACCAGTGAATTCTTATATTGTGGGAATTCACTTCAATAATTCTATTTGCTCATCTAATTAAAATAATATTTGTAATTTTTTTTAATAGTGTGGAGTATTTTACCTAAAATTTATTCTCTTCTTTAATCCTTGTAACTAAAATTCTGGACTTTAATATTTTGGAGCACTTTTGGATAATATATATATAGAAGAATTTTAAGTTGGACTTTGAATAATAAGTTTTTCTCTATTGATCCTATTGATAAAGAATTTTTTTCAACACTTTTTATTAGAAAAAATACTTGAGCCCTCTAAAATATTACCTCTAAACTTACTCCTCAATGACATAGGCTGACGCATATTAGTTGTTGATTTGTTCAAAAATCAATACCTAGAGCATCCAGAATGGATGTGTTAATGATTGTGTTAGTGTCAGTGGCCAAATTTTAGCTAGCTACAGTAATGTTTGGATCTCACAATGGAAGTGTTAAGTAGTGTGTTAGTGAGTTTTGTTAGTGTCAGTTGTTAATTTTTTTGTTAACTGTGGCTAGCGTTTTAACCAGCGAGAGAGAGATAGGGAAGAGGAAGAGGGGGACATGGGAAAGTGCCTTGGGGTCGTTCGATCGGATGTCCAGTTGTAACGCCCTCAAAATATTACATAAAACCCATTACTTTAGACATGCATTGATATAGGAGAAATCAACCAATTTCATTCATCAGAGTAGTTCTTACAAAAGTATTACATGTTAACAACAAAAGCAAATGCCCTACAGACTTCTGACTTTCCAAGTTAACACTTGGTTACACAGAAGAAGAGTACTAACTCTATACAAAAGAAGCCCTTGGCTTAATATACATGTAATACAAACAAAATACACAAAAAGAGTCTTCAACTCTCATCATCATCTAAGCTATGTCCTTGGAAGTGGCATGCTACCTGTACTTGAAAATGGTGTCCCATAAAGGTTGAGCCAACGCCCAGTAGAGATATGCTAAACACAGTATGAGCAATAACTAAGATATTAGCTATCGATAAATGTTCGATTACCATAAACCAATTCGTAACACATTTCCATTACATGACCACAATATTCATATCTCATTTCAGTTTCCATTTCTCATCATTTTCTCAATTTACATCGACAGCTCAGAACCTGGCCAACCACATATAAGAGACAGTGACTCATGTTAGACGCTTCCCGTTTTACAATAGATAAACATACTAGTTGTATCAACATCTCAACAGATAAGCATACAAGCTGTATCCACATTTCAACAGATAAGCATATTAGCTATATCAACACTTCCAAAGATAAGCATATGAGCTGTATCAACACTTCCATAGATAAGCATATTAGCTATATCAACACTTTAACTGACAAGCATATGAGTTGTATCAGTGGAGTCCATCTCCTATCTCCTCCCAAGCAACATCTGGTTTAGAGGTCTATCCCCTATCTTCCCCTAAACCGTGGAGTACATCCCCTATCTCCTCCCACACACACAATGTATACACATATAGGTCATATACACAATCAATCAATACATAACGTTAATGTATTCTATCAGCCGTCATACTCTATTACATAACCAATCGATTAGTTTTAGTTTGCCTAATCATCATGCATTGTCTACAATAATCAAAACTACCTTCCACCGGTAGTCCAAGTAGTTATTTCTAAACAGATAATAAGAGCTCCAACAGATAAAATATCAATGTTTTCGAAAATGAGCGATTTATAAATCCAACTCCACCATTCCACAATATAACGAACCAATTTCATTATTTACAACTCAATTCCAGATAACAACAACTTTCCCAAATTAATTATGGCAATTAGCTTATATAACAAATTAGGGCTTTCTCCCCCATTCCTCATTATTCACCCCAAGGTTCAATAATCAACAACCAATCACTAGAACATCATTTTGAAACTCAAAATACATCTTTAAGAATCAAAATCACAAAACCCTCATTCATGCTTTTTGAAACCCTAAGTCCCAAATCAAACCATTTAAACAATAGACTCGAAATCTATGTTAAAACCCATAAGAGTAAGTAGGAATCCCTACCTCAAAAGATGATACCCAACGGAGAAGATGAAGAAAACGAAGTTGCTCCAAATCACAAGTTTTACGAATCAAAAGGTAGCCCTCGACGATCAACAACTTTTTTGTAAAGGCCAAAGATGAGCAAATCACTCCCACTAGATCAATACCTAGAGAGAAGGTAGAGTTCTAGAGTGAGAAGCTCAACAATGGTGTTTTTGGAAAAGTATGAGAGAGAAGAGAATGTGAAAAAGTGATTTAAAATGCCAAAACACGGAGCTTTAACCCCGTTGCCCCGCTCGAGCGGCCAAACCCCCGCTCGAGCGGCACTCAGAACTCACGCTCGGCGTAATCCCGCTCGAGCGTCGGATGCACACTCTCAGCACTTTGCAGCAGGTTCCCGCTCGGCGCTTAACTCCCGAGCGGCACACACAAACTCCCGCTCAAGCGGCCAATTCCCCGCTCGAGCGTCCAATACTACACAGGAAATACTGGATGGGTGTATTCTCCGCTCGAGCGCCCAAATCCCCACTCGAGCAGACAAGCCAAAACCTGGGCAACTAGACTTGGTTCCTAAGCTCAACCAACCTGCTCCAAACCTTCCCTACACAACCCAAGACTCAAATATAGAGAGTAGAGGACGTAAACAAGATATACACAACAACCAACTCTACGGAGTCTAAGTCCGGATACAACAAACAAAGAAAAGGAAAATCGGGATCGCTATAACCTCCCCCCCTTAAAGAATTTCGTCCCCGAAATTAAACACAAGTTTTTCGAAAACAGGTTTTCTCCATTCCCAACAATATTACCACATAATATTAAACATTCCGACCCACTACCGGTCAATCCCATCTTTTCTCAAGAGGCATTTCACATTATGCATAACAACCTGCATTATCAACATGCTTTACTTTGAAATCTACCAATTTCAATTCATTTTCCACAATTCCATAACACATGCAACATTAATATCATGCTTGCATTTCCACAATATACTTAACATATACAATGTTAAAACAAACCTCCATTTATCAAAACATTCACAATGTTTTACAACTTAAGACGTATATAATGCTCTTAAAGTTCAATATTGTTACAAAATTTCAATACATGATTACACATCAACAAACATGTCCGGATATTTCTCGCGAACTTCCAACTCACGTTCCCAAGTGGCTTCCTCCACCCTGTGATGTTTCCACAAGACTTTCACTAAAGGAATGGTCTTGCCTCGCAAGACTTGATCTCGCCTATCTAAGACCCGAACCGGCCTCTCTTCATACGAGGCATCCTCATCTACCTCTAAGTCGGTCCAATCTAACACATGGGACGGATCCGGCTCATACTTCTGAAGCATACTCACATGAAACACGTCATGCACTCTGGACAACTGTGGGGGCAAAGCTAAGCGATAAGCGACCTCGCCAATCCTCTCAAGGATCTCAAAAGGACCAATAAACCGAGGGGACAACTTCCCCCTCTTCCCAAACCTCATCAAACCTCATCTAGGTGATATTTTCAAGAAAACATGATCACCTACCTCAAACACCAAAGGTCTCCTCCTACGGTCAGCATAGGATTTCTGACGACTCTGGGCTGTAACAAGCGTCCTACGGATAAGCTCAACTTTCTCCGTCGTCTCTCTCACCAACTCCGGACCCAATAGAGGTGCGTCACTCACCTCGGCCCAACAAACTGGAGATCTACAAGGTCAGCCATACAAGGCCTCAAACAGCTCCTTTTTTGGGCACACAACTCATTTTTGGGCACATGGTTCGTTTGCGGACACACAGCTCATACATCGGGCACACAGCTCATTTTCGGCCACAAAGCTCATTTTCCGGACACACAGCTCATTTTCAGGCACACAGCTCATTTTCAGGCACACAGCTCATTTTCGGGCACACAGCTTCTTTTTCCAGGCACACAGCTCGTTTTCCGGGCACACAGCTCATTTTCGGGCACACAGCTCCTTTTTCGGGCACACAGCTCATTTCGGGCACACAGCTCGTTTTTCGGGCACACAGCTTCTTTTTCGGGCACACAGCTCATTTTCGGGCACACAGCTCCTTTTTCGGGCACACAGCTTCTTTTTGGGCACACAGCTCCTTTTTCAGGAACACAGCTCATTCTTCGGGCACATAGCTTCGTTTTTGAACTGCAGCTTGTTTTTCGGCACTGCAGCTTCTTTTGCACCGCTCCTTTTTGGCCACACAGCTCATTTGACTGGCTTCGTTCTTGAGCACCAGCTCCTTTTCACCACAGCTCATTTTTGGGCACACAGCTCCTTTTTTGGGCACACAGCTCATTTTCAGGCACACAGCTCATTTTCCGGGCACACAGCTTGTTTTTCGAGCACACAGCTTCTTTTCGAGCACACAGCTCCTTTTTCGGGCACACAGCTCATTTTGGGCACACAGCTCGTTCTTCGGGCACACAGCTTATTTCGGGCACAAAGCTCGTTTCTCAGGCACACAGCTCATTTCGGGCACAGAGCTTCTTTTTCCGGGCACACAGCTCATTTTAAGACACGGCTTCGTTTTTGGGCACACTGACTCCTTTTTGAACACTGACTCATTTTAAGGCTCCTGAGGTTGTTTTTGAATTACCACAGCTTCTTTTGGGCACCTGACTCCTTTTTCGAGCACAGCTTCGTTTTTGAACACTGCATTTCGTTTTAAACACCTGCTCCTTTTAAGCACCACAGCTCCTTTTAAGACACACAGCTCGTTTTTAGAACTGCAACTTCTTTTCGGGCACACAACTCATTTTTCGGGCACACAACTCATTTCGGGCACACAGCTTCTTTTCGGGCACACAGCTCATTTCGGGCACACAGCTCGTTCTTCGGGCACACAACTCATTTCGGGCACACTACTTGTTTTCTGGGCACATAGCTCGTTTTCGAGCACACAGTTCCTTTTTCGGGCACACAGCTCATTTCGGGCACACAGCTCATTTTCGGGCACACAACTCCTTTTCTGGGCACACAGCTTGTTTTTTTGAACTGAGCTTCTTTTCTGCACAGCTCCTTTTTAGCACAGCTCATTTCTGCACACTGTTTTGTTTTGAGCATTGACTTCTTTTTTGGCACAGCTTTTTCGTTTCCACACAACTTCGTTTTAGGCGACAGCTCATTTTAAGCACACAGTTTGTTTTTGGCACCTGAGCTTCTTTTCGACACCAACTCCTTTTTGGGCACAGCTCATTTTAAGCACATAACTTGTTTTGGGCACTGACTCCTTTTGAACTGAGCTCCTTTTTCAGGCCTGAGCTTGTTTTTAGCACCAGCTCCTTTTGAGGCACACAGCTCATTTCGGGCACATAGCTTCTTTTTGGGCACACAGCTCCTTTTTCGGGCACACAGCTTATTTCGGGCACACAGCTCATTCTTGGGGCACACAGCTCATTTCGAGCACACAACTCGTTTCTCGGGCACACAGCTCGTTTCGGGCACGCAGCTAATAACACTGCTCAATCTAAACACTCAGTCCATAACACAACATTTGGTTTGCATTTTGAACACACGGCTCAAGCACTTGAATTTCTGAACACGCAGCTCAAACTTTTGGCGTGAACACGCAGCCCACATTTTTGAAATCTGAACACATAGCTCAAACTTTTGTCGCGAATACACAGCTGTAGACACCCCATTTTTGACCGACCTTAAGACTTAGACGTCACCAACTGAGTGCTCGGTGATGTTGCATATTGTGCTCATTCGGAGGTCGCGGAGTCTCGGCTGCGAGTCTTGCCTCCGGACTTCCGGACTCTTTTGTGCTTTGCCTCGGTTTGCAAATCAGGCCCCGTTTTCTCTTCCCGAAGGGAGGGAGAGGTCTCATAGATCATCTCTCAGTGGTCGTAGGCTACATTTCGTGGTCGTAGGCCATTTTTCCCGTTTGGATCCCGGTTCCCGATTTTCAGAGCCGTCGACCGTGTGCCTCGGTTCTGGACCGCTTAACCACCTCCGTTTGCTCCAGTTTTTGGCATACATCTTATTTACTCCCTTTTGAGGGACACTGTGACTCGAAAGACCAACTTTGTGGTCGAACGCCACCTCCAGTGCTTAACAGTCAGTTTTCGGGGCCCCAAACTGCGTGTTTTGGCCCCCGAACCTTCGTTTTGCATCGGTTTGAGTTCATTTTCGGCAGGGACCTCTGTTTCATTGTTAGGAAGGTCGTAGAAGGGTTGGGAGGCCAGCAATTGTTCTGAGGACCATTTTTATTTCTTCATCGCCCTCCGTCGCTCGTTTTTGTCGCTAGAAAGCCAATGTTGACCACCCTAAGGCCACTTTTTTCTAGCCCTAAACCACATATTTGTGTTGTAGACACCTGGGAGGCCACCAATATGATATGGCCGGCCAGTAATTGTCTCTGACCCTTTTGAACCTCTCTAAAAAATGGGCTTTTCTCTCTCTTGGTTCACTTTCTCCAGTTTTTGACCACATGGTTGTGTTGTGCACACATGGGAGGCCATCTTTTTGGCATGGCCGGCCACTAATCATGATTGACCCTTTTGACCCTTGGCCGACCGGCCATGGGGGAGGCCGGCCGGCCACCTAAACCCTAGAAAACCTGCCGGCCAGAATCCTCTCTTCAGGTACTTTACAAATATGCCCTCATTTCCCCTCCAGATTCTGTATCCAAGGGGGGAACTTTTTTGGGGGGGGGGGAATTTGAAATTCATATTTCACCCCTTTTTCTCCACTCCTTGGCCTATATAACCAGCCCCTCCCCTTCAATTTTAGGGGTTACAAAATTGTTTAAGAGCCATTGCATACAACTCTCCCTCTCCCTCTCTTCCAAGCCTCAAAACCCTAAGGTTCTTGCACCCTTTACACTACAACCCATAGCCCCACACCTCCACACTCCATTCCAGCAACTTGGAGGCTATTTTCAAAGGTTAGAAGCACCATTTCTTGGTCCAAAGGCTGCTGATTCACTGCTCTACAAGGGTGAGTCTTCTTCCTCCATTTTCTAGCCTTTTCCTGGTTCATTTATAAGTCATACATGCTTACATTTTTGGGCTCTGACCCTAACTGGAAATAGTCTTATTTTGAGCTCTTTTTCATGTCTTATTGAGGGTCCTTCCCTATTTGAGGCTTCCTTCTTACCCTTTGTGTTTAAACCCTCTTTTAGGCTTATTTTTGCATAGTATTTTAGGCTTATTTGTGAGCTGTTTTAGACTTGGTTATAAACTATAAAGTGTCTTTGTTTGAGCTCCTCTTCAAATTTTTTGAAGGGCTCTCCCCTGTTTGAGGACAGCTACTACCACTTGCCTCTTTACCCCTCTTGTAGGCCCTTTTCTTGCATGATAGTTTAGCATTACTTGTGTTCACTTTTGTGGCTTGATGTAAACTGTGAAGTGCCTTGTTTTGAGCCCCTATTTAACTTTGTTGAAGGGCTCTTTGCCATTTGGGGCCAGCTTCTGTCCCTTGCCTCTTTAGCCCTCTTTTAGGGTCTTTTTTGCATGATAGGTTAGTCCTATTTATATTCATTTTTGAGACTTGTCATAAACTGGAAAAAGGCTTGTTTTGACATCATCTTCATGTTTTATTAAGGGCATTTTCTTAGTTGAGGTCACATGCTTCTTTGAATGCTTGATTATCCCTTATTTTGGGCCTTACACCCTAGCCTTTGTTGCATGCCTTGTTTGACCTTCTAGCCACTGGAATCCAGTGGATTTCCAGTGGGTTTGATGCTGTTTTGAGCCTCCAAATCATAGGGGGGTGACCCCCTCTCACCTTGGCTTGTTTGATGGCCATCTTGGCCTTTCAAAGTGACCTCATCTTGCATACTTTGTGGATTGATTTTGGGGTCAATTTGGTGAGTTTTGACACTACCATATTTGATTTTCAAAGTGGGTGTGGGGCTGCCACATGTCCATCTTATATGTGCTTAAGAATCCCTTGTATGGCCCTCTAAAGAAACTCATCATTTTGGCATGCCATGATTGCATATCAGTGGTTATTTGGGCCTATTTTCATATGATTTATTCACTGGTTTTTGATGGCTTGGTCAGATTCCATGTGCATTTTACACTTTCCATGTAAACCATGTTTGTTGGTCAAATTTGCATACTATTTTAGGCCATCTTGCTAACACCTTTTGGCCATACCCTAAACTAGAAATATGCATATTTTGGGACTGCCTTGATTCTGTCTTTATGCTTCATGTTCAAATAATGCATGCTTTGTATAGTTATAAGTCATTCCGTGTGCCTAATTTTGTGTTTCGAGATCCATCTCATGCATCGGGTGCCATGTTGCCATGTATCGGGGCTGTTTTGCATCATATTTTGGTACTGAAATTTGCATGCTTGTATGCCATATTCCATGCCTTGCCATGCTTTGTTAGAGTGGCATTTGTGCCTTCGGTTCGGTCCTCGGTTTGCGTGCACGCGTGCACGCATCTCGAGTGTCTCATTTTCATCTAATAGCCTCTTATGTGAGTGTGGCTGAGGTCCACTCATGTTGGTATAAGTCCATTATGCACTGTGTATCCCCTTTCATTCCATAACATTGTGTATGCTAGGTTGTATGTTAGCGCATTGTGTATGCCATGATATCTCGTGCATCGTGTATGTCATTTCATAGCATTGTGCATGTTAGGTTGTATCTTCATTGAATTCATGCATGTCATGCATATTGCATTGTGTTTGGGATAGGAGTTAGCCCGAGCACGGGAAACGAGGCACGTTTCGTACTCCGAGCGACGGAACGAGTCTCAATTCCCCAGTCGCCGACACTCTGGATTACCCATGATGGAGTTAGGCTTTTTTGTGTTTTCATATGCATTCATTCTATATTGAGTTGTGCAATTCGACTCCTTGACCATCATGCATCGAGATGCGTGATTGGTGGCACGAGGATCGAGGTATGCATACATATGTGAAAATACATTGCCATGCCCCTTTCTTGCTCTCTGTTGCAGCAAATCAAGAATTAGTAGCCTTCCGAAGCTTGGCACGCATTCCAAGAATAATTGCAAACAGAGGCTAATTGGGGCATCACCATGGATTTCCGCGCAAGACAACCCGGACATGCATCATTCATCATCCGAAGCAGAGTCGAGGCAGTCCCTGGCTTGCATGCCAATTTAATGCTTTCCTAGTTAAATTTGTTATTTAATTTGGGTTTTGTACATATTTGGACTGTATTATTTATTTGGACTGTACTATTTATTTGGGACTGTATATTATTTTATTCGGACCCTCTATGCGAGGGCATAATTGTAATAAGAGTGCGTGTGTATGATGTATGTCTTCCAACCCCACGCATTTCTTTCCTTTTATTTACCTGCTTATGATGGTTAGATTAGGGCATGTTTCAATTAGCATACAGTATGATAGCATGTTTGCATTTATTCATCCGTCTTGCATGCACCGGGCTCGGCGCATCATACTAACTGCATTTGTATTTCAATTCTAAGTCGAATACTTGATAGCTGTTGCATCTCATATGCCATGTTTAGAATAGCCGAGCCTGCTATAGTTGCATTTTTGCATGTGTTGCATTAGGCATTTCTGTATACTTAGGATCATGCATGGATTTCTAATCAATTTCTATTTTGGCTTGGAGTACTCGGTGAGTTTTATGCTTTAGCATCCTTGCATGCATGTGAGTGACTGCCATGAATAGCATGCTTACCATGAGGCTAACTACCTATGTGATATAACTGCTTGAATGCCTGTGGGTGAAGGTTGGGTTATTGGGATTGGAACAAATCATTGACTGTGATTTTTAAGCCCACTGGACAGTGGCAAAATCATCTTTTCTAAGCCCACCTGAGGGTGGCAAAATCTTCATTTTTTAAGCCTACTTGCGAGTAGCAAACCATCTTTCAAAAACAAACATGAAGGGTTTTTGTTCCAATTTAGGCAACCCGGTCTATACTTGTATGCTGTGCGCATCACATAGTAAATCTAGGCTAATAACCGGAATAAGAATGCATAATGTTTTCAAAACTAGATATCATGGTTAGTAGAGGCCGATCTTTGATCGGGCGAGCGGGGTGCTCACGAAGTGACCTTCCCCAATCGTACCCAAGTTCCCGAGCCGAGGCAACTTTGGTGATGACGGACACGTGGCCTTAGGCAACAAGTCAGGGTCTCCTAAGTTTCTCAAAATAAAATATTTAGGTGGCGACTCTGTATTTGGAAAAACAGTCCATGTTTGGCACTTCTTTCAAAAAATCTATTTTCTCAAAACGAATTGCCGGATTTGGACTCTTTGGTTCAGATTAAGAACCGTCACAAAAATCGAGTCCGAACTGTAGTGAGGTCCCCCGCGGACTTGTTACAGTTTCTGGCGACTCCGCTGGGGATTTAGAGAACTTGACTCGAACTCATGATATCTGGTTTTGACTACACTTGTGTGTTTCTTTGCATTGCATTTGCATTGGTGCGCCTAGGACACTGTGTTTGCCATCTGCCATTCCTAAACGGTTTGCCGGAGGCTTGTCTTGTCAAGGCATGACCATAAGGCTAGCCGGTTACGGGCTCTGCCAGTATAGGAACACAAACCCCGGTTTTACCGGGGCACCCTTTTTGACCATTCGACCTAGTGCATATCGAAATCCTTAGTGACCATTCCAAACTAGGACAGGTTGCTTACCCGATATAGGTTGTTTGAAACCGCTGTGTGCGTAGTGAAACCCTAGCTCCTGACAAAATAGGACAGGGAAACCCTACCCCAACATAGGGGTGTTTTGGATCTCACTTGCTTGTTATGTGCTTTAGAGTGCGTCTCTACAGGAATGCATGTATCAGTTTACAAGTTTGGGCATCAGGCCTGCGGGCACTGGTTCAGTATTTTGGGAATCAGTATATCTGCAGGTATCAGATTCAGATTCGGGGCAGTGATTTTGGGGAACAGTGATCAGTAGTCGAATACAGTTCTTCAGCTATACTAGTATCTGTTCTAGTGAAATTAGGCTGAGATGCTGCCTGTTTTCTCTTTCAAGGTTTAGAGACTCAGTTCAGAGCAACCAGTATTCTCTTTCGCCGAGGCAAGGCAGACGTTCGATCCATCAGTCACCAGTCACATCACTTCCGTTCAGTTCAGCGGACTCATGATGACCCAAAATTCAGAGGAAATTGTGGTTATGACAGTCGCATTAGACTAAGGAATCATCTTGCAAGATGAGACCAATGTTGAAGTGCCACACCTACCCAGGTCGCCTGCCACGCACCCTATCTGGACACCCCAGTCGTGTCAAGCTCATGAGCCCACCACGTTTCAATTGATGGGAATGATTGGTGATCTTCAGCGATCTGTGTCTGATCTCGCCCACAGAATGTCGGCTTCGCCACCAACCACATCCTGCACAGGGAATTTTGTACCGCAGGAGCCCCCGTTACTGGGACGAATTGTAATTGAGCTTAGCCAACCTGAGGCTGTCTCAAGCTATGGCCATGACATGTCAACAACAAGCGGGTTCCACTCTGATGTAGCAACCCAAACCCTTGATCAAGCTGAGGCTAGATGTAAGAACAAAGTGGGAACAGGTGTTGATCCCGTTGAACAGCTGCTGTGGGCAGTCGAGGCTTTGAAAGTCGGAGGATTGAGTAAACAACAAATATTCACAGTTACGGCTAAAACTGTGGATAACGCTTTCCCCGCTCCGACCGAGGGCAGTTCGAGCCAGGGGAAAAATCGAGATGGGGACCGTCATGCCAGAACAGTTCCTTCCAATCCTAGCCCTGCACCTGGAAAAGATCAGAGAACCAAGGCAGCACTTGCCGATCCTTTTTTGAGTGCGTCCAGCAAAAGCTCGCAGACTCCAAAATATCCGCCCCGAGGTCGTAGGGTCTTCCATGACCTCACATGCCTTTGTCTAAGGCTCTTCAAATCCTTGTCAAAGAAGGGTATCTCAAACCCCTCGAGCCTCGGCCCCTCCCGAATTCCCTTTCAGCTAAGCATGATGGTACCTAGTACTGCGCATATCATCAACAAACTGGTCACAGCACCGACAACTGTTTTCGCCTTCGCCACGAAGTGCAAGATTTAATCGACAATGAGGTCATCCTCCCACCTACCTCGGCAAAGTCTGTCACCGCTGAGCTGTTGGACTTCGAGGATACTGCAAGTATGTGATCATGGGTTGGTCCACCTGCGGGCGGCACTCGGTGTATTTCAGATGTGGTGTTTGGCACGCACTATGTTGAGCATCTGCGTATGCTAATATTGTGATTTCTGGCTTGGGTGTTGAGTCAATTTTGTCGATTTTGTTTTGAGTCTGTCTCTTTGTTTTGAGTCAGTCTTTTGTTTAAGGGTCTGTCTTGCTGTATCGAGTCAGTCCCATTGTATAGAATGTCAGGTGATTCCGGGGTTGGTGCCTCGAACACCGTTTTTGTTTTGTAATTATCCTTTTGATTTCTCTTGAGTCTGTCTCTGCTGTGGAGCCAGTTGCAACCAGGAAATCCGAATAGAACGGTCGTGGCTGTCATATTTTTGTGCTTATTGCTACTTCGAGCTTGTTGTGCCAACAATTCTAGAATGAAATGGTGGAGCATCTCACCTGCTCTTCTATGCTCTAAACTCATTGTATTGACCTAAGTTTTTCAGAACTTTTTTGAACACTGTGGTGAAAACGAAGAGGAAGGAATTCCTCGGGTTTTACAAAACTTTGATCAATTGAGAGTAAGAGAGGCATGCTAAGCCCTTAATGAATGAGATCATGCTTGTTAGCGTGAGCACTGAGAAGGATCCTGGCTTGATCCTGGTTCCCGATTTTCGGAGTCGTCGGCCGTGTGCCTCGGTTCGGGACCGCTTAACCACCTCCATTTACTCCGGTTTTTGGCACATACCTTAATTCCTCCCTTTTTGAGGGACACTGTGGTCCGAGAGACCAACTTCGCGATCGAACACCACTTAGGTGCTGACGATCGGTTTGGGCCAGGTTTTGGCCCCCGAACCTTCATTTTGCATCGGTTTGGGCTCATTTTTGGTGGAGGCCTTATTTTCATTATTAGGAAGCTTGTAGGAGGGTGGGAGGCCAGCAATTTTGCTGAAAAGCCAACTTTTTTTGGTCCAAAGTGGTTTAGCATGAATCTGGGAAGGAGAAAAATCTGTGCGGCTTCACCGAAACGGGCGTAACGTTTTGCACAAGAGGAATTAAGATATGAGGCTACCACCATTGGAAATCTTACTTCCGGGGCTTCATTTTGCACTCAAGAATCTCCTAAGTCCAAGTCCAAGGGGAGGAGATATGGTTGGTTAAAGTCCGGTTGGACTGAATCTGCGCGGCTTCACGGAAAATGGCATAACGTTTTCCACAGAAGGAATTTTGATGCAAGGTTTGTGGCATTGGAAAGCTAACTTCTGGGGCTTCATCCTAGGGGGTGGCTGGCCACTTTTCCCTTTTGACCTGGCCGGCCGGCCATCTTTTTCTGGCCGGCCGGCCACTTACCTGATGGATGATTTTTTTTGCCCTTTTGACTTGGCCGGCCATTCTTGCCTTCCCAAGTGTGTTCCATGCATTTATTTTGTTTTTCACTTCACCCATGTCCGAGGGTTTGGCCTTTTGAGGAGAAAAATTGAATTTAAATCTCCCTCCCATTTTTCCCCCCTTTTTCCCACACCATTGCCTATATAACCAGCCCCTCCCCTTCAGTTTTAAGGGTTAAAAAAAATTTGGTTTGAGCCTCCTACATCCAATCTCTCTCTCTCTCTCTCTCTCTCTCTCTCTCTCTCTCTCTATATTCCAAGCACCAAAACCCTTTGTTCTTGGACCCTTTTCTACACCCCCACCTAGCACCACACCACCACCTCCATTCCAGCCACTTGGAACAACTTTTCAGAGCTTAAGAAGCACCATTTCTTGTGCCAAGAAGCTATCCAAGACTAGTCTACAAGGGTGAGTACATTTCTCCTCCTTTTGGTCCTATTCTTGCTCAATACATTAGCCATACTTTCTTGCATATTTGAGCTCCAGCCCTAACTGAAAATGGAATTTTTTGAGCTCTATTTTATGTTTGTTTAAGGGCCTCTCACTGTTTGAGGCATCCTTATTGCACTTGCTTCATTACCTCTCTTGTATGCCTATTTCTTGTGTAGTATTTTTGGACTATATTTAAACTGTTTTGAGGCATGTTGTAAACTGTAAAGTAGCTTATTTTGAGTCCTTCTTCAACATTGTTGAAGGGCACATCACTGTTTGGGGCCTCCTTTTGTCACCTACCTTTTTATCCCTCTTTTGGCCCCATTTTTGCATGATTTGTTAGCCTCTTGTGCTTCTATTTTTGGACTCTGGTCTGAACTATAAATGGCCTTATTTTAACCACCTATTCATGTTTCATTAAGGGTCTTTTACTGTTTGAAGCATCCTTTTTATACCTTGTGTTATAGCTCCCTTTTTGGCCTTATCTTGCATAGTATTTTGAGCATACTTGTACACTGTTTTGGGTTTGATCATCAACTGAAAAAGGTCATATTTTAGGTCCCTCTTCAACTTTTTTTAAGGACCTTCATCTGTTTGGGGCCAGCATGCATCACTTACTTCTTTGTCCTCCTTTAGGCCCACTTTTTTCATGAGAGTTTTTCCATACTTGTGTCTGTTTTTGTGGCTTGTGATAAACTGTAAAGTACCATATTTTGGGCCCCTATTCAACATTGTAGAAGGACCCTTTTCTGTTTAGGGTCATCAGCTGTCACTTGCTTCATTATCTTGCTTTCGGGGCCATTTTTGCATGCTAGTTTAGCCCCATTTGTGTTTGCTGTTTGGCCTTGCTTAAAACTGTAAAAATGCTTATTTTTTGGCTGTCTTAATTCTTTATGCACACTTCATGTTGAAATAATGCATGCATAGCATAGCCATAGGTCATTCCATGTGCCTAATTTCATGTTTCGGGATTCATTCCATGCATCGGGTGTCATGTTGCCATGTTTTGGGGCTGTTTTGCATCAATTTTTGCTACTGAAATTTGCATGCTAGTATGTCATATTCCATGTCTTGCCATGTGTCTTGTTAGAGTGGCATTCGGTGCCCTAGGTTCGATCATCGGTTTGCGTGCACGCGTGCATGCATTTCGAGTGTCTCATTTTCATCTAATGGCCTCTTATGTGAGTGTGGCTGAGGTCCACTCATCTTGGTGTAAGTTCATTCTGCATTGTGTATGCCATTTCATTCCATAGCATTGTGTATGCTAGGCTATATGTTAGCGCATTGTGTATGCCATGTTACCTCGTGCATCGTGTATGCCATTTCATAGCATTGTGCATATTAGGTTGTATCTTAGTTGCATCCATGCATGTCATGCATATTGCATTGTGTTTGGGATAGGAGTTAGCCCGAGCACGGGAAACGAGGTACGTTCCGTACTCCGAGTGACGGAACGTGTCTCAATTCCCCAGTCACCGACACTCTGGATTATTCATGATGGAGTTAGGTCTTGTTGTGTTTTCCTGTGCATTCATTTCATATTGAGTTGTGCAATTCGAAACCTCGGCCATCGTGCATCGAGATGCGTGATTGGTGGCACGAGGATCGAGGCATGCATACATTTCTGAAAATACATTGCCATGCCCCTTTCCTGCTCTCTGTTGCAGCAAATCAAGAATCAGCAGTCTTCTGAGGCTTGGCGCGTTTTCCAAAAACCATTGCAAAACAGAGGCTAATTGGGGCATCGTAGTGGATTTCTGCACAAGGCAACCCGGACATGCATCATTCATCATCTGGAGAAGAGTCAAGACAGCCCCTAGCTTGCATGCCAGTTTATTGTTTTTTTCTTAGTTAAATTGGTAATTAATTAGGAATTTGTACATATCTTGAACTGTATTATTTATTCGGACTGTATTTATTCGGGACTCTATATTATTCTTTCGGACCCTCTGCGCGAGGGCATAATTGTAATAAGTGTGCGTGTGTGTGATGTATGTCTTCCAACCCCATGTCTTTCTTTCCTTTTATTTACCCGCTTATGATGGTTAGATTAGGGCATGTTTCAATTAGCATACAGTATGATAGTATGTTTGCATTCATTCATCTATCTTGCATGCACCGGGCTTGGCGCATCATACTAACTGCATTTGTATTTCAATTCCAAGTTGAATATATGATAGCTATTGCATCTCATATGCCATGTTTAGAATAGCCGAGCCTGCTATAGTTGCATTTTTGCATGTGTTGCATTAGGCATTTCTGTATATTTAGGATCATGCATGGATTTCTAATTAGCTTTTGTTTTGGCTTGGAGTACTCGGTGAGTTTTATGCTTTAGCATCCTTGCATGCGTGTGAGTGACTGCCATGATAGCATGCTTACCATGAGGCTATGTGCTTATGTGATATAACTACATTGAATGCCTGTGGGTGAAGGTTGGGTTATTTGGATTGGAACAATTCATCAAATGTTTGTTTTAAGCCCACTAGACAGTGGCAAAATCATGTTTTCTAAGCCCACCCAAGGGTGGCAAAATCCGCATTTTAAGCCTACTTGTGAGTAGCAAACCATTTTCACAAACAAACATGAAGTGTTTTGTTCCAATTCAGACGACTCAGTCTATACTTGTATGCTGTGCGCATCACATAGTAACCTAGCCTAATAACCGGAATAAGAGCACACAAAGTTTTCAAAACTAGATATCATGGTTAGTAGAGGCCGATCTTTGATCGGGCGAGCGGGGGTGCTCACGAAGTGACCTTCCCCAATCGTACCCAAGTTCTCGAGCCGAGGCAACTTTGGTGATGACGGACACGTGGCCTTAAGCAAACGAGTCAGGGTTTCCTAAATTTCCCAAAACAAAATATTTAGGTGGCAACTCTGTATCTGGCAAAGCAGTCCATGTTTGGCACTTCTTTCAAAAATCTGTTTTCTCAAAACGATTTGCCGGATTTGGACTCTTTGGTTCAGATTATGAACCGTGACACAAATCAAGTCCGAGCTGTAGCGAGGTCCCCCGCGAACTTGTTATAGCTGTGTGTTCAGAATTGAAGTGTGTGAGCTGCATGTTCAACATGAAGTATATGAGTTGCGTGTTTAGAAGAGAAATGTGTGAGCTGCGTGTTCAACATGAAGTACATGAGCTGCGTGTTCAACATAAGGTATATGAGCTAGTGTTCAGAAGAGAAATGTGTGAGCTGCGTGTTCAACATGAAGTATATGAGCTGCGTGTTCACCTCAACAATGGGCTGTGTGTTCAGAAAATTAGAGTTTGGGCTGCGTGTTCTACTCTCAATCAGTGTGTGCTGCGTGTTCACCTCAACAATGGGCTGTGTGTTCAAAAAATTGGAGTTTGGGCTGCGTGTTCTACTCTCAATCAGTGTGTGCTGCGTGTTCACCTCAACAATGGGCTGTGTGTTCAGAAAATTGGAGTTTGGGCTGCGTGTTCTACTCTCAATCAGTGTGTGCTGCGTGTTTACCTCAACAATGGGCTGTGTGTTCAGAAAGTTAGAGTTTGGGCTGTACGTTCTACTCTCAATCAGTTTGTGCTGCATGTTCACCTCAACAATGGGCTGTGTGTTCAAAAGATTAAAGTTTGGGGCTGCATGTTCTACTCTCAATCAGCGTGTGCCATGTGTTCACAATTAATCTATGAGGTGCGTGTTCATAAATTCAGAGTGATTGAACTACGTGTTCAAGATGCAAATAGAAGGTGATGTCATAGACTAAGCATTCTAAACAAGCTGTGTACTCGAATGAGCCGATAAACATAACGAAACCATGAAATGCACTGAAAATGCAGAATACATTACAGAAAATGTAAAGGCGGAGTAAAATACCTCTCGTGCCTGATAGGAGAGGTGAGACTCCGGCTCTCGCAGAAGTAGATCCCTGGGTGCCCGATCATCAAAATCAGTAAAATAATAGAAAACAACCTGCGGAAGGACATGTACCTGAGAGGCATACCTCTCCGGAATGAACGGTCGAACCCTTGGAGGCAAGCCCATAATATCGGGATCGCCCCTGGCACCTGGAGGACCTCCACCGTGAGGAAGATGACTGGCCATTTCAAGAAATCTGCAAAAAGGAGCAAAAACGAGCAAAATAAGCCAAAATTGGAAAAAAGTCAACAAAAGTCAACTCTCGGGAAATGAAAAAGTCAACAAAAGTCAACTCCCGAGAAAATCTTCCAATATTGAGACAAACTTACCTGAAGTGGTGAAAATGAGAAAAGAAGCCCCGAAATCAAAATTTAATCGGTCCAAAGTGACGAAAACTGAAAGATTTCGCGAAAATAACTTGCGTGGGGCATTGGAAAATGCGTATGGAGCGCAGATTTGAGAGGGAAAATGCTCTAGGAAGGTAAAGGGACTAATTTTGGCCTTGGAGCTATGAGCAAAAAGTGTTTGGCTTTGTATATTTAAAGAAATGAGGGTAAAAAGTCAAAAATGCCCCGAATTTGGGCTGGGTGGCCGGCCTTTTCTGGCAGGCCGGCCACCCCTTTCTCTCAAACATGGCCGGCAGCATCCCCCTGCAACCATACCTGGCCGGCAGCCCTCCCAACATGGCCTCCAAGCTCCCTGCAAATTTTGGTGATGATTGGAGTCTCCGGCACCCGAGAAAGTACAAGGAAAGTGCACCTTTTGACGCGAAACCCCTCCGCGGGAACTTCAACTCCAACTTTCGATGCCTATCTCATCATTACTCATCAAAAGCAAGGTGTATCCTTTTGAATATGTTGTGACCCCTCCGGGAGGTAAACCGTAGGTCGCGATTGAGCCACCTTCGTCGAAATTGGCATTGCTTTGCTCGTTGTTTCGTTTCAAAATGTGCATTCGAGTTTGCGCTCATCTTGCATTGTTATACACGTAACTTGCATTCTCATGCACATCACTTGCACTATTCTGCACATTTCACGAGTATGGTCATACCTTTGTGCTTAACTTGTGTTGTCACGCATGTTGCTCCTCGCATTGCGATGCACTCACCCATCGACACCGTGTTTGTCTGCACTTGATATCACACTGAACATATGTTGCTAACAATGTTGTGCTTGTTGAGTTTCTTCCTTTTTCAGGCACGATATTGTATGTACAGTTCATTTGAGGCTGGCGCGACCAGACGAACTGTGCAGGTATCGTATCTTCTCCGTGTGAGACGTCGCGAGAGTTGAACAATTCTCCGCATTCTTAACTGCATGAAATGTAGTTGTTGCTTTGCATCCTTGCTTAAAACTGTTACATATATTTGTTAATACTTGCTTCATTACAGTTTGCTGCATTTGTATGATCATTGAGTTACGACCGGCTTTGTGCATATCGCTTTGCATTTTGCCCCCCCTGACTGCGGGCATGCCTGCGGGCACATCTTGGTTTACCTTGCCTGTTTGTCTAAGTCTTCGGCCTTGTCAAAAATGGGACCTCTCTGGGCTTTGACATTCACTCCCGTCACTTATGACTTCCGAGTTTTGTCAAAGAGGGGCAACTGTAGACACCCCATTTTTGACCGACCTTAAGACTCAGATGTCACCAGCTGAGCGCTCGGTGATGTTGCATATTGTGCTTGTTCGGAGGTCGCGGAGTCTCGGCTGCGAGCCTTGCCTCCAGACTTCCGGACTCTTTTGTGCTTTGCCTCGGTTTGCGAACCAGGCCCCGTTTTCTCCGTTTTCTCTTCCCGAAGGGAGGGAGAGGTCTCGTAGATCATCTCTCAGTGCTCGTAGGCTACATTTCGTGGTCGTAGGCCATTTTTCCCGTTTGGAGCCCGGTTCTCGGTTTTCAGAGCCGTTGACCGGGTGCCTCGGTTCGGGACCGCTTAACCACCTCCATTTGCTCCGGTTTTTGGCATACATCTTACTTACTCCATTTTAAGGGACACTGTGGCTCGAGAGACCAACTTCGTGGTCGAACGCCACCTCCGGTGCTTAACAGTCAGTTTTCGGGGCCCCAGACTGCGTGTTTTGGCCCCCAAGCCTTCGTTTTGCATCGGTTTGAGTTCATTTTTGGCAGGGACCTCTGTTTCATTGTTAGGAAGGTCGTAGAAGGGTTGGGAGGCCAGCAATTGTTTTGAGGACCAGTTTTATTTCTTCATCGCCCTCCGTCGCCCGTTTTTCTCACTAGAAAGCCAATGTTAACCACCCTAAGGCCACTTTTTCTAGCCCTAAACCACATATTTGTGTTGTAGACACCTGGGAGGCTACCAATATGATATGGCTGGCAAGTAATTGTCTTTGACCCTTTTGAACCTCTCTAAAAAATGGGCTTTTCTCTCTCTTGGTTCACTTTCTCCAGTTTTTGACCACATAGTTGTGTTGTGCACACATGGGAGGCCATCTTTTTGGCATGACTGGCCACTAATCATGATTGACCCTTTTGACCATTGGCCGACCGGCCATGGGGGAGGCCAGCCGGCCACCTAAACCCTAGAAAACCGGCCGGCCAGAATCCTCTCTTCAGGTACTTTACAAATATGCCCTCATTTCCCCAGTTACGTATCAAGGGGAACTTTTGGGGGGGAAATTTGAAATTCATATTTCACCCCTTTTTCTCCACTCCTTGGCCTATATAACCAGCCCCTCCCCTTCAATTTTAGGGGTAACAAAATTGTTTAAGAGCCATTGCATACAACTCTCCCTCTCCCTCTCTTCCAAGCCTCAAAACCCTAAGGTTCTTGCACCCTTTACACTACAACCCATAGCACCACACCTCCACACTCCATTCCAGCAACTTGGAGGCTATTTTCAGAGGTTAGGAGCACCATTTCTTGGTCCAAAGGCTGCTGATTCACTGCTCTACAAGGATGAGTCTTCTTCCTCCCTTTTCTAGCCTTTTCTTGGTTCATTTATAAGTCATACATGCTTACATTTCTGGGCTCCGACCCTAACTGGAAATAGTTTTATTTTGTGTTCTTTTTCATGTTTTATTAGGGGTCCTTCCCTGTTTGAGGCTTCCTTCTTACCCTTTGTGTTTAAACCCTCTTTTAGGCTTATTTTTGCATAGTATTTTAGGCTTATTTGTGAGCTGTTTTAGACTTGGTTATAAACTGTAAAGTGGATTTTTTTGAGTTCCTCTTCAACTTTTTTGAAGGGCTCTCCCCTGTTTGAGGACAGCTACTACCACTTGCCTCTTTACCCCTCTTTTAGGCCCTTTTCTTGCATGATAGTTTAGCCTTACTTGTGTTCACTTTTGTGGCTTGATGTAAACTGTGAAGTGCCTTGTTTTGAGTCCCTCTTTAACTTTGTTGAGGGGATCTTTTCCATTTGGGGCAAGCTGCTGTCCCTTGCCTCTTTAGCCCTCTTTTAGGGTCATTTTTGCATGATAGGTTAGTCCTATTTATACTCATTTTTGAGACTTGTCATAAACTGGAAAAAGGCTTTTTTTGACATCATATTCATGTTTCATTAAGGGCATTTTCTTATTTGAGGTCACATGCTTCTTTGAATGCTTGATTATCCCTTGTTTTGGGCCTTCCACCCTAGCCTTTGTTGCATGCCTTGTTTGACCTTCTAGCCACTGGAATTCAGTGGATTTCTAGTGGGTTTGATGCTGTTTTGAGCCTCCAAATCAGAGGGGGGTGACCCCCTCTCACCTTGGCTTGTTTGATGGCCATCTTGGCCTTTCAAAGCGACCTCATCTTGCATATTTTGTGGATTGATTTTGGGGTCAATTTGGTGAGTTTTGACACTACCATATTTGATTTTCAAAGTGGGTGTGGGGCTGCCACATGTCCATCTTATATGTGCTTAACAATCCCTTGTATGGTCCTCTAAAGAAACTCATCATTTTGGCATGCCATGATTGCATATCAGTGGTTATTTGGGCCTATTTTCATATGATTTATTCACTGGTTTTTGATGTCTTGGTCAGATTCCATGTGCATCTTACACTTTCCATGTAAACCATGTTTGTTGGTCAAATTTGCATACTATTTTAGGCCATCTTGCTAACACCTTTTGGCCATACCCTAAACTGGAAATATGCATATTTTGGGACTGGCTTGATTCTGTCTTTATGCTTCATGTTGAAATAATGCATGCTTTGTATAGCTATAAGTCATTCCATGTGCCTAATTTTGTGTTTCGAGATCCATCTCATGCATCGGGTGCCATGTTGCCATGTTTCGGGGCTGTTTTGCATCATATTTTGGTACTGAAATTTGCATGCTTGTATGTCATATTCCATGCCTTGCCATGCTTTGTTAGAGTGGCATTTGTGTCTTAGGTTCGGTTCTCGGTTTGCGTGCACGCGTGCACGCATCTCGAGTGTCTCATTTTCATCTAATATCCTCTTATGTGAGTGTGGCTGAGGTCCACTCATGTTGGTATAAGTCCATTATGCACTGTGTATCCCCTTTCATTCCATAGCATTGTGTATGCTAGGTTGTATGTTAGCGCATTGTGTATGCCATGATATCTCGTGCATCGTGTATGCCATTTCATAGCATTGTGCATGTTAGGTTGCATCTTAGTTGCATTCATGCATATCATGCATATTGCATTGTGTTTGGGATAGGAGTTAGCCCGAGCACGGGAAACGAGGTACGTTTCGTACTCCGAGCAACAGAACGAGTCTCAATTCCCCAGTCGCCGACACTCCGGATTACCCATGATGGAGTTAGGCTTTGTTGTGTTTTTATATGCATTCATTCTATATTGAGTTGTGCAATTCGACTCCTCGGCCATCATGCATCGAGATGCGTAATTAGTGGCACGAGGATCGAGGTATGCATACATATGTGAAAATACATTGCCATGCCCTTTTCTTGCTCTCTGTTGCAGCAAATCAAGAATCAGTAGCCTTCCGGAGCTTGGCACGCATTCCAAGAATAATTGCAAACAGAGGCTAATTGGGGCATCGCCATGGATTTTCGCGCAAGGCAACCCGGACATGCACCATTCATCATCCGAAGCAGAGTCGAGGCAGTCCCTGGCTTGCATGCCAATTTAATGCTTTCCTAGTTAAATTTGTTATTTAATTTGGGTTTTGTACATATTTGGACTGAATTATTTATTTGGACTGTACTATTTATTTGGGACTGTATATTATTTTATTCGGACCCTCTGTGCGAGGGCATAATTGTAATAAGAGTGCGTGTGTGTGATGTATTTCTTCCAACCCCACGTCTTTCTTCCCTTTTATTTACCTGCTTATGATGGTTAGATTAGGGCATGTTTCAATTAGCATACAGTATGATAGCATGTTTGCATTCATTCATCCGTCTTGCATGCACCGGGCTCGGCGCATCATACTAACTGCATTTGTATTTCAATTCTAAGTCGAATACTTGATAGCTGTTGCATCTCATATGCCGTGTTTAGAATAGCCGAGCCTGCTATAGTTGCATTTTTGCATGTGTTGCATTAGGTATTTCTGTATACTTAGGATCATGCATGGATTTCTAATCAGTTTCTGTTTTGGCTTGGAGTACTCGGTGAGTTTTATGTTTTATCATCCTTGCATGCATGTGAGTGACTGCCATGAATAGCATGCTTACCATGAGGCTAACTGCTTATGTGATATAACTGCTTGAATGCCTGTGGGTGAAGGTTGGGTTATTTGGATTGGAACAAATCATTGACTGTGATTTTTAAGCCCACTGGACAGTGGCAAAATCATCTTTTCTAAGCCCACCTGAGGGTGGCAAAATCTTCATTTTTTAAGCCTACTTGCGAGTAGCAAACCATCTTTCAAAAACAAACATGAAGTGTTTTTGTTCCAATTCAGGCGACCCGGTCTATACTTGTATGTTGGGCGCATCACATAGTAAATCTAGGCTAATAATCGGAATAAGATTGCATAATGTTTTCAAAACTAGATATCATGGTTAGTAGAGGCCGATCTTTGATCGGGCGAGCGGGGGTGCTCACAAAGTGACCTTCCCTAATCGTACCCAAGTTCCCGAGCTGAGGCAACTTTGGTGATGACGGACACGTGGCCTTAGGCAACGAGTCAGGGTTTCCTAAATTTCCCAAAATAAAATATTTAGGTGGCGACTCTGTATCTGGAAAAGCAGTCCATGTTTGGCACTTCTTTCAAAAAATCTGTTTTCTCAAAACGATTTGCCGGATTTGGACTCTTTGGTTCAGATTAAGAACCGTGACAAAAATCGAGTCCGAACTGTAGCGAGGTCCCCCGCGGACTTGTTACAGCAGCTCACAATTTCTTGAAATCTGAGCACAGCTTAAACTCTTGCGGTGAACATGTGGTCCACATTTTCTTGAAATCTGAACACATAGCTCAAACTTGTTGTCGTGAACACACAGCCCACAATTTTTGAAAGTTGAACACGCAGCTCAAACTTTTGAATTTCTGAACACGCAGCCCATTTTTTGATTGTGAACACGCAGCACACACTTGTTGAAAGTCGAACACGCAGCCCAAACTCTTGATGGTGAACACACAACCCACAGTTTTGAATCTGAACATGCAGCTCAGACATTTGAATTTGAACATGCAGCTCACACATTTGAATTTGAACACGAAACTCACACATTTGGATCTGAACACGCAGCTCAGACATTTGAATTTGAACACGTAGCTCGCAGATTTGAATTTGAACACGCAGCTCATACATTTGAATTTGAACATGCAGCTCACTCATTTGAATTTGAACACGCAGCTCATACATTTGAATTTGAACACGCAGCTCATACATTTGAATTTGAACATGCAGCTCGCACATTTGGATCTGAATACGCAGCTCAGATATTTGAATTTGAACACGCAGCTCATAACACAACACTGCTCGATCTGAGCACACGGCTCATAACACAGTAGTCTTTTAATTTTGAACACACAACTCATTTTGAACATACAGGGTGCGGCGACGGAACTTGCAGAAGTTGAAACAAACTCAAATGCTCGACATTTTCCCTCTTTTTTTTGCTTCGAAGTCTGAAACCTATATAGCTTCAGATAGTCGTGGTTTTACTATTTTCACATGACCTGAGTTGAACCCTGCGGTTTTTGAAAGAACAAAATCTCGTTTTTCACAAACATGGAGAATGGCACAACACTCTGAGCACAAAGCGATTTTTCTTTGAAATTGAAATTGAGAATGAGTTCTCAACTGGGTATTGAGCCTACGACTGACCACAGCAAAAACGACTCAACAACTGAAAACAAAAGGTAAACAACCTAAACACATCTACGGACACTCGAAACGACTCAGGACAAGAATTGAGACAAACAAAACAAAAGAGATGACACTCAGATGTATTACAAAGACGACAGATCTCTCGATTCGCGAGGAGCCAGTTTCTCTGGGTATCGTTTCCCACCCTTTCTCATTTGTGGTTCTCACATCACTCGGCCCTCAGGCTCTGTTTTTCTGAAAAAGCCTTTTTCTTACTTTTTCTCTCAACGCACATCTCTTTATTCTTTAATCTCTCATTTTTTTTTATCCCTCCCCTGGGTGGTTGATGGATGAACAAGAAATTACGGGCTCTTGCCCCTAGCATGCTGCTAGATCCTTCTTCTTCTGTGCGCAGCTAGTGAGTTCCTCCCACAGAGGGATTGTGCTACAACTGGGTGTGTAGCAAATCTGCAGCTGACATCAGTTGACGATACTCTGCCGGGGAGTTTGGACGTGATCAGATATGCCCAGATGAGGAAGTGGAACATCTTGATCCATTCTAGTTTGTGCTTCGCACTTGGCTTGATACCTCGTTGCTCAGAGGATGTGAGAGCTTTCCGACCCTTTTGTTGTCGCCTTCAGTTGTGCCTTTTCTGGCAGGTAGAGTGCCCTTCTTGGCAAGTATGATGCCCTTTCTGGCATGTATGTTGATAATAGGGGAAAGACAGAATACCTGACTCAACTGTGCCCCTAATTCATTATTTTGACCATTTTTTGTTTTTGGCTTTCTACTAAAACAATTTTGACCAAAATGAGAGTTAGATTAACATGCTTGTTTGATTTTTGATTTAAAATCATGCAAGTTAGGTCATGAGTACTGAAAATCTTCCTTTTTTGGATCCGAGAAAAAGGTTCAGTTTTGGAAAAAAATGGAATAATTTTCGAGAAAATTAGTCAACCTCAGTGAAAATTCTCAAAAATTATTTTTGCAAATGGCCAATGCTCAACAAGCATGGAACCTACTTTTGATATGCACAACCTCGGATCTGGAGGGAAATTGCCCTTGCTTGAAGAGAGCTGCATGGCAACGGAAAGTTGCCCCTTGTTTGAACGGCACCGTAGTGCATTGAATGGCAACGGAAAGTTGCCCCTTGTTTGAATGGCACCACAGCGCATTGTAATCAATCTTCATGGTAATGATCACAACCGAACTCTCGGATACAGAGAAGGCGAGGACCATCAAAAACCGATACATGGACGCACTTGATTTGGAAGTGTTCGTGGTTGGACTTCAGAATAAAGTTGCCTACGTATCCCAAACATGGGAATCAAGCCTTACATAGTTTACGGTTAATGTACACTCGGGTATTAATCTCTCCTTTTACGCTCTAACTTTTGCCAAGGCCGCCCTTTCTGGGTTTTCAACCTTGCGAGCTTTTTTTTTTTTTTCTTTTCTTTTTTTTTTATTTCTTTTCTTTCTTTTCATCTTTTTCCTTTTTTCTTTTCTTTTCTTTTTTTTCATTTTTTTTTATCTTTGCATTTTTTTCTTTTTTTTTTTCGTTTCTTTTTTTTTCATTGCTTTTCTTTGCTCTAACTTTTGCAGGTCGCCCTTAGGGTTTTGCCAAATGAGCCTCTCAAGAGTAAAAGTGTAGCTTTGTCCATGTCAAATGGTTTTGAGATCCTGAAGTCATCTGAATCTAGGAGAATGGCTGCTATTCGCTGACGATGCAAGAGTCCATCCAATGGAGGGTGAATTTGCCCCTAGTGTTGTGGATAGGAACTAGGTTGTCTTTCAGCGATGCTTTCTTCTTTCTTCCCTTCTGGGATTTGGCATTCTTGCCGATCTTTATTGATTTGTGGAATGATCCATCTTCGGCTCTTCAAGCACAATTTGGCATCTTTTGCCCCTAGTTCGAGTGGTGCTTCTGATCTAGCTTTGCAAGCTTCTTTTGACGACATCTGATCTTCTTGATCTGACTTCCCTGCCCCTAGTTCGAGGGCTGCTTCTGATCCGGCCACACAGGCCTCACATTGTGGTTGACCATTGAACATTCTGAATCTAAGTTCAAGGTTCGAAAGCAAGGGGGTGAGTCTCAAGGCTGAGAGCGATCCTAGGCTGCACAATCTCAAGAGAGATTCCATACAGGTCTTCGCAGGACGGCGCAAAACATTTTTGAAACCTTTTAAGAAAGCGACTAATCGCTCGCGCTGAAAACAGTGTAGAACCAATTTGGATCAAGCCAGGATCCTTCTCAGTACTCACATTAACAAGCATGTTTTCATTCATTAAGGGCTTAGCACGCCTCTCTTTCTCTCAAATGATCAAATTTTTACAAATCCCGATGAATTCCTTCCTCTTCATTTTCACCGCAGTGTTAGAAAAAGTTTTGAAAAACTTAGGTCAATGCAATGATTTCGAGGCACAGAAAAGTAGGCAAAAAGCACTGCCATTTCATTCTAAACTTGTTGTCACAACAGGCTTAAAGCAGAAACAAGCACAAAAACATGACAGCCATAGCTGTTTCGATTAGATCTCCTGGTGTAACTGGCTCCCCGGCAGAAACAGACTCAAAAGAAAACGAAAAGACAAACACAAAATAAGCAAGTGGTGTCCGAGGTAACACCCCCGAAATCACCCGACTCCAACAAAACAGGACTGACTCGGTACAACAAGACAGACCCAACTGACTCAGTATGAAAAGACTGACTCTATACAAAAAGACTGACTCAATACAACGCAACAAGACTGACTCAATACCGAAGTCAGAAAATACAAAAAACCAGCATTCACAAATGCTCAAAACAGTGCGTGCCATACGCCATATCTGGAGTAAATTGAGTGCCGCCCGCTGGTGGTTCATCCCCCGATCACATAGTCACATTATCCCCCATAAGTTCACTGATCAAGTGCCGATAGACTTTGCAAGATTGGTGCGGCGATGACCCTGTTGTCAAACAGATCTTGTACATCATGGCGCAGACGAAAGCAACTATCAGTGTCATGACCGGTTTGTTGATGGTAGGCACAGTACTTAGTCTTGTCATGCTTTGGAGGGAGAGGATCGGGTAGAGGCCGTGGTTCAAGGGGTTTAAGGTGCCCCTTTTCAGCAAGGATCTGGAGTGCCTTAGACAAAGGCATGTAAAGGGCATGGAAGACTCTGCGCCCTCGGCGATATTTCAAGTCTGGCCGACTTTTGCGGATGCTGGAAAAAGATCGGCAGGTGTTGCCTTGGCCTTCTGATCCTTTCCATATGCAGAGTTGGAATTTGAGGGAACTGTTCTGGCATGACGGGGCCTATCCTGATTTTCTACCCGGTTGGAACTCCCCTCGATTGGAGTGGGGAAAGCATCATCCACAGTTTTAGCCACCACTGCGAATATTTGCTGTTTACTCAATCCTTCGGCTTTCAAAGCCTCGATCGTCTGCCAGCTTGTTCAACGGGATCAGCATTTGTTCCCACTTTGTTCTTACCTCTGGCCTCAGCTTGATCGAGGGTTTGGGTTGCTATATCAGAGCGAAACCCGGTTGTTGTTGCCATGTCATGGCCATAGCTTGAGACAGCCTCGGGCTGGCTGAGCTCGATCATAATTCGCTCCAATAGCGGGGGCTCATGTGGTACAAAATTCCCAGCATAGGATGTGGTTGGTGGCGAAGCCGACATTCCATAGGCGAGATCTGCCACAGATTGCTGAAGATCGCCGATCATTCCCATAAGTTCAAACGTGGTGGGCTCACGAGTTTGACACAACTGGGGCGCCCAGACTGAGCGTGCGGCAGGCGACCTGGGCGGGTATGGTACTTCAACATTGGTCTCATCCCGCAAGATGTTTCGTTGGTCCAATGTGGCTGCCATGGCCACAATTTCTTCTGATCTCTGTGCCATCACGGTCTGCTAAGTTTGGATGAAGGTGATGTGACTGGTGACTGACAGATCAGATGAACCAGGAAGTCTTGACTGGCCTTTCTTTAACTTGCCTCATCGAAGGAAAATACTGGCTGCTCTGAATTGAATCTCTGAACCCTTCCCCCCTAAAAAAGAAAACATGTAGCATCTCAGCCCAATTTTACCAAGACAGATACCCGCAGATATAACTGAATTACTGTTCCCCAAATTACTGCCTCAAAACTGAATCTGATACCCGCAGATAACTGATTTCCAAAATACTGAACTAGTGCCTCCAGGCCTGATACCCAAACTTGTAAACTGATACATGCATTCCTGTAGAGACGCACTCTAAAAGCACATAACAGATAAGTGAGAGCCAAAACACCCCTATGTTGGGGTAGGGTTTCCCTGTACTATTTTGTCAGGAGCTAGGGTTTCACTACGCACGTAGTGGTTTCAACCAACCTATATTGGGTAAGCAACCTGTCCTAGTTTGGAATGGTCACTACGGATTCCGAATATGCACTAGGTCGAATAGTCAAAAGGGTGCCCCGGTAAAACCGGGGTTTGTGTTTCCATACTGGCAGAGCCCGTAATCGGTAAGCCTTATGGCACGCAGCCTCTGGCAAACCGCTCAGGAATAGCAGATGGCAAACACGGTGTCCTAGGCGCACCAATGCAAATACAATGTAAAGAAACACATAAGTATAATCAAAACAAGATATCATGAGCTCGAGTCAAGTTCTCTAAATCCCCAGTGGAGTCGCCAGAAACTGTAGACGTCCCCGAACGCCCCGGGAGGATGAGTCCCATTCTGTTCATTTTGGGCTCACTGCAGTTCAGGACTCAATGTCACGGTCCTGTATCTAATCTCGCAGAGTGCAATGCAAGACCGATGAATCATCAGAGAGTCAAAATTCGGCAAATCGTTTTTGAAAATAGATTTTTTTGAAAGAAGTGCCAAACATGGACTGCTTTGCCAGATACAGAGTTGCCACCTAAATATTTTATTTTTTTGGGGAAATTTAGGAAACCCTGACTCGTTGCCTAAGGCCACGTGTCCGTCATCACCAAAGTTGCCTCGGCTCGGGAACTTGGGTACGATTGGGAAGGTCATTTCGTGAGCACCCCCGCTCGCCCGATCAAAGATCGGCCTCTACTAACCATGATATCTAGTTTTGAAAATATTGTGTGCTCCTATTCCGGTTATTAGCCTAGATTTACTATGTGATGCGCACAGCATACAAGTATAGACTGGATCTCTTGAATTGGAACAAAACATTTCATGTTTGTTTATTTGAAAATGGTTTGATGGTGCTACCCGCAAGTAAGCTAAGACGTAGATTTGCCACCCTCGGGTGGGCTTAGAAAACATGATTTTGCCACTATCTAGTGGGCTTAAAACTTGCAGTCGATGAATTGTTCCAATCCAAATAACCCAACCTTCACCCACAAGCATTCAGGCAGTTATATCACATAAGCAGTTAGCCTCATGGTAAGCATGCTATCACGGCAGTCACTCACACACATGCAAGGATACTAAAGCATAAATACTTACCGAGTACTCCAAGCCAAAACAAAAGGTATGTTAGAAATCATGCATGATCCTAAATATACAGAAATGCCTAATGCAACACATGCAAAATGCAACTAAGATAGGCTCGGCTATTCTAAACATGGCATATGGAATAAATATGGCATATCACACGCACGCACACTTATTACAATTGTGCCCTCGCTCAGAGGGTCCAAATAAATAATACATAGTCCGAATAAATAGTACAGTCCGAATAAATACAAAACCCTAATTAATTAACAAATTTAACTAGGAAAGCAGTAAACTAGCACGCAAATCTATGGACCGCCTCAGCTCTGTTCCGAATGATGAATGATGCATACTTGGGTTGCCTTGTGCGGAAATCCATTGCGATGCCCCAATTAGCCTCTGTTGACAATTAAGCGTGGAATATTGCACGAAGCTCCAAAAGACTGCCGGTTTCTGATTTGCTGCAACAGACAGCAAGAAAGGGGCATGGCAAAGTATTTTCATATATGTATGCATACCTCGATCCTCGTGCCACCAATCACGCATCTCAATGCATGATGGCCGAGGAGTCAAATTGCACGACTTAATATGAAATGAATGCACATGAAAACATAACAAGGCCTAGACTCCATCATGAATAATCCGGAGTGTCGGCGACCGGGAATTGAGACACGTCCCGTCACTCGGAGTACGAAACATCCATCGTTTCCCGTGCTCGGGCTAACTCCTATCCCAAACACAATGCAATATTCATGACATGCATGAATGCAATCCTAACATGCAACCTAGCATACACAATGCTATGAAATGGCATACACAATGCTCGATGTAACATGGCATACACAATGCTCTAATATATAACCTAGCATACATAATGTTATAGACTAAGATGGCATACACAATGCAATATGGGCTTACACCAATATGAGTGGACCTTAGCCACACCCACATCAGTAGCCATAAGATGAAAATGAGACCACCGAAATGCATGCACGCATGCACGCAAATCGAGGACCGATCCTAAGGCATAACATGCAACTCTAACAAGGCATGGCAAGGATGAAGCATGGCATTCAAACATGTAAATTCCAGCACTAAAATATGATGCTAAAAGGTCCCGAAACATGGAAACATGGCACCTGATGCATGAGATGAGCCCCGAAACTCAAAACTAGGCACATGTATTGACTTATAGCTATACAAAGCATGCATTATTTGACTATGAAGCACAAAGAAAGAGCCAAGGCAGTCCCAAAACATGAACATTTCCAGTTCAAAGCATGACCAAAAGATGCTAGCATGATGGACTAAAATAGCATGCAACTTTGACTAGCAAACATGGTTCACATGGCATGTATATGAAGCATAAGAAAACTCATCAAACCAGCCAAAATCAGTGAATAAAACATATCAAAATACGCCCAAATAACTTTTGAAATTCAGCCAACATATACAAAAATAATGGGTTCCTTTAAAGGGCCATACAAGGGGTTATTAAGCACATACAAGATAGATACTTAGCAAGACCAAACCAACTCTAGAAATGGGTTATGACAGTCCTAAAACCCATCAAATAGGCCCTGGAATCAGTCTCGGAAACATGCAAAGAAAGGCCTCTTTGAGAGGCCTTGAATGGGATTGCTCTACACATGCATCATAGACATAAAATATGGCCAAGAGGGCCTCGGACAAATCCTAGGAAGACCTCAAAACCCTCAGAATAAAGCCTGGAAAGTGACTTCAATGCATGCAAAATGGGGGTCCTTTGGAAGGCCAAGAAGGCCACCAAACAAGACAAGGAGAGAGGGGGTCACCCCCCTCTGATTTTGGCCTTCAAGAATATACCTAAGCCACTGAAAATTCACTGGATTTCAGTGGCTAAGAGGCCAAACCATGGCCAATGCAAGTGCTCTAATGCATAGCCCTAATCATGAAGGAATGAAGCATGCATAGGGGGAAGATGACCCCAAACAGAGAAGAGACCTTAAAAAAACTCAAAGAGGAAGCCAAAACAAGACTTTTTTCAGCTAATATCAAGCCTCGAAAATATTCACAAGTAGGGCTAAAACATGACACAAAAATAATCCTAAAAGAGAGATAGAGGGCAAGTGGCAACAGATGGCCTCAAACAGCACAGATCCCTTCAATAAAGTTTAAGAGGGGCTCAAAATAAGACACTTTAAAGTTTGGCTCGAAGCCCAAAAATGCTCACAAATAAAGCTATTATATTATGCAAGATAAGCCCTAAAAGAGAGATAAAGCACAAAGGAGGAGTAGAAGACCTCAAACAGAAAAAAGTTCTTGATCAAACATGAAGATAAGATCAAAATAATACTATTTTCAGTTCAGGTTGAAGCCCAAAAATGCTTGCAAATAAGGCTAATCAATCATGCAAAATAGGGCAAGAAAAGGGGAAATAGGGACTCACCCTTGAAGAGCAGATTTCCAGCAGCTTTTGGTCCAAGATTCTGAGCTTTCAACCTCTGCAAATGGCCTCCAAGTTGCTGGAATGGAGTGTGGAGGTGGTAGGCTATGAGTTGGTGTGTAAATGGTGCAAGGTCAAGGGTGTTTTGAGGCTTGGATGAGAGAGATATGGAGGATTGTATGCAAATGCTCCAGCTGGTGTTTCTAACCCTTAGAAATGAAGCTCAAGTATTAGCTTTATAGAGGAGAAAAGCCAAAAAAAGAGGAGAAAAACCAATTCAAATGGCCCTCCAAAAGGACAGTCCCTCGGACAAAGGGTCTGGTGCAAAACAACTGGCACAACTAGAATGCACCAGGAGGGACAAAAATGGCCGGCCAGGTTCAAGAGGGCCAGGTGGCCAGCTGCCCACCTCCCCTGGTCGGCCGACCAGGGGTCAAAGGGGTCAAGAACAATTGCTGGTCGGCCACCCCAAAAAGGTGGCCTCCCAGATGAGTGCAACACAATTGTATGGTCAAAACCCAGAAAATGTGAACCAGGAGAGAGAAAAACCAGCTTTTTATAGGGGTTCAAAAGGGTCAGGAAGAATTACTGACCGGCCTACCCATATTGGTGGCCTCCCAGGTGTGTACAACACAATGGTGTGGTGGAAAGTCAGAAAAAGTGGCCCGGGAATGGGAAAAACCAGCTTTCTAGTAAGAAAAACGGGCGATGAAAAGCAATGAAGAGAAAAGATGGTTTTTCAGAAAAAATGCTGGCCTCCCACCCTCCTACAACCTTTTTAACAATGAAAATAAGATCTCTTGCAAAAATGGACCAAGACGGATGCAAAACGAAGGTTCGGGGGCCGAAACACGCAGTTCGAGGCCTCGAAAACTGGCTGTTAGGCACTGGAGGTGGCGTTCGACCACGAAGTTAGTCTCTCAGGCCACGGTGTCCCTCAAAAGGGAGGAAACAAGGTGTATGCCAAAAATCGGAGCAAACGGAGGTGGTTAAGTGGTCCCGAACTGAGGCACACGGCCGACGGCTCCAAAAAATCAGAAACCGGGCTCCAAACGGGAAAAATGGCCTACGACCACGAAACGTAGCCTACGGCCACTGAGAGACGGTCTACGAGACCTCTCCCTTCCTTCGGGAAGAGAAAACAGAGAAAACAGGGCCTGGTTCGCAAACCGAGACAAAGCACAAAAGAGTCCGGAAGTCCGAGGGCAAGGCTCACGGCCGAGACTCCGCAACCTCAAAACGAGCACCATATGCAACATCACCAAGTGCTCAATTGGTGACGTCTGAGTCTTAAGGTCGGTCAAAAATGGGATGTCTACAAAGGTGCATGTGCTCATTCATCTCTCTCACAGAGAGTAGAGAGAGAGAGAGAGTTGAGAACTTGTGATAAATATTAGGTTACCTATCACCGTCCCCGGCCCAAAAATTATCGGGGATTTAATTTTTTAATACCATCATTGGCCCTATGAGGATAATTTTCGGAAAAAACCCGTTCTCACTGGAGTCGGGGGTCCGGTCCCCATCGGCCTGGGTTCAAATTGCCATCCCTATTTCCACTCAACTTTCTTTTCTTCTTTTTTTTTTTAATTATTTTTTATAATTAAAAAAAAAAACTGTTATGTCATCTATTAGGTATATAGATTATGTACAAACAACACAATTATATAATTATTTAATGAGTTCTCAATAATTATGCTAACTCAAACAATCAATTGGTTTACACCCCAATAAAAAGTTTATTGATCCCATTCAAAGTTGTGGGCTTCTGTATTTTGTATCAATAAAATTTTGTTTTTTTGTTGACATACATTCAAAGTGTGTGAAAAAAATCAAATTTAATATATCATGCTTGCTTTCAAGAGAAATAATTAAAGATGGTAAGAATGCATATTCAATATGTTTAATGAAATATATGACTTTGTGACCTAGTGACATGAAAACAACGGTTAGATACTTGTAAATGAAAAGTTGAGAGTTCAACTCTTATTAAGAGCTAATTTAATAATTAATAATTGATTTTTACCGATAAAAAAAAAAGAAAAAAAGAATGCAAATACACATATATATGTCTATTTTTATATGAGAGATTAACAAAGCGAGATAGAGAGAATTCTACTAATAAAAACTTCATCACCATGAAAATTAACAAATAAATTACAATATTAACTAATATAAAAGTAGCTACAAAATAGATTATATATGTAAATTGTTAACAGTCAATTCATCTAAAAACTTAAGTTATTAAAGAGGGTAACTTATGCTTATCCCATACTCGTGTATATTTCGCTAATAAATATTAGGAACTAAATACACGATATTCGTGCATTGATAATACGCTCTGCAACTTAAGCTATTAGAGAAAAGAGTTAACTTATTTATATACTTATTTATTTATTTTATCTTACACACTTACTTAGAAGCTTCACCACACTGCAATTATTAGATGATAAGATTGACATTTGACACACATGCACCCGAAGGTGTCTATTACTTGAGATGGTGAGTCTCAATATCTTTGGTGACATTGATGAGGAAATCCATCAACGTATTTGGATCTTCAACATTCTCGCTCTTCTTCTCATACTCAAGGTCACCAAGTTGTTTTCGCCCTTCGTATCGACATGGACAGTGCCTTTGAATGCCTTGTACAGCTCTGTGAGATCTCCATCAATAACCTTGAAGGTCACTGACTTGTTTTCCTCATCTATTGCTTCGACAACCTCCTTAGCAACCTTCTTTTTCCCATCTACACCATCATCCAAAAATTTACCCGGTTCAAGAAATAGATTAAGGTGTCGTTTGGAAACAAATTAATTTTTTTTAATTTTTTGGTTAAAACATGAGATTAAAAACATTAATATATTTGGAATGATTTTTTACTTTTGTACGAAAAGATATGCAAAAAAATAGAAAAAAAAATAGAATATTTTATTTTTTGATATAGATTGTTAGTTTTTTAATTTTTTTTAGTGCATTTTTGACTTTTAGGCTAAAACAATAAATTGCCAAACAAGATCTAAATGTGAGATTTTTTATTTTTATTTTTTTATTTTTAATAATCCCTTTGTATTATTAGCAATTTATGTGAATATGAGTAATTGAATTTTTTTTTTAAATGATCAATAAAACAACATATATATATATATATATTTCTACAACACGATTTTAAATAACTATCGGGATATGAATTGATTTGCTCATAAATCAATCATTATCAAACATTATAAATAACAATATAAATAACCTATAAATAAATAACAATATTAAAAATCCAAAATCTTAATATGTAACTGATGTTACAATACAAAACAACTGATATTTAAAACTTAAGTAAGAATTATATGATTGACACCTAAGAATGAGATTGTATACGCGAGATGATGAGTACACCATTAGATTCACAAGATCATGGTCTATAAGAACACAAAATGCTGGTTCATATATAAATTCATTTTTTTCATTATAGTTCCAAGAGATGACAGTGCCAACATGTCCCCAATCACCTTCATGTAAATCAACACCATGTCACCAGGGGACATGGTGGAGATATGGTGTGGTTTGTATCTAAACAGTTCACGGAACAAATCACCATCAGACTTTATCTATAACTGGAAATTTGAATCTTATCAATTCTTTATCATCTTCTTTTTATTTCTTTTTCTCTTTTCATTTCCTACATCAAGTCCTCCAATCAAACACAACCTAAGTTTCATTCCCCATCGATGACTGGGCTGGCCTTTAGAGTCGGTTGAGTCTAACCTAATTTCGACCATCGCAGTCAAATCCATTCATCATCGAGCATATTAAAGCCTCCTTTAGAAACAAGCTACTTTAATAATTTTTTAACTTTTTTGAAAAGATCTACAGAAAAATAGAGGGTGATGTGGCAAGTTATAGTGACTTTTTGATTAAAATTGAAGGTTGTCAAATGAGGCCTAAACTTACCGATCAGTAGATTATGGACTGGGGCACTTAGAGACCAAGACCTGAACTTTATTATGGACCACAAATTCATTTTTATCTATTTTCATGTAAGTTCTAATAAGTAAAATTATTACTCAATAGATTCTATGATAATTGATGACGTTTTTTTACCAAATATTATTAAAAAAGTCACTAATTATTAATTTTTAGTGACAATTTAAAAATTGTCACAAAAATATCACTAATTATAAGTTTTAGCGACAATTTAAAAAATCGTCACAAAAAAATCACTAATTTTCAACTTTTAACAATAATTTAAAAAATTCGTCACAGAAAACGTCATTTGTTATAAATTTTAGCGACAATTTATAAAAATCGTAATTGTAAGTTTCCACGTATCTTTGGTATAAGGAAAAAAAGAAAAAAAAAAAAAAAAAAAAAAAGACAGACAAAAAGAAAGGTATTAAATTAGGGTTAATTGGTGTTGGTGTAGGCTTACCATGAGTATAGTTCCAAGAAATGACAGAGCCAACATGTCCCCAATCACCTTCATGCAAATCAACGCCATGTATGTTACCAGGGGACATGGTGGAGATATGGTGTGTGTAGACATTCCCGAACGCCTCGGGAGGGTTAAGTCCCATTCTGTTCATATTGGGGTCACTACAGTTCAAGGACTCAAATGTCACGGTTCTTAATCTTGAACCAAAGAGTCCAAATCCGGCAAATCGATTTTGAAAAAAGATTTTTTGAAAAGAAGTGCCAAACATGGACTGCTTTGCGGAATCTGAGTCGCCACCTAAATGTTTTTAATGGGAAATTTAGGAAACCGACTCGGTGCCAAAAGGCCCGCGTTACATCATCACCAAAGTTGCCTCGGCTCGGGAACTTGGGTTCGATTGGGGAAGGTCACTTCGTGAGCACCCCCGCTCGCCCGGTCAAAGACCGGCCTCTACTAACCATGATATCTGATTTTGAAAACATTGTACGTTCTTATTCCGGTTATTAGCCTAGATTACTATGTAATGCTTGCAGCAAACAAGTATAGACTGAGTCGCCTGAATTGGAACTAAACATTTCATGTTTGTTTGTTTGAAAATGGTTTGATGGTGCTACCCGCAGGTAGGCTAAGACGTGAATTTGCCACCCTCAGGTGGGCTTAGAAAAACGTGATTTTGCCACTATCTAGTGGGCTTAAAACAAACATTTGATGAATTGTCCCACTCCAAGTAACACAACCTCCACCCACAGGCATTCAGGCAGTTATATCACATAAGCACATAGCCTCATGGTAAGCATGCTATTCATAGCAGTCACTCACACGCATGCAAGGATGCTAAAGCATAAAACTCACCGAGTACTCCAAGCCAAAACAGAAACTACATTAGAAATCATGCATGATCCTAAGTATACAGAAATGCCTAATGCAACACATGCAAAAATGCAAACTATAGCAGGCTCGGCTATTCTAAACATGGCATATGGAATGCTACAGCTAACATGTATTCATCTTGGAATTGAAATACAAATGCAGTTTGTATGATGCGCCGAGCTCGGTGCGTCCAAAACAGATGAATGATGCCAACATGCTGTCATACTGTATGCTAATTGAAATATGCCCTAATCTAACCATCATAAGCTGGTAAATAAAAGGGAAGAAAGACGTGGGGTTGGAAGACATACATCACACTCACCCACACTTATTACAATTATGCCCTCGCGCAGAGGGTCCAAATAAATATCTGATCGAATGAAAGAATAGTACAGTCCAAATAATACAGTCCAAATAATGTACAAATTCCTAATTAATTTACAAATTAACTAAGAAAATAATAAAATTGGCATGCAAGCCAGGGACTGCCTTGATTCTGCTCCGGATGATGGAATGATGCATGTTTGGGTTGCTTTGCGTGGAAATCCACTGGAATGCCCCAATTAGCCTCTATTTTGCAATGATTCTTGAAAAGCGCGCCAAGCCTCGGAAGACCGCTGATTCTTGATATGCTGCAACAGAGAGCATGAAAGGGGCATAACAATGTATTTTCACAAATATATGCAGGTCTCGATCCTCGTACCACCAATCACGCACCTCGATGCATGATGGCCGAGGAGCCGAATTACACAACTCAATATAGAATGAATGCATATGAACACTACAACAAAACCTAACTCCATCATGGATAATCTGGAGTGTCGGTGACTTGGGAATTGAGACACGTTCCGTCACTTTCGGAGTGCAGGCGTACCTCGTTCTCGTGCCGGGCTAACTCCTATCGAACACGATGCAATATGCATGATATGCGTGAAATGCAACTAAGATACAATCCTAACATACACAATGTTATGGAATGGCATACACGCTACACGAGGTGATACACAACCGAGCATACACAATGCTATGGATGAAATGGCATACGCAATGCAATGATGGACTTACACCAACATAAGAGAGCCTCAGCCACACTCACATAGGAGGCCATTAGATAAAAATGAGACAACTCGAAATACGTGCACGCGTGCACGCAAACCGAGGACCGAACCTACGGCACGGAATGCCACTCTAATGAGACATGGCAAGAAATGGAATATGATATGCAAACATGAAAATTTCAGAGGCAAAATGACATACAAAACAGCCCCGAAACATGGCGAAATGAAACCTAATGCAAGGAATGAGTCCCGAAACATGGAATTAAGCACATGAAATGGCCTATAGCTATGCAATGCATGCATGATTTGAATGTGAAGTGTAAAAGAAGAAGCAAGGAAGCCCCAAAACTAGCATTTTTACAGTATAAATCATGGCCAAAAAGCAAGCACAAGTAGGGCTAAAATGGCATACAAAAATGGGCCCGCAAGAGGGGTGATGAAGAAACTCACAGATTCTGGCCCCAAATAGGAAAGGGGCCTTCTACAACATTGAATAGGGGCCAAAAATATGATGTTTTTTAGTAGATGACAAGCCCCAAATCAGTATACAAACATGCTCAAAATGCAATGCAAGATTAAGGCCACAAGAAGGCTATAACACAAAGTATACAAAATATTCACCAAACAGCCAAAGACCCTTAATGAAACATGACAAGGGGGTCAAAATATGGCCACTTTCATCTCTGATCATGGCCAAAAAACAGAAGCAAGATAAGCTAACAAAACATGCAAAAATAGGGACCAAAGAGGGGTAGAATGGCAAGTGATATATGGAGGTCCCCAACAGTGTTGAGCCCTTCTTCAATGTTTAAGAGGGGCTCAAAATAGGCATATTTACAGTTTACATCAGGCCCCAAAACAGATCACACACAAGCTAAAAATATCATGCAAGAAAATGGCATTCAAGAGGGCATTGAAGCAAGTGCAACATGGGGGGCTCAAACAGTGTTGAGCCCTTAATGGAACAAGAAAATGAGATAAACAAAATGACCTTTTTATTTTTGGTCGGAGCTCAAAACAGCAAGCAAATAGGGCTAAGCAATGGTACAAAATAAGGCCAAAAAAGAGGGGAAATGAACTTACCCTTGAAGACTACTCCTTGGCTGCCTTTTGGACTGAGAAATGGTGCCTCCAAGCCTCTGAGAAGAGCTCCAAGCTGCTGGAAATGGAAGTGGTAGTGTGGTGCTAGGTGGTGATGTAGAGAGGGGTGTAGGACTTGGATGTTTTTGAGGATTTTGGAAGAGAGGAAGAGGGAGGTGTGTATGCAAGCTCTTAGGGATTTTTTGTCAACCCCAAAACCAGTTTTTGCAGTTGGTTATGTAGACAAAGAGGGGGAGAAAGGGAGGGAAATTGCATCAAGTTTCCCTCCAAAAAGGTTCCCTCTGGATACAGGTTTTGGAGGGAAAAACAATACACATTTGTAATGTACACATTGCAAGGATCATGGCCGGCCAATTATCTGAGTTACAGGTGGCCGGCCGGCCACCCCCCATGGCCGGCCGACCAAGGGGCAAAATGGTCAAATAGAATTTCTGGCCGGCCACTAGATATTGGTGTCCTCCCAGGTGCCCTCAACACAACCCTGTGGTTCAAAATTGGCAACTGTAAAACAGGAGCGAGAATAGGCCATTTTTAGGAGGGGTTCAAAAGGGTCAGGTGGAATTATTGGCCGGCCACCAACTTTTAGTGTCCTCCCATGTGTGTACAACACAAATATGTGGTTTGGGGAGGAAGAAAGTGGCCCTAGGGTGGTCAACATTGGCTTGGAAGTAAGAAAAACGAGCGTCGGAGGGCGCCGGAGGAATATAACTAGTTTCTTAAACAATTTCTGGCCTCCCACCCTTCTACGGCCTTCCTGGTGATGAAACAGAGGTACCTGCCAAAAATGAACGAAAACCGATGCAAAATGAAGGTTCGGGGCAGCAGCGATTCGGGACCCAGCCATCATTGGCACCGGGAGTGGTATTCGACCACGAAGTTGGTCTCTCGGACCACAGTGTCCCTCAAAAGGGAGTAAATAAGATGCATGCTAAAAACCGAAGCAAACGGAGGTAGTTAGGCAGTCCCGAACCGAGGCACACGGCCTGACGGCTCCGAAAACCGGGAGCTGGGCTCCGAAATGGGAAAAATGGCCTGCGACCACGAAACGTAGCCTATGGCCACTGAGAGATGATCTACGAGACCTCTCCCTCCCCTCAGGAAGAGAAAACAAAGAAAACCAAGCTTGGTTCGCAAACCGAGGCAAGGCACAGAAAAGTCCAGAAGTTCGGAGGCAAGGCTCATGGCCGAGACTCCGCAACCTCAGAACGAGCACAGTATACAACATCACCAAGCACTCAATCGGTGACGTCTGAGTCTTAAGGTCGGTCAAAAATGGGGTGTCTATAGTTGCCCCTCTTTGACAGAACTCGAAAGTCATAAGAATGACGGGAGTGAATGTCAAAGCCCAGAGATGACCCATTTTTGACAAGGCCGAAGACTTAGACAAAGCAGACAAGATAGACAAAGATGTGCCCGCAGGCATGCCCGCAGGCAGGGGCAAAATGCAAATGATATGCGAGAAGATTTTGATAATTGGACTTATACGCTACGCGAAGCCGGTTTGATAATTGGACTTATACGCTCTGTGGCCGGTTGAAAATTGGACTTATCGCTACGAATCGGTTTGAAAATTGGACTTATACGCTTCGTGAAGCCGGTTTGAAGATTGGACTTATCGCTCTGTGGCCGGTTTGAAAATTGGACTTACTCGCTCTGTGGCCGGTTTAAAATTGGACTTATACGCTCTGTGGCGGTTTGAAGATTGGACTTATCGTTCTTGTGGCCGGTTTGAAGATTGAGGATTCATGCAATGCCTTTGTAATGTAGTGGCTAAAATGCAATGTGATAGCTAGGAAAAGAGGTACCTTCTGAGGGCAATTGGCAATAACTTACCTCGGCAATGTCCTACCTTATCTTGATGTGAGAATCTTACGCTTCTTCTTGGTTGAACCACGTACTACTTTTCTCCTGACTATGGTCATGACTTTCCTATTCTCCAACAGGTGTGAGACTAGGTTGATTCAGTATCCAGAATTGAGGCGCATACACATGCTATCTCAATCTATGGGGCTGCCATACAGATTTCAAGCCGAGGATATACCCCTGGGTATTTAAACCAGACTTTAGTCTCGGAAATCCCGAACCTTTGCGTTCTAGGCATAAGCCATTCAAACTCTAGTTTCCACCGTCTCAGTTGGTCTACTAGGAACTCACCGCTAACACAGGCAGGTGGATATACCTGACCACTGAAAGTCGTTCGGGCACGACAAACACCAAAGGAATTGCACATTTAGAGGATTTAAGGTATCCTAGACCAGGCAATAAAATAGATATGATGCAATGGATGTGATAGATGTGATGCAATAGATAATAGATGCGATGCAACAGAGAGTATAATAGATGCAAAATGGTGACATACTCCACCCGTGCTGGACTCGTGAGAGGAGAGAGAACAAAGAAAACCAATCAGGCGCGTTCCACGCAACCTAAGATAAATTCCAGACACGCTGAAAATCGTGTGAGGAAGGGGACACTCAAAACACACTGATAATCGTGAGAGGAGGTCCAAAAACAGCCCGCCCAGCGCGTCTACAACCCAACCTGGGATAAATTCCAAACACGCTGAAATCGTGTGAGGAAAAGAACACTCTAACCACACTGAAATCGTGAGAAGAGGTCCAAAAACAACCGCCCAGGTGCGTACACAACGTAACCTGAGATAGATTCCAAACACGCTGAAATCGCGTAAGGAACAGGACACTCAAACCACGCTGAAATCGTGAGAGGAGGTCCAAAAACAACCGCCCAGGTGCATACACAACACAACCTGAGATAAAATCCAAACACGCTGAAAATCGTGTAAGGAAGGGGACACTCAAAACACGCTGATAATCGTTAGAGGAGGTCAAAAAACAGCCCGCCCAGCGCGTCTACAACGCAACCTGGGATAAATTCCAAACTTATTTGAAATCGTGTGAGGAAAAGAACACTCTAACCACGCTGAAATCGTGAGAAGAGGTCCAAAAACAACCGCCTAGGTGCGTACACAACGCAACCTGAGATAGATTCCAAACACGCTGAAATCGCGTAAGGAACAGGACACTCAAACCATGCTGAAATCGTAAGAGGAGGTCCAAAAACAACCGCCCAGGTGCATACACAACACAACCTGAGATAAAATCCAAACACGCTGAAAATCGTGTAAGGAAGGGGACACTCAAAACATGCTGATAATCGTTAGAGGAGGTCAAAAAACAGCCCGCCCAGCGCGTCTACAACGCAACCTGGGATAAATTCCAAACACGCTGAAATCGTGTGAGGAAAAGAACACTCTAACCACGCTGAAATCGTGAGAAGAGGTCCAAAAACAACCGCCCAGGTGCGTACACAAAGCAACCTGAGATAGATTCCAAGCACGTTGAAATCGCGTAAGGAACAGGACACTCAAACCACGCTAAAATCGTGAGAGGAGGTCCAAAAACAACCGCCCAGGTGCATACACAACACAACCTGAGATAAAATCCAAACACGCTGAAATCACGTAAGGAACGGGACACTCAAACCACGCTGAAATCGTGAAAAGAGGTCAAAACAACCGCCCAGGTGCGTACACAACACAACCTGAGATAAAATCCAAACACGCTGATAATCGTGAGAGGAGGTCCAAAAACAGCCCGCCCAGCGCGTCTACAACGCAACCTGGGATAAATTCCAAACACGCTGAAATCGCGTAAGGAACAGGACACTCAAACCACGCTGAAATCGTGAGAGGAGGTCCAAAAACAACCGTCCAGGTGCATACACAACACAACCTAAGATAAAATCCAAACACGCTGAAATCGCGTAAGGAACAGGACACTCAAACCACGCTGAAACCGTGAGAGGAGGTCTAAAAACAACCACCTAGGTGCATACACAACACAACCTGAGATAAAATCCAAACACACTGAAATCGTGTGAGGAAGAACCAAACTCTAACCACGCTGAAATCGTGAGAAGAGGTCCAAAAACAACTGCCCAGGTGCATACACAACGCAACCTGAGATAAAATCCAAACACGCTGAAAATCGTGTGAGGAAGGGGACACTCAAAACACGCTGATAATCGTGAGAGGAGGTCCAAAAACAACCGCCCAGGTGCATACACAACACAACCTGAGATAGATTCCGAACACGCTGAAATCGCGTTAGGAAAGAAGCAAACTCTAACCACGCTGAAATCGTGAAAAGAGGTCAAACAACTCGGGAGCGTGTTCCACACAACCTAAGTTAAGTCCCGAGGGACAACGATCCTAAACGCTGCTCAGCGTAAAAGGATAAACAATAAGAGATAACACAAGATGCAAATAAATGCAATAAGTGCGATGAAACGCATGTACAATGCAAGACTTGGCACACAGCTTACGACATAGCATTCCATTCATTTGGCACACTCACAACCCGACACTCATTAGATTAGGCGCGCAACTCACAACACAAAATTATGTTCAATCTGGGCACACAACTCTTTTGGGGCACACAACGCATTTCGACACCTTACTCATCTTGGGCACCACAGTAGCATCTTAAGCCTTGAGGAGATCTCGGGACAAGCGCATTCTTGAGCACTGACTCATTTGGGCACATAGTATATTTCCGGCACACATTCGTTTTAAGGCGCCTGACTCATTTTGAACATACTGAGGATGCAATGACAGAACTTGCGAAGTTGAAACAATCTCAAATGCCCAACATTTTCCCTCTTTTCTTTTTGCTGCGACTGAAACTTTCCACGGCAGATAGGTCTGGTTTCTTGTTCTCACATGACCTGGGTTGAACCCTACGGTTTTATGAAAGAACAAATTCTGTTTTGCACAAATATGGAGAACGGCACGGCACGGCACTCGGAGCATAAAACGATTTTATTTTTGAAATTGAGAGATGAGTTTTCGATCAGGTATTGAGCCTACGACTGGACACAGCAAAACGACTCAACACGGAAATAAAAGGCACACAACCTAGACACATCGAGTAACACTTGAAACAACTCAAAACAAGAATCGAGATAAAAAAGACACAACACTCAGACGTGCACAGGGAGGCTGTTTCACCGGGTAGTATTTCCCATCCTTTCTCATTTGTGGTTCTCACATCACTCGGCCCTCAAGCTCTGTTTTTCTGAAAAAGCCCTTTTCTCACTTTTTCTCTTATCGCACATCTCTCTATTCTTCAATCTCTCATTTTTCAATCCCTCCCCTGGGTGGTTGATGGATAAACAGCAAGTTGAAGGCTCTCGCCCCTAGCACTCAGCTAGATTCTTCTTTCTTCCGCTCACTGACTAGTGAATTCCTCCCCAGAGGGGTTCTTCTGGCGGGTGTGTAGCAAATCTGCGGCTAGCATCGGTTGATGATGCTTTCTTGGGGAGTTTGGGCGTGATAAGATCATCCAGATGATGGAGTGGAATATCTTGCCTCATTCGATTCGTGCTTCGACACCTCGTTGCTTGGAGGATACGAGAGCTTTCAGTCCTTTGTCGTTAACTTCAATTGTGCCCTTCTTGGCAGGTAAAGTGCCCTTCTTGGCGAGTAGGGTGCCCTTTCTGGCGAGTATGTTGACAATGGGGAAAAGACAGAACACCTGACTCAACTGTGCCCCTAGTTCATTATTTCGACCATTTTTTGTTTTTGCTTTCCACTAAAACAGTTTTGACCAAAATGAGAGTTAGATCAACATGCTTGTTCGATTTTTGATTTAAAATCATGCAAGTTAGGCTATGAGCACTGAAATTTTTTCTTTTTTTGGGTCCATGAAAAGGGTCCAGTTTTGGAAAAGATAGAATGATTTTCGAGAAAATAGTCAACCTCAGTAAAAATTCTCAAAATTTGTTTTGCAATCGGCCCTTTGCTCAGCGAGCATAGAACCCCTCTCGAGATGCACAACCTCGATCCGAAGGAAAATTGCCTTGCTTGAAGAAAGTTGCACGGCAACGGAAAGTTGCCCTTGTTTGAGCGGCACTTGGCGCATTGAATGGCAGCGGAAAGTTGCCCTTGTTTAATGGCGCCGTAGCACCTTGAATAACGGAAAGTTGCCCTTGTTTGGATAACACCATGGCGCATTGTAGTCGATCCTCGAGTGCGAACACAACCAAATCCTCGAGATCTGAGAGAAGACAAAGATGACCAGAACCATCGCATGGACACAATCAAATTGAAGTGTTTTACGGCTGGACTTCAGAATGAAGTTGCCTACGTATCCCAAACATGGGAATCAAGCCTTACGTAGTTCGGGGTTAAGGTACACTCGGGTATTTAACCTCTCCTTTTTATGCTCTAACTTTTGCCAAGGCGCCTGTTGCAGGTTGTCAACCTTGCGAGCTTTGTTTTTCTTTTCTTTTCATTTTCATTTCTTTTCTTCTTTTTTTTTTCCTTTTTTTTCTCTTTTTCTCTTTTTTTTTTTGTATTTTTCTCTTCTTTTTTTTTTCTTTTTGCATTTTTTGTATATATTTTTTTTGTCTTGCTCTAACTTTTGCCTAGGTCGCCCTTTCGGGTTTTCGACCCAGCAAGCAAATAGGGCTAACCAATGGTACAAAATAAGGCCAAAAAAGAGGGGAAATGAACTTGCCCTTGAAGACTACTCCTTGGCTGCCTTTTGGACTGAGAAATGGTGCCTCCAAGCCTCTGAGAAGAGCTCCAGGCTGCTGGAAATGGAAGTGGTGGTGTGGTGCTAGGTGGTGATGAAGAGAGAGGTGTAGGACTTGGATGTTTTTGAGGATTTTGGAAGAGAGGAAGAGGGAGGTGTGTATGCAAGCTCTTAGGGATTTTTTGTCAACCCCAAAACCAGGTTTTTGCAGCTGGTTATGTAGACAAAGAGGGGGAGAAAGGGAGGGAAAAAGTGGAGGGAAATTGCATCAAGTTTCCCTCCAAAAAGGTTCCCTCCGGATACAGGTTTTGGAGGGAAAAACAATACACATCTGTAATGTACACACTGCAAGGATCATGGCCGGCCAATTATCTGAGTTGCGGTGTGGCCAAGCCACCCCCATGGCCGGCCAAGGGGCAAAATGGTCAAATAGAATTTCTGGCCGGCCACCAGATATTGGTGTCCTCCCAGGTGCCCTCAACACAACCCTGTGGTTCAAAATTGGCAACTGTAAAACAGGAGGGAGAATAGGCCATTTTTAGGAGGGGTTCAAAAGGGTCAGGTGGAATTATTGGCCGGCCACCAACTTTTAGTGTCCTCCCATGTGTGTACAACACAAATATGTGGTTTGGGGTGGAAGAAAGTGGCCCTAGGGTAGTCAACATTGGCTTAGAAGTGAGAAAAACGGGCGTCGGAGGGCACTGGAGGAATATAACTGGTTCCTGAAAAAATTGCTGGCCTCCCACCCTTCTACAGCCTTCCTGGTGATGAAACAGAGGTACTTGCCAAAAATGAACGAAAACCGATGCAAAATGAAGGTTCGGGGCCGAAACGCGCAGTTCGGAACCCCGAAAACTGACTGCTGGGCACCGAGAGTGGTATTCGACCACAAAGTTGGTCTCTCGGACCACAGTGTCCCTCAAAAGGGAGTAAATAAGATGCATGCCAAAAACCGGAGCAAACGGAGGTAGTTAGGCGGTCCCGAACCGAGGCACACGGCCTGACGGCTCCGAAAATCGGGAATCGGGCTCCGAAATGGGAAAAATGGCCTGCGAGCACGAAACGTAGCCTATGGCCACTGAGAGATGATCTAGGAGACCTCTCCCTCCCCTCAGGAAGAGAAAACAGAGAAAACCGAGCTTAGTTCGCAAACCGAGGCAAGGCACAGAAAAGTCCAGAAGTTCGGAGGCAAGGCTCACGGCCGAGACTCCGCAACCTCAGAACGAGCACAGTATACAACATCACCAAGCGCTCAATCGGTGACGTCTGAGTCTTAAGGTCGGTCAAAAATGGGGTGTCTATAGTGTGGTTTGTCTCTAAAGAGTTCATGGAACACATCACCATCAGACTTGATCTCTACTTACCTTACCAACTTACCAGTTAGACCCATCTCAACAATCACCGTCCCCACAAACAAACCCAAAGTACTATCAAACAATGGATGATAGAACTGAAGGCAAGAGTTAGAGAAAAATACTTGGCTCTTGAGCCTTTATATAGTGGAAAAGTTGTGAGTTGGTTTAGCGGCACTACAACAAACGGCACTTTCGGCGACCAAAAAACCATTTTTCGTCACTGAAAGTAGGAGAATTGGCGACTTAAATGGAATTAGTCGCCAAAAGTGACCACTTTTGCCGACTAAAACAGTTTAGTCGCCAAATGCATAGTTATTGGCGACTAAAATCAATTTCGTAGCCAAAAGTAGGGGTTTTGGTGACAAATTCAGTTTAGTCGCCAAAAGTGGAGATTTTTGGCTACTAAAAAAAATTAGTAGCTAAAAGGAGGGGTTTTGCTGACTAAAACTCACTTTAGTCGCCAAAAGTGGATGTTTTTGGCTACTAAAAAAAGTTAATAGCTAAAAGGAGGGGTTTTGCCGACTAAAACTCACTTTAGTCGCCAAAAAAAAGTTAGTAGCTAAAAGGAGGGGTTTTGCCGACTAAAACTCACTTTAGTCGCCAAAAGTGCATGTTTTTTGCTACTAAAAAAAAATAGTAGCTAAAAGGAGGGGTTTTGCCGACTAAAACTCACTTTAGTCGCCAAAAGTGGCCTAATTTTTTTTTTTAGTAAATAATTTATTTTTTACATAAATTATATTGAATTAAAATAAATATATTTATATATATTATTTTGTACTAATACCGGTTAATATACTATATAAATAATATATATTGCATATATATTCATGTGAAGTTGTAGTGGCATAGTGGAGGGAGTGTGTTGCAAAAAGGCTTGGAATGTGGGGGACGATTGGGGTTCGAAACTTAGGAAAAGCAAAAAAAAAAGTGCGTTTTTTTTTTTTGCCGGAAACACCTTTGGCGACTAAAAATTTAGTTGCCAAAACTCTTTATTTTGGCGACTAAACCGTTTAGTCGGCGATTGAGTGACTATTGGCGACTAAACTATTAGTCGCTAAAGACTTGATTTCCAAAAGTGTAAAACACTATTGGCGACTAAATTATTGGTCGCTAAAGACCTGTCTTTTGGCGACTAAAACAAGTTTTAGTCGCCAATACCTACGCCGATGACGTATACGCAACAAATGTGGCGACTAAAGAATTTTGTCGGGGAAAGTCAAATTTCGACTTTCGGCGACTAAAAACAGACTTTTGGCGACTAAAAATTTAGTCGCCAAAAGTGATTTTTCTTGTAGTGCGGGTAGGTATGTCATTAATTGGTCCTTGTATTTGTCCATAAACATGTCACACAATGGCTTCTTTAGATTATATTTTATTGTGGACTTATTTTTTCTGTGGTTAAATACGATGGATTATTAATAAGATTGTGAGATATAGGTTACATTAAGGAATTAGATGAGAAGAATAATTAAATATACGATATGATTATAGATAAAATTATAAGGAATAAGTTATGTCATGAGATAATAAATTGAATAAATCATTAGATGGAAGGAATAAAATATTTTTGATTGTGATGAAATAAAAATATTTTAATATTTTTTACCCTTCAAGAATAACAATTATCTGAAGAGGTATAATCGTTATAATACTACAATTCCTAAATTTTTTTCATCTCCAATCCTATTCTTCTTATCCCACCCTCAAATATCGAATTAAAAATCCAATGAACCCCACATATTCACTCCAATTTCAATCCCCTTCTCAATATCCCAAACAAATGTGTTCTTAACATATAAAGTTTATAATACATGGGACTTAATTGTCTCCAGTTGGTCAAGATCGTCTAGTTCAGTCTATTGTGGGTCCATTTAGTACTTATCTATTATATAAGGAAAATAGTCTTTTTAACTCACAAACTTTGTGGGAGCTCTATTATTCCAATCACAATTTCTTAATTTTCTGATTTAAAAAAAAAAAAAAGAACTTTCCCGCCCTCTAATTTAAATAATATATAGATATTAACCTAAATCTCATCACTCCTATCACAGCAGCCTAAACTTTGGAAGAGAGAGAATAACCTAAACCTAACGTAGTAGCCTAAACCTTTGGGAGAGAGAGAGAATAACCTAAACCTAATGTAGCAGCCTAAACCTAAACCTATCACAGCAGCCTAATCCTTACGCAGCGGCAGCAACCTACGCAGCAGTTTAGGAGAGAGATTAAGATAGAATCTTGGAAGGAAAACATTTCAAAATCTGTAAGTAAATCATTTATTTTTTAATATGGTGATTATATTTTTAAATTGATTAAGAATGATTGTATTCATTAGGTTTACATAAAGTATTAACTAGTGATAATTAAGAATGATTGTATTCATTAGGTTTACTTAAAGTATTAACTATTGATGATGATTGGACTGTATTTTGTGAGTGTGATTGGACTTAATTTATTTTTTAATACGGTGATTGTATTTTTAATCTATGTTTATTTAAATAAGAAAAATAGATTGTATTCATTATATTCACATAAAGTGCGTAGTATTGATGATGATGATTAGATTACATTTTGTAATTGGATTTTTTAACTCATTTTATTCATTATGTTTTTCAAAAAAAAAAAACATAATTGTATTTTTTAATGACCAATTGACTTTATTGTTTTTATTTTTTTTATTTTTTATGAAAAAAATGTGATTGTGTTTTTTTGCATTCAGTTTTGATCACACGGTGATTTTATTTTTTAAAATGATTGTGATTTTTTACATTCCATTTAATCTGTATTTTTTGAAAAAAAAAATACTGTCTTCATGTTTTTTGAATACAATCACATGGTGATTGTAGTTTTAATATATGTTTTTTGAAAAAAATAATAAAAAATTAGATTGCATTCATTAGTCTCGCATAAAGTACCTACTATTAATGATGATTAGATTGTATTTTGTGATTGTGATTGAACGTAATTTAATTTTTAATACGGTAATTATATTTTGAATTTATCTTTTTTGGAAAAAAAAAAATTGGATTGTGTTCATTAGGTTCACATAAAATACCCACCATTGACGAGGATGATTACATTGTATTTTGTAATTGCATTTCTTAACTCACCGTATTTATTTATTTTTTAAAATGGTTGTGCACTGTTGATGGAAGACCCACAACAATTTAGATTGTAGTTATACTTTGTTTTCTTTATTCAGTAAATTTCGAACAAATGTTATAAATTCTTATTTTTATTACTTTAATTATACAATGTCAACATTTGCTTTTAAAATCACTACAAGAAAAAGCATTTTTGGCGACCAAAATTGAATTTTTCGTCACTGAAAGTAGTAGAAATGGCGACTAAAATGGAATTAGTCGCCAAAATTGAACACTTTTGCCGACTAAAAGACTTTAGTTGCAGAATACAATGGTTTTAGCGACTAAAAGGCAGTTTAGTCGCCAAATGTAGGGGTTTTAGCGACTAAAGATTGTTTAGTAGCCAAAAGTGACGGTTTTTGGCGACTAAAATAATTTAGTAGCCAAAAGTGATGGTTTTGGCGACTAAAAAGCAGATTGTCGCCGATTGTAGGTGTTTTGCCAACTAAAAACAGATTGGTCGCTGAAAGTGAAGCTTTTTGACTACAAAAAAAAAAAAAAATTAGTAGCTAAAAACTGAGTATTGGCGACTAAAATTAAGTTTAGTAGCCAAAAGGGGACGTTTTGGGCGACTAAAAATAGGTTTTGTCGCCAAAACTGCTGATTTTTAATTGGAACTTATTTTTTTAGCGACAAAAAAATTAATTAGTAGCCCAAAATAATAGAATTGGCGACTAAATAATGGTTTTAGTCGCCAAAAGTGGCCTAAATTTTTTTTAATAAATAATTTATTTTTTACATAAATTATATTAAATAAAAAAAATTATATTTATATTTATATATATAGTTTTGTATTAATACCGATTAATATACTATATAAATAATATATATTGCATATATATTCTTGTGATGTTATAGTGGCATAGTGGAGGGAGTGTGATGCAAAAAGGTTCGGAATGTGGGACGGTTGGGGTTCGAAACTCAGGAAAAGCAAAAAAAAGTGGGGTTTTTTTTTTCGCCAGAAACACCTTTGGCAACTAAAAATTTAGTCGCCAAAAGTCTTCATTTTGGCGACTAAGCCGTTTAGTCGGCGATTCAGAGGGTTTTGGCGACTAAATTATTAGTCGGTAAATGTCTGATTTTCAAAAGTGTAAAACACTATTGGCGACTAAAAAGTTGGTCGCTAAAGAGCTATTTTTTGCCGACTAAAAAAATGTTAGTCGCCAATACCTTCGGCGACCATATATAGGCGACAAATGTGGCGACTAAAAAATTTTGTCGGGAAAGTAAAATTTCGACTTTCGGCGACTAAAAACAAACTTTTGGCGACTATAAATTTAGTCGCCAAAAGTGCTTTTTTTTGTAGTGAATGACGTATATTTTATACTAACAATTTAAAAATGTGGGAGCCGAATAAATGGCTAAATCGGAAGGGGCATATGTCAGTAGATTGACGTTAACCGGCTGCGTCCTGCAGACATTAACCGGCTGCATCCTGCGAGACTAGGATGAGTCGAATACAATACGTAAGCCGATTAAGAAAGGATCTTTGAGGCCGAATAGAAGAACGGGTAATGATTGAAAAGTAGGCCCAGGCCCTGAGGCTTCAGAAGAAACAGATATAAATAAAGAAGCAGCGTTCTTGGAATGGTATGTAAGAATCACTTCACTAAACGTAGTAAACAAGCTTTCTTGAGTATAAGAACTGACTTGCCCGTCGGAGTGCTAACCCCGGCACCCCCGACCAGATTGTTTGTCTTTGCAGGTGACTAAAGTGAGGATCAAGAGCGTCTCCCAAGATCTGAAGAGTATTTCCAAAACCACTTCCCCACAATTGGCGCCGTCTGTGGGAATACTCAAGTACATCCATGGAAGGCATGACGCAAGATCCTCCGATAGCCACCGATGAGACTACACAGAGAGACGACATCACTCCGGCGAATATGATCAGGAAGGAAACCATCGCCGCGAGACGCGCCTTGAATTTTGACTCGCCAACGACTTCAGCGCAGGAGACGATGCAAGCCATCATAGAACAAGCTAAACAGAATGAACAAAGGCTGGAAAATATGATCGCAAAAAACGAATGCCACCGTCAAGATTTGGCCCTAGAAGTAGCGAAATCCAAAGAAGCCACGCGCCAAGACCCTGAACGACCCCTGAGGGCAGGTAGACAACGACCTCGAGCCCGACCAAGAGAAACCGATAGCGACTCCAACTCATTATCCACGGAGCATAACAAGGGATGCTCAGACACTTCCAGCTCCTCTGAAAAAAGTCCACACACAAGGAACAAGCGTAGAAGAAGCAGTTCAGACGAAGAGGACCGGCACGATCCTTTTATCCGACGGATTGCGAGGGCGGCCCTGCCCAAAAAGTTCAAAGCTCCATCATTTACTCTCTACGACGGAAAATCAGACCCCACTGATCATATACGTCACTACAAGCAGGCCATGACGTTGCATGCAGACAATGAAGCCCTCATGTGCCGAATATTCCCCAGCAGCTTGGGGCCATTAGCTGTCAGATGGTATTACATGCTGGAGACGGCTTCGATCAGAAGTTTCCATTAATTACAAAAATCCTTCAGGGCTAGGTTCATCACCAACGAGGTACAGCCGAAATAGGCCGACTCTCTCTAGGCTATGCAAATCCAACCAGGAGAAACGCTGAGAGCATATTCGGCGTGATATTGGGAGTGCTTCAATCTCGTTGACGACGCTTGCAACGACTCCATGGCCGTCACCGCCTTCAAAATAGGACTACATCCTGACAGTGCTCTTCGTAACTCCCTGACCAGAAGACCCCCCAAAACAGTCTGGGCGTTGATGAAAAAAGTTGAAGAGTATTGCAAAGTGGAAGACGATGTCTTGAGGATTAAAGCCAAACAAGTGTCCACTAAACCGGCACCTCCTGAAATTGCTCAACCGATAAGTTTCGTGCCATCTCTGAGCCCTGAGCCACGACAACGTGCTAAACGAGACAAAGGACGGGACTCTCGCCGATCGAGTGATCAATGCTCCCACCAAACGAATGAACAATTGCAAGTCGACAGTAGACGCTCGAGGCGCGCCGACAAAAAGTGCACGGAACTATCAGAGCCAATCACCGCGGTAATGATTAAAATCCAACACCTTCCATTCTTCAGATGGCCGTCAAAGATGGTGGGGCCACCCGATACACGACGAAGGGACCGGAGGTGCGAATATCACAAAGATCACGGCCACGAAACAGAGAGTTCCTACGCATTAAAAGATCACCTGGAAGAACTGGTGCAAGACGGCCGACTGCAGCAGTATGTCAAATAGGGAAAGCCAACCAAGGCATTAGCATTGAGGCAGGACTCTCCCCTACTTGGCGTGATCCATGTAATTTACAGCCTGCCTACACCCCCCAGCCGTGCACACAATTCGATCGCATCCAACTCTACTGGGGCGCCGTATTTCGACTGACCGGTCCGAAGAAGCTCCGACAATTGCCTTCAATGACTCCGACCTCAATGACGCAATGGCTTCCCACATTGATCCGTTGGTCATTGGATTACACATAAACCGGTTTATCATTGATCGAATTCTCATAGACCCAGGGAGTGGTTCAGAGGTCATGTACTACCAAACTTTCATCAAGCTCGGCCTCAACGAGTCGGATCTATCTCCGGCGCCTCACCCACTATTCGGCTTTAATACGAATCCCGAATATCCATTGGGCAAGGTCATATTACCTATTCGAGTGAGTTCCAAAATGGTCGAAACGGAATTCCTGGTCGTGAAGCTCCCCTCGCCGTATAATGCCATCATGGGAAGAACCTGGCTACATATCATGAAGGCCGTCCCAAGCACCTACCACCAGATCTTGCGTTTCCTAACAACCCACGGCATTGAAGAAATACGTGGTTCCCCCCAATCGGCACAAGCAGAGTTCTGATGAAAACCCTATCACTGATCCGATCTGTGGGCTCTGATACCTGTAAATATATTTTGCCTCTACAATACGAACTATTTTTCCTCGTCGCTCAAAATCATATGTCAATTCCCAGTGGGGCACTCGCCAGGATCGGCCAAATCAAAGTCTCCGGATTCGAAGCCCCCTTTGGCGCATGACGCCTTAGGGCCGATTAAGTCTCAGGATTCGGAACGCCTTTCGCGGATATCACGATTGGCCAAATCAAAGTCTCTGGATTCGGAGCCCCCTTTGGCGCATGACGCCTTAAGGCCGATTAAGTCTCAGGATTCGGAGCGCCCTTCTTGGATATCACGATCGGCCAAATCAGGTCTCCGGATTCGGAGCCCCCATCGGCGCATGACGCCTTAGGGCTGATTAGGACTTCGGATTCGAGCCAATTAACCTCCTTGAGGCCGAATGGGCCCTGGGTTCAAGCCTCCAAATATAGAGCCCGCTTTAGTGCTTCAGAGGATTATTGCATTAATCCGTTTGGCAATACTAATCGGTCTACAGTGCTAAGTGCTAATTACACCTCCGAATCCAGAGCAAACGTTGGCACGAACAAAAGATATTGATAATTGATCCTATGTAACACACTAGAACAGATCATACATTCGAAGTAATGTGCTTTAGTACACAAGCAAAATTCAGAATAACACGCAAATAGATTTAAAATAAAGCCATTTATTTGATTAAACAGTTGTCACACAAACACAACCCGCATTCGAGCATTACAATATCGAAAGCAAAAAAGGAACAAGACGCGCCGGTAAAGAAGCATCGCCAGATCGACGACCGGCGCCCTAAACCCCTCCATGGCATGCAATACCTTGAACCAGTTATGCTTAAGCCCACGACTTTCATAGCACCAAACTTCCCCTGATACCATTGACAATGTCAAGGCAAAGATCCAGGACAAGGAAGAATGAACTTGACAGTTGTTGACTCTCCTTTCGGGGTGATCTGCTTCGACGACTTGGAGACTCACAGATCTCAGGCCCTTTGGATGACCTAACTCCCTCACGGCTAGGTTTTCTGCTTCAAACCATCTCAACACCAAACTTGACCGAAGTTTGAGCCTCTGTAACCAAAATCACCATCCCACGCAAGGAATGATGAGTCAAGTGGGATTATTGGAGCGAAGCGTCTACTCTTTTTATTCTCAGCAACGACCGCGATCTCGAGGTCCCAATCCCAAGAAAATTTTATTAACGCCAAAAAACGCATTGGCTGAATAAAACGAGCGTCGATTGACACTCGCCACGACCGCCATCCTGACGGCTAGCCGAAACGCGCACTGGCTGGGCCAAAGCGAAATAGATTTATTAAACCGATCGGCCAAGTCTTCACATGCCGATCACCCTCGACCAGCCCACTAATCTAACTAGCCAAGCATCAATGCGCTGACCCAAGTCAAAGATAAATGGCCGCTAAAATCTTAACGGTCGTCGCGAATGTGTCGATCCTGCCCGTGCAGATCCTGCCGATAAGCCCGCGTATCGCCGGACAGTTAATAGCTACCTAGGTCGGACAATATTTAGACATTCAAACTTTCAAGCAACACAAAATACACATATGCCGAATACGAATGACAACGAAACGTTTATAATGAAACATTCTTTATTCAATAAAACAATAAGTTACATAGTTTCAAACGCGCCCTGCGTTCAAATCTTACAACTATTAAACTCATACGTCGTCACCCTCATCCTCACTCTTCTCAACTTCAAAAGCAGAAAACGGAAAATCTCTACTCTGGTAGCGTGGTGATGCCAAATCAATTCCCGACGCTCGAAGAGCTTTTGCGGCTTGAGATGCCTTGATCCAACCGTGCCGAAACCCACGGTTTTCACATCGGCACACTTTTTCGGCCAATTTTTCCCTGGTTTTCTCGATTCCCACTTTTTGGCCCTCATGGAAACTTTTCTCATAGGCCCTCGCCTTCGCGCTCTCCATCGAGAACATACTTGCCGTCTGTCAATCGGCAAGTGCGGAGCTGATAAGCCGACTAGTAACCCTCTCTTCCACAATTGGGTTCCCGTGCGCGGATTGTGCCTGAGCCGCCTTGGTCTTCCTTAGTTCCCGCTCGGCCGCCTCCACGCGGGCCTCCAAACTTTGAATACGTTCTTCCTTCTTCTCCATCTCTTGACAGCATAGCAATGATGCCGACTTCGAAGCAGTAAAGCCCCTTCATCAAGCCGTGAATGCCCTCATGAAACACCTCGTAGTCCTCCGACCCAAAGATTGATTCGAACCTCAAGAGGAAATATTTGTCGGTCAAAGTCGACCGCTACGTCTGGGTCTCGAACGATCGAGTCCGCCTCCGTCATGGGTCTATTCTTCACAAATACCGCAAAACTTAATAGGCACGGATTCACGTCAGACCTCCTCTCGACTCGGATCGGAGATTTATCTCGATCGCTTGTCTACTGGCGATCTACTACGACGTCGGGGAGACTGACACCTCTCTCGACCCCTGGAACCCCTACTTCCTATACACGAGGGTTCACCACCTCGATTCATATCTCTGCCCAGTTCAGCTAGGGTCTTCGCTTCCCCTTTACTGTTAAAGAAGAGTCGGTTCGACATTCGCGCAATCAGTCTTCCTCCAGGAGCTCAAGTCAGTTGTCTACCAAGCTCATAAAGGATGTACCCTTGTTAATTTATCCTTCACAGAGGCAGCACGATCGAGGCAATCTCATTAATTGGAGATCCTGAATCGCTCGACGCCGGCTGAGTCGACGGCAGGGGCACGATTTTACCATCTATTCGAATATCGCTAGCCGACACCCGAATCGATTCTAACCTCTGCAAGAACCGCTTAGGACAAGGGCAGACTCATCAATCTATTCGGCTCAAGTACCCCAGCCGGCTCCCGAATCGATTCTACCCTCTGCAGGAACTGCCTGGGGCTAGGGCAGATTCATCAATCTATTCGGCTCAAGTACCCCAGCCGGCTCCCAAATCGATTCTACCCTCTGCAGAAACCGCCTAGGGCTTGGGCAGATTCATCAATCTATTCGGCTCAAGTACCCCAGCCGGCTCCCGAATCGATTCTACCCTCTGCAGGAACCGCTTGGGGCAAGGGCAGATTCATCAATCTATTCGGCTCAAGTACCCCAGTCGGCTCCCGAATCGATTCTACCCTCTGCAGGAACCGCCTGGGGCAAGGGTGGATTCATCAATCTATTCGGCTCAGGTACCCCAGCCGGCTCACCAATCGATTCTAACCTCTGTAGGAACCGCCTAGGGCAAGGGCGGATTCATCAATCTATTCAGCTCAAGTACCCCAGCCGGCTCCCGAATCGATTCTACCCTCTAGAGGAACCGCCTGGGGCTAGGGCAGATTCATCAATCTATTTGGCTCAAGTACCCCAGCCGGCTCCCGAATCAATTCTACCCTCTGCAGGAACCGCCTGGGGCAAGGGCAGATTCATCAATCTATTCGACTCGAGTACCCCAGTCGGCTCCCGAATCGATTCTACCCTCTGCAGGAACCGCCTAGGGCAAGGGCAGATTCATCAATCTATTCGGCTCAAGTACCCCAGCCGGCTCCCGAATCGATTCTACCCTCTGCAGGAACCGCCTGGGGCTAGGGCAGATTCATCAATCTATTCGGCTCAAGTACCCCAGCCGACTCCCGAATCGATTCTACCCTCTGCAGGAACCGCCTGGGGCTAAGGCCGATTCATCAATCTATTCGGCTCAAATACCCCAGCCGGCTCCCAAATCGATTCTACCCTCTTTAGGAACCGCTTGGGGCAAGGGCAGATTCATCAATCTATTCGGCTCAAGTACCCCAGCTGGCTCCAGAATCGATTCTACCCTCTGCAGGAACCGCCTGGGGCAAGGGCGGATTCATCAATCTATTCGGCTCAGGTACCCCAGCCGGCTCACAAATCGATTCTTCTAGCCTCTGCAGGAACCGCCTGGGGCAAGGGCAGATTCATCAATCTATTCGGCCCAAATACCCCAGCCGGCTCCCGAATCGATAATTCATAATTCAAATCCGGTCGGCATGAGAAAGACGAATCAATATTGTTTCATTAAGATAACCACACAAATTGTATACGAGTAGTAATGAAATTACAAGGAAATTTTCATTAATAAATTGCGCACAAGATAGTAACCAATTTATACATGAAAACCACCATGAACCAACAAAACTCTATCAAACAAAAATAAAAAAAACTAACAAACAAAAATCAAAAAACTAAATGAATTAGGAAACGCCTCCCAGATCACTCCTCGGTGTCGGGTTCAACATCCACTTGCTCATAAGGAATTGGCAAATCCAATGTAACCCCAGCGGCAGCAAGGGCTTTGAGCCACCCGTGTTTGAACCCCTGATTCTCAAATTTGGGAACTTCATCAACGTATTCCGTGAAGGCGGCTCTTTTTCCCGCCTCAAAAGACTCAGATTCGAGTTTTCCCTGGGCCGCCTTGAGCTCCTCCAACTGACTCTTCGCCTCGGCAAGTTCGTCTTTGGAGAGCATGAGCGATTCCTCACTCGCACTCGCCTGCCTCGGCCGAACGGTTTCGGCGGCGAGCCCTCTCCTTCTCCGCTTCGCTCAGGCGCTCCATTGCGGCTCTCATCTTCTCAAACTCGGCCCTACTCTTCTGCCGTCCACTTCTGTTTGCAAACGGTCAATTCTGCCAAGAGCATCATGCAGGCGACGGCCTAAGTCGGCGATCCTGCCGACGGTCTGCAAACAACAACCGATCGTTAGATACCTCTATAAAAATAGATTTAAGCGAATTTGAAATCACATACCAAGAGTGCCGACTGCGCAGACAGAGCCATGGCCATGATATCCGGTACGGCGCGAAAGGTTGCATTGTCAGCCGGCAAGGAAATTGAAGCCGCCAGGCTCAATGCAACGGCCGGATCCTCAATGGCCGAAGCATTGGAAGGAATCGGCGTATCTCTGATCTTGGACTGAATAACAAAAGTAGCAACCACGTCCAATTCTTCGAGGCGAGGCCGTTTGTCAACGGGACTAATTTCTGAACTAGCCTCCTTCTCAGCGCCACGTTTTTGGCCGCATCCCTCCGGAATCAGCCGTTCTTTGCCGGCCTGCTGTTCAACCACTTTTTTCGTTTCGACCAGCGTAACTTGAGCCGTTTCTTCAATAATGGGTACAGAGGCCTTAGTCAACTGGGGATCGGATTCGGCGGCCTCGGTCTTTTTTCGAGCAGCCATCCGCTCGGCATTTCGCTTACGCGCCATTTGCTTAAGGCTTTCCTTTGCTATGCCTTAGAAAAAATTGCCAGGTAGATCTCCTAAGTTCGCGAAAATGTCCCCGGAAGAAAACTCTGCCCGACCCGAAGCGGATGGTGAGGACGGCTGGTTGAGTTCGGTAGCCTCGAACGCCGAACGCACGGCCTCGTCAACCTCTTCGCCCTCCTCAGTGAATTCTCTGGCCGGGTCGGCCACTACCTCTATTATCGGCTCTGCGTATTGCCGAGAATCAGAATCTTTGAGACCAATCTGCCTAAGGTTCTTGTAGCTAGGGAAGATAAGAGCCGAGAGGTGCTGATCGCCGAATGGAATTGGGATGTTTTCCGCAGCCGACAATGTGGTATAAGTGGGTTCGTACCGGAGTAAAATGTGGGCGGCTCTCCCTTGTTTTTGCACGTTTGGGCGACCGAAGTAGTCGAGTGCGGTCTTAATGTCCCTTAGGACCATGTCGTCAACTGAAGTCAGAATCCTCTTCAATTTGTTACCTGCAAAAGACAAGGAAAGCTTAAGAAAAGAGGGCCGATTAAAAGACAGATCGACAAACATAAGATACTACGTGGTAACCTGGATAACCCTTATGTCTGGGAATGGGGTCTAGGCGATCTTCGCCTTCAGCAAACTCCCAATTACCTTAGACATTGACCATTACATCGTTAACCCTCTTACCAGAACTGGCAAGCATAGTCACCAAATGATGGTCAGTATCCTTGGCCCTGAGGAAGTATCGCCCCAGCCGACCAGAAGATTTGGCTAAAGCATAGCAGTGCCGAATGGCCGGAATTTCGAGATTGATCCTAAGGCGTCGATTCAACTCTATAACCCCCATAATGATTCGAAAGAAATTTACATTGGGTTGAGAAGGAATCAGACTCCAATAGCGAAGAACGGTCCTAAGCAATGGATGTAAGGGGAAACGAACTCCGCCCTCCTCAATGGACAGGAGGGGGAATACGATCGTATTCTGATCCTCTCTCTCCATATCTAGAGTGCTGTCCGTTATGAGAGACAAATGGACGTCATCGGAAATGGAAAAATTTCGCCGGAATCCGGAAATGCGACTCTCAGAAAGTAGGTCTTTCAAATGTTTAGCCATTTCAATGAGGACCCAAGGATTCGCCGAAAGTAAAAACGATAAACAAAATAGGATTGCAAAGAAAAGGGAAGAAAACTTATGAAGAGTAGATGAGGCAAAGGCAGACGGACGAAAGTTGCAGAAAATGTGAGTAAGAGGAGAGATGCGCGCTGGAGGTCCAAAAGTATCAGATGATCGACGAAATGTGCACCCAAAAGGACTGAAGTTTCAAATCGCAATAAATGCGAGAGACACATGAATGGCGCGGGAAAGTGCAATGATAAACGAAAAGGCGTGCGCCTTTTGACATCCTCTGACGTCTTGAGGAACGCAAAGCCGCCTGATCTATGCTAAGCTTTTCGAATTCTAGACCAAACACGCCGATTAACTATCGTCAATAGGGAGTTCGGGGGGCAATTGTGGGAGCCGAATAAATGGCTAAATCGGAAGGGGCATATGTCAGTAGATTGACATTAACCGACTGTGTCCTGCAGACATTAACTGGCTGCATCCTGCGAGACTAGGATGAGCCGAATACAATACGTAAGCCGATTAAGAAAGGATCTTTAAGGCCGAATAGAAGAACAGGTAATGGTTGAAAAGTAGGCCCAGGCCCCGAGGCCTCAGAAGGAACAGATAAAAATAAAGAAGCAGCGTTCTTGGAATGGTATGTAAGAATCACTTCACTAAACTTAGTAAACAAGCTTTCTTGAGTATAAGAACTGACTTGCCCGTCGGAGTGCTGACCCCGGCACCCCCGACCGGAGTGTTTGTCTTTGCAGGTGACTAAACTGAGGATCAAGAGCGTCTCCCAGGATCTGAAGAGTATTTCCAAAACCACTTCCCCACAAAAAATATGTTTGACATAATCGTAAATAGTTTTTTAAATTCAATCCCGAGCATAGCAGGGGTGATATGCTAGTATCAATAATTTGAATTGTTTATTTTGTAAAACTTGTTGAGCTCATGATTATCCATGCCAAAAAAAATTAAATTGATTGGATATTAGAAGTCATTTGATCTTATTACATTTGTTTGAAAAATAACTAATAAAAAAGTATGATTTTGAAGTAGATCATCTATTTTTTAAGCAAATGTAATTATCGATATTTGATTAATTTGATCTCTAACATAGATGATCTTCTAAGCAAACTATATAAAATAATTCGAATCATTAAAGTAAGGGCTTTTTATTGATAAATCTCATTTAGAAGTGTTTTAACACAAAAGTCTATGAATGAACTTTTTTAACCCACTTAGTCCTATGTATTTATACTTTTATTCCATAAAGTCATTTTTCTTGATTTACATTATTTTCTTAAGACTCTTATGCTCTTATATTTAATATTGATATTTAATGTTGGAAGAGGAAAGAGAAAGGAAAGGACCAAGGTATAGGAAATTTCATACACAAATTAAATAATGTTGATGTTATTATTTTATATTATTATATAATGTGAATATATTTTTAATTGATAACACATTAAAAATAATGTGAACATTCTCTCTCATCTGATGTGAATATATTTTTAATTGACAACATATTAAAAATAATGTGAACATTCTCTCTCATCTGATGTGAAGTTCACAACATCTTTCCAAAAAAATTTCTCTCACCTAATATAGTGATGTGAACGTTCATAACATGTGAACTTTCTTATTTTTAATTGACAACACATTAAAATAACGTTAATTATATTTTTAATTGACAATACATTCTTATTCACAACATGTAGTGATGTGAACATTCATAACATGTGAACATTCTCTCTCATCTAACATAGTGATTTGAACGTTCACATTCGTATGTTTTAATATGAATATTCACATCATGCAATTAACAACACAATGACAAAAATTCATTTCAAATTAATGTGAATATAATGATGTGAATATTCATTTCAGTTGTATGATGTGAATATTCACATCATTTAATTGATATCATAATGACAAAAATTCATTTCAAATTAATATGAATATAATGACAGTCAACATCTTGATGCATAGAAACTACCAAAACATAATGACAATCAACATTAAATATTAACATTAATAGGGGTAGAAGAGATTGATGGTGTTTTGGTCTTCTTACCTCAAAAAAGACCTAATAAAATAGTCAAAAATAATATGAATTAGATGGAATAAAACTCATAAAAAGAAGATTTATCAAAAGAACTCCCGTAAAATGAACCCTAAATGAGCTTACAGTAGACCAAATTGGATTTTCCAGACCAACAAGAGGCAATCCAAACCCTTTACAATATATATAGAGCATGAGCGACTGTAATTGGAAGTTTGTGTGAGAGACTCCATGTAGACAGGCCCGCGGGAGACCTCGCTACAGCTCGGACTCGATTTGTGTCACGGTTCTTAATCTTGAACCAAAGAGTCCAAATCCGGCAAATCGTTTTGAGAAAATAGATTTTTAGAAAAGAAGTGCCAAACATGGACTGCTTTGCCAGATACAGAGTCGCCACCTAAATATTTTATTTTTGGAAAATTTAGGAAACCATGACTCGTTGCCTAAGGCCACGTGTCCATCATCACCAAAGTTGCCTCGGCTCGGGAACTTGGGTACGATTGGGGAAGGTCACTTCGTGAGCATCCCCGCTCGCCCGGTCAAAGACCGGCCTCTACTAACCATGATATCTAATTTTGAAAACATTGTGCGTTCTTATTCCGGTTTTTAGCCTAGATTTACTATGTAATGCGCACAGCATACAAGTATAGACCGGGTCGCCTAAATTGGAACAAAACATTTCATGTTTGTTTTCGAAAAATGGTTTGCTACCCGCAGGTAGGCTTAAAATGTAGATTTTGCCACCCTCAGGTGGGCTTAGAAAAGATGGTTTTGCCACTATCTAGTGGGCTTAAAACTCACAGTTGATGATTTGTCCCAATCCAAATAACCCAACCTTCACCCACAGGCATTCAAGGCAGTTATATCACATAAGCAATTAGCCTCATGGTAAGCATGCTATTCATGGCAGTCACTTACATGCATGCAAGGATGCTAAAGCATAAAAACTCACCGAGTACTCCAAGCCAAAATAGAAACCAATTAGAAATCATGCATGATTCTAAATATACAGAAATGCCTAATGCAACACATGCAAAAATGCAACTATAGCAGGCTCGGCTATTCTAAACATGGCGTATGGAATGCTACAACTAACATGTATTCAACTTAGAATTGAAATACAAATGCAGTTAGTATGTTGCGCCGAGCCCGGTGCATGCAAGACAGATGAATGAATGTAAACATGTTATCATACTGTATGCTAATTGAAACATGCCCTAATCTAACCATCATAAGCAGGTAAATAAAAGGAAAGAAAGACGTGGGGTTGGAAGACATACATCACACACACACACACACACTTATTACAACATTGCCCTCGCGCGAGGGTCCGAAAGAATAATATACAGTCCCGAATAGTACAGTCCAAATAAATAATACAGTCCAAATATGTACAAAAATCCTAATTAATTACCAAATTAACTAAGAAAACAATAAACTGGCATGGAAGCCAGGGACTGCCTTGACTTTTCTTCGGATGATGAGTGATGCATGTCCGGGTTGCCTTTGCGCGGAAATCCACTGTGATGCCCCAATTAGCCTCTGTTTTGCAATGTTTTTTGGAAAGCGCACCAAGCCCCGGAAGTCTGCTGATTCTTGATTTGCTGCAACAGAGAGCAGGAAAGGGGCATGGCAATGTATTTTCACAAATGTATGCATGCCTCGATCCTCGTGCCACCAATCACGCATCTCGATGCATGATGGCCGAGGAATCGAATTGCACAACTCAATATAGAATGAATGCACATGAAAGCTCAACTAAAACCTAACTCCATCATGGATAATCCGGAGTGTCGGTGACTGGGAATTTAGACACGTTCCGTCACTCGAAGTACGAAACGCCCCTCGTTTCCCGTGCTCGGGCTAACCCCTATCCCGAACACAACGCAATATGCATGACAAGCATGAAATGCGACTAAGATATATCCTAACATGCAACATGCTATGAAATGGCATACACGATGCACGAGGTAACATGGCATACACAATGCACTAACATACAACCTAGCATACACAACGCTATGGAATAAAATGGCATACACAATGCGATATGGACTTACACTAACACAAGTGGACCTCAGCCACACTCACATAAGAGGTCATTAGATGAAAATGAGACCCTCGAAATGCGTACACACGTGCACGCAAACCGATGACCGACCCTAGGGCACGAATGCCACTCTAACATGACATGGCAAAGCATGGAATATGGCATACTATCATGCAATTTTCAGAGGCGATAAGTGATGCAAAACAGCCCCGAAAGATGGCAAAATGACACCCGATGCATGGAATAGGTCCCGAAACATGAAATCAAGCATACCGAATGACCTACGACTATACAATGCATGCATTATTCGAACATGGAATGTGAAGACAGAGTCAAGAAAGCCCAAAAATAAGCACGTTTACAGTTCTAAGCAAGGCCAAACAGTGGGCACAAATAGGGCTAAACTAGCATACAAAAATGGCCCCAAAAGCAAGATAATGAAGCAACTAACAGATGCTGGCCCTAAACAGAGAAGGGACCTTCTACAATATTTAAGAGGGGCCCAAAATATGATGTTTTACAGTTTACCACATGCCACAAAAATAGACACAAATATGGCAAAATTCTCATGCAAAAACTGGGCCTAAAAGAGGATAAAGAAGCAAGTAATGCATGCTGGCCCCAAAAAGATGAAGGTCCTTCAACAAAGTTGAATAGGGACCTAAAATATGGCCTTATACAGTTTATGATCAGAGCCAAAACAGTATACAAGTATGCTCAAAATACCATGCAAGATTAGGCCAAAAAGAGAGCTATAACACAAAGTATAAAAAGGATGCTTCAAACAGTAAAAGACCCTTAATGAAACATGAATATGGGGTCAAAATAAGGCCATTTTTAGTTTGTACCAGAGTCCAAAAACAGAAGCATAAGAGGCTAACAAATCATGCAAAAATGGGGGCAAAAGAGGGATACAAAGGCAAGTGACAAAAGGGGGGGCCAAACAGTGATGAGACCTTCAACAATGTTGAAGAAGGGTTCAAAATAAGCTACTTCATAGTTTACAACATGCCTCAAAACAGTTTACATATAGGCCAAAAATAACATGCAACACAATGGCATATTAGGGAGATAATGAAGCAAGTGCAAAATGGGGGCCTCAAACAGTGAGAGGCCCTTAATAAAAGATGAAATAGAGCTCAAAAAAATGCTACTTTCAGTTATGGCTGGAGCTCAAATATACAAGCAAGAATGGCTAAGAAAACTTACAAAAATGAGTTAGAAAAGAGGGAAATGTTGCTCACCCTTGTAGACCAAGTCTTTGGCTGCCTTTGGACCAAGAAATGCTGCCTCCTAGCCTCTGAGAAGACCCTCCAAGCTACTGGAATGGAGGTGGTGTTGTGGTGCTAGGTGGTGGTGTAGAAATGGGGTATAGGACTTGGATGTTTGAGTGCTTGAAGTGAGGGAGGGGGGTGCAATATATGGCTCAAAGAGAATTTTTTCTAACCCTTTGCAAGGGGACTGGGGCTACTGTATATGTAGGCAAAAGGGGGAGAAAAGAGGGGGAAAAAGGGAGGGAAAACAATCCAAGTTTTCCCCCAAAAGTTGGCCCCCCGGATACAGAATCTGGGGGGGGGGGGAAAGTATATTTTTGTAATGTACCAATTGTAAGGATTCTGGCCGGCCAGGTATTGGATTTGCAGGTGGCCGGCCGGCTCTCCCCATGGCCGGCCGGCTAGGGGTCAAAAAGGCCAAGTGTAATTAGTGGCCGGCCACCACAGATTGGTGACCTCCCATGTGTTCTCAACACAACCCTGTGGTCAAAAATTGGAAACAATGAACCAGGAGAGAGAACAATCCACTTTTCAAAGGGGTTCAAAAGGTTCAAAAGGAATTACTGGCCGGCCACCAAATATTGGTGGCCTCCCAGATGTGTACATCACAAATATGGGGGTTAGGGTTGAAGAAAATGGCCCAAGGGTGGTCAACATTGGCTTTGAAGTGAGAGAAAACGGGCGACGGAGGGCGATGAAGGAATATAACTGGTTGCTGGAACAATTACTGGCCTCCCACCCTTTTATGACCTTCCTGGTGATGAAACAGAGGTCCCTGCCAAAAATGAACGAAAATTGATGCAAAATGAAGGTTCGGGGCAACGCTGATCGAGGCCCCAAATCGATCATAGGGCACGGGAGTGGTGTTCGACCACGAAGTTGGTCTCTCAGACCTCAGTGTCTCTTAAAAGGGAGTAAATAAGATGCATGCCAAAAACCGGAGCAAACGGAGGTGGTTAGGCGGTCCCGAACCGAGGCAGTCGGCCTGACGGCTCCGAAAACCGGGAACCGGGCTCCGAAATGGGCAAAATGGCCTACGACGACGAAATGTAGCCCACGACCACTGAGAGATGGTCTACGAGACCTCTCTCTCCCTTTGGGAAGAGAAACAGAGAAAATCGAGCCTGGTTCGCAAACCGAGGCAAGGCACAGAAAAGCCCGGAAGTCCGAAGGCAGGGCTCATAGCCGAGACTCTGAAACCTCTGGACGAACACGATATGCAACATCACCAAGCGCTCAATCGGTGACATCTGAGTCTTAAGATCGGTCAAAAATGGGGTGTCTACAGTTGCCCCTCTTTGACAGAACTCGAAAGTCATAAGTGACGGGAGTGAATGTCAAAGCCCAGACACGACCCATTTTTGACAAGGCCGAGAACTTAGACAAACAGATGAGATAAACAAAGGTGTGCCCGCAGGCAGGGGGCAAAATGCAAAACGATATGCACAAGGCCAGATGTAACTTGATGATCATGCAAGTGCAGCAAGCTGTAATGCAGCAAATATTCGCAAATAGATGCAACAATTTTAAGCAAGAATGCAAAGCAACAACTACATTTCATGTAGTTTAGGAATGTGGAGAATTATTCAATTCTCGTCACGTCTCACATAGAGAAGATACAATACCTGCGCGATTTTTCTGGTCGCACCAGTTTCAAATGAACCGTACATACAATATCGTGCCTGCAAAAGAGAGAAACGCAACAAGCACAACATACTAACAACATATGTTCAATGCAATATCGAAAGTTCGACAAGCGCGGTGTTGATGGGTGAGTGCACCGCAATGCGAGAAGAGAGTATGCGTGATAACGCGAGCTTAAACACAGGGGCATGGTAATATCAAACAGACGTGCAAGTATGTTCATGAGAATGCAAGTTAGATGCATAATAATGCAGAACAATCGCAAATCAGGACGCGTGTTTGTCACAAAACGGCAAGCAAGGAAATGCGCGTTTCGGCGAGGGCGACTCGATCGCGGCCTCTGGTTCATCTCCCGGAGAGGTTACAAAAGGATACACTTTGATTTTGATGAGTAATGATGAGACACATGTCAGAAGTTGAAGCTAAAGTTCCGGCGGAGCGATTTCACGACAGAAAGTGCACTTCTCTTGTACTTTTTTAGGTCCCGGGGACTCCAATTTTTCTCAAAATTTGCAGAGACCTTGGGGAGGGTGTGGAGAACACCACCGGCCAGTTTTCTTTCTCATTGGAGGCCACTGGCCACTTTTCAAAAAGGAGATGGCCGGCCAGCCTGAAAAGGTGGCCGGCCGGCCATTTGTTGAAAACAGTGGGCATTTTTGTCTTTTCACCTCCTTTTCTTTAAAACCATTCGGCCAAACATTTTGAGCTCACAACCTCAGCTCCAAAATCATCTCCTCTAGCCTCCCAAACCATTTTCCTCCTCAGATCTGAGCTCTATACGCGTTTTCCAACGCCCCACGCAAGTTTTTTTCGCAAAAACTTTCAGTTTTAAGCACTTTGAACCGATTAAATTTTGATTTCGGTGCTTCTTTTCTCATTTTCGCCACTTGAGGTGAGTTTATCTCAACATTTGGAAGATTTTCTCGGGAGTTTACTTTTGTTGACTTTTTCATTTCCCGAGAGTTGACTTTTGTTGACTTTTTCCAATTTTGGCTCATTTTTGCTCCTTTTGCAGATTTTCTGAAATGGCTGGTCATTTTCCTCACGATGGAGGTCCTGCGGATGCTGGAGGTGATCCCGATATCATGGCTTTGCCTCCGAGGGTTCGACCGTTCATACCCGAGAGGTACGCCCCGCCAGCACATATTCTTCCACGAGCTATTTTCCATCAATTCACAGACTTTGACAGGCGAGCACCCGGAGATCTGCTTCTGCGGGAGCCGGAGTATCACCTCTCTCATGAGGCACGAGAGGTATTTACTTCGTTTTTACCTTTTCTGCAACGTATTCGGCATTTTTCGTGCATTCTGTTTACATTCTGAATACACGGTTCGATTATCTGAATTCCTGAACACTCAGCCCATAAATTAATTGTGAATTACACGGCACACACTGATTGAGATTTGAACATGCAGCCCAAACACTGATTTTTTGAACACACAGTCCGAATTGAAGGTGAACACACGGCACACACTGATCGAGATTTGAACACGCAGCCCAAACACTGATTTTCTGAACACACAGTCCGAGCTGAAGGTGAACACACGGCACACACTGATTGAGAGTTGAACACGGAGCCCAAACACTGATTTTCTGAACACACAATCCGAATTGAAGGTGAACACACGGCACACACTGATTGAGAGTTGAACACGTAGCCCAAACACTGATTTTCTGAACACACAGTCCGAATTGAAGGTGAACACACGGCACACGCTAATTGAGATTTAAACATGCAGCCCAAACACTGATTTTCTGAACACACAATCTGAATTGAAGGTGAACACACAGCAGACACTGATTGAGAGTTGAACACGCAGCCCAAACACTGATTTTCTGAACACACAGTCCGAATTGAAGGTGAACACACAGCACACACTGATTGAGATTTGAACACGCAGCCCAAACACTGATTTTCTGAACACACAGTCCGAATTGAAGGTGAACACACGGCACACACTGATTGAGATTTGAACACGCCCAAAACACGATTTTCGAACACAGTCCGAATTGAAGGTGAACACACGGCACACACTGATTGAGATTTGAACACGCAGCCCAAACACTGATTTTCTGAACACACAGTCCGAATTGAAGGTGAACACACGGCACACACTGATTGAGATTTGAACACACAGCCCAAACACTGATTTTCTGAACACACAGTCCGAATTGAAGGTGAACACACGGCACACACTGATTGAGATTTGAACACGCAGCCCAAACACTGATTTCTAGCACGCAGGTTACACTTTGAAATCTGAACACGCGGCTCATTCATTTTACTTTGCACGCAGCCCATTCATTTGCACACAGCTCATTCATTTCATTTGCACACGGCTTATTCATTTTATTGAAGCGCGTATTCATTCTGAATGCAGGTGACTTCTCGCACCGTGCAGGGATACAGCTCCACCGTGGCTAGAGATTGGTACGCCGAGCTCCCGGAGGCTGTCCAGGATTTGGTTGATTTGGCAGGGTTTGGGCCTTTCTGTACTGGGCTTTCCCGTTGTCCCGCCAGGAGGACGCTGATGGCAGCTTTGGTGGAGAGATGGTGGGACACGACTAACTCCTTTCATTTTTCCGCCATGGGGGACTTGACTATGACCCCACTTGACTTTGCTGTGTTGGCTGGCCTCGACGTGGGTGGTTGGCCCATTCCTTATGACGAGGATATGGGTCAGTGGGAGGCCACTTGGATATATCTGTGAGGCTCACCCTTTGTTGATAGAGCATCGAGGCGAGTCCGATACACTGGTTCTCCTCCTATTTTCGGAGGTGGAGATGGAGCAGGACTCTGAGGAAGCGGCCTGATATGCGTGGTTTTCTGATGTTCCTCTTCGGGACCACTTTGTTTGTCGACAGGGGGAACACTGTTGGGCTGTATCTATTGAGCGCCTTGGTGGACCTATCACAGGTCAGACGGTGTGACTGGGGTGGCGCCAGCCTGGCTACCCTTTACTGCTACATGAGCGCGACCTCCCGTAGACGGGGGGACTTACTTGGTGGTTACTGGAGAGCCTGAGAGGTACTTTCTGCCCTCCTGATTTACATTTCCGTTCTTCATTACTTGTATACTGCACACACGGCGTACTTTACACACTGTATTTTGCCTTTAGCACTTTGCATTTACATTCTGCACTATTTTCCACAATTATGGGTCTATGCGTACTTCTCGACATTAGCCCCAGATATGATGGTGGAGGGGCCCTTCGTGACCCCGTACTCACTTGTATTTGAGGGTCAGCACCGGCCAAGACCTCGGGAGTCTCTCCTTTATCTACGGCAGTATTTTGACATGGTGCGGTCGACGGAGGTATTTCAGAACTCTCAGTTCTTTGTGTTTTCATCTTTGATTTGTCCTGTACCTTCCTGATTTCTGATTGATTGGTTACCTGCAGATTACATGGGAGCCCTGGGCACCCTTTGGTGAGGGTCTCCGATACCAGTTTGCTGGAGGGCGAGGCGCCTCCCAGTACAAGATTCTATTCGAAGGGCTAGTTGGTAGAGCCTGGTTTCTGGGGGAGCGCTTCTTGCGTCAAGTATGGGGCTATATTTCTCAGGCTCCTCCCTCAGCACCCCCAGTCGAGATGCGGATTGCTGATAGGCTCTCTTCTCGGGATGTTGTTAATGCCATGCTGGGTACTGATGCTTTGCTTTATCTTAAGGAGGGGGACTATGCCACTTACCATCACATATATCTGATGCCTCCATTGACGGGAGTCCGCACTCCGGCGATGAGGTCTGCCGGCATGCCATCTTGAGCGAGCCCTACGGCTCATAGACGCTCCTTCCACCAGCAGGGTTGGTACATCCGGAGGCGGGCACAGATTTATTCCCCCGATCCCCCCGACTTATCATCATCCTGGATGGCCGGATATGCCGACTGAGCTGATGGGGTGGCAATATAGGACTACTTCTCCGATTCCGATCCCGATAGAGCCTCCAGTACCTGGCCATCGCTACGTCAGAGACCTGAGTCACCACCAGTATGTTTTACAGCTTTGATTCATCACTCAGATATTTGAACGTTCATTCCTTTACTGATATCCTTGCCTTTGTATCTGCAGCCCCCTGTTGAGTACATGGATCAGGTGCTCGAGATGGTAGCCTCGCTTGAGAGGATGGTCCTGCGGAGGGAGGCGCAATTGTCTATCATGGGCTTCCAGGTACCTTTTAGTTTTCCAGCACTGTATCTTCTGATCACATGCTGATTTCGGACATTTTACTGCATTAATAGGCTACTTGTGTAGAGCACATCTGACACACACCACATTGATGCATTATTCCTGCATACATCCACTCTGTGTAGCTTGCTTGCATCTCAGATCGATATACATGTTTTGGCTAATGTATTCAAACTGCATTTTTCATTTTCAGATGCCTCCAGTATATTCTCAGCCACAGGCCGGGCCACCTGAGCCTTCTCGGGGAGGTGGACCATCTGGGTCTTTTCGAGGAGTTGGGCCATCTGGGCCTTTTCGAGGAGCTGGGCCAACCGGGCCTTTTCGAGGAGCTGGGCCAACCGTGCCTTTTCGAGGAGCCAGGGGAGGAGGGTCGTCTCACAGGCGTAGAGCACACATTATAGAGGCGGAGCCCGATGAGGATGAGGAGGAGGATGTTGCAGATCGTCAGTCGGAGACATCTGCTGACAGAGAGGAGGGCTTTGGTCTTGGCTCCGAGAGTGGAGGCGAGCCTGAGGGGGATCCTGAGGATGACAGCTCCGACTCGGACGGTGATGGGGGTGCAAAGGTTATTCCGCAGAAGAGGATGAAAAGGGCCTCTTATTCCCACTCTCGAGAGCATTGACGTTGCGGTTCCCTGTTTTATTTACCTTTTTGCTAGTAGTTGTAGCACATTGTGCATTATTAGGCAGTTTTTATTGTTGTAAAACTTATGCCCTTTGTTTGCAAAATAAAGCATGATGGAATGAAACAGCTTTTGAAAAAGGTGTTGTATTTTAAACTCTTAGCATCATATCGCATCGTTTTGCACCATAATGAGATTGAATGAAAATGTGCATTGTACATTTGCCCAGTCAGGTAGTGAACCGACGCAACAACTTAACTTACTAAGATACAACAAAACCTTAGCAAGTTTACAACTCGATAAGCAAAATACAACAGTGTTGACGACTCAATAAACAAGACTCAAATAAAAAATGCTTTAAACAAAGAGTAACAACAAAACACAAAAAAAACGACAGCTCAACAGTGTTGACAACTCAATAAACAAGACTCAAATAAAAAATGCTTTAAACAAAGAGTAACAACAAAACACAAAACACAAAACACGACAGCTCGACAAACAACTCGATAAGCAAAACGACAACTCGATAAGCAAAACAACAACTCGATGAGCAAAACAACTCGACAAAGTGTACTTCGGATGATCTGGGCAACGGAACGCATCCGAAACAGAGGGAAATGGAGGCCTTCGACACATCCGTTGCATAGAAATGCTTAAGACTTTCTTCCGGAGGGTAAAACAGGACTAAAGGAACACAGCAGAGCATGGCCGGCCACTTTTGGGGGCCGGCCGGCCAGTTTTTTGTATGTGAGGGGAGAAATGTGGCTGGCCTGCTAGAAAAGGTGGCCGGCCGGCCACTTATCTTGGCAACCGCCAAATTTTCGACACGTGTCCCCCTGAATAGTGTTCCATTCTCTTTAAAAGCCACAACTTCGGGACTCATTCATTTCATTACTGCTTTGCACAAAAAATGGAGGCATTTCTCGTAGAAAATCTCACATCTTGGATCTCTTCTTTAGATGGCTCAGAAAAGTTGAACTTCCGGGGTTTCGGCTTGAATGCACTATTCACGCTGAGTCGTACTCCGCTGCACCTTCCTTTCCTCCATGCCGCAGCAAGGTTCTGGAACCCAGTGACGCATGTTTTTAGCTTTGGCGGGCAAGAGGTATGTCCAACTTTTGAAGATTTTCAAGTTTTGATGGAGTCTGAACGTTCGGAAGAGATCTTGCCTCAGTTCCGCTTTGGCCACGCCCAAGCTTTAAGGCGGATGTGTGGACTTACCGTGCATGATGCTCGATCTCTGATTTGTAATGGGGAACTAGATATCCTTGGTTTGATCCATCGCTTTTCTGGTGCCGATGACCGTGGTGACCATCATTGGCAAGGTTTCCGGCAACATGCGCTCTGCTTGTGCATGCTATCTCACTTTCTGCTTGCCTCGAGCCTGGGTGGACCCAACATCCGTTTGATTGAAGTTGCTCAGGGCTTGAAGGAAGGGAAGAGTTGTATTGCTATGGCATTGGCCGAAACACTGATGGGTTTGGACACTTTTCACCGTCAGGAGACGACCAAATTTGCGGGGAGTCTACTACTGCTGTAGGTAATGTTTCCCACCCAATCTCACATATGTATTTGCTCACATCACTCGGCCCTCAGGCTCGGTTTTTCTCACAAAACCCTTGTCTCACTGTTTTCTCATCGCACATCTCTCTATTCTTTATTCTCTCATTTTTCATCCCTCCCCAGGTATGGTTGATGGATAAACTGCAGGTTGTGGACTCTTGCCCTGCCTACTCAGCCCGCGGCTACTTCTTTCGGCAACGCCTGGTTGATGCGCTTGATGAGGGATGGTGGTTCGACTGGATGTGCAATTTGTCTGCTGACCGCATTGCTTGGCGCTGTCCTTGGCTCAATCTTCCGGCAATGAGCTATAGCATGTCCCGGCAGACTGGGGTCCAGCTGATTGGTTTGACTCACTGTGTGTTCTATTTTTCGTTCCGATTCCAGCGCCAGTTTGGCCATGATCAGACTTGCCCGCCAGAGGGGATTGAGTACCCGGCTGCTTTTCCGGTCCGAGGCGCACAGCTTGCCCGATATGCCACAGCGTGGAGGACTAGAGAGCTCCTGGCCCCTGCTCCCACTTTCAGTTGCACTTTGTCTGACGAGTGCTGGGATTGGCTTAATAAAGAGGCACAAGTTGGGCCTAGCTTGGCATCAGAGGCTTCGACTAGCTCTTGGAGGGGGCGCAAGGACACCTAACTTAACTATGCCCCGGATTTATTGCTTTATTAGTACTTTCAAGTTTTCTTTATGAGTGTAATAAAAAGCAACTCCAATTGTATGCAAGAGCAAGAGAACTCTGTTTTGAAATCAATGAAATTGAAAGTTGTGGTACTGAAAATTTTCCGCTTGGGTCCAAAAATGGTCTTAGTTGTAAAAAGATTAATTTGAACAAAGTCAACTTTTATTAAAACTTTTCAAAACTATTTTCGATATGGATCAGAACTGGACACGCCTGAGATCTGTCACTGAGATGCACAACCCCGAATCCTAGCAACTCGAAAGTTGCCCCTAGTCTGAACGGTACTGCGGCACTGTGTGGCAATGGAAAGTTGCCACTAGTCTAAATAGCACTGTACCGGAGATTGCGATAAATGCTGATGGAAAAAGATGACTGAGATGATCAAAATGGACAAAGTTGATCGGGGAAAAGTTTTATGGCTGAACTTCAGGATGAAGTTGCCTACGTATCCCAAAGATGGGAATCAAGCCTTACGTAGTTCAGGCTCAGGTTCGCTCGGGTATTTTTACTCTCCTTTTACGCTCTAACTTTTGCCAAGGCCGCCCTTTGCGGGTTTTCAACCCTGCGAGCTCAGTTTTTATGATTTCAAATTTTCTGTGCTCTGAGTTTTGCCTAGGTCGCCCTTTCGGGTTTTCGGCCTAGCGAGCCTCTCAAGGGTAATATTTCTTCAACTTGTCCATATTGATCGGTTGTGAGAACTCCAAGCCATCTAGATCCATCAGAACCACAGCTCCACCTGACCAAATTGACTTGATGATGTAGGGACCAGTCCAATTGGGTCTGAACTTGCCCCTTGGGTCGTGGAATGGAGCTCGGTTGTCCTTGAGCATCAAATCTCCTTCTTTTAAATTCCTGGACTTAACCCTCTAATTGAAAGCCCAGGCAATCCTGCGTTGATAACCTTGCACATGGTACAGTGCTTTCAGCCTTCTTTCATCAAAGAGCATGAGTTCCTCAAATCTGCTCTGCTGCCAATCCGCTTCGGCTATCTGACACTCAGCCAATACTCGTAATGACGGGACCTCAATCTCAATAGGCAGAACGGCCTCCATCCCATAAACCAATGAGTACGGAGTCGCCCCAGTAGAAGTTCTGATTGAAGTCCGATAGCCCCACAGAGCGAACGGCAGCTTATCTGGCCAGTCCCGGTAGGTTTCCACCATCTTCTGCAGTATGTGCTTGATATTCTTGTTGGCGGCCTCAACCGCTCCATTGGTCTGCGGCCGATAGGTAGATGACTTATGAAAAGCCACATTGTATTTCTCCAACAAATAAATCACCTCCTTCTTGAAGTGGGAACCATTGTCTGAAATTATTTCGTTTGGGACCCCGTAGCGACAAATGATGTTGTTTTTGATAAATTTTGCGATGTGCGAAGCCTTCAACACCGCATAAGATTGGGCCTCAACCCACTTTGTGAAATAATCTATTGCTACCAAGATGAACTCATGCCCATTCGACCCCTTTGGGGTGACAGCCCCGATCACATCGATTCCCCAGACTGAAAATGGCCATGGTGAAGTCATGTTGTACAGCTTTGATGGCGGAATGTTCATGCGATTTGCATGAATTTGACACTTGTGGCATCGCCGGACAAAACCAATACAATCCTCCTCCATGGTGGACTAGTAGTAACCCTGTCTGAGGATCTTCCGTGCCAACATTACCCCATTAATGTGCGCACCACATTCTCCCCCGTGGATGGCTTCCATCAGACGCTTTGACTCTTCGGCATCAACACACAGTTTATGCATTCCCAAATGACCCCTTTTATACAACTTACCCCCACAGATGATGAACTGGATGGCCATTCTTCTGATTGCCCTTTTGTCTTTGGCATTTACCCCTGGAGGGTATGCTTCTTTCTCCAAGAAGTTCCAGATGTCGTAATACCAGGGGTTTTCGTCCTGAACTTCATCTATAGCGGTAATCGACTCGTAGACAAGTGCAAATTTCTGGTCGATGATGACTGGACGCATCCGGACTCCACACGGGATGTCTATCATAGAAGATAGAGTTGCTAAAGAATCTGCAAACTTGTTGTTCTCTCTTAGTAGATGAGTAAAACTTAGCTTCTCAAACCGAGGAATCAGCAAGTCCAAGGTCTGGTGATACATCATCATCTTTTCCTCTTTTACTTTCCAGTCTCCTTGAGCTTGAGACACAACAAGATTTGAGTCCCCAATGATGTCCAACCGTCTTGCCCCTAGTTCCAGGGCTGCTTCTAGACCAGTGATGCACGCCTCATATTCTGCTTCATTGTTCGAGACTTTGAATCGGAGTTTGAAGGCTAGAGGGATACGGGAATTGTAGAGTTGCTAAAGAATCTGCGAACTTGTTGTTCTCTCTTAGTAGATGAGTAAAACTTAGCTTCTCAAACCGAGGAATCAGCAAGTCCAAGGTCTGGTGATATATCATCATCTTTTCCTCTTTCACTTTCCAGTCTCCTTTAGCTTGAGACACAACAAGGTTTGAGTCCCCAATGACGTCCAACCGTCTTGCCCCTAGTTCCAGGGCTGCTTCTAGACCAGCGATGCACGCCTCATATTCTTCTTCGTTGTTCGAGACTTTGAATCAGAGTTTGAAGGCTAGAGGGATACGGAAATTGTCGGGTGCTATCAGCAACACTCCTATCCCATACCCGTATTGATTTGACGCTTCGTCAAAGTACATCGTCCAAGTTTTGTTGTCGATATGCAAAATGGCCTCATCTGGGAATAAGTACTCGATTGCTTCACCCTTCTATTGGATGGCGGCTAAGAACTCGCTTAACGCTTTCCTTTGACCGACTTTGCGTGTTACATACTTTAGATCAAATTTGGAAACAAAGAACCAACGAGCTAGCCTACCCGTAAATCTTGGTTTCTCAAAAAGATATTTGATGGGATCAAGTCGTGAAACCAACATTACAGAGTGAGCTAACAGTAGTGCAGCCTTCGGTAGCCCATACCAAGGCTAAGCAAGCCTTTTCCATGGAGTGTAACGGGTTTCAGACTCTAGCATCTTCTTGCTTAGATAGTAGATGGCTCTCTCCACCTTGTCTTCGATTCTTGCGCAAGCATGCACTATTGTAGCCTCGATTCTTGTGACAGATACAAAATCAACGGTTTCCACAGTTACGCGGTGACAACACGAGAGTTCTCAGAATATTCTTTAACTGCTCAAATGACTTGACATCGACCGTCCCATTGGAACTTCTTTTCTTTCTTGAGGAGGCTAAAAAGTGGTTCACAAGTCAAGGTTAATTTTGAGATAAACCGTCTTATGAATTGCACTTTACCCAGAAAGCCTCGCACCTCCTTTTCAGTCCTTGGTGGTGGCATTTCTAAGATGGCCTTGATTTTGGAAGGGTCGACCTCGATGCCCCTTTGTGTAATCAAAAACCCTAGCATTTTTCCTGCTGTAACACCAAATGTACACTTCTGAGGGTTTAGCCGCAACCGGAATTCCCTGATCCTTTGAAAAAACTTGTGCAAGGCGGTGTAGTGGCCCTCTCTTTCTTTGGATTTGACAATCATGTCGTCCACGTACACCTTAACCTCTTTATGGATCATGTCGTAATATTGTGGTTGCGTCCGTTGATAAGTAGCTACGTTCTTCAACCCAAATGGCATGACTCTATAGCAATATGTCCTACCTGGTGGTGAATGCGATCTTTTCGGTCTTCCGGCGCCATCACTATCTCGGTTGTAACTTGAGAAGCCATCCATGAATGAGAGCAAAGCATGCCTGGCGGAAATCCACCAACTCATCGATATGCGGTAGGGGAAAGTCGCCTTCGGACTAGCTCGTTCAAATCACGAAATCCACACACTCGGATCCCGCCATCCTTCTTAAGACCGGAACAATGTTGGCCAACCAAGTCGGGTATTCGATACAAAGGGAAGCTGCGTCGATTTGCTTGGTGACCTCTTCTTTAATCTTGAGAGCCCAACCGGGCGGATCCTTCTGAGTTTCTGCTTGACAGTCTGGCCTCGGGGTCAAGGGGGATCCGATGCTGTACAATCTCAGGATCGATTCCAGGCATGTCTTCGTAGGACCACGCGAAAACATCTTTGATATCTGTTAATAAAGCGACTAAGCGCCGCGTTCCTCCGAAAACAACGTGGACCCGATCTGGACCACCATGGGTCCTCCTCACTCAATATTCATGTGAGTGATTTCATCCATTAAAGGTTTGACAAATCTCTTGCTCTTGCTCAATTAAACGTTGTAAAACCGGAGGAACTTCGCCTCGCTGCGTTTCATCAAAGTTTTGAAAGTCTGAATTAATGCAATAAATCAAGGGCATAGAAAAGTACTCAGAAACCACAGTTATTTGATTCTCATTAAGCACATCCAAATCGTTCGATTCATTTACAACAGACTCAAATGAAAAGGAAAAAGACGACCTAGACAGGACTGTGGTATCCGGGTTATCATCCCCAGGATTACTAGATTCAGACTTCGAAATGAACACGATTCGCTCACAAGACTCTGGAATCAGATTCCTACCACTACTTGACCGGTCTTTGGACAAAAATCCCTCCTCATATTGCCAAGTAAGAGAGGGTGCGATAGATGCATCCAAGATAGTCGCTGGTAGGCCCGCAGCCTTTTCATCCCCAATCATCGAAACTGAGAAGTTATTCCCCAAGCACTTTGGACACGAGGTCGTCGACTCAATCGATCTGAGGATCTGGTTGACGGACATCCAGTGTTCTATTCTCTACCCCCCGTTGTCAGGAGAAAGCCAAGGAAGCGCAGTGTGTCAGAACAGAGGTTGCCAGAACAGTGGGTTACTCCATCAGAGGATAGTAGGATTGAAGTCCCAATTGTTGCTATCGAGATAGATCTACCGGTCAGTCAGATGGATCAACAAAATACATCAGGGGTGGAAGCCCTAATGCGCCAAATGCAGGAGAGCATGAGACAGATGCAAGAGGACGCTGCCCGCCAAGTAGAGTTCTCCAAGCAACAAGCTACAATCATGGCCCAACAGGCCAAGCTAATCACTAGACTACAACAGCAGAATGCGGCATCTGCTTCACATCAGGTTCCTCCTCCACCAGGGGCCCCATTACCCGAGCAGGCACCTCTCATCGTAACGCTCGCCAAACACCGTAACACCGTGCCAAATGTCCAGAATATCCAAGAGGACACAAATCTTCCAACGGGGCCAGCTCCACCCCCGCTTCCACCTCAACTGTCCAAGACCCATACACCCAACCACCCGGACTCTCCCTTTGAGTTCGAAATGGACCATACAGCTCTAAAACTAAGCAAGCTTGAGAAGCTTTTCAAGAAATCACAAGGGGTGAAGGCCATTCCGGACATCGAGGACGGATACACCGGCGTGGCCGTAACATTGCCCGATAGGTTCAAGATGCCACAAATTGACCGTTTCAACGGGTCCGAGGACCCCATGGTCCATCTTCGGCTATTCTCAGACATCCTGCGGCCAATGGGCCTAACCCGACCACAAAAGCTTTCTTTGTTTGGCCGAACTTTGTCGGGTGTGGCCGCCATCTGGTACGCGAAGTTGGAAGACGAGGTCAAAAGAAGTTGGGATGAGATGGCTGAGGCCTTTGTCGCACAATACTCGTACAATACCCAGATTGAGATTACAACTCGTGATCTCGAAACAACGAGGCAGGAACCCAATGAGACTTTTTCAGACTTCGTAACTCGATGGAGGGCGAAGGCATCAATGATGACTTTGAGGCCTACAGACAAAGATCAAATCAGGATGATTGTGTGCAATCTCCAACCAAAATTGATGCAGAAGATGATTGTACTCCCCTTCCCTACTTTCTCAGATTTACACGAGATGGGGGTACAGATCGAGGACGCCATGAAATAAGGTCTGATCGACCAGGATAGGGAGCAACCCAGAAGGACTTTCAATCGTAACAACAATGCAGGCCCGAGTGGCGCTGCAACTGCATGAGCTTCAGAGGTGAGCATGGTCACCACCATTCCCCAAGACCCATGACAGCCACGCCTTTCTCTGGCGCATTTGGAAGCAATACCCAAAACACCAAATATCAACCCAGAGGCCAAAAAACCTTCACACCCCTACATATGCCCCTGTCCAAAGCTCTGGGGGTATTAATCAAGAAGAAGCATTTGACGCCCCTAGAGCCGAGGCCACTACCAAATCCACTCCCTCCCTCTCACGACCCAGCAAAATACTGCGCGTATCACCAACAGCACGGTCATGACACCGACCGTTGTTACAGATTGCGTCATGAGATTTAGGATCTTATTGACAAGCAGGTGATCGCGCCTCCCGAAAAACCCAACGTCACAACAAATCCTCTCCCACCACATAACCAAGCCCCTTCTCCCAACAGAATCAACTTCATCCAAACTGGGGTCGTGTCTTACAATCCCAGTATCTATATCACCCCATCCCACCTACCTAAGCCGGAGGTGATCCTTCCTGTCTGCACTGACTTGTGCATGATGGACATCTCCACAGATCGGACTCGATTTGTGTCACGGTTCTTAATCTTGAACCAAAGAGTCCAAATCCGGCAAATCGTTTTGAGAAAACAGATTTTTAGAAAAGAAGTGCCAAACATGGACTGCTTTGCCAGATACAGAGTCGCCACCTAAATATTTTATTTTTGGGAAATTTAGGAAACCCTGACTCATTGCCTAAGGCCACGTGTCCGTCATCACCAAAGTTGCCTCGGCTCGGGAACTTGGGTACGATTGGGAAAGGTCACTTCGTGAGCACCTCCGCTCGCCCGGTCAAAAACCGGCCTCTACTAACCATGATATCTAATTTTGAAAACATTGTGCGTTCTTATTCCGATTTTTAGCCTAGATTTACTATGTGATGCGCACAGCATACAAGTATAGACCGGGTCGCCTAAATTGGAAGAAAGCATTTCATGTTTGTTTTCGAAAGATGGTTTGCTACCCGCAGGTAGGCTTAAAATGTAGATTTTGCCACCCTCAGGTGGGCTTAGAAAAGATGGTTTTGCCACTATCTAGTGGGCTTAAAACTCACAGTTGATGATTTGTTCCAATCCAAATAACCCGACCTTCACCCACAGGCATTCAAGACAGTTATATCACATAAGCAATTAGCCTCCTGGTAAGCATGCTATTCATGACAGTCACTTACACGCATGCAAGGATGCTAAAGCATAAAAACTCACCGAGCACTCCAAGCCAAAACAGAAACCGATTAGAAATCATGCATGATTCTAAATATACAGAAATGCCTAATGCAACACATGCAAAAATGCAACTATAGCAGGCTCGGCTATTCTAAACATGGCGTATGGAATGCTACAGCTAACATGTATTCAACTTAGAATTGAAATACAAATGCAGTTAGTATGATGCGCCGAGCCCGGTGCATGCAAGACAGATGAATGAATACAAACATGCTATCATACTGTATGCTAATTGAAACATACCCTAATCTAACCATCATAAGTAGGTAAATAAAAGGGAAGAAAGACGTGGGGTTGGAAGACATACATCACACACACACACACACTTATTACAACATTGCCCTCGCGCAAAGGGTCCGAAAGAATAATATATAGTCCCGAATAGTACAGTCCAAATAAATAATGCAGTCCAAATATGTACAAAAATCCTAATTAATTACCAAATTAACTAAGAAAACAATAAACTGGCATGCAAGCCAGGGACTGTCTTGACTTTTCTCCGGATGATGAGTGATGCATGTCCGGGTTGCCTTTGCGCAGAAATCCACTATGATGCCCCAATTAGCCTCTGTTTTGCAGTAATTTTTGGGAAGCGCGCCAAGCCCCGGAAGACTGCTGATTCTTGATTTGCTGCAACAGAGAGTAGGAAAGGGGCATGGCAATGTATTTTCACAAATGTACGCATGCCTCGATCCTCATGCCACCAATCACGCATCTCGGTGCATGATGGCCGAGGAGTCGAATTGCACAACTCAATATGGAATGAATGCATGTGAAAACTCAACTAAAACCTAACTCCATCATGGATAATCCAGAGTATCGGTGACTGGGGAATTGAGACACGTTCCGTCACTCGGAGTACGAAACGCACCTCGTTTCCCGTGCTCGGGCTAACTCCTATCCTGAACACAATGCAATATGCATGACATGCATGAAAAGCAACTAAGATACAACCTAATATGCAACATGCTATGAAATGGCATACACGATGCACGAGATAACATGGCATACACAATGCACTAACATACAACCTAGCATACACAATGCTATGGAATGAAATGGCATACACAATGCGATATTGACTTACACTAACACGAGTGGACCTCAGCCACACTCACATAAGAGGCCATTAGATGAAAATGAGACACTCGAAATGCGTGCACACGTGCACGCAAACCGAGGACCGACCCTAAGGCACGAATGCCACTCTAACATGACATGGCAAAGTATGGAATATGGCATACTTATCATGAAAATTTCAGAGGCAATAAGTGATGCAAAACAGCCCCGAAAGATGACAAAATGGTTACCCGATGCATGGAATAGGTCCCGAAATATGAAATTAGGCATACGGAATGACCTATAACTATGCAATGCATGCATTATTTAAACATGGAATGTGAAGAGAGAGTCAAGACAGACAAAAAATAAGCATCCTTACAGTTCTAAGCAAGGCCAAACAACGAACGGAAATGGGGCTAAACTAGCATGCAAAAACAGCCCCGAAAGTAAGATAATTAAGCAAGTGCAAGCTTCTGACCCTAAACAGAGAAGGGCCCTTCTAAAATGTTGAATAGGGGCCCAAAATATGATGTTTTACAGTTTACCACAAGCCACAAAAACAGACACAAGTATGGAAAAATTCTCATGCAAAAAGTGGGCCTAAAAGAGGATAAAGAAGCAAGTAATGCATGCTGGCCCCAAACAGATGAAGGTCCTTCAACAAAGTTGAAGAGGGACCTAAAATATGACCTTTTACAGTTTGTGATCAGAGACAAAACAGTATACAAGTATGCTCAAAATACCATGCAAGATTAGGCCAAAAAGAGAGCTATAACACAAAGTATAAAAAGAATGCTCCAAACAGCAATAGACCCTTAATTAAACATGGATAGGGGGTCAAAATAGGACCATTTACAGTTTGGACCAAAGTCCAAAAACAGAAACACAGAGGGCTAATGAATCATGCAAAAATGGGGCCAAAAGATGGATACAATGGCAAGTGATATATGGAGGCCCCAAACAGTGATGATCCCTTCTACAATGTTGAATAAGGGCTCAAAATAAGCCTATTTACAGTTTACAACATGCTTCAAAACAGATTATACACAGGCCTAAAATGCTACACAAGAAATAGGCATACAAGAGGGGTAATGAAGTAAGTGCAAAATGGGGGCCTCAAAAAATGAGAGGCCCTTAATGAAAGATGAAATAGAGCTCAAAAAAATGCTACTTTCAGTTATGGCCAGAGCTCAAATATACAAGCAAGAAGGGCTAAGAAAACTTGCAAAAATGAGCTAGAAAAGAGGGAAATGTTGCTCACCCTTGTAGAGCAAGTCTTTGGCTGCCTTTGGACCAAGAAATGCTGCCTTCTAGCCTCTGAGAAGACCCTCCAAGCTTCTGGAATGGAGGTGGTGGTGTGGTGCTAGGTGGTGGTGTAGAAATAGGGTGTAGGACTTGGATGTTTGAGTGCTTGAAGTGAGGGAGAGATGGGGGTGCAATATATGTCTCAAAGGGAATTTTTCTAACCCTTTGCAAGGGGACTGGGGCTGCTGTATATGTAGGCAAAAGGGGGAGAAAAGAGGGGGAAAAAAGGGGGGGAAAACAATCCAAGTTTCCCCCCAAAATTTGGCCCCCCAGATACAGAATCTGTGGGGAAAAAAAAGTATATTTTTGTAATGTACCAATTGTAAGGATTCTGGCCGGCCAGGTATTGGATTTGCAGGTGGCCGATCGGCTCTCCCCATGGCAGGCCGGCTAGGGGTCAAAAAGGCCAAGTGTAATTAGTGGCCGGCCACCACAGATTGGTGGCCTCCCATGTGTTCTCAACACAACCCTGTGGTCAAAAAATGGAAACAGTGAACCAGGAGAGAGAACAACCCACTTTTCAAAGGGGTTCAAAAGATTCAAAAGGAATTACTAGCCGGCCACCAAATATTGGTGGCCTCCCAGATGTGTACATCACAAATATGAGGGTTAGGGTTGAAGAAAATGGCCCAAGGGTGGTCAACATTGGCTTTGAAGTGAGAGAAAACGGGCGACGGAGGGCGATGAAAGAATATAACTGGTTTCTGGAACAATTTCTGGCCTCCCACCTTTCTATGACCTTCCTGGTGATGAAACAGAGGTCCCTGCCAAAAATGAACAAAAACCGATGCAAAATGAAGGTTCAGGGGCCGAAACGCGCAGTCCGAGACCTCGAAAACTGACTGTTAGGCACCGGGAGTGGTGTTCGACCACGAAGTTGGTCTCTTGAACCTCAGTGTCCCTTAAAAGGGAGTAAATAAGATGCATGCCAAAAATCGGAGCAAACAGAGGTGGTTAGGCGGTCCCGAACCGAGACACTTGGCCTGACGGCTCCGAAATCGGGAACCGGGCTCCGAAATGGGCAAAATGGCCTACGACCACGAAATGTAGCCCACGACCACTGAGAGATGGTCTACGAGACCTCTCCCTCCCTTTGGGAAGAGAAACAGAGAAAACCGAGCCTGGTTCGCAAATCGAGGCAAGGCACAGAAAAGGCCGGAAGTCCGGAGGCAGGGCTCATGGCCGAGACTCTGAAACCTCTGGATGAACACGATATGCAACATCACCAAGCGCTCAATCGGTGACGTCTGAGTCTTAAGGTCGGTCAAAAATGGGGTGTCTACACTCCACCTTAATTTTTTTTTTATATTTTGATAACTTATTAACCAGCCCAATAGAAAGACTAATTTGGGTGACTATTCCAATCATTCACTGGCAAGAGACCCAATTAAAATAGAGACAAAGTCTCGTATAGATTGACGTTAAAAAATTATGCATCTAGAAGGTTTCGAACCTAAGACCTTAGAGAAAACATAACCTCAAAATATTTGAAAAATTACAAATCAATATACTTTCTTAAATTAATTATAGATTTATGAAAAAAAATTATAACTTTAATTATTAAAGTTTGTCATTGAGCTCAATTTTATTTCCCCCCAATCAAATTTACGCCTGACTTGCTATTTTTTAAAAATATTTTATGAGAAATATAGTTATTATGAAAATTTTGGAAGATCTGTATGACAAAATTGGAAATTGATCTACACACGAAATGGACCACATCACAAAATATTTTCAAGGGTCATAAAATAAACCAAGTCACCAAAGCTCCAGTTGTATCTAATTTATTGGAATTTGCTAGAGATGAACTTGTTTGGTAAATAAATTAAATTTGAATTTATTTAAAAAAATATTAGTTTTTTAAATTTCTATCTTAAACTTGTATTAGATTCATTAAGCTTATATGCACATTAAACTATATAAAAATAAAATTATTTGTCCTCTTCTCGTAATGGACTCTATTAAAGATAAATCAACATTCACTTGAAATTTGAATTTATTTTAAAAAAATATTAATTTTAAAATTTTTTTTAATCTTACACTTGAATTTGGTTTATCGAAATGAGATTTATGATGAACTCCACGGACTCAAATAACACCCCCTAATTTAAAATCTAGACAGAAAGGATCCTCCCTCTAAAAGCTCTTATGATACTAATCATAAAAACTTTGCATGCAACTATCATTTTCATATTCTATTATAGCTATGATTGTCCTCTGGATGTTTTGGCTAGTTTGGTTCAAGAAGTTAAAATGTCTCCTCTCTGATTCGTAAATACAAAAATGTTTTAGAGCTCTAATAAAAGAAATCTAATTGAGGGTGGACCCCATTGTGATAGTAACGTTTGTGTCTTATTTTTTTTTTCGAAAATGCTTGGAAGCTCTGAATATGGAGCTCGCCCTCCCCCTCCCCCCACGATGTGATGGCTGTCTGCCTTTTTTTTCCTTTTCTTTTTTTTTTTTTTTTTTTTGAATTTCCAGCTTATTAGAGCTAGTTTAGTGCTCCTTTTTTAGAGCTCTGAATTAGCTCTCTCTCTCTCTCTCTCTCTCTCTCTCTCTCTCTTCATGTCATTAGAGCTCATTAGAGCTATTTCATTTAGGGGAATGTATCATTGTTGTTTACAAATATGGATTGGACCGTCTAGTTTTAACAGTTGGCTCATTTTTTGGATCAAATTCAATGATTCAAGTTCTTCATATTTTAAAGTTTGTCGATTGAATTATTCATACAAAAAGTTAAATTAATTAGATAATGGTAACCTTATGTTCGGAATCAATTTTATATGTAAAAATGATGAGTATAATTATTCATTTTTTTAAAACAAAACCGATTCAAACATATAGTTAACATTATTTAATTAACTTAATTTTTTTATATGAATGATTTACTTGATGAAATTTAATTAGATTAAGTTAAGTTGGACATAAAATAAAATATTAAATTTTAGCATACAAGACCAAGTAAACAAGCAAAGTATTCAATTTTCTTAAGAGATGATAAACGACAGTCCAATTAGTTTATTTTTTTATTTCTTAACCAAATTAATTTTTAATTTTTTTTAAAAAAAATTCTAAAAATCAAACCATACATAGCCTAAGAATATTTTGATAAGTCATTTCTTACGTTGGTAACTTATTTAATTATTTATTAATTTTACGACATTTTTACCATCAAGCCTGTTTGGTAACCATTTCGTTTTCAGTTTTTAATTTATATTGACAAAAAATTTAAAAACTGTCATAAAAATTTGTTTGATAATTTTTTTGATTTATAAATGGTTGTCTCAGTTTGTAAATTTGAGAAAAAAAACGTAAATTCAAAAAATGAGCATACGTTGGTTTTTAAACATAAATTTAAAAACTTTACTAATAAAAAAAAATTTCAATTAATTTTTTTTTCAATTAATTTTTTTTTCAATAAATTTTTTTTCTAACTAATACTAACCAAGGGGACAATTGGTAATCCTACCTTAAACCTTAGGGAGGGGATTGTAATTTATAAAATGTGAGGGGTGTCAATGTAATTTACGCAATGAGGGCAAAATTGGTATTTAAAAAAATTAAATTGCTGAGGGGGACAATCTGTACTAAAACTTTAAACTTCAGGGGGAGATGTAATTTCCAAAAGGTAAAGGAAGAACTGTAATAAACATAAACCTCAGGAGATATCAGTGTAATTTATCCAAATTTAAAATAATTTTTTTAACAATATGACATTTTCTCTAAATTCAATTGGACTGCCAACCTGCCCCATTGGTTTGCTTTAAACGTGCTCTGCCGACGCATCAGATTAGGAAATATGAATTGATCATTAATCATTCCCATCTTGGATAGAGCTACCATTAACAGGAACAGTCACTCTCATAAAATTATTCGGAAATTTGTCTCTATCATATCTTATATAGATTCTATATAAATCTCATATTATATAAATTAATTTTTATCTTATAATTAATTATTCAGAAAATTTTGAATGAATAAGTCTAAGTTAGCGGATTTTTTCTAACAAGAATGTTAGGAATATAAATTTTTTTATTAAATTTTTTACTAAGTACTCGTATGAATGTAAAACTCATACCCATGTTAATGTTTGGAAAAAAATTAATAGAAATTTTAAGGTCACTAACCATTTTGATTCATAAATGGATGGGCAAAAGAGGAAAAGGTAGGCAAGTAAAGTTTTGATATATAGAAAAAATAATCAATTTATAATAATGTGACAACAATAATTTAAAACAAAAAAATTCAATTCTTTCAATTTTATATAAGAATTAGAATAGTTATTTTTTACATTGTGGGTTTCTCACAAAGTTCGCTTTAATCATTCAATTTGCTCATTTTGTAGCTATACGTAGATTATTCACTAAAAAATAATTGAATTGATCCAATAATTGCTTGTTTTATTAAAAATTAAATAACAAAAATAATTTTGAGAATATTAAATTAATTTCTTAAAAGAGCAATCTATACATAGAAACCAAAAATCTAAGGGGGATATTACCCTCCAGTGCTAACAGCAAAAACTTATTACAAAACCATGAAATTTTTTATAATTTTAATTATTAATATTTATAAAATTTTCTACTGATTTGTAATTATATTTTTAAAAATCCACTGATTGATATTTCTTCAAAATATAACCAGATGGAATATTAAAGTATGTCATGTGCTGGATCTATAGGATAGGATTGGATAGTCCAATCATTTTCAATTAATTTGTGTAATGGTAGATATTTTGATTTAAAAATAAGAAAAAATTATATTTTAATTGGATAGTGAAAAAATAGTTTCATATTCATACTGGTGCAAGTTTTTTTGTATATATATAGCGCAAGTCTTTTTTTTATATCAGAATTGTATAAAAAGAAGTCTATTTTTAGTGAAATTATTTTTAAAATAATCCATTTATTTGTAATTTTTTAAGAAAAATTAGTGATCACAAAGTTTGCATGCAAATTTTAAAAAATATATTAAAAAAGGAGGAATTACACACCAGTGGTGTGCAAAAAAAAATTAAAAAAATGATAAATTTTATAAATATTAATAATTAAAATTATAAATTTTTTTTATTATAATAACTTTTCAAAACCTCAATAGTAGTTCCTTTATGTTGTGTTTGGTTGGGAGATTTGAAAAGAAATTTGGAAAAGGAAATGAAAAAGGTAGGTAAAATGTGAATAAAACATACATATATTTCACTTAGTTTCACACACATTTTCTTTTTTTATTTCTAAATCTCTCATCAAATTTCCAACCAAATACAGCGTTAAAGAAAAAGCAATGCAATGCATTGAGCTAATTTTGGCCTGTGGCCTGCAGGCGGCCCGAAGCCCGACCGCGGCCCGAGATGGGTCCGGTCCGTTAAGGCCTAAGCCCAAGCCCAGCCCGAGGCCTTGGGCCAGGGCTTGGGCCACCGTTTTGAAGCCTGACCCGGCCCACCCAAGACCCAGTGTTGCTTTTAATGGAAAATAATAAAATTTTGGTGGGCAAAAAAAAAAAATTTGTTTAGGCTTGCCCAAGCCCGCCCAAAGCCCGAGCCTAGGCCCGAGCTCATGGGCCCGGCCCAAGGCCTATCTCACTGGCGCCGCCCCAAAGCCCGAATACCCCTAGGCCTGGGCTAGGGCCTGGGCCTAGTTTTCTGGCCCATGGGTCGGCCCGATTTTTTGGCAGGAGCCCGCAAGGCTCAACATGGGCCCAGCTCGGAGCTCGGGCCGGGCCAAAATTACACCCCTAGCTAGTGATCATATCTATTCTGATGAGACGAAAGGAAAGATGAGTCAATTATTGGTCTGGCATGATTCATTGAGATAATAATTGTGTTTGATTTTAATTTTTTGAATTTAATTTTTTAAAATTTGAATCTTTTATTTATAGTGAATATTTTTAAAATTTTATGTAATTTTTTTATTTAATTAGATGTATCAAAAAGTAAAATATTTTTAAAAATTAACAAATATATCAAAATAAAAAAATACTAAATTCTCGTATTTTTTTTTATATTTTTGATATTTATTAAATTTTCTTAAACAAATTTTACAAATATTATATTTTTTAAGTGTATTTATGTTAAGTATATCTAAAAAAATTTTAAATTATTTAAAATATTGAAAAAATTAATAAAAATACAAAAAAAAATTTCAAATTTTGAAAAATTGAATTTTGAAAATTCAAACTAAACAAACTAAATAGTGTCACAATAATTACATAGAAAGATGTAACGCCCTCAAAATGAATCCATAATATACACAATATTGACATGCATTGGTAAAAGAAAACAAAACATTATTCCATTCATCAGAGTATTCTTATTGAAAGACATTACATGTAACATCGAAAATAAATGCCCTACGGGCTTACAGCTTTCCAAGCCAACACTTGGGCACAAAAGTCTGAGTACTAACTCAATTACACATTAAGCCCTTGGCTTGAGTCTACATGTAATATCAAAATAAAACAAAATAACAACTAACTAAACAGAGTCTTCAACTCCAAATCCTTCCAAGCTAAGTCCTTGGAGGTAGCATATCACCTGGACCTGAAAATGATGTTCCCGTATAGGGTGAGCCACAGCCCAGCAGAAATATACTAAACCAAATATAAGAATTGACTAAAGCAATAGCATTCAATAGATGGTTACACTTATAAATCATTTTTATCACAATACAGTTTCATGACTACTATGTCCATGATACGTTTCACTTTCCATTATTATTCAATTTTTCATTTATACAAACATGGCTTAGAACCTGGCCAAACAATGTAATGAGACTACCTCTCATTTTAACATTTCTTCTGATATTAACAATTAAATAAGGCTAAGGCTCATAATAAAACACTTCCATCAATTGATAAGTACACATATTTGCTGTACTAATACACTTCCATAAATCACTAAGTACACATATTTACTGTACTAATGGAGTCCATCCCCTTTCTCTTCCTAAACAGGTTTGAGAGTTCATCCCCTATCTTCCCTCAAACCATGGAGTACATCCCCTATCTCCTCCCAAACAATATGCATATACAATGTATTAAACACTTGTCATACACAATATTCAATCAATACACAGATTTGCTGTATTAATTCAACCATCATAGTTAATGACTCATTCAATGTGATTAGTTTCAGTTTTCCCTAATCAACATGCAATGTCTACAACACTCACGACTATCCTCCACCGATAGCCTAAAGCAGTTATTTCTAAACAGGAAATAAATGCATCAATAGATATAAACTCAACATTTTCATAGGTGAGTGATTAAGTCATCCAACTACACCATTCAATCAATAAATTCCTCAACTTCATGAATTTAACTTAATTCCACATTTTTTCCAAAATTAATTATACAAATTAATTTACTACAACAATTAGGGTTTTCCCCCCTTCCTCAAAATTAACCCGAAGGTTCAATTTTATCAATTTAACACTATCAATATCATCTTTTATGACTTACATACATATGGTATTCAATAGATGAAACCCCCCCCCCCTTTGAATTATAAATCAAATCCTAACTTTTCCCTAAAATTTACCCAACAACACCAACATATCAAAATAACCAAAACTTAGGTCAAAACCTATAAGATGGAGTAGGTTATCCCTACCTCGAAGCGAAGAACTCAAATGGAGAAGATGGCGGAAACCCAAGGTGCTCCAAATCCACTATTGCCCAGATTAAAACGAAGCCCAAGTCACCCTCTATCTTTTATACAAAGAGCTTAGGGTAGAAACACACTAAAAGGAGATGAAATCTAAGAGAGAAGGTGAGTGGAGGGAGAGAGAACACGGACATAGGATTTTTAAAACAAAAGAGGCTGAAAAAAGATGTTTAAAACCGTTGCTGCGTATTTATATAAAACGGGCTCGCTCGAGCGAAGACTTGGTCGCTCGAGCGACCAGACACAAAGAATACTCGCTCGAGCATAGAAAGCCTTGCTCGAGCCAACAATGCGATGCTTCAGGTCTGCAACCCAAAAGCACGCTCGAGCGACAAAATGCTCGATTGAGTGAAGAACTCGAAAATATACACCTCGCTCGCTCGAGCGAAGGAAAGCTCGCTCGAGTCAAGAATTACAACTCTCAGGTCTATACCTAGACGCAGTCACTCGCTCGAGCGAAGAAACACTGGCTTGAGCGACGAACCAAAAACAAAGAGCTCGCTCGAGCGACAAACTGCTCGCTCGAGCGAAGGACTAAAATTCTGGACCGCAACCCTTTGCTCCCAAATACTCCCAACTTGTAACAAACATGCCCAATACATCCTATAACTCAAAAATAAGGAATTAAAGGACGACAACAACAAATATATAACAACAGGATCTATAGAACGTAAGTTCGGATACAACAACCAAATAGAAAAAGACCAGGGTCGCTATAAGTCAATTATTGGTCTGGCATGATTCATTGTGATGATAATAGAATAGTGTCACAATAATTACAAAAATTTATACTGAAGGGGATGAGACGTGTAGAGAGAGGATGCAGTGTGATTGTTGTGCAATCTTTAGGACTCATTTTGAATATTATTTTAATGATTGGAATCATTCAAATTTTAGAGAATATCGAGAATAATATATTTGTAAAAAATTAAGTTACTCAGATATCAATAACTTGTTCATCAAATGACATCTTTATATATATAAAAAAATGAATATGTATGTATCAAATTAAATACAAATGTTATTTGATGAAGAGGTTATTAATATTCGATAAACTTGATTTTTTACAAGTACATTATTCTCGATATTTCTTAAAATTTGAACTATACGAATCATCAAAATAGGATGCGAAATAAGTCCCACAGGTTGCACAACAATCACTATTGTGCTTCATGCACAGTAGTGACACTGTATCCGTAAAACGATGAGTCAATTATTGGTTTGGCATGATTCATTGGGATAATAATAGGATAGTGTCACAATAATTACTACTCCTTTCGTTTTAAAATAATAATCACTGTGTTTCTTTTTAATTTTTTAAAAATACTTTTCAAAAAATTTTATTTTTTTATTTGAAAAAACTACTCATAAATCTGATGGGTCGTTGAACACACCAAAATTAAATACTAAACTATACCAAATTCTATCAGAATAATGGCAAGTCCAGGCATCGATCCACAGGGACTATTGTGAAATTAAACTAATTTAATTGTTAAATTCCTAAATTAATTTTGATAAAAAGATTGAATGATCATAACCTAATTTAATAACGAAGAAATTAAACTAAGGAATTAAATTATTAATAATAAATGAAATTGGTTTACTGAATTGGGGGAAAAACTAGGGCAAAGAATCCACCACTAGCCACGTAACTAGGGTTTCCAATTGAAATCAATTATCCTAGGGTTTGAACAGATTAATGCTTTGCAACTACAAATTCAAAGCATTTAACAAGAAAATCATCACATTCAATGTACGGGCACGAACTATCTCAAGTAGTACGAACCGTTCACTCTAAACTAGGGTAGTGACACGACTCGTCCCTCGTTATATGGTTCGTCTCATACCTTGAATGTGAAAGAATATAAAACTCATGTATGGATAACATTCAACAATCACAGAAAGTCAAATATTTGAAAAGATAATGAAAATTATATATAAAGAATTTCTAAAACACCATACAATGGTTCAAACCTTTACATAATTGAGAATCAAAAGAAAACTACATAATTACATGGCTAGGGTTTCATCAAAACCCTAGAAAAGACGACTAGCCACTCATGGAGGAGTGGAAGGAGGAAGATAAAGAAGGAACCGCCATGGGAGACATCTTGGAGCTTTTGTTTTCCCTTTCTTTTCCAAACCCTAGCCTCTCTCTTTTGGTCCAAACAATTTCAGAACCCTAGAAAAGCCTTTTCCTTTTCTTTTTATACTTCTACTCACTTCCAAACAGGTTTAAAACATCAGTTTGACTTTTTCAGAAAAAGTCAACTCTGTCTAAATTTTGTCTTTTTGCCCATTTTATGCTCCGACGATGTACAACCTGATTGACATTCAACACACATAAAATATACGATTTGACCAGCAAGTGAAGTTAAGAGATTCTAATTAACGGCCTCAATGATGTACATTTCGGCCTTAATCACATCCCCCAACTTACTACTTGCTAGTCCTCAAGCAAGTAAAATAAAATAAAATTAAACAAAATCTATCTATTTCTTCTTTCGTGGGAAAACGGTTGCATTTAGCATATGCAACAAGCCTTTAAACCACAAGGTTACCCCAAGTGGACGAGCAAAGTCTCGTGAGGGTTTCTAGAAATGATACCCACAAATATTAACATATTCATAAATACTCAACAACAAATGACCACACTACTCCACTTAACAATCAACTTATGTGCCACTACAGTGTGATATTGAGACATCATGAGTCATTAAAGGCACAGTGGATAAGCATGAAGGAACCTATTGAGTCAAAACCACAATTCAGTTGATACAAAAGTAAAGTCCCCTATACTTGTGCATATTAGTAAACAAGTCATGAGTACCCTTGGTATAAAGTGAAATCTCTATATTAGTTAACTATTCACTATAATAGCCCAGTGTAACTCATAATAACACCCAACATATACAGAAAAACTAACATGTTGCAACCAATATTCTCAAAAGTAGTTTTTTTTTTTTTTTAAATGACTGTGCAATGTCCTGATCAATTAAGCTTTCTAATCAATCCATGTAACAAGCATTGGGCCAATGACTCCCAAACCAGACGGTTTTAGGGCACTAGGTGTAAAGACACCCCTACGGGCTTAATAACTCGAGTTGAAAAGGCTACGAATCCGAACAAGTCATTCTTCTTATTTTTCCTTAATTGTGCAATGTCCAAGTCCCTTAAGCTTTCTAATTAACCCATGTAGCAAGTTTTGGGCCAATGACTCCCAAACTAGACGGTTTTAGGGCATTAGGTGTAAAGACACCACTACGGGCTTAATAACTTGAGTTAAAAAGGCTACCAACCCAAACAAGTCAAGTTTGTTTGTTTTTTTTTTTTTTTTTAAAGAATCTTGGCTCCTCATTTATTTATTTATTTATTTTTGCAACTGTAGCTATTATCAATGATGTACACCAGGGATTATAATAAAAAGATCACCGCTATGATAGTGTGTTCATGTGAATTAAGGCATACTCATGACAAGTGTACTAATACCACAAACACAGACAACTCTCCTCGTGCAAACATCGCATGCAAGTATCTACCCAATAATCCCTTTTCATACAAGTCTACTATGATCTCCAAATAACATATGCAAATATCATCACCCTAACTAGCAAAAAGTCACATCAAGTGAAGTAATGCAATCAAGTGAAATAGGTATAAGCATGAATTATGAGCCAAATAGAAATGCACAAAATAAAATATAACCCTCATCCCTCAACTTGAATATGACATTGTCCTCAATGGAAAAGTAAAGAGAAATGAGAGAAAATTACCAGAAATGTAGGTGCAGATCTAAGTAGGCAGAGAGTAACAGAGACACACTCACACTTGTTTTTTTTTTTTTTTTGAAGGTAGGGACTACGGGGAAGCCGATGGTGGTGCTAGCGGGAAGTGCTGGGCGAACAAAGCTTGCATCATAGAGCGCGTCTCAAAGGCGTCATCATGAATCCGTTGCTGGTGGGCGAGCAGCTGGTCGAAGGTCGCCCGGGAATAGTCACAATGCGCCTGAAAATCCGTGCGCAACTCCATGAGACTCTGGTGATGATCACGAAGAGTACTGTGGACCTGATCCACAGAGTACTGAAGCTGTAAGTACTCGTGAGTCATGTAGAGCGGGTCCCCTTGGGGAGGCACGGGGGGAACAGGATGTAGTGGGTGGTCATGTACAGGCTCGTGGGCCTCATCAACTAGGGCACCAACCGGCTGCGGGATACGAGATATGCTGTGTTGCCATTCCCGGTGGCCGAAAGTCGGATACCCTCTATCAATCGCCTCATCCTCAGCAATGTGGAGGTGGTTCAACTGAAACACAAGTGTCAGCAAATTGGCAAATGGTAGTGGCCAAGTCAGGTTTTGCATAGGATCAGGCCGAACTGCCTCTCGTAGAAATTTCTGCAAGTGCATGAAGATGATATGTGCAAGCGGGACCTAATAGCCATACTGATACCCGTGTAGAACTCGAACAAACTCCAATCGTCGCTCAGCTTGATGCCCAAGTGGAAGGACATTCTTATGGACCACGGAATCCAGGAATAGCAAGTGGCTAGGCAGTTTGCTCCACCGTAAGCATGTGAAACTAAGATCACCATGGGCCCCCGGGAAGTATTGCTGGATGAGGTTATGGATGGGCTGTCGATCCTCAACTTCCGGGAAGGGCTGATATTCCGGCTTGGCAAAAAACCCTAACACTGTGGCAATCATGGATGAGGTGATGTGGACAGCCTGACCATCAATGTTAGAGAGCAGTCCATCATCAGTGGGTGACTCATATAGGTTCTGGTAGAAGAGTCGTACCAGACGAGGATAAGTTGGTGCTGTGACAGAACAAATGCCCAACTGTTGCCGGAGTCGGAGCTGCTCAACGGCCCAAGTAGTGTTTGCCTCACCCTGAAAAAATTGCAGGTTGAACTGTGTGAGCTTGTGAAGAGGGCGTGAAGCCCACTCCAGCCAGGGCAAGTCACCTGGTGGTGGTGGCGAGGATAATGGTGACGGTGGCGGTGGTGGCGCTGAAGAGGTGGAACCTCTGGCCTTCTTGGAGGCCCGAGCAATACGGCGACTCATATCCTGCACACACCAAAAGCAAATAGACACAAACCCGTGGAACCAATCATGAGAATAAAATTAAATATGAATGCACAAGTTTGCCCACAAATGTACCACATGCAATGCCCACTTCTTTCTTTTTTTTCTTTTTTTTTTTTGCAAAAACGAAAATAATTAAGAAATGAATAAAAATGACATTAAATTAAAGTAACTAAACTTGAAAATAAATTAGACTAAACTAAACTACACTAAACTATAAAATAACTAAACTACAAAAGAGACTAAAGTATAGAATAAAATAACCTAAATTAAACTTCTTTTTTTATTTTATTTTATTTCTTTTTTTTAATATTAAAAAAATGAAATTAAATAAATGAATTGAAATGACATGAAACTAAATTAACTAAACTATAAAAAAAATTAAATGAACAATTACATTAAAAAATAAGAATAAAAATAAAAATAACATTACTAACTAAACAAACAGAATAAAAAAATAAAAATAAAAATAAAGCAATCCACAACTAATTAAACTAACTAGAATCATGAACGAACAATTTAAACTAAATAAATAGAAGAAATAAAAATAAACTAAATTAGGATGAGCACATGATTTCTGATTTTTTTTTTTTTTTTGAAAATTCCCGCACGTGCCCCGGAGATGGCCACACGTGCGGCGTTCATCTTCTCCAGAAGCAGATACCTGTTGAAGTTTTTCTTCTTCTTCTTCTTCTTTTTTTTTTTTTTTTAATAAAACAAACTAAGTAAACATGCATTCTACAACTCAGGAAAAACACATAAAATTAAAACAAAACATAACAAAAAAAAGAAAGAATGAACACTAAAAATTAAAAACAAAATAAAGCACTTATGAACCCCTTTTTTTTGGGGGGGGGGGGGATGAACTATAGATCAACAATACACAAAAATAAAAATAAAAACTCTACAAATTAATCCTACATCCACAAATCTACATAAAAGAAAAGAAATTACCTTGAAAAAGTGACGGAAAAAAAAGAAGAAAAAGAATGGAGGTTCGCCGGAAAAAATGGTGGTCGCCAGAGTTTCGACGGACGGCAAGGAAATAGGACGCCGGCGGTGAGATGGTGATGGTGAGGAAGAAGAAAAAAGAAGAAAAAGGAAAGAAGAAGAAGGAAGAAGAAGATAAGAAGAAGGTGGGTTTGTTGTGGGGTTGTGAGAGAGAGAGAGAGAGAGAGAGAACGAATCTGAGAGATTGGATTTGTGAGAAAGAGACTGGGGTAGGTGTGAAGGTAAGGTTAATTTCATATTTTTTTTTTAGTATATAAAAATAAAAATAAAAATAATAATAAAAGGAAAACAAAATCTGCAAATTTTTTTTATTATTATATTTTTAATTTAATTTTTTTTTGAAAATAATTAAAAAAATAAATAAAATAAAATAATAAAGAAAAAAAATTGAAAAGTCTCAAGACTTGTCCCAAGACTCGCTTAAAGCAGAGTACTTCTTCAAATTGTTAAACTTCCCGCGACGCGGGCCTAAGCACGCGGCGGCGATTTCATCTCCTCGCTGTTTTTTTTTTTTTTTTTTAATTTCGGCGTCCCGCACGTGCGGGAGTAAAGCCGCACGTGCGGCGTTCAACGCACCTCCGCCCGCACCTGCTTTTAAAGCATGGGGCAAGCTCGAGCTTCACCAATCTTGGCCGCACGTGCGGCGATTTCAGGATTTTTTTTTTTTTTACAATTGAACATGTATAACAACAACAAAAAGAAAAAAAAATTATTTTTTGATTTTTATTTTTAAATTGAACAAGTATAACAACTATTTATTTATTTATTATTTTTTTTAAAAAAATACATAAAATAAAAAAGGCACCAGAGTTATGGCATAAAGTTGTCACTTCAGAATCCCCCAGGTAATAAAACCCAGCGTAGTTTATAGCCTTCGGGCTAGTACAACCCAAATATACTTAATCATTTCTACCTTCAATTGACATCCGAAATAGATATAGCACATAGAAAATAACGGAATGCCCACTAAAGGTATAATCTTCACGCGAAAACCACGGGTACTACTTTTCTCCCTAACTGTGTTTGTAACTTTCCCTATTCTCCAACAGGGTGACAGACTAGGTTGATTCGGTATCCAGAATCGATGCGCATAAAGCTACCTCAACCTATGGGGCTGCCATACAGAGTTCAAGTCGAGGTAGTTTTGAAGCAATCTCCACACCCCTGGGTATTTAAACCAGACTCTAGTCTCGGAAATCCCAAACCTTTGTGTTCTAGGCTTTGCCATTCGAACTCTAGTTTCCACCGTCTCAGTTGGTCTCCTAGGAACTCACTACAAACACGGTTAGGTGGCTATACCAGACTGTCAGATGCCGTTCGGGCATGGCAAAGACCAAAGGAATTACACCTTTAGAGGATTTAAAGTCTCCTAGACGCAAATATAGCATGGCGAGAACAAAAAAAAAAACAAAATAACATAGAAGGGAAAGAAAAAAGAACAAGAAATTAATCTATCATTCGTACTAAAATGGGTCCATCAAAGCAATGGACTCAATCATATCTCCATTCCCAATCCCCTCTATATATGGTTTCAATCTTTGGCCATTCACTTTGAAAGTGTGGCCAGTCTTTGGATCTCGCACCTCAACGACGCCGTGAATGAATGCCTCAACAACTACAAAGGGTCTATCCCATCTAGATCTTAGCTTACCCAGAAAGAGTCTCAATTTTGAATTAAAAAGCCACACTTTTTGGTCGGGTTCAAAGGATTTCCTATTAATGTACCTGTCATGGAATTCTTTAGTCCGAGCTTTAAAAACTCTCGAACTCTCATATGCATCATTCCGGATTTCCTCCAGCTCATTAAGTTGCAATTTCCGGTTGAGCCCAGCCAAGCCCATATCTAAGTTAAACTTCTTTATGGCCCACAATGCTCGGTGCTCAAGTTCAACAGGGAGATGGCAAGCTTTGCCGAACACCGCTCTATATGGTGACATCCCAATGGGTGTCTTATAAGCAGTGCGGTAAGCCCATAATGTATCAATTAACCGCTGTGACCAATCTTTCCTATCCGGTCTCACAGTTTTCTCAATTATGTGCTTTACCTCCCTATTTGAGACTTCCACTTGGCCACTAGTTTGGGGGTGGTATGGACTGCCAACTTTATGAGTGATAGAGTATTTCTTAACTGCCGACTCAAAGAACCGGTTACAAAAATGTGTACCCTGATCACTTATTATGGCTCTAGGAAACCCAAAACAACTAAAGATGTTTTCATGCAAAAACTTGATTACCACTCTATGATCATTTGTTCGGGTAGCTATTGCCTCCACCCACTTAGACACATAATCTACTGCCAAGAGAATGTACTCAAACCCAAATGATGATGGGAAAGGGCCCATAAAATCAATTCCCCAAACATCAAATATTTCTACCACAAGAATAGGGGACATTGGCATCATGTCACGCTGAGACATCGAACCCATTTGCTGACAGCGCAAACAAGTTCTACAAAATTGATGGACATCTTTAAAAATTGTAGGCCAATAAAATCCACTCTGTAAAATCTTGGTGGCTGTTTTATGCCCACTAAAATGACCGCCACATGCAGAAGAATGACAAAATGTAAGAATGCTATGCACCTCACTCTCCGGCACACACCGTCGGATCACTTGGTCGGAGCAATATTTAAACAACTCCGGATCCTCCCAAAAGTAATACCTGACCTGCGAAAAGAATCGGTCTTTATCTTGCTTAGACCAATTCTGTGGAATTTGCCCAATGGCCAAGTAATTCACAATATGTGCAAACCACGGGGGGCTCACTTGTGATAGCTCAAAGAGTTGTTCATCTTGAAACGAATCATGCAACATAAGAGGGTCACTATTATACTCAACAAGGATTCGGGAGAGGTGATCCGCCACCACATTCTCGGATCCTTTCTTATCACGGATTTCTAGATCAAATTCCTGAAGCAACAAAATCCATCTAATCAACCTAGGTTTGGTCTCTTTCTTAGATAATAAATACCGCAAGGCGGCATGATCAGTGAAGACTATGACCTTGGAACCTAGGAGATAAGATCGGAATTTGTCTAAGGCAAAGACCACAGCTAGCAACTCTTTCTCGGTGGTAGTGTAATTCAATTGTGCATCCGAGAGAGTGCGGCTAGCATAGTATATAGCAAATGGTGCCTTATTGACCCTTTGGCCTAACACAGCCCCGACAGCATAATCGGAGGCATTACACATGATTTCAAAGGGAAGTGACCAATCTGGTGATTTCATGATTGGGGCAGTGGTCAAGGCCATTCTCAGTGTTTCAAATGCCTTTAAGCATGCCTCATCAAAGACAAAAGGTGCGTCCTTAACTAGTAAACTACACAAAGGATGTGATATCTTACTGAAGTCTTTAATGAAGCTACGGTAAAAACCTACATGCCCTAAGAACGACCTGATTTGACGCACGGAATTGGGTGGAGAAAGGCCTGCAATGAGGTCAACCTTAGCCTTGTCAACCTCTATACCTCGAGGGGACACAATGTGTCCCAATACTATACCCTCACAAACCATAAAATGGCTCTTTTCCCAACTCAAGATTAGGTTTGCCTCAATACATCGTTCTAATACTCTAGTCAAGTTCCTAAGGCATTCCTCAAAAGACGGTCCAAACACCGAAAAGTCATCCATAAAAACCTCTAAGAATTTCTCCACCATATCGGAGAAAATGGCCATCATACACTGTTGAAAGGTCGCTGGTGCATTACATAGCCCGAAGGGCATGCGCCTGTAAGCAAAAGTGCCAAAAGGGCATGTGAATGTGGTCTTTTCCTGGTCAGTGGGGTACACCGGGACTTGATTATACCCCGAGTAGCCATCAAGAAAACAATAGAACCCCTGTCCCGCTAACCGCTCTAGGATTTGGTCAATGAAAGGTAAGGGAAAATGGTCCTTCCTAGTCGAGGAATTTAGTCTCCTATAATCAATGCACACTCGCCACCCAGTAGTGGTTTGTGTGGGGACTAACTCTCCTCCCTCATTCTCAACAATAGTGATGCCCGATTTCTTGGGCACCATTTGCGTGGGACTCACCCACTTGCTATCCGAGATAGGGTATATAATACCCGCATCTAACAATTTCAATACCTCATTTTTCACCACCTCTTTCATGTTAGGATTCAGTCTCCGTTGCATTTTGCGAGAAGGTTTGGTGTCCTCCTCTAGATGTATATAATGCATGCACACGGAGGGATCTATCCCTTTCAAATCAACCACTGACCACCCTATAGCACTCCGATGTGCCACGAGAACATTCATTAACTGACTCTCCTGGTCCGCAGTCAAGTCAGATGCAATGATAACTGGTAAAGTCTCTTGGGGCCCTAAAAATGCATACTTGAGTGTAGCCGGAAGTGGCTTCAACTCAAGTGTAGGTGGTGTGACCAAAGATGGTGTGGCAGGCTCTCTCGACAGATGAGGAAGTGACTCAAACCGGGCTTTCCATGGAGGAAAATCCGGTGTAGAAGAAGAATTAAGCAAGACATTTACCTTCTCAACTAACCCATCTATATCAAAATTTTCAAACCCAAAATGAGCTAAACAAGCCTCTAAAGGGTCCTCTACAAGAATGGAGGGCAAAGCCTCCTCAACAATCTCATCCACAACATCCACTAATAAGCACTCCTCTCTCTCATGAGGTTGTTGTGATGCTTGGAAAACATTAAATTTCACTTGCATGTTACCAAATGAAACTTCCATAACCCCGGTCCGACAATTAATGCATGCATTGGCCGTAGCCAAGAAAGGTCGACCCAAAATCACCGGGATTTGTTTCCTCGAACTGGCTACCGGTTCCATATCTAAAACCAAAAAGTCAACAGGGAAGTAGAACCTATCAACCTTAACTAGCACATCCTCAATCATGCCTCGTGGCACTTTGAGGGACCGGTCAGCCAACTGAAGAGTAACAGTAGTGGGCTTCAACTCGCCAAGCCCAAATTCCTCGTACACAGAGTACGGCAACAAATTAACACTAGCCCCTAAATCCAATAAGGCCCTATCAATGAAATGGTCCCCTATAATGCATGCAATGGTTGGGGCACCTGGGTCCTTAAGCTTAGGAGGTGTGTCATTCAACAAGATGGAGCTTACTTGCTCCGTGAGTAGGACCTTTTGGGACACATGTGTCCTAGATTTACGCTTTTGCGTACAAAGGTCCTTCAAAAATTTGGCATATGATGGTACTTGCTTAATTGCCTCCAACCGGAGGAGGTTGATTTTTACCTGTTTAAAGACATCCATCATTGCCTCCATTGATGTCGCCTTCTTATTAAAAGGGGACAGTGTATGAAGGCATTGGAGAAAGGGTGCCTTAGGCACATATGGTGCCTTGGGCTCAAGTGAAGTACTAGGGACTAAGTCATCCCTCTTAAGTGTTTCCCCCTCACCCTTGCTCTCATTAGGTGAACCTCCGTGGTCACCCTTCCTAACTGTAGTTGCATCAGACGCAACTGACTGAGGCTCTAACTTCCTACCACTTCTTAAAGCAACCACCGCCTGCACTTGCTCATGTTGCTTACCATTCCCACCCGAACTCTCTACCCCGTATTGTCCCTTAGGGTTGGCCACAATTTGACTTGGTAATTTTCCCTCTTCTCTCCGATTCATGTTGTTAGCCATTTGACCTAATTGGGTCTCTATCTTGGCAATAGAGTGAGTGTGGGAGTGAACTATCGGTGCTAACCCCTTAAGTTCTGAGAGAACTTCCAACACTTGAGTCTCAAAGGCAGAGTTGCCCTGAGGAATAGGCGGGGGTTGTGGTTGTGGTTGCCGGTATGGTTGTGGGGGTCTATAAGGTTGCGGTGGTCAGTAAGATAATTGGTTGGCAAAATTACTAAAATTCTGCCTTGGTGGTGGAAGATTGTAAGAAGTGCCTTGTGAAGGGGGTCTCCATGAGAAATTAGGGTGATTTCTCTATCTCGAATTTTATGTGTTGGAGTATGGATCATTACCCGGGTTGGAGAATCCTTGAGTCGCATTCACATGCTCTTGGACTAACTCTGGAAATTGTGATGCCGAAGGGCACTCACTCAAGTCATGAGCAGGGCTTGCACAAATAACACATGCCTCATGAAATTGAGGCTGATCTCGCTGGGTAGGGGCATGTCCCGTAGCTAATAATTGGTCCATCTTGCGGGACAGTGCCTCTACTTGTTGGGCTAACTCTAGGTTTTGCCCGACCTCATAAATGCCCCCTCTTTTCGGGGCTCCAACTACGGGTTGCCGGACTTGCCGGGCTGCGGAGGCATGATGAAGGGAATTATCACTTAAGTTCTCAAACAATTGCCATGCCTCGGCATCATTTTTAGACATAAATGTCCCACCACAGGACGAATCCACCATTTGGCGGTGTGGCTTAGTTAAGCTATAATAGAATGTTTGAACAAGTTGCTAATCAGGCACTTGGTGGTGGGGACACTGTTGGAGAAGGTCTCTAAGTCTTTCCCACGTCTCATGGAATTGCTCGCCATCCCTTTGAGCAAAGTTTGTGATGGCTCGCCTAAGTTGGTTGGTTTTACCTATGGGAAAGTACTTCTCCAAAAACTGTTGCTGTAATTGGTCCCAAGTTGTGATTGAATTAGCAGGTAAAGAATTTAGCCAGTGTTTGGCTTTATCCTTTAACGAGAATGGAAACAATCGCAACATTAAGGCCTCATTTGTGAAATTCTGGATCCTCACTGTCGAGCAAATTTCCAAAAATTCATTCAAATGCTTATAAGGGTCATCATGAGTTAGTCCATGGAATGATGGGAGCATTTGTATAGTGCTGGACTTAATCTCATAATGAGTAGCAGTGGTGTTGGGTAATTGGATGCATGATGGTGATGTATATGCAGTGGGTGTAAAATAATCCTTAAGTGTCCGGTTGGGCACATTCGGGACATTAGGATCTGCCATCTCTAATGGCTCAATGTATGAATATTCAAGCCTAGGAATATGGGCAGAGGTCCTAAGTCTCCTAAGGGTCCTTTCTAGTTCAAGGTCCAAACTCCACAATTCAGGGCGACAAGAACGACGCCCGTGCATACACTACCCAAACACACACAACAAGTTCCGACTCTGTGCACTAAGTATGAAAGAAAAATACCAAAGGAATAAATACTCACAGAGGTTTAACGAAAACGCTTTACTCGTCTTGCGGATGCTTGACGTGTAGACGTTGTCTCCAACCCCCAGTTGAGCTTTGACTTTCGTTTTAGCACTCTGGTGCTTTACTTGTGAGTGTTTGCTTTTGTTTACTCACTTTAGTGCTGCAGTTTTTTTTTTTTTTTGTTTAATTTTTTTTTAAGCTCGGCTGCGCTCCGCTTGCACTTCAATGATAGCTCCAATTTCAAACGCTCTGCACACTTAGCAACACCAAAAGCATAAAATCCTAAACTAAAAATTAAAATAAGAATGTAACTTTAAATTAACTAATTTCGCCAGAAGTCCCCGGCAACGGCACCAAAATTTGATGGGTCGTTGAACACACCAAAATTAAATACTAAACTATACCAAATTCTATCAGAATAATGGCAAGTCCAGGTATCGATCCACAGGGACTATTGTGAAATTAAACTAATATACTTGTTACGTTCCTAAATTAATTTTGATAAAAAGATTCAATGATCATAACCTAATTTAATAACGAATAAATTAAACTAAGGAATTAAATTATTAATAATAAATGAAATTGGTTTACTGAATTGGGGAAAAAACTAGGGTAAAGAATCCACCACTAGCCACGTAACTAGGGTTTCCAATTGAAATCAATTATTCTAGGGTTTGAACAGATTAATGCTTTGCAACTACAAGTTCAAAGCATTTAACAAGAAAATCATCACATTCAATGTATGGGCACAAACCATCTCAAGTAGTACGAACCGTTCACTCTAAACTAGGGTAGTGATACGACTCGTCCCTCATAGTATGGTTCGTCTCATACCTTGAATGTGAAAGAATATAAAACTCATGTATGGATAACATTCAACAATCACATAAAGTCAAATATTTGAAAAGATAATGAAAATTATATATAAAGAATTTCTAAAACACCATACAATGGTTCAAACCTTTACATAATTGAGAATCAAAACAAAACTACATAATTACATGGCTAGGGTTTCATCAAAACCCTAGAAAAGACGACTAGCCACTCATGGAGGAGTGGAAGGAGGAAGATGAAGAAGGAACCGCCATGGGAGACATCTTGGAGCTTTTGTTTTCCCTTTCTTTTCTAAACCCTAGCCTCTCTTTTGGTCCAAACAATTTCAGAACCCTAGAAAAGCCTTTTCCTTTTCTTTTTATACTTCTACTCACTTCCAAACAGGTTTAAAGCATCAGTTTGACTTTTTCAGAAAAGTCAACTCTGTCTAAATTTTGTCTTTTTGCCCATTTTATGCTCCGACGATGTGCAACCTAATTGACATTCAACACACATAAAATACACGGTTTGACCAGCAAGTGAAGTTAAGAGATTCTAATTAACGGCCTCAATGATATACATTTCGACCTTAATCAAAATCCCATTTGGAGAAAAGTTATTTCATTTAGTCTTAGAAGTTTTCTTTCAAATAAATTAGTCCTTTTTATTTTTGGTATGTTATATTTCCTTGATTTGGGGGTTTGAAAGTTTACTTGTTTGCCCTCGTATGTGATTTTGTTTGGATTTTTTTCCTAATGTTGGGTGTGCGTGGGTAAGGTAAATTTTTACATTTCTATTTATTTTTATTTTTATTTTTATTTTATTTTTTGTGGGGATTTAGTGGAGTGATTTGTAGGTGTATGATGTTATCCCTTTTGTGGTGTTATTGGTGTGGTGTTCGTCAATATTGTAACATTGACATTAATTAATATCCAAACATAATACTGATGTAATACATAAAAAAAACTCATTACTGTACTTTTTCCAAATGTAACATTCTAATATAACATTCAAAAAAAATTCCTTAGTGTAACACTTTAAAATAACACAAAAAAAATTTTTTTTATTGTAACACTCTAATGTAACACACACAAAAAAATTCTTAGTGTATTTTTTTCAAACAAAACACTCTAATATAACACACAAAAACACTCCTTAATGTAACACTCTAATGTAACACATACACAAACTCCTTAGTGTAAAACTCTAATGTAACATACAAAAAAACTTCTTGATGTACTTTTTTCAAATGTAACACTCTAACATAATATTTTAAAAAAACTTCTTAATATAACACTTTAATATAACACAAAAACTCCTCAGTGTAACATTATAATGTAACACACAAAAAAAATCTTTAGTGTACTTTTTCCAGATGTAACACTTCAATATAACATTCCAAAGAAATTCCTTAGTACAACACTTTAATATAACACACAAAAAAAGTCTTTGGTGTACTTTTTCCAAACATAACGCTCCAATGTAAACAAAAAAAACTTCTTAGTTACTTTTCATAAATGTAACACTCCAATGTAACACTTAAAAAAAAGAAGAAGAAGAATGTGAGATTTTTCAAACCATTCCGAAAGGAGTACAAATATTCCTTAGTAAGTTTTGAACAAATATATAATTTCAAATTGTGAGTGTTACGTTTGAAAAAAGTACACGAAGAAATTTTTTTTAGTATTTTTGTGTGTTACATTGAAATATGTTATATTGGAGTGTTACCTTTAAGATTACACTGATTGAAGTATTACGTTTGGGAAAAGTATACTAAGAAATTATTATTATTATTATTATTATTATTATTATTATTATTATTATTATTATTATTATTATTATTATTATTTTTACATTGGAGAGTTATGTTTGGGAAAAATACACCAAAGATTTATTTATTTATTTTTTTTTAGTGTTACGTTGTACCAATTGGAAAAAGTACATTAATGAGTTTTTTAATGTGTTACGTTGAAGTGTTACGTTATTGGAGTATTACATTAGAGTTTAGGTTTTTGTTCATAATGTGTGATTTGTTCTAGATTGAGGGAAAATCCAAAACTTCTATAGTACAAATTGCTTAAATGTGTAATTTTACATTTTGAGAAAATCACTTTTATCCCTAAAAAATTAAACCCAAACATGTAAGTGACTGTCATTTTATGTAATTTCCATTTTAATGGGACCTTTGGATTTAAAAAAAAAAAAAGGAACAAACTGTTCACAAGATCACATTTTGAGATTTATTGGTACTTCACCCTTTTTATTTTTCATATTTTTTATTTTTACTGATTTTTTAAAAATCTTTTAAGCAATTTTTTTTAAAAAAATTTCTAGATATACCTAACATAAATACACTTAAAAAGTATAATTTAAGTGAAAAATATTTAAAAAATGGACTAAATTCTTCCATATATTTTTTTAAAAAATATTTTTGTGTATTTACTTATTTTTTAAAATATTTTTTTACAAATATTTTAATTTTTTTTAGATATATCTAACTAAGGTGCATCTAAAAAAGTTTTAAAAAAAATGCTTAAAATTTTAAAAATATTCACAAAAAACAAAAAAACAAAAAACAAAAAACCTAATTTTCAGAAAACTAAATTCAGAAAATTGAAACCAAACATATTGAATATTTTTTAGAAAATTTAACTTCTTTAATTATTATACTTAAAAAATATTAATTTTTTAAAATATCCTTTGATAATATATTTTTTTTTAAGAATATCAATTATCATAATTGTATTTTTTATGTTGTTAATGAATTTTTTTTTTTTAAAAACAAAAAAAAAAGCAAAACAGGAAATCATATTATTTTAGTCCTTCATTTTTGAAAAGGGACTAATATTTTTGAATAATAAAAAATATAATAAATGGCTGATATTTTGGAACGGAAGGAATATAAAAATTGATACAGGGGAATAATAGTAGAATAGAGTGGTAATAAGAAAAAAAAATATATTTTAATAATTAATATATCATATGCTTTCTAATGATTTGTAATTTTTTTTTACTGTATCACTATACACTTAGGCCTCGTTTGGAAACAGACTATTTTAGTATTTTTTTTATTTTTTTTACAAAAAGATGTACAAAAAGTAAATAGAAAAGAAAATCTTTAAATTTTTTTATATAATTTGTTGAATTTTTAACTTTTTTTAATGATTTTTTTACTTTTAAATTAAAATATAATGTTGTCAAACGAGACCTTATTTTCCTTTATATCATACATAAAAAGGACTCCCACCAATATGAAAGGACTTGCGCCCCTTGCAATGCTTAATTGTATGTCATTTCAAGGTAAGCATTGTTTGGAAAAATTATTGCAAGTAAGAGCATCTCCGATGGTTTGCCATTGGAGTTGCCAAAATTATAATATAGCAACTTTGAGGAAAAAGGGGTTGTCCAATGATGAGATATAACAACTCTTAAAAATGGCAAATGTAACGCCCTCAAAATATAACATAAAACCCATCAATATAGACATGCATTGACATATACAAAAGACCAACCTTCTTCTATTCATCAGAGTATTCCATTACAAATATATTACATGTTAACAACTAAAGCAATTACCCTACAGGCTTACAGTTTTCCAAGTTAACACTTGGTACACAAAAGAAGAGTACTAACTCTATACAAGATAAGCCATTGGCTTGATATACATGTAATACAAACAAAATAACCAAAAGAAAGTCTTCAACTTTCATATCCATCCAAGCTAAGTCCTTAGAGGTGGCATGCTATCTGTACCTGAAAATGATGTCCCATATAGGGTGAGCCAACACCTAGTAGAGATATGCTAAACACAGTATGAGCAATAACTAAGACATTGGTAATTGATAAATGTTTAATTCCCATAAATCAATTCACAATCACTGGGTTCATGTTTCATTTCATTTTCCGTTTCTCATCCTTCAATAGATAAACATATTAGTTGTATCAACATCTCGACAGATAAGCATACAAGCTGTATCCACATTTCAACAGATAGGCATATTAGCTATATCAACACTTCCAAAGATCAGCATATGAGCTGTATCAACACTTCCATAGATAAGCATATTAGCTATATCAGCACGTTAACTGACAAGCATATGAGCTGTATCAGTGGAGTCCATCCCCTATCTCCTCCTAAGCAACATCCGGTATAGAGGTCCATCCCCTATCTTCCCCTAAACCGTGGAGTACATCCTCTATCTCCTCCCACACACACACATAGTGTATATATACATAGGTCATATACTCAATCAACTAATACATAACGTTAATGTATTATATCAGCCGTCATACTCTATGACACTTCAAATTGATTAGTTTTAGTTTACCTAATCATCATGCATTGTCTACAACAATCAAAACTACCCTCCACCGGTAGTCCAAGCAATTATTTCTAAACAGATAATAAAAGTTTCAACAGATAAAATATCAATGTTTTCAATAGTGAGCAATTAATAAATCAAACTCCACCGTTTTACAATATAATGAGTCAATTTCATTATTCCTAACTGAACTCCAAATACCAACCCATTTCCCAGATTAATTATACCAATTAATCTATACAACAAATTAGGGTTTTCTACCCGTTTTTCCAATATTAACCCCATGGTCCAAATATCAACAACCAATACCCAAATCATCATTTTGAGACCCAAAATACAAGTTTAAGAATCAAAATAACAAACCCTCTATTATAACATTTTGAAACCCTAAGTCCCAAAATCAACCAACTTCAACACTTTATCAAAACAACCAAAAATCTATGTCAAAGATCATAATAGTGAGTAGGAATCCCTACCTCAAAAGTTGACACCCAAGGAAGAAGATGACGAAAACAAAGTTGCTCCAAATCACAAGTTTTACGGATCAAAAGGTAGCCCTCGACGATCAACACTTTATTTGTAAAGACCAAAGATGAGCAAATCACTCCTACTAGATCAATACCTAGAGAGAATGTAGAGTTCTAGACTGAGAAGCTCAACAATGGTGTTTTTGGAAAAGTAGGAGAGAGAAGAGAATGTGAAAAAGTGATTTAAAATGTCAAAACACGGAGCTTTAAACCAGTCTCCCCGCTCGAGCGTCACTCACAGACCCCCGCTCGAGCGTCCAATCTGCCGTTCGAGCGGTGAATACGCACTTCCAGTACTTTTGCAGAACCAGGTCCCCGCTCGAGCGTTAAACTCTCCACTCGAGCGTAACACACAAACTCCCGGTCGAGCGTTCAAACCACCGCTCGAGCGTACAACACTACAGAGGAGATACTGGATGGTTGGTTTTCTAGCTCGAACGTCAAAACCCTCGCTCGAGCGGACAAGCTACAACAAAGGTCCCGCTCGAGCGCCTCAAGCGGACAGGCCAAAATCTGGGCATCTAGTCTTGGTTCCTAAGCTCAACCAACCTGTTTCAAACCTGCCCAACACAACCCAAGACTCAAATACAAAGAGTAGAGGATTCAAACAAGGTATACACAACCACCTCCACGGAACCTAAGTCTGGATACAACAAATATAGCAAGGGAATACCAGGATCGCTATAACCTCCCTCCCTTAAAGAATTTCGTCCCCGAAATTAAACACAAGTTTTTAAAAACAAGTTTTCTCCATTCCAACAATATTACAACATAATATTAAGCCTTCCGACCCATTACCGGTCAATTCCATCTCTTTTCAAGAGGCATTTCACATTATACAAAATAACCTGCATTATCAACATGCATTCCTTGAAATTTACCAATTTCAACTCATTTTTTACAATTTCATAATACATGCAACATTAATATTATGCTTGCATTTTCACAATATACTTAACATGCACAATGTTAACACAACTTCCATTAACCAAAACATTGACAATGTTTTACAACTTAAGACATATACAATGCTCTTAAAGTTCAACATTATTATAAAATTCATTACATGATTACACATCAACAAAGATGTCCGGATATTTCTCACGGACTTCCAACTCACATTCCCAGGTGGCCTCCTCCACTCCATGATGCTTCCACAAAACCTTTACCAAGGGAATGGTCTTGCCTCGCAAGACTTGATCCCGTCTATCCAAGACCCGAACCGGTCTCTCCTCATACGAGGCATCCTCATCTACCTCCAAATCGGTCCAATCCAGCACGTGGGATGGATCCGGTTCGTACTTCTGAAGCATACTAACATGAAACACGTCATGAACCCCGGACAACTGTGGTGGCAAAGCCAAACGATAAGCAACTTCCCCAATCCTCTCAAGGATCTCAAAGGGACCGATAAATCGAGGGGATAGCTTCCCACTCTTCCCGAATCTCATTAAACCTCGCCTCGGTGATATTTTCAAGAAAACATGATCACCTACCTCAAACGCCAAAGGCCTCCTTCTACGGTCGGCATAACTCTTTTGGCGACTTTGGGCTGTAGCAAGCCTCCTACGGATAAGCTCAACTTTCTCCATCGTTTCCCTAATCAACTCCGGACCCAACAAAGGTGCATCACCCACCTCGGCCCAACAAACTGGAGATCTACACGGTCAGCCATACAAGGCCTCAAACGGTGCCATACCGATACTAGACTGGAAACTGTTGTTGTAGGCAAACTCCACCAAGGGCAAGTGCCTCTCCCACGTCCCACTAAAGTCAAGGACACAACCCCGAAGCATATCCTCAAGAATCTAAATAGTATGCTTGGACTGCCCGTCAGTCTGAGGATGATAAGCTGTACTAAAGGTTAACTTAGTGCCCAAGGCACTTTGCAAACTCTGCCACAACCTAGCAGTAAAACGAGGATCTCTATCTGAGACGATCGTCACTGGGACCCCGTGCAATCTCACTATGTCCCGAATATACAAGTCGGCGAGATGATCTACCGAATCTCTCACGCGCATGGGAATAAAGTGCGCCGACTTAGTCAACCGATCCACAACCACCCAAATAGCATCACTACCCCACTGAGTTCTCGGAAGACCTACAACGAAGTCCATAGTGACATGCTCTCACTTCCACTCGGCAATAGGCAAGGGCTGCACCAAACCCACTGGCCTCTGATGCTCGGCCTTCACTTTCTGACAAGTAAGGCACTTCGATACAAAAATAGCCACATCTCTCTTCATACCCCGCCACCAGAACTGGCGACCCAAATCTCGATACATCTTAGTGCCCCCCGGATGCACCGCAAGACGTGAATGGTGAAACTCTCTGAGTACTTCCTCTCGGCAAGACTCCGGTACAAACAAACGGTCTCGGTATCTCACACTCTGGTCGGGATACACCACCAAACCCTTCTCAACCTTCCCATTGGAGATCTTCTCTCGGAGAGATTCTACCTCAAGGTCACCTCTCTGTGCCTCTAACACTCGAGTCACAAGTGTAGGCAGTGCAACAACAGAAAACAAGGTCGCAGCCTCAACGGATTCGCCTAGAAGCAAATCAAACTCACCAAGTGCACCCAACATCCCCCACTCTCGGATGGCTATACAAGCTACATCACTAATGGATTTCCTACTAAGGGCATCGGCCACAACATTGGCCTTTCCCGGGTGATAGTGTAACTCGAAATCATAGTCCTCAATGAATTCCATCCACCTTCTCTGCCTCAAATTTAGGTCCCTCTGTGTAAACAGATACTTCAAACTCTTGTGGTCTGAAAACACCTCGAACTTCTCACCATATAGGTAGTGCCTCCAGATTTTCAAGGCAAAGATCATTGCTGCTAGCTCTAGGTCATGTGTAGGGTAATTCTTCTCGTGTATTTTCAACTGACGTGAACCATAAGCTACCACTTTTCCCTCTTGCATCAACACATAACCCAAACCCTCTCGTGAGGCATCACAATAAACTGCATAACCCAAACCTCTCTCCGGAATAATCAACACCGGAGCGATGGTCAATCTAACTTTCAACTCCTGGAACAACTTTTCACAAGTCTCACTCCACACAAACTTGACCCCTTTCCGTGTCAATCTAGTCAACGGTGATGCTAGCCTGGAGAAATCTTTCATAAACCAGCGGTAATACCCAGCTAATCCTAGAAAACTGCGGATCTCAAACACACTCTTAGGCTGTGCCCGGTCTTGCACTACCTCAATCTTGGATGTATCAACAGACACCTCTTCCCCGGATACCACATGGCCTAAGAACTTGACTTCTCCTAGCCAAAACTCACACTTCCCAAACTTGGCATACAGCCTATGGGCTCTAAGCAATTCAAGCACCACTCTCAAGTGTTCCTCATGCTCCTTCTCAGAAGGCGAATAGATAAGAATGCCGTCCACGAAAACGACCACAAATCGATCTAAGAATTCCCAGAAGATCCAGTTCATCAAATCCATAAAGACTGCTGGTGCATTGGTGAGCCCAAATGGCATCACCAGAAACTCATAATGGCCATACTGCGTACGGAATGCCGTCTTCGGAATATCCTCCTCTCTGACCCTCAACTGGTGGTAACCCGATCTCAAGTCTATCTTAGAGAAACAACAGGAACCCTTTAACTGGTCAAACAAATCATCTATACGGGGCATAGGGTACTTATAGCTATCCCGATTGCCCCTTTACTATTCAGTTGTATTCTGGACTCGATTCCATAGAGTTGGTGGTTGTATTTATCTTGTTATTGTCCTTTAAATCCATATGTTTGAGTTTTAGGATGTGTTGGGCTTGTTTCGAGCAGGTGGGTTGAGCCTTGGTCTAAAAGCTTGTTGCTAGGTTTTTGGTCTTTCCGCTCGAGTGGGTCTTGGAGTGCTCGAGCGAAGATTTCACACTCTCAGTATTTTGATGCCCTGTAAAACTTCTGCAGGTGCGTTATTTACGCTCGAGCGGGTAGCGCTTGAGCGGGATTGTTGGCACTCGAGCGGACAGTACATTTTTGGTGTAGGTTCTGGGAAAAGGAAACCTGTGCTTGAGCGGACTGGTTTCTCACGCTCGAGCGGATGAACTTTATTCTTGTGTCTTAGCGCTCGAGCGTATCCAGTTTTTTTGTTCTTGACGCTCGAGCGTTGTGTTTTCCGCTCGAGCAGACCTGTCGTATATCAGAGGGCAGCTGGGCATTTTTGAATCATTTTCTACACACTCTCTCTCTCTCTCTCTTACTTTCCAAAAAGTTATTTTGAGAGCCTCTCTCTCTAGAAGCTCCCTTCTCTCTAGGGTTTGATCTAGTTAGAGTGCTTCCCATCCCTTCGGCCTTTGTAAAAGTTATGTTGATCGTCGAGGGCTTTGTTTTAATCTGAAAAAAGTTGGGATTTGGAGCTCGTTGGGTTTTGGTCTTCATCTCTGTTTGAGCTCTAACTTCGAGGTGGGGATATCCTACTCCTCTTTATGAGCTTTGTCGTTAAATTTTAGTATTTTGATACATTGGGGGTTGTTGGGTAATTTTGAGAAAGTTTGGGCCTTTGTGTAATTTCACAAAAGTTAGGATTTTAAATATGTAAAACCTATGTGCATGTTTGGCATGGAGAAATGGAATTAATGTTGAAACATTGATGAAAATGAAACCTTAGGGTTGTAATGTTAATTAGGGAAAATGCCCTAATTACATTGATTAATTAATTTGTATAATTAATTGTGAGAAATGAGGAATTGAAATGAGAAAGTCGAGATTGGGAATGTATGGGATTAAAGGGTGTAGTTGATTCATTTATCGCTCACCAAGTTGAAATGTTAACTATTATATCCGTTGGATGCATTTATTTTCTGTTTAGAAATAATTGCTTTCGGCTACCGGTGAAGGGTAGTTTTGATTGTTGTAGACAATGCATGATGATTAGGCAAACTAAAACTAATCAATTGAATGTGTCATAGAGTATGACGGTTGAAAGAATACATTAACTTTATGTATTGATTGGTTATGTATACTACCGATGTGTATATATATGTTGTTTTGTGCAGGCGGTTTATTAGAAGAAAGGGGCTGGACCTTTAAACCAAATGGTTTATTGGAAGAAAGGGGCTGGACCTCTAAATCGGAAATTGATATAGCTCATATGCTTATCCTTTGAAGTGTTAATATAGCTCATATGCTTATCTTTTGAAGTGTTGATATAGCTCATATGCTTATCCTTTGAAGTGTTGATGTAGCTTGTGTGCTGATCTGTTGAAGTATTGATATAGCTTGTATGCTTATCTATTGTGAAATGGAAAAATGTTAAAGATGAGTTATTCTCTCATATAAGTTGTTTGGCTAGGTTCTGAACTATAGAATGAATTGAGAATTGGATAAGAAACGGAAAGTGAAATGTAACTTGGACATGATTGTCATGAAACTGTAACACGGTATAAGTGGGAATATAAGTGTAGACCATCTATTGAATGCTATTATTTTAGTCATTGTTTATAATTGGTTTAGTGTATTTCTACTGGGCTGTGGCTCACCCTATATGGGAATATCATTTCAGGTACAGGTAGCATACCACGTCCAAGGACATAGCTTGGGAGGTTAGAGGTGGACAGATCTTTTTGTTGTCTATTTTCTTTTGATGTATTACATGTAATTCAGGCCAAGGGCTTAATATGTATTTGAGTTAGCACTCTATTTTCTTGTAACCAAATGTTGACTTGGAAAGTTGTAAGCCCGTAGGGCATTTGCTTTGTTGTTAACATGTAATACTATTGTAAGAACTATTCTGATGAATAGAAGAATGTTGGTCTTTTGTATATCAATGCATCTCAATATTGGTGGGTTTATTGTATTATTTTGAGGGCGTTACAACTTGGTATCAGAGCGTACCGGGTTCGAATACTTCGGGTACATAGGGAGTGATTAGTATCACAATGAGTTTGTCTCGCTTGATTAGAGACTTAGATGTAATGTTATGTGCTTATGTGATAACATGTTTATGTGACTATTTGGGTATGGGATTTAGTTTCTGGGATGTTGATTGGATCCTTGGGTTTCTGTGAGTCTTGTTGGAAAGGCACTTGATCAATGCTGTTTCTAACCAGAACTCTAGTAACGCCTCGGGACTATCATTATCCAGAAATGAAAATCGTAAGTTCTTATGTGTTTATGTGCTTACGTGGAATGAATTACAGCTGTCCATCGTGTTAGGACGCTAGTGAAATAATTTTGGCACCGTTGTTGTTGTGCTAATACCTTTGTTGCTTTTACTAGGATGCCTAGACGAGGGAGTTTCGATTTCCCTCCCTCCACACGGGAGGAGTTGCGGAAACAGTTTGGGGAGTTACGCCAGGGTACTACACCTTTGGTGCAGTTTGAAGCATGGTTTGCGAATCTGTCAAGGTTTGCCCCGGAATTGGTGGAGACGGAGGAATTACGTTGTTCAGAGTTTGAGAGTAGGTTGTGTGATAGCATCCGGGAAAGAATCGCTGGGTCTTGGCATAGGAGTTATAGTGTGCTTGTTGAGGCGGCTGCTCATGTTGAGGCAGCGGTGCTAGCTATGGGACAAAATAAGGAAGAGCCCACGGTGATGGGTGTTGGCCGCGTTAGGGAGGAAGCCATTGCGGAGACTCCTACGGCTTATAGGTACTCTAGGCCCAGTAAGAGGTGGAGGCGAAAGTATAGTCAGTCCCAGGTTAAGTCCTTTTCTTCGTCTAGGGTTTCAGACTCTTTTGTTGGGAGGTCCAGAAAGGTTCAGGCATCGGACTAGCCTTAAAATAGGGAGTCTGTTAGTTGTTTCAAATGTGGTCAGTTGGGCCAGAAGGTTTCGGTGTGCCCACAGAGGAGGAGGGCAGGGTTGGCAGTCCGACCAGTAGCTGCACCACCTGAATCTCTTAGCCAGCCAAGTTTTGGGCTGATCGAATGCTCAGTGGGGAAGCAGTTGTTGGGGTCTCCATCAGCTCAGGCTTTAAACTAGTCTCGTGTTAGGGAGCCGCTTACTTGTTGGGTGTGTAATCAGCCGAGTCATTTCAGTCGTTTATGTACTTAGCCAGGGGCTTCTTTCGGGGTTTTACAATCTAGTCGGGTCTAGCCTTATTCGACTGGGCAGGGGCAGTACCGTTTTGGGGGATAGTCAGGCCAGATTTTGAGGGCCTCGGGTGGGTTGAGTTCCCAAGTCCCAGTTGGGGAAATTAGTAGTTGTTCCAGGTGTGGCCAGATGGGGCACATCAGTAGTTCTTGCCTGTGGCTAGTAAGCTCATAGGATATCTTAGGTCTGAAGATGACCAACTTTTGCGGTCCAGCGAGGGACGGTAGTTGTGGTAATACCAATGGGGTGGTTTTGTTTTGACTTATCCGTTTTGTAATCGGTGAATTATCATTTTGTAAGCATTGGGTTCTGTTGTGTAACCAATGTGTTTTGGAAATGTTAGAACGTCAAGGTTGTTTGCTTCTATATATATGTTTATATGGTTATGTGTGCCAATGCTTATCTATTTTCTTGAAATGGGCAGATTAGAGCATGTAGTGACTCTAAAAGTTCTATTGATGAAATAGGTTGTTATGAAACCATAAAATTTTTGGTAGTAATGCATTTATATGTGTGTGATTTGGTTTGAGAAAAATGAGGACTGAAGAACCATGTGTTCAAATTTGGAAGAATTATCGAGGGATGAGTATCCCAATTAGGACTATTGTGGGGCTAGAATAGTTATACTTGTCGGGTGTGCGGAAATCCATGGGTACTACCCATTTGATCTTATGTGTATGGTAGAGATTTAGGTCTTTTGTCGAGAGAACTCCTCGAGTGGATGTGAAGTGTGCGATTAATACTAGGTGTGGTATGTAATTAATAGGGTATTTTACGAGCGCATAGCTCATAATCTTGTCAGGATTAGACTTGTACCTTCGTGGTAGGTAACGTTGCCGAATTGGCATATGTACTAGTAGGTTGTTCGATTGAGAGAGTGTTAGCCCTTATATGAAAGTGTGGTTGTTGGCATCGGGGAGTGGTGTGTTGTAAGCAGCCGGTGCTATATCTCCGGTAGTAGTATATGGATATTTCCTAAGTTTTCGGGGTTCTTTATTATGATCAAATGCGATAGGTTTATACCTTAATACCGGGTAGGTCAGGTGATGCTGACGGTGGGATCGTTTGGGTGTATAACCCGTGGTTTGGGTGTGACTCGTGAGTCGAGTCACTGTGGTAAGGTCTTTGCGAAGAAAGGTTCGGGTTGATAATGAGAAGGTTGAGGACTTTTACTCCTCTGGAAATTTAGACTGGTGCTTCTTTGAAAGCTTAGTCGGCGACATGCGATAGTGTCGGGGTTGATCCATGGTGGTTGCCTAGTGGTAGTTTTGACTAGTGGTTTAGCAGGGAGGCCGAGCCTCTTGATGGTACTCTCGGGATGAGTGACAAGTAAGATGTGGGGTAACGAGTGGACCCTATGGGTTATTGAGGGATTCGGTGTGGGAGTAAGATGGCTTGCAAAATAAGGAGGTTTTGCCTAGTACGAGAGAATGTGTTAGATGTGATGGTTTCGAGAGTTGCGTGGTGTTGGCAAGGTTATGTGAGAATGTTCGAGGAAATGTGAGATTTGTATCTCGGGTTAGTGGGAATGGTACCTGTATATTGGTTCGTGTTTTGGGCCTTGCTAGTTAGTGAGTTCGTGGTGACCCCATCAGTTGTATAGGGGTAGTATTCGTATTGTGAGTGGTTATCAATTGTTGGGTTTGGGTTGTGAGTGGATGCTGGCAGCATTCTTTAAAGGAAGAACAATTTGTGTTCTAGAGTAATGAGTATAGCGTTGGTCAAAGTGGACCTTCATGTTTGGGTTGTTGTGATTGAGGTTGACCATGTCGGTCTTCGGTCAAGGTAGTAAGCAGGCTCGCTAGATAGCCATGGCGGGGGATGGTGATTCCCTTAGACGCAGTGTTGATGCGGTTCAATTTTAGGAGATCCGGTGAGATTCCAAAATTTGTGGTTTGTGTAGGGAACTCCGTGTTTGGGGTTAGTGGTTTGAGTGGCACATCGGTGTGTGGATTACTGAGTGTAGAGTTTACTGAGTCAGCTTGTCGGTATCGGGTTTTTGGGTTGGCATTGGTCACCTTGAGTTTAGTCTCGTTTGTTGTAGACTTTGTATGTTGATTAGGGAAGACTGAAACTAATCGAATATGTTTTGTCGTTGGATCTGACGGTTGGAATAATACATCTTATATGTGTATTGATTGATCATTGTGAATGATTGGCTTTTTATACATTATGTATGTATGATGTTTGGTTTGATATTGATACAGCACTAAAATGTGTATCATTTGTGTATTAAAGGGGGTATTGTTGAGATGAGATGTGCTCTCATTTGGTTATTGGCCAGGTCCTGAGCCGTATTTATGATCTTTTTAAGTAAAGGGAGGCGGAATGAAATTGCAAAACCATGAAAAAAAATTGTATGCCTTATGTGCTGTTAGTACTGTTGTTATTTCTATTAACTATCATTATAGAAATGTTATATTCTGTGTCAGTTGTGGCATCACTGTGTGACTGATGGTTGTGGATAGTGCTGTTTTGGAAAGAAATGGAAAACAAAATTTTCCCAGTGTTTGGGCCATCTAAGGGCGTTGTTGAAAAGTTGATTTAAATTCAAGGATTTTAAAGAATTCCAGATTAATCTTTTTGGCAAATAAACTGTGGATGACTCTGCGTTTTGGGTAACACCGTGTTTGTGAAAAATGTTTACAAAGCTTTTGAGTTTTCATACGGAAAATGCAAGATTTATTCTGGAACGTTAACATTAAAAATTTAAACATCTTTGAGAAATGTCTCTTGAACAAGAAAATGTTTTCTTATTATCTACTCTAAAGATTTGCTTTGGTCGTGTTGTTGAGTAGTGACTTAGCTTGAAGCACTAGTCGGTTGTTGGTGAATTGTTTCGGGAAAGGTTTGATTTTGTTGTGACGGTCACGTCTAGAATGTCGTCATTTGGAACGTGTTCCCTTGGTTAGTCTCTTCCTTGGTAAGAGTGGCTTGAAGGTTTGTAGTGAGAGTAGTTTCTTTCCTAGTACTCGGGTGTCGGTGTTGTGTGATTTGTTGGTCTTGTGTTTTGGCGTATCCTTAATTTCGGGGATGAAATTCTTTAAGGGGGGGAGGTTATAGCGATCCCGGTTGCCCCTTTACTGTTCAGTTGTATTCCGGACTCGATTCCGTAGAGTTGGTGGTTGTGTTTATCTTGTTATCGTCCTTTAAATCCATACGTTTGAGTTTTAGGATGTGTTGGGCTTGTTTCGAGCAGGTGGGTTGAGCCTTGGTCTAAAATCTTGTTGCTAGGTTTTTGGTCTTTCCGCTCGAGCGGGTCTTGGAGGGCTCGAGCGGAGATTTCACACTCTTAGTATTTTGATGCCCTGCAAAACTTCTGCATGTGCGTTATTCACGCTCGAGCGGGTTTCTTGCGCTCGAGCGGGTAGCGCTTGAGCGGGTAGCGCTCGAGCGGGATTGTTAGCGCTCGAGCGGACAGTACATTTTTGGTGTAGGTTCTGGGAAAGGAAAACCTGCGCTCGAGCGGACTGGTTTCTCACGCTCGAGCAGATGAACTTTATTCTTGTGTCTTGGCACTCGAGCGTACCTTCTTGCGCTCGAGCGTATCTAGTTTTTTTGTTCTTGACGCTCGAGCATTGTGTTTTCTGCTCGAGCGGACCTGTCGTATATCAGAGGGCAGCTGGGCATTTTTGAATCATTTTCTACACAATCTCTCTCTCTCTCTTACTTTCCAAAAAGTTATTTTGAGAGCCTCTCTCTCTAGAAGCTCCTTTCTCTCTAGGGTTTGATCTAGTTAGAGTGCTTCCCATCCCTTCGGCCTTTGTAAAAGTTGTGTTGATCGTCGAGGGCTTTGTTTTAATCTGAAAAAGTTGGGATTTGGAGCACGTTGGGTTTTGGTCTTCATCTTTGTTTGAGCTCTAACTTCGAGGTAGGGATATCCTACTCCTCTTTATGAGCTTTGTCGTTAAATTTTAGTATTTTGATACGTTGGGGGTTGTTGGGTAATTTTAAGAAAGTTTGGGCCTTTGTTTAATTTCACAAAAGTTGGGGTTTTAAATATGTAAAACCTATGTGCATGTTTGGCATGGAGAAATGGAATTAATGTTGAAACATTGATGAAAATGAAACCTTAGGGTTGTAATGTTAATTAGGGAAAATGCCCTAATTACATTGATTAATTAATTTGTATAATTAATTGTGAGAAATGAGGAATTGAAATGAGAAAGTTGAGATTGGGAATGTATGGGATTAAAGGGGGTAGTTGATTCATTTATCGCTCACTAAGTTGAAATGTTGACTATTATATCCATTGGATGCATTTATTTTCTGTTTAGAAATAATTGCTTTGGGCTACCGGTGGAGGGTAGTTTTGATTGTTGTAGACAATGCATGATGATTAGGCAAACTAAAACTAATCAATTGGATGTGTCATAGAGTATGATGGTTGAAAGTAGGGGTGTTCATGGATCCGAATCACCCGACAAATCCGAACCAAACCGTCCGAACCAACTCAAGTATGGGCGGTTTCGAAAATTTCACGGTTGACAGCGGTTTAAATTCAGAAAATTTGTTCAAATTTCGGTCGGATATCGGCTCCTTAGATAAAAAAATCATTTAAACCGATCCGACCGACTTATTATTATACAAGCTACACCTACAACTTTATATTTAAAATAGTGAGTTATGTTTCCAAAGTTTGACTATGTTCCAGCATTTACTTCCCCAAGACAAGCCTTTTATTATTTTATTCTGAATATTCAAACTTTATTATTTTTCCAAGACAAGCCTTTTATTATTTTATTCTAAATATTCAGACTTTATTATTGTATCCACTCCCTCTCTAACCTTTTTGTCTTCCCTCTCTTTCATTTCTCTCCCTCTCAACTCAACCTTTCATATCCCCCTCTCTCCCTTTCAAGTTTCAACCCCAGCTTCTCTCTCTCTCTCTCTCTCTCTCTCTCTCTCTCTCTCTCGTCTCCCCCTTTTTCTCTTTCAATTTATTTATATGTATAAGTGCAGTGGGTTACACAGCAGATAGTGGAGTCTTTGATCTAAGCCATCATGTCCGTCTTTATCTCTCTCACCCTCTCATCTACCCTCCTCTTCTCTCTTAAGTTTGAGATGTACCACACCCAAAACCCAGAAGCCATTGAACCCTTTCTCTCTCTTACAGTTTCATCTCTCTCTCTCTCTAATCTACCAATGGAACCTAAAAGCCATCATCAACTTCGAGTCTTTGATCTACCGAAATCTAAACCCTTTTGGCGGAAGATCAAGAATCGGACATAGCGGTGATGTATAGTAGAGATAACGGTGAGATTGTGTCATGGTAGAAAGATTTTCTTCTCTCTATTTTCAATTTTTACTTCATTCTTTCTAGTGTGTGTGAGAGAGAGTTTGTTATCTCTGAGATTTGTATAATATGCTACTGTGATTGTGTTATGTTGCATATATGTATGTTTCTGTGATTTGTGTGAGAAAAGAGGGGACAAAAGCCATGGAATTGAAGCAATGAATGGAAGATTAGCCGACCGAAAACCGCCCGCTAAACCGAGCACCCGATGTGTATGGTTTCGAGCAATATTTGGGTCGAAATTGGATGACCACTTCTGTAAACCGACGAGGTCAGTTCGAGTGACGGTTCAGTGGTAAAACCGACTCGATTCGACCCGTGAACAGCCCTAGTTGAAAGAATACATTAACTTTATGTATTGATTGGTTATGTATACTACCGATGTGTATATATATATGTTGTTTTGTGCAGGTGGTTTATTAGAAGAAAGGGGCTGGACCTTTAAACCAAATGGTTTATTGGAAGAAAGGGGCTGGACCTCTAAACCAAACGGTTTATTGGAAGAAAGGGGCTGGACCTCTAAACCGGAAATTGATATAGCTCATATGCTTATCCTTTGAAGTGTTGATATAGCTCATATGCTTATTTTTTGAAGTGTTGATATAGCTCATATGCTTATCCTTTGAAGTGTTGATGTAGCTTGTGTGTTGATCTGTTGAAGTATTGATATAGCTTGTATGCTTATCTATTGTGAAATAGAAAAATGTTAAAGATGAGTTATTGTCTCATATAAGTTGTTTGGCTAGGTTCTGAACTATGGAATGAATTGAGAATTGGATAAGAAACGGAAAGTGAAATGTAACTTGGAAATGATTGTTATGAAACTGTAACATGGTATAAGTGGGAATATAAGTGTGGACCATCTATTGAATGCTATTATTTTAGTCATTGTTTATAATTGGTTTAGTGTATTTCTACTGGGCTGTGGCTCACCCTATATGGGAATATCATTTAAGGTACAGGTAGCATGCCACCTCCAAGGACATAGCTTGGGAGACTAGAGGCAGACAGATCTTTTTGTTGTCTATTTTCTTTTGATGTATTATATGTAATTCAGGCCAAGGGCTTAATATGTATTTGAGTTAGCACTCTATTTTCTTGTAACCAAGTGTTGACTTGGAAAGTTGTAAGCCCGTAGGGCATTTGCTTTGTTGTTAACATGTAATACTATTGTAAGAACTATTCTGATGAATAGAAGAATGTTGGTTTTTTGTATATCAATGCATTTCAATATTGGTGGGTTTATTGTATTATTTTGAGGGCGTTCCAGTACTTATTCTTAATTGTAGCCCGATTCAACTTTCGGTAATCGATACACAATCTCAAGGCGCCATCTTTCTTTTTAGCAAAGAGGGTCGGTGCTCCCTACGGCGAAACACTAGGGCGAATAAATCCCTTATCTAGCAATTCCTGGAGCTGAATCTTCAACTCACTCAACTCGGTTGGGGCAAAACGATAAGGTTCCATAGAAATCGGCACCGTGCCAGGCACTAAATCAATGGAGAATTCTATCTCTTGGTGAGGCGGCAAACTAATGAGATCCTCGAGAAAAACATCCGAATACTCACAAACCACCCTCGACAATACAATCTGAGTCTCATCAAACTCACCACTCAAGAAGTTAGCAAGTAGACCACTAAGCTCACTCCGCCCTCGCGGATCATACATCGGTGGCAACACACTACTAACCCGATCCCCCAAGAAATGGAAACACTCCCCGCTCAAGGTACAAACTGTAACCCTCTGGCGGTAGCAATCAATAACAGCCCGGTACGGCGATAGCCAATCCATACCCAAAATAACATCAAAACCCTTCATGGGCATAACAAAAAATGGAAAAGGAAGCCTACGGTCGGCGACCTCTATATCACAACCTCTACATCCATCTTTCAAAATCAATTCGCCCCCAACAGGCGATACAACACATATAGGAGATGCTAATAATGCCAACTCCAACTCCAACACAGATGCAAATGCAGCAGACACAAAAGAATGGGATGCACCCGTATCAATCAATACACTAGCAACCGAGTTGCAAAACAGAAAGGTACCTCTCACTACTGATGGAGCCGGTACTAGGTCCTACGCGGTAACAGCATACACGCGCCCTGTAGGCCCCTGATCCACCTGCTCACCTCTAGGAGCATAAGACTGCTGCACAGACTAGGATGATGAAGCTCCCGGGTTGGCCCTCAAGGCCTGCACAGACTGAGCTGGCTGATAACTCTGTGTCTGCCTAGACCCAGACGCTCCTGAAGTGGCACTCAACTGTGGGCAAAACCTCTTCAGGTGCCCAGGCTGACCACACTGATAGCAAGACAAAGGCTGGCCCCTGCCCTGACTCTGGCCTTGAGGTCTAGCTGAAGAAGAAGCAGCTCGCTGACCCCCTCCCTTCTGCGGGCACACCGAAGACTTGTGACCCAGCTGGCCACATGCAAAACAAGTCAAGCCTCCCTGACTACCTCTCCCAGAACCTGCACTTGGCACTGGAAAGGTCGATCAAGGCAAACCCCCTTGAGACTGCTGAGGGTTGAAACCCCTCTGTCTCCTGCCATCACCCTGGCCCTCTTGGCTCCTCTTGGAGCCGCTATGCTTCTCCTCATCCTTCTCCTGTATCATAATTTCCATATGAGCTGCAGTATCAACCAAACATCTGTACTCCCGAATAAACGATCCTCCAACCCTCAACTTGAGCCCACGCCTCAATTTTCGCACAAATTCAAAGCAACGGCGTTCTTCGGACGCCACAAGTTCAGGTGCAAACCTGGACAGACTAGTAAAAGTAGCCTCAAACTCGGCCACTGATGAACCCTGCTGTTTAAGCAGACAAAACTGATCCCTCAGCTTCTCTCTAGCAGCTGAAGACAAGAACTTCTCCTGGAAGGTAGTCACAAAAGCCTCCCATGCACCACCCACATTGCCTTTCTTGTACTTCCACCATTGACCCGCATCTCCCTTCAATTGGAAGGATGCCAAGGTCACTTTTAAACCCCCATCCTCGATGCCAAGCATCTTGAACATCTTCTCCATCTGTTCCAGCCACTCGTCAGCCTTAAGTGGCTCTTTTGGATCTCCAACAAATTCGTCCGGGTTAGACCGGAAAAATTCCCTCTTCAAGAAAGAAGGCCCTGCCTCTGTAACCTGATGCTCAGCTCTGAGAATACCCAAAGCTCCCACTATCTCTCGGGCCAAGGCACCCATAGCCTGCTGACCCACTGGCTCGGCCACATTGGCCTGACCAACTCCCTCCTGCATTGCCGGAACATCATCCAGTAAAGGCACCTCCTACCTCCTAGGCCTACCGCGCCTACCACCTCATCCTGACATCCTATTAAAGGTAATAAAGACATTAGCACATTCATAAATGTGTTGAAACTAAACACCCACGTCCTTATGCATGGACAACTGTAATTCACTCCACATAAGCACATTAACACGTAAGCACTTACGAATTTCATTCCCGGATAATGACAGTCCCAAGGCGTTACTAGAGTTCCAGTTAGAAACAGCATTGATCAAGTGCTTTTCCAACAGGACGCACAGGAACCCAAGGATCCAATCGATATCCCATAAATCAAATCCCATACCCATATAATCACATAAGCATGTAACATTACGTCTAAGTCTCTCAATAAGCGAGACAAACCCATTGTGATACTAATCACTTCCCACGTACCCAAAGTATTCGAACCCGGTACGCTCTGATACCAAATTGTAACGCCCTCAAAATATAACATAAAACCCATCAATATAGACATGCATTGACATATACAAAAGACCAACCTTCTTCTATTCATCGGAGTATTCCATTACAAATGTATTACATGTTAACAACTAAAGCAATTGCCCTACAGGCTTACAGCTTTCCAAGTTAACACTTAGTACACAAAAGAAGAGTACTAACTCTATACAAGATAAGCCCTTGGCTTGATATACATGTAATACAAACAAAATAACCAAAAGAAAGTCTTCAACTTTTATATCCATCCAAGCTAAGTCCTTGGAGGTGACATGCTACCTGTACCTGAAAATGATGTCCCATATAGGGTGAGCCAACGCCTAGTAGAGATATGCTAAACACAGTATGAGCAATAACTACGACTTTGGTAATTGATAAATGTTTAAATCCCATAAATCAATTCACAATCACTGGGTTCATGTTTCATTTCGTTTTCCGTTTCTCATCCTTGAATAGATAAACATACTAGTTGCATCAACATCTCGACAGATAAGCATACAAGCTGTATCCACATTTCAACAGATAGGCATATTAGCTATATCAACACTTCCAAAGATAAGCATATGAGCTATATCAACACTTCCATAGATAAGCATATTAGCTATATCAACACGATAACTGACAAGCATATGAGCTGTATCAGTGGAGTCCATCCCCTATCTCCTCCCAAGCAACATTCGATTTAGAGGTCCATCCCCTATCTTTCCCTAAACCGTGGAGTACATCCCCTATCTCCTCCCACACACACACATAGCGTATATACACATAGGTCATATACTCAATCAACCAATACATAACGTTAATGTATTCTATCAGCCGTCATACTCTATGACACTTCCAATTGATTAGTTTTAGTTTACCTAATCATCATGCATTGTCTACAACAATCAAAACTACCCTCCACCGGTAGTCCAAGCAATTATTTCTAAACAGATAATAAAAGCTTCAACAGATAAAATATCAATGTTTTCAATAGTGAGCAATTAATAAATCAAACTCCACCGTTTTACAATATAATGAGTCAATTTCATTATTCCCAACTTAACTCCAAATATCAACCCATTTCCCAGATTAATTATACCAATTAATCTATACAACAAATTAGGGTTTTCTACCCCTTTTTCCAATATTAACCCTATGGTCCAAATATCAACAACCAACACCCAAATCATCATTTTGAGACCCAAAATACAAGTTTAAGAATCAAAATAACAAACCCTCTATTATAACATTTTGAAACCCTAAGTCCCAAAATCAACCAACTTTAACACTTTATCAAAACAACCAAAAATCTATGTCAAAGATCATAATAGTGAGTAGGAATCCCTACCTCAAAAGTTGACACCCAAGGAAGAAGATGACGAAAACAAAGTTGCTTAAAATCACAAGTTTTACGAATTAAAAGGTAACCCTCGACGATCAACACTTTATTTGTAAAGGCCAAAGATGAGCAAATCACTCTACTAGATCAATACCTAGAGAGAAGGTAGAGTTCTAGAGTGAGAAGCTCAACAATGGTGTTTTTGGAAAAGTAGGAGAGAGAAGAGAATGTGAAAAAGTGATTTAAAACCCTCGCTCGAGCGTACAACACTACAGAGGAGTTACTGGATGGTTGGTTTTCCAGCTCGAGCATCAAAACCCTCGCTCGAGCGGACAAGCTACAACAAAGGTCCCGCTCGAGCACCAAAAGCTCCGCTCGAGCGGACAGGCCAAAATCTGGGCATCTAGTCTTGGTTCCTATGCTCAACCAACCTGTTTCAAACCTACCCAACACAACCCAAGACTCAAATACAAAGAGTAGATGATTCAAACAAGGTATACACAACCACCTCCACGGAACCTAAGTCCAGATACAACAAATACATCAAAGGAATACCGGGATTGCTATAGCAAATGCCAAAGTTGTTGCAAATGCCAAAGTTGTTGCCAAGTTTGACAACAACTTTGGCAAATCCCAAATTTGCTATCCAAAACCAACTGATTTTCTTTATTCCTTTCTTCACTTTCTCCCTTTGTCATCATTTTCCTAGAATAAACTCAAACAAAAATGGATCAATAATTTCATTTTGTGAAATTCATGAAATTTGTTTTAAACAAAACTCATCAATTTGTTTAAACAGTGTTGGCAATTGACATTTGGAAAAAAAAAATCTACAATTTTTTTTTTAAACAGAATTTCTCTAAAACAACAACATTCCAGCAAATCTCAAAGAAATCTCAAGTAATCTCAAGCAATAATCAATAAATCTGAAGTTGAGTTTAAACAATAAATACCTGGATTTAAAAAAATAGGTTGAAGCTCAGTGCAGTTGCTTCAACTTCATCTTCTTCGTTTTCATATTCTTCTTTAAGTGATTTCAAGGGTTTCGGTTTCTCACAGACAAATCGAAGATAAAGGTTTAGGGTATCTTACAGACAAATTAAAGATAAAGGTTTACGGTTTCTCACAGGCAAATCGAAGATAAGGTTTAGGGTTTCAGTTTCTCACAGTTCTGCGATCCGAAGAAGGGGTGGATGAGACTATTGTCATCGACTGATCTTCACTGAGGGTCATTGATTTCTCTCTCTGTCTGTCTGTCTCTCTGGTCTGAACATTCTAGAGTCAAGATGGACACACACACACACACACACACACACACACAGAGGGAGAGAGGGAGGGAGACAACCGGAGATCGATGATCGGTGATGAAGGTTCATTAGGAGTGAGAGAAAGGTTTAAGAGATAGATAGAGAGAGAGAGAGAGAGAGAGAGAGAGAGAGAGAGAAAGGCGATTGAAACAAAGAAATAACCAAGAGTTGATCTTAGAGAAACAAAGAGTTGTGAGATGGGATTGTGGTGGAGAAGAGGGTTGGATAAAGAAATTTGGGGTTTGAGTATTGGAGATCGACGGTGGGTGTGGTGGTGTAACAAGCCCGCGGGGGACCTTGCTACAGCTCGGACTCGATTTTTTCTCACGGTTCTTAATCTTGAACAAAAGAGTCCAAATCCGGCAAATCGTTTTGAGAAAACATATTTTTTTTTGAAAGAAGTGCCAAACATGGACTGCTTTGCCAGATACAGAGTCGCCACCTAAATATTTTATTTTTGGGAAATTTAGGAAACCCTGACTCGTTTGCCTAAGGCCACGTGTCCGTCATCACCAAAGTTGCCTCGGCTCGGGAACTTGGGTACGATTGGGGAAGGTCACTTCGTGAGCACCCCCGCTCGCCCGATCAAAGATTGGCCTCTACTAACCATGATATCTAGTTTTGAAAACTTTGTGTGCTCTTATTCTGGTTATTAGCCTAGATTTACTATGTGATACGCACAGCATACAAGTATAGACCGGGTTGCCTGAATTGGAACAAAACATTTCATGTTTATTTTTTGAAAGATGGTTTGCTACCCGCAGGTAGGCTTAAAATGCAGATTTTGCCACCTTCAGGTGGGCTTAGAAAACATGATTTTGCCACAATCTAGTAGGCTTAAAACTCACAGTCAATGATTTGTTCCAATCCAAATAACCCAACCTTCACCTACAGGCATTCAAGCAGGTATATCACGTAAGCACATAGCCTCATGGTAAGCATGCTATTCATGGCAGTCACTCACACGCATGCAAGAATGCTAAAGCATAAAAACTCACCGAGTACTCCAAGCCAAAACAGAAACTGATTAGAAATCCATGCATGATCCTAAGTATACAGAAATGCCTAATGCAACACATGCAAAGATGCAACTATAGCAGGCTCGGCTATTCTAAACATGGCATATGGAATGCTACAGCTAACACGTATTCAATTTGGAATTGAAATACAAATGCAGTTAGTATGATGCGCCGAGCCCGGTACATGGAAAACAGATGGATGAATGCAAAAATGCTATCATATTGTATGCTAATTGAAACATGCCCTAATCTAACCATCATAAGCTGGTAAATAAAAGGGAAGAAAGACGTGGGGTTGGAAGACATACATCACACTCACGCACACTTATTACAATTATGCCCTCGCGCAGAGGGTCCGAATAAATAATATACAGTCCCGAATAGTACAGCCCGAATAAATAATACAGTCCAAATATGTACAAAAATCCTAATTAGTTACCCAATTAACTAAGAAAACAATAAACTGGCATGCAAGCCAGGGATTGCCTTGATTCTTCTTCAGATGACGAATGATGCATATCCGGGTTGCCTTTGCGTGGAAATCCACTGTGATGCCCCAATTAGACTCTGTTTTGCAATAATTTTTGGAAAGCGCGCCAAGCCCCGGAAGATTGCTGATTCTTGATTTGCTGCAACAGAGAGCAGGAAAGGGGCATGGCAATGCATTTTCACGAATGTATGCATGCCTCGATCCTCGTGCCACCAATCACGCATCTCGATGCATGATGGCCGAGGAGTCGAATTGCACAACTCAATATGAAATGAATGCACAGGAAAACATAACAAGACCTAACTCCATCATGGATAATCCGGAGTGTCGGCAACTGGGAATTGAGACACGTTCCGTCACTCGAAGTACAAAACGCCCCTCGTTTCCCATGCTCGGTCTAACTCCTATCCCCAACATAATGCAATATGCATGACATGCATGAAATGCAACTAAGATACAACCTAACATGCAACATGCTATGGAATGGCATACACGATGCACGAGGTAACATGGCATACACAATGTGCTAACATACAACCTAGTACACACAATGCATAATGGACTTACACCAACACAAGTGGACCTCAGCCACACTCACATAGGAGGCCATTAGATAAAAATGAGGCACTCGAAATGCGTGCACACGTGCACGCAAACCGAGGACTAAACCTAGGGCACGAATGCCACTCTAACAAGACATGGCAAGACATGGAATTTGGCATACTAGCATGAAAATTTCAGTAGCAAAAAGTGATGCAAAACAGCCCCGAAACATGGCAAAATGACATCCGATGCATGGAATGAATCCCGAAACATAAAATTAGGTACATGGAATGACCTATGGCTATGCAATACAGGCATTATTTGAACATGAAGCGTGAAAATAGAATCAATACAGCCCCAAAACAAGCATATTTACAGTTTTAAGCAAGGCCAAACAGTGAACACAAATGGGGCTAAGCTAGCATGCAAAAATGGCCCCGAAAGCGAGATAATGAAGCAAGTAGCAGCTGCTGACCTCAAACAGAGAAGGGCCCTTCTATAATGTTGAAGAAGGGCCCAAAATATGGTATTTTACAGTTTACAACAAAACACAAAAACAAACAAAAGTATGGCTAAATTCTCATGCAAGAAATGGGCCAAAAGAGGGACAAAGAAGCAAGTGATGGTTTCTGGCCTCAAACAGATGAATGCCCTTCAACAATGTGGAAGAGGGGCCCAAAAAATGGCATTTTACAGTTGATGACCAAACCCAAAACAGTGCACAAGCATACTCAAAATACTATGCAAAATAAGGCCAAAAGAGAGCTATAACACAAGGAGGAACAAGGAAACTTCAAAAAGCAAAAGACACTTAATGAAACATGAATAGGGGGTCAAAATAAGGCCATTTACAGTTCGGACCAAAGCCCAAAAATACAAGCACAAGGGGCTAACAAATCATGCGAAAATGGGGCCAAAAGAGGGATACAAAGGCAAGTGACAAAAGGAGGCCCCAAACAGTGATGAGCCCTTCAACAATGTTGAATAAGGGATCAAAATAAACCACTTTACAGTTTATGACAGAGCTCAAAACAGTTTATAAATAGGCCTAAAATTCCATGCAAGAAAGAGGCATACAAGAGAGGTAAAGAAGCAAGTGCAAAAAGGAAGCCTCAAACAGTGAGAGGCCCTTAATAAAACATGCAAAATAGCTCAAAATAATGCTATTTTCAGTTAGGGTCGGAGCCCAAATATGCAAGCACAAAGAGCTAAGATATAGATCAAAAAAATGCACCAAAGAGGGAGAAGGAGACTTACCCTTGTAGACCAAGTCTTTGACAGCCTTTGGACCAAGAAATGTTGCCTCCTAAGCTCTGAAAAGATCCTCCAAGCTATTGGAATGGAGTGGTGGTGTGGTGCTAGGTGATGGTGTAGAAATGGTGTAAGGTTTAGGAGGTTTGGAGGGTTGAAGTGTAAAGAGAGAGAGCTCCAATACAAGAGGCTTAAACACAAAAATTTCTAACCCTTTGAAAGGGAGTTGGAGGGCCTGATATATAGGCAAGAAGGGTGGGAAATGAGGGGGAAAAATGGAGGGAAAAACAATTCAAGTTTCCCCCCAAAAGTGCACCCACCGGATACAAAATCTGGGGGGAAACAGAGGGTGTATCTGCACTGTACTTGATGTAAGGATTCTAGCCGGCTAGTTATTGAGGTTGCAGGTGGTCGACCGGCCCTCCCCATGGCCGGTCGGCCAAGGGTCAAAAGGTTCAAGAAAGATTAGTGGCCGGCCACCTCAGATTGGTGGCCTCCCATGTGTGCTCAACACAGCCATGTGGTCAAAAACTGGAGACAGTGAACCAGGAGAGAGAAAAGGCCACTTTTCAAAGGGGTTCAAAAGGTTCAAGTGCAATTACTGGCCGGCCATGTGATATTGGTGGCCTCCCAGGTGTCTACAACACAAATATGGGGTTTAGGTTCAAAGAAAATGGCCCAAGGGTGGTCAACATTGGCTTTGAAGTGAGAAAAACGGGCGACAGAGGGCGATGAAGGAATAAAACTGGTTATCAGAACAATTACTGGCCTCCCACCCCTCTATGACCTTTCTAACAATGAAAACGAGGCCTCCACCAAAAATGAACTAAAACCGATGCAAAATGAAGGTTCGGGTAAACGCTTGACCGAGGCCTCAAAATCGTTAGGCACACTGGCGGTGTTCGACCACGAAGTTGGTCTCTCGGACTACAGTGTCCCTCGAAAGGGAGTAAATAAGATGCATCCCAAAAACCGGAGCAAACGGAGATGGTTAAGCGGTCCCGAACCGAGGCACACGGCCGACGGCTCTGAAAGACCGAAAATCGGACTCCAAACAGGCAAAATGGCCTACGACCACAAGACGTAGCCTACGGCCACTGAGAGATGATCTACGAGACCTCTCCCTCCCTTCTGGAAAAGAAACAGAGAAAACCGAGCTTGGTTCGCAAACTGAGGCAAAGCATGAAAGAGTTCGGAAGTCCAGAGGCAAGGCTCGCAGCCGTGACTCTGAAACCTCTGAACGAGCACGATATGCAACATCACTGAGCGCTCAATCGGTGACGTCTGAGTCTTAAGGTCGGTCAAAAATGGGGTGTCTACAGTTGCCCGTCTTTGACAGAACTCGGAAGTCAAGAATTGACGGGAGTGAATGTCAAAGCCTAGAGACGACCCATTTTTGACAAGGCCGAAGACTTAGACAAACAGGTGAGATAGACAGAGATGTGCCCGCAGGCATGCCCGCAGGCAGGGGGCAAAATGCAAAATGGTATGCACAAGGCCAAATGTGACTTGATGATCATGCAAATGCAGCAAGCTGTAATGAAGCAAGTATTCGCAAATAGATGCAATAGTTTTAAGCAAGAATGCAAAGCAACAACTACATTTCATGCAGTTAGGGATGCAGAGAATTATTCAATTCTCGTCGCGTCTCACACGGAGAAGATACGATACCTACGCGATTAAATGCAGTCGCTTCGACTTCAAATGAACCGTACATACAATATCGTGCCTGCAAAAGAAAGAAACTCAACAAGCACAACATATCTAACAACATACATTCAATGTGATACTGAATGCAGGCAATCGCGGTGTCGACGGAAAAGTGCATCGTAATGCGGGGAGAAACGCGCGTGACAACGCGAGTTTAAGCACAGAGGCATGGTGATATCAAAGAGACGTGCATAACAATGCAAGTATGTGCATGAGAATGCAAGTTACGTGCATGATAATGCAGAACAAGCGTAAACCAGGATGTATGTTTGTCACAAAACGAGCAAGGAAATGCGCGTTTCGGCGAGGGCGACTCGATCGCGGCCTCCGGTTCACCTCCTGGAGAGGTTACAACATGTTCAAAGGGATATATCTCACTTTCGATGAGTAATGATGAGACACGCATCGGAAGTTGAAGCTGAGGTTCCGGCGGAGCGATTTCGCGACAGGAAGTGCACTTCTCTTGTACTTTTTCAGGTCCTGGGGACTCCAATCCTTCTCAAAATTTGCAGAGACCTTGGGGGGCATGTGGGGAACACCACCGGCCAGCTCCCTTCCCAAGGGGAGGCCACCGGCCAGGGGGAAGGTAAGGAGGTAGCCGGCCTGCCAAGAAAGGTGGCCGGCAGGCCACCTAGCCAAATTCGCGGGCAATTTTGTCATTTCACCCTCTTTTCTTTAAATCCACTCATCCAAACTCTTTGTGCTCACAAGTGCAGCTCCGAAAATACTTCCTCTACCTTCCCAAACCATTTTCTCTCTCAGATCTGTGCTCTATACGCATTTTCCAACGTCTCACGCAAGTTGTTTTCGCGAAATCTTTCAGTTTTAAGCACTTTAAACCGATTAAATTTTGATTTCGGGGCTTCTTTTCTCATTTTTGCCACTTGAGGTGAGTTTGTCTCAATATTTGGAAGATTTTCTCGGGAGTTGACTTTTGTTGAGTTTTTCATTTCCCGAGAGTTGACTTTTGTTGACTTTTTTCAATTTTGGCTCATTTTTGCCCCTTTTTGCAGATTTTCTGAGATGGTCGATCATTTTCCTCACAGTGGAGGTCCTCCGGACGTCGGGGGGGATCCTGATATCATGGCTCTGCCTCCGAGGGTTCGACCCTTCATACCCGAGAGGTACGACCCACCGGCACATATCCTCCCGCGGGCTGTTTTCTATCACTTCACCGATTTCGACGAGCGAGCACCCGGGGATCTCCTTCTGCGGGAGCCAGAGTATCACCTCTCCCATGAGGCACGAGAGGTGTTTACTTCGTTCTTACCTTTTCTGCAACATATTATGAATTTTTATGCATTCTGTTTGCATTTTGAACACACGGTTCAATCACTTGAGTTTCTGAACACTCAGCCCATAAATTGATTGTGAACGCACGGCACACACCGGTTGAGAATTGAACACACGGCCCAAGCACTGATTTTCTGAGCACACGGCCCGAACTAGAGGTGAACACGCAGCACATACTGATTTAGAGTTGAACACGCAGCCTAAACACCGATCCCCTGAACACACAGCCCAAATTGAACGTGAACACACAGCACACACTGATTGAGAGTTGAATACGCAGCCCAAACACTGATTTTCTGAACACACAGTCCGAATTAGAGGTGAACACGCAGCACACACTGATTGAGAGTAGAACACGCAGTCCAAATACTGATTTTCTGAACACACAGCTCAAATTGAAGGTGAACACGCAGCACACACTGATTGAGGGTTGAACACGCAGCCCAAACAATGATTTTCTGAACACACAGTCCGAATTGAAGGTGAACACGCAAAGACACATCGATTGAGAGTTGAACGCAGGCCCAAACACGATTTTCAGAACACACGATCAATTGAAGGTGGACATGCAAAGACACCTGCTTGATTGAGAGTAGAACACGCAAACCCAAACGATTTTACGAACACACAGTCCGAATTGAAGGTGAACACGCGACACACAATGATTGAGAGTTGAACACGCATTCAAACATCGATTTTACAGACACAGATCAATTGAAGGTGGACATGCAGCACACACTGATTGAGAGTTGAACATGCAGCCCAAACACTGATTTTCTGAACACACAGTCTGAATTGAAGGTGGACACGCAGTACACACTGATTGAGAGTTGAACACGCAGCCCAAATACTGATTTTCTGAACACATAGCTCAAATTGAAGGTGAACACGCAGCACACACTGATTGAGAGTTGAACACGCAGCCCAAACACTGATTTTCTGAACACACAGTCCGAATTGAAGGTGGACACGCAGCACACACTGATTGAGAGTTGAACACGCAGCCCAAACACTGATTTTCTGAACACACAGTCTGAATTGAAGGTGAACACGCAGCACACACTGATTTAGAGTTGAACATGCAGCCCAAACACTAATTTTCTGAACACAGTCAATTTGAAGTCGAATGAAAGACGACCGATGAACACGCGAACTCATTTACTTCATTTACTTCGACGCCTATTCATTCCTATTCATTCTTTTTGTTCATTTATTCATGTATTCATGTATTCATACGAATACGGCGACTTCTCGCCTTGTCTTGAGGATACTGGCCACCGTAGCTAGAGATTGCTACGCCGAGCTCCCGGAGGCTGTCCGGGATTTGGTTGATTTGGCAGGGTTTGGCCCCTTCTATACTGGGCTTTCTCGTTGTCCCGCCAGGAGGACGTTGATGGCTACCTTGGTAGAGAGATGGTGGGACACCACCAACTCCTTCCATTTTTCTTCCACGGGGGACTTGACTATGACCCCGCTTGACTTTGCCGTATTGACTGGCCTTGACGTGGGAGGTTGGCCTATCCCTTACGACGAGGACATGGGCCAGTGGGAGGCCGCTTGGATATATTTACTGGGGGCTTGCCCACCTGTTGATAGATCTTCGGGGAGAGTCCGATACACCTAGTTCTCTTCCCATTTTTGGAGGGTGGAGATGGAGCCCGGGACTCCTGAGGAGGCAGCACAGTATGCCCGTGGTTTTCTGATGTTCCTCTTTGGGACCACTTTGTTTGCCGACAGGGGGACCACTGTTGGGTTGTATCTGTTGAGCGCTTTGGTGGACCTATCACAGGTCAGACAGTATGATTGGGGTGGTGCCGGCTTGGCTACTCTTTACTGCTACATGAGTGCGACCTCCCGCGGACGGGGGGACTTACTTGGCGGCTATTGGAGAGCCTAGGAGGTACTTTCTGCCCTCTTGATTTACATTTCTGCTCCTCATTACTTGTACATTGCACACACGGCGCACTCTGCACTCTGTATTTTGCCCTCAGCACTTTGCATTTACATTCTGCACTGTTTCCCACAGTTATGGGTCTATGTGTACTTCCCGACATTAGCCCCGGAGTTGGTAGTAGAGGGGCCCCTCGTGACCCCGTTTTCACTTGTATTCGAGGGCCAGCACCGACAGAGACCTCGGGAGTCTCTCCTTTATCTACGGCAGTACTTCGACACGGTGCGGTCGATGGAGGTATTTCAGAACTCTCAGTCCTTTCTGTTTTCATCTTTGATTTGTCTTGTACTTTCCGATTTCTGATTGGTTTATGCATCAGTTATCCATGATTACATGGCGCCTGGTGCCCTTAGGTGAAGTCTCCAATTCGGTTTGAGGCGGGGTGCCTCCCAAGACAGATCTGCTGAAGGGCCAGTTGGTAGGACCTAGTTTCTGGGGGAGCGCTTCTTGCGTCAGGTGTGGGGCTATACTTCTCAAGACCCTCCCTCAGTACCCCCAGTTAGTATGCGGACTGCTGATAGGCTCTCTTCCCGAGATGTTATTGATGCTATGCTGGGTATTGATGCCTTACTTTATCTTGAGGAGGGGGATTATGCTACTTACCGTCACATATACCTGATGCCTCCATTGACGGGAGTCCGTACTCCGGCAATGAGGCCTGCTGGTATGCCATCTTCGAGCCAGGCTCAGGCTCGGGCTGCAGACGCTCCTTCCACTAGTAGGGTTGGTACATCCAGAGGTGGGGACAGATTTGTTCCCCCGATTCCCCCGACTTATCATCATCCTGGATGGCCGGATATGCCGACTGAGCTGATGGGGTGGCAATATGGGACTACCTCTCCGATTCCGATCCTGATAGAGCCTCCGATGCCTGGCCACCGATATGTCAGAGACCCCGAATCACTACCGGTACGTTTTACAGCTTTGATTCATTACTCAGATACTTGGACGTTCATCCCTTTACTGATACCCTTGCCTTTGCATTTGCAGCCCCCTATTGAGTACATGGATTAGGTGCTCGAGATGGCAGCCTCTCTTGAGGGGATGGTCCTACGGAGGGAGGCGCAGTTGTCCATCATGGGCTTCCAGGTACCCTTTAGTTTTCTAGCATTGTACTTCTGATAACATGCTGATTTTGGACATTTTACTGCATTAATAGGCTACTTGTGTAGAGCACATCTGACACACACCACCTTCATGCATTATTCCTGCGTACATCCACCCTGTGTAGCTTGCTTGCATCTGTATCTGATATGCATGTTTTGGTTGATGTATTCGAACTGCATTTTTCATTTTCAGATGCCTCCAGTATATGCTCAGCCGCAGGCCGGGCCACCTGGGCCTTCTCGGGGAGGTGGACCATCTGGGCCTTTTCGAGGAGCTGGGCCATCTAGGCCTTTTCGAGGAGCTGGGCCATCCAGGCCTTTTCGAGGAGCTCGAGGAGGGGGGTCGTCTCACAGACGTAGGGCACACATTATAGAGGCGGAGCCCGATGAGGATGAGGAGGAGGATGTTGCAGATCGTCAGTTAGAGACATCTGCTGACAGAGAGGAGGGCTTCGGTCTTGGTTCCGGGAGTGGAGGTGATGCTGAGGGGGACCTTGAGGACGACGACTCCGATTCAGATGATGGTGGTGATGGCACAGGGTCTCTTTCGCAGAAGAGGACGAAGAGGGCCTCTTATTCCTGCTCTTGAGAGCACAGATGCGGCTGTTCCCTGTTTTATTTACCTTTTTGCTAGTAGTTGTAGCACATTGTATATTATTAGGCAGTTTTATTTTTTGTAAAACTTGCACCCTTGTTTGTAAAATGTTGTAACAAACGCAGCATGATGGACTGAAACAGCTTTTGAAAAAGTGTTGCATTTTAAACTCTTAGCATCATATCGCATCATTTTGCACCGTAATGAGATTGAATGGAAATGTGTATTGTGCATTTGCCTAGTCAGGTAGTGAACCGACGCAACAACTTATCTTACTAAGATATAACAAAACCTTAGCAAGTTTACAACTCGATAAGCAAAACACAACAGTGTTGACAACTCAATAAACAAGACTCAAACAAATATTGCTTAAACAAAGAATAACAACTCAAAAACACGAAACACGACAGCTCGACAAACAACTCGATAAGCAAAACGACAACTCGATAAGCAAAACAACAACTCGATAAACTTAACTTAACAAAACAAAGTGTACTTCGGACGACCTGGGCAACGGAACGCATCCACAACAGAGGGAAATTGAGGCCTTCGACACACCCGTTGCATGGAAATGCTTGAAACTTCCTCCTGGAGGGTAAAACAGGACTGAAGAAACACATCAGAGCATGGCCGGCCACTTTTGTGAGCCGACCGGCCAGCTTTTTGTATGTGAGAGGAGAAATGTGGCCGACCTGCTAGAAAAGGTGGCCGGCCGGCCACTTATCTCGGCAGCCGCCAAATTTTTGACACGTGTCCCCCGAATAGTGTCCCATCCTCTTTAAAAGCCCCAACTTCGGGACTCATTCATTTCATCACTGCTTTGCACAAAAAATGGAGGCATTTCTCGTAGAAAATCTCACATCTTGGGTCTCTTCTTTAGATGGCTCGAAAAAGTTGAACTTCCGGGGTTTCGGCTTGAATGCACTATTCACGCTGAGTCGTACTCCGCTGCACCTTCCTTTCCTCCATGCCGCGGCAAGGTTCTGTAACCTAGTGACGCACGTCCTTAGCTTTGGCGGGCAAGAGGTATGTCCAACTTTTGAAGATTTCCAAGTTTTGATGGAATCTGAATGTCATGAAGAGATCTTACCCCAGTTCCGCTTTGGCCACGCCCAAGCTTTAGGGCGGATGTGTGGACTTACCGCGCATGATGCTCGGTCTCTGATCTATAATGGGGAACTGGATATCCTCGGTTTGATCCATCGTTTTCTAGTGCCAGTGACCGCGGCGACCACCATTGGCAAGGTTTCCGACAACATGCCCTCTGCTTGTGCATGCTATCTCACTTCCTGCTTGTCCCGGGCCTGGGTGGACCCAATATCCGTTTGATTGAAGTTGCTCAAGGCTTGAAGGAAGGGAAGAGCTGTATTGCTATGGCATTGGCCGAAACGCTGATGGGCTTGGACGCTTTCCACCGTCAGGAGACGACCAGATTTGCGGGGAGTCCACTACTGCTACAGGTAATGTTTCCCACCCAATCTCACATACGTATTTGCTCACATCACTCAGCCCTCAGGCTCAGTTTTTCTCACAAAACCCTTGTCTCCTTTGTTCTCTCGCCATACGTCTCTCTATTCTTTATTCTCTCATTTTTCATCCCTCCCCAGGTATGGTTGATGGATAAATTGCAGGTTGTGGACTCTTGCCCTGCCTACTCAGCCCGCGGCTACTTCTTTCGGCAACGCCTGGTTGATGCGCTTGATGAGGGATGGTGGTTCAACTGGATGTGCAATTTGTCTGCTGACCGCATTGCTTGGCGCTGTCCTTGGCTCAATCTTCCGGCAATGAGCTATAGCATGTTCCGGCAGACTGGGATCCAGTTGATTGGTCTGACCCACTGTGTGTTCTACTTTCCGTTCCGATTCTGCTTGATTCGGTCATGATCGGACTTGCCTTGAGGATTGAGTACCGGCATTGCTTTCGGTCCGGCGCCTGGCTTGCCCGACATGTTACAGCATGGAGGACTAGAGAGCTCCTGGCCCGAGCTCCCACTTTCTGTTGCACTTTGTCTGACGAGTGCTGGGACTGGCTCAATGAGGAGGCACAGGTCGGGCCCAGCTTGGCATCAGAGGCTTCGACCAGCTCTGGGAGGGGGCGTAGGGGCACCTGACTTATCTATGCCCCGAATTTATTTCTTTACCAGTACTTTCAAGTTTTCTTTATGATTGTGATAAAAAGCAACTTCAATAGTATGCAAGAGCAAGAGAACTCTGTATTGAAATCAATGAAATTGAAGGTTGTGGTACTGAAAATTTTCCGCTTTGGTCCAAAAATGGTCTTAGTTGTAAAAGATTAATTTGAACAAAGTCAACTTTTATTAAAACTTTTCAAAACTATTTTCGATATGGATCAGAACTGGATATGCCTGAGATCTATCACTGAGATGCACAACCCCGGATCCTAGCAACTGGAAAGTTGCCCCTAGTCTGAATAGTATTGCGGCACTGTGTGGCAACGGAAAGTTACCCCTAGTCTGAATAGCACTGTACCGGAGATTGCGATGAACGCTGATGGAAAAAGATGACTGAGATGATCAAAATGGACAAAGTTGATCGGGGAAAAGTTTATGGCTGAACTTCAGGATGAAGTTGCCTACGTATCCCAAAGATGGGAATCAAGCTTTACGTAGTTCAGGCCTGGGTTCACTCGGGTATTTTCACTCTCCTTTTACGCTCTAACTTTTGCCAAGGCCGCCCTTTGCGGGTTTTCAACCTTGCAAGCTCAGTTTTTGTGATTTCAAATTTTTCATGCTCTAAGTTTTGCCTAGGTCGCCCTTTCGGGTTTTCGGCCTAGCGAGCCTCTCAGGGGTAATATTTCTTCAACTTGTCCATATTGATCGGTTGTGAGAACTCCAAGCCATCTAGATCCATCAGAACCACAGCTCCACCTAACCAGATAGACTTAATGATGTAGGGACCAATCCAATTGGGTTTGAACTTGCCCCTTGGGTCGTGGATGGGAGCTCGGTTGTCCTTGAGCACCAAATCTCATTCTTTTAAATTCCTAGACTTAACCTTTTTGTTGAAAGCCCGAGCAATTCTACGTTAATAACCCTGAACATGGTATAGTGCTTTCAGTCTTCTCTCATCAAAGAGCATGAGTTCTTCAAATCTGCTCTGCTGCCAATCTGCCTCAGCTATTTGACACTCAGCCAATACTCGTAATAACGGGACCTCGATCTCAATAGGTAGAACGGCCTCCATCCCGTAAACCAATGAATACGGAGTCGCCCCAGTAGAAGTTCTGATTGAAGTCTGGTAGCCCCACAGAGCGAATGGCAATTTATCTGGCCAGTCCCGGTAGGTTTCCACCATCTTCTGCAATATGTGTTTGATGTTCTTGTTGGCGGCCTCAACTGCTCCATTGGTCTGCGGCCGGTATGTAGACGATTTATGAAAAGCCACATTGTATTTCTCTAACAAATCAATCACCTCCTTCTTGAAGTGGGAACCATTGTCTGAAATAATCTCGTTTGGGACTCCATAACGACAGATGATGTTGTTTCTGATAAACTTTGCGACATGCGAAGCCTTCAACACCGCATAAGATTAGGCCTCGACCTACTTTGTGAAATAATCTATCGCTACCAAGATGAACTCATGCCCATTCGACCCCTTCGGAGTGACAGCCCCGATCACATCAATTCCCCATACTGAAAATGGCCATGGCGAAGTCATGTTGTACAGCTTTGACGGCGGAATGTTCATGCGATTTGCATGAATTTGACATTTGTGGCATCGTCGAACAAAGCCGATACAGTCCTCCTCCATGGTGGACCAGTAGTAACCCTGTCTGAGGATCTTCCGTGCTAGCATTACTCCATTCTTGTGCGCACCACATTCTCCCCCGTGGATGGCTTCCATCAGACGCTTTGATTCTTCGGTATCGACACACAGCTTATGCATTCCCAGATGACCCCTTCTATACAGCTTACCCCCGCAGATGATGAACTGAACGGCCATTCTTCTGATTGCCCTCTTATCCTTGGCATTTACCCCTGGCGGGTATACTTCCTTCTCCAAGAAATTCCAAATGTCATAATACTAGGGGTTTTCGTCCTGAACTTCATCTATAGCAGCAATCGACTCGTAGGCAGATGCAAATTTCTGGTCAATGATGACTGGACGCATCCGGACTCCGAACGGGATGTCTATCATGGAAAATAGAGTTGCTAAAGAATCTGTGAACCTGTTGTTCTTTCTTAGTAGATGAGCAAAGTTTAGCTTTTCGAACCGAGGGATTAACAAATCCAAGGTCTGGTGATACATCATCATCTTTTCTTCCTTGACTTTCCAATCTCCTTTTGCTTGAGACAACAAGGTTCGAGTCCCCGATGACCTCCAATCGTCTTGCCCCTAGTTCCAGGGCTGCTTCTAGACCAGCAATGCATGCTTCATATTCTGCTTCGTTGTTCGAGACTTTGAATCGGAGTTTGAAGGCTAAATGGATACGGGCCTTGTCGGGTGCTATCAACAACACTCCTATTCCATATCCGTATTGATTTGACGCTCCGTCAAAGTACATCGTCCAAGTTTCGTCGTCGATATGCAAAATGGCCTCATCTGGGAATAAGTACTCGACTGCTTCACCCCCTTCCACTGGATGGTCGGCTAAGAACTCTGCCACTGCTCTTCCCTTGACTGACTTGCGTGTTACATACTTCAGATCAAATTCGGAGAGCAACAGCAACCAACGAGCTAGCCTACCCGTAAGTGCTGGTTTCTCGAAAAGATATTTAATGGGATCAAGTCGTGAAACCAACATTACAGAGTGAGCTAACAGGTAGTGCCGCAGCTTCCTGGTAGCCCATACCAAAGCTAAGCAAGCCTTCTCCAGCGGAGTGTAGCGGGTTTCGTACTCTAGCATCTTCTTGCTCAGATAGTAGATGGCTCTCTCCACCTTGTCCTCTGATTCTTGCGCAAGCATGCAGCCCATTGTAGTCTCAGTTACTGACAGATACAAAATCAATGGTTTCCTCGGTTCTGGCGGTGACAGCACGGGCGGGTTCTGTAAATATTCTTTAATCTGTTCAAATGCAGCTTGACATCGGCCGTCCCATTGGAACTTCTTTCCTTTCTTGAGGAGACCAAAAAGTGGTTCACAAGTCAAGGTTGATTTTGAGATAAACCGTCTTATGAATTGCACTTTACCCAGAAAGCCTCGCACCTCCCTTTCAGTCCTTGGTGGTGGCATTTCTAAGATGACCTTGATTTTGGAAGGGTCGACCTCGATGCCCCTTTATGTAATCAGAAAGCCCAGCATTTTTTCCGCTGTAACACCGAATGTACATTTCTGAGGATTTAGCCCCAACCGGAATTCTCTGATCCTTTGGAAGAACTTTTGCAAGGTGGTGTAGTGGCCCTCTCTTTCTTTGGACTTGACAATCATGTCATCCACGTACACCTCAACCTCTTTGTGGATCATGTCATGCAATATTGTGGTCGCGGCCCGTTGATAAGTAGCTCCAGCATTCTTCAACCCAAACGGCATTACTCTATAGCAGTACGTCCCCCATGGGGTGGTGAATGCAGTCTTTTCCCGGTCTTTAGGTGCCATCACTATTTGGTTGTATCCTGAGAAGCCATCCATGAATGAGAGCAAAGCATGCCCTGCTGTGAAATCCACCAACTCATCGATGTGCGGTAAGGGAAAATCATCCTTTGGACTAGCTTTGTTCAAATCCCTGAAATCCACACATACCCGGATTCTGCCATCCTTCTTCAGCACTGGAACAATGTTGGCCAACCATGTCGGGTATTCGGATACCAGCAGGAAGCCTGCGTCGATTTGTTTGGTGACCTCTTCCTTAATCTTGAGGGCCCAGTCCGGGCGGATCCTTCTGAGTTTCTGTTTGACAGGTCGGGCCTCGGGGTCAAGGGGGATCCGGTGCTGTACAATCTCAGGATCGATCCTAGGCATGTCTTCGTAGGACCACGCGAAAAGATCTTTGAAATCTTTTAATAAAGCGACTAAACGCTCGCGTTCCTCCGAAGACAACGTGGACCCGATCTGGACCAGCCGCGGGTCCTCCTCAGTACCAATATTCACGGTAGTGATTTCATCCATTAAGGGTTTAACAAATCTCTCCTGCTCCTGCTCAATTAAACGTTGCAAAATCGGAGGAATTTCATCCTCGTCGTTTTTCTCAAAGTTTTGAAAGTCTAAATTAATGCAATAAATCAAGGGCACAGAAAAGTACTCAGAAACCACAGTTACTTGATTCTCATTAAGCACATCCAAATCTTCCGAATTCTCGATTACAACAGACTCAAATAAGAAAGAAAAAGACGACCTGGACAAAACTGTGGTATCCAGGTTATCATCCCCAGGAGTACCAGACTCAGACTCAGTCGAGCTGGAACCTGATTCTGACTCACAAGACTCGGTGGAATCAGATTCCGGCTCACTACCTGACCCGGTGCTACTGGACAAAAATCCCTCATCGTATTGCCAAGTGAGAGAAGGTGCGATAGATGCATCCAAAATAGTTGCTGGCAGGCCCGCAGCCGTTTCATCCCCAATCATGGAAACCGAGAAGTTATCCCCCAAGCACTTATGGTCGATCGGAGGATCTGAAAGTAGACTTGCCAATGCTACCCCCATTTCAATTTCAGTACCTCGATCCCCGCTTCATCTTGCTCAACCTCGGTGATGGGTGCATTCGCTTCGACAACATCATCCCCGGATAGTTGCAGGTCGAAGAAGATCTCGAAACCTGGCACGCGCTTCTTCTCCGCATTTAGCCACGGCTCTAGGAAGCCACAAAATAGAAAGTCCTCCCCCTCCCGGACGAAGCGTCCGTTCAGGGTACCCTGAATGGGCCTATGCATTAATTCGAAAGGCTTTCCAGCCTGCTTTGCTCTGGCTCTTCTGGCCATTTCCTTACCCTTCCTTACCCAATCCTCTTTGGTGGGCAGATAACCCAAGCCAAAGGTATGAGGGTTGTGTGGCACTTCGGCCAATGTTGCGATGCCTTTCCGGCCGCTCCTTCCTAATCCCATCCCAGGGATGTGTTGTAGCTTGTTCATGAGGTAGACGGATTGAGCACTGACGTACACCCCCTCATTTACAGCCATAATATTCTGCACCACTCGAGCCTCAGCCAAAGTGAACCCCGATAAGAACACATCCTCCGTGCCATGCTCGATTTCTAGAACTGGTGTAGATACCTCCGGAGGTGAATGGATTGATGAGTTTCCGAAAACAATGGCTACTCCCTTTCCGTAGGGGTATTTCACCATCTGATGCAAAGTGGAAGAGACTGCCTTCACCTGGTGCAACCACAGCCACCCCATGAGTAGGTTGAAGGTTGCGGGAACGTCCAAGACATGGAATTCAATGTTGTGTTGTCCTGGACCAACCTGGGTCTGAATTTTGACAGTCCCCATCATTTCCTTGCTTGTATTATCATATGCTCTGATCACCTGAGTAGTCGGCACGAAGTCCGCGGGCTTCAACCTGATTGCATCTGCTCGTACAATTGACATTGATGGCGGACCCAGATCAACAAGTACCACCGGTATCCACTTGTCTCTACATTCCACGGAAACATAGAGGGTTTGTTATGATTTGTGCCCTCGCGGTAGTTCTTTGTCCGAAAAGGTTAATCTTGGGAACCTCCTCCGGAAATTTCAACCAGCTGCTCTGGTGTAGTATCTATAGAGAGTTTGGCCTTGTCCATGGCAGATAGGACAGCCTGTCTGTGCACTCGCGACGCCATAAGCAGTCCCCAGATGGAGATGTCTGCTTGTATCTTCTTCAATTGCTTAAGCACAGCTTCTTCTTCAATTTGTTTCTCCCTCTGTTTCTCGGCTTCCTTGTCTTTTCCAGATGCCTCAGGTTGGTCTAAGTGCGGGGGCTTGAAGTACCGCCCACTTCTTGTCATATGAGCGACCTCGTCGATATACCAGGTATCATCTGGTTGATTATTCCCCTAATCCTCATCTGTGTGGGCAAGACATAAATCATCGTCTTCCCACCACATTCCCTGGCGGCAATGACAAACACTGTCGACTCCGGTATGATCGTACTCAGACCTTGATCCATATGCATGACATTTTACGTTCCGTGCACACAAAGACTTTCGACCCCCACATGGGCCTTAGCTTTCCTGATTTTCTCGGAATCCTCAAATCTTTGTTGTTCCAACTGTGTCAGTACAGCTGGTTGTTCAATACATGACCCCCATATAGATACTAGGATCGTAAGACACGACCCCAGTTTGGATGAAGTTGATTCTGTTGGCAGGAGGAGCTTGGTTATGTGGTGGGAGAGGATTTTTTGTGACGTTGGGTTTGTCGGGAGACGCGATCACCTGCTTGTCAATAAGACCCTGGATCTCATGACGCAATCTAAAACAACGGTCGGTGTCATGACCGTGCTGTTGGTGATACGCGCAGTATTTTGCCGGGTCATGAGAGGGAGGGAGTGGATTTGGTAGTGGCCTCGGCTCTAGGGGCATCAAATGCTTCTTCCTGATTAATACCCCCAGAGCTTTGGACAGGGGCATATATAGGGATGTGAAGGTTCTTTGGCCTCTGGGCTGATATTTGGCGGTTTGGGTATTGCTTCCAGATGCGCCAGAGAAAGGCGTGGCTGCCATGGGTCTCGGAAGGGGAGGGGGAATGGTGGTGACCATGCTCACCTCTGAAGCTCGTGCAGTGGCAGCGCCACTCGGGCCTGCATTGTTGTTACGGTTGAAAGTCCTCCTAGGTTGCTCCCTATCCTGGTCGATCAGACTTTGCTTCATTGCATCCTCGATCTATACCCCCATCTCGTGTAAATCTGAGAAGGTGGGGAAGGGGAGTACAATCATCTTCTGCATCAATTTCGGTTGGAGATTGCGCACAATCATCCTGATTTGGTCTTTATCAGTGGGCCTCAAAGTCATCATCGATGCCTTCGCCCTCCATCGAGTTACAAAATCTGAGAAAGTCTCTTTGGGCTCCTGCCTCGTTGTTTCGAGATCACGAGTTGTAATCTCGATCTGGGTATTGTACGAGTACTATGCAACAAAGGCCTCGGCCATCTCATCCCAACTTCTTTTGACCTCATCCTCCAACTTCGCGTACTAGATAGCGGCCACACCCGACAGGGTTCGGCCGAACAGCGAAAGCTTTTGTGGTCGAGTTAGGCCCATTGGTCGCAGTATATCTGAGAATAACTGGAGGTGGACCATGGGATCCCCGGATCCGTCGAAACGATCAATCTGCGGCATCTTCAATCTGTCGGGAAATGTTACGGCCACGTCGGTATATCCATCCTCGATATCTGGAATAGCCTTTACTCCTTGTGATTTCTTGAAAAGTTTCTCAAGCTTGCTCAGTTTCAGAGCTGTATGGTCTATTTCGAACTCAAAGGGAGAGTTCGGGTGATTGGCAGGTGTATGGGTCTTGGACAGTTGAGGCGGAAGTGGGGGCAGAGCTGGCCCTGTTGGAAGGTTTGTGTCCTCTTGGATGTTCTGGACATTTGGCACGGTGTTCTGGGTGTTTGGCAGAGCATTCTGGACAGTAGGTGCCTGCTCGGGTAATGGAGCCCCTGGTGGAGGAGGAACTTGATGTGAAGCAGATGCCGCATTTTGCTGTTGCAGTCTAGTGATTAGCTCGGCCTGCTGGGCCATGATCGCGGCCTGCTGTTTGGAGAACTCCGCTTGACGGGCAGCGTCCTCCTACATTTGTCTCATGCTCTCCTGCATTTGGCACAACAGGGCTTCCATCCCTGATGTATTTTGCTGATCCATCCGACTGACTGGTATGTCTATTTCTATAGCAACAATTGAGACCTCAGCCCTACTGTCCTCTGATGGAGTAACCCACTGTCCTGGCAACCTCTATTCAGACACACTGCGCTTCTTTGGCCTTCTCCTGACAACGGGGGGTAAAGAATAGAACACTGGATGTCCGTCAACCAGATCCTCAGATCGATTAAGCCGACGACCTCTTGTCCAAAGTGCTTGGGGAATATCTACTGGGTCGGAAGCAATCGTGCTAAAACTGCCCCTAGCAAAAAGATAAATAAAGCGAAAAGGAAATAAATAACCAGATAAATGAACAGCATGACAGCTTAAAGTAAATACACAATACACAGTCGGGCATACAACACACGGTTGATAAGCTGAATACACACTGTTCCTCAAATACTGATCATCGCCCTCGAATCATCGTTTCAAAGACTGAATCCGATACCCGCAGATAACCGATTCTCAAACACTGATTGATGCCCGCAGGCCTGATGCCCAAACTCATAAACTGATACATGCATTTCCTGTAGAGACACACTCTAAAAGCACATAACAGATAAGTGAGAGCCAAAACACCCCTATGTTGGGGTAGGGTTTCCCTGTCCTATTTTGTCAGGAGCTAGGGTTTCACTATGCACGTAGCGGTTTCAAACAACCTACATTGGATAAGCAACCTGTCCTAGTTTGTAATGGTCACTATGGATCCGAATATGCACTAGGTCGAATGGTCAAAAAGGGTGCCCCGGTAAAACCGGGGTTTGTGTTCCCATACTGGCAGAGCCCACAACTGGTCAGCCTTATGGTCATGCCTTGACAAGACAAGCCTCCGGCAAACCGTTCAGGAATAGCAGATGGCAAACACGGTGTCCTAGGCACAACAATGCAAATGCAATGCAAAGAAACACACAAGTGTAATCAAAACAGGATATCATGAGTTCGAGTCAAGTTCTCTAAATCCCCAACGGAGTCGCTAGAAACTGTAACAAGCCCGCGGGGGACCTCGCTACAGCTCGGACTCGATTTTTTGTCACGGTTCTTAATCTTGAACCAAAGAGTCCAAATCCGGCAAATCGTTTTGAGAAAACAGATTTTTTTTTTTAAGAAGTGCCAAAGATGGACTGCTTTGCCAGATACAGAGTCGCCACCTAAATATTTTATTTTTGGGAAATTTAGGAAACCCTGACTCATTTGCCTAAGGCCACGTGTTCGTCATCACCAAAGTTGCCTCGGCTCGGGAACTTGGGTACGATTGGGAAAGGTCACTTTGTGAGCACCCCCGCTCGCCCGATCAAAGATTGGCCTCTACTAACCATGATATCTAGTTTTGAAAACTTTGTGTGCTCTTATTCTGGTTATTAGCCTAGATTTACTATGTGACGCGCACAACATACAAGTATAGACCGGGTTGCCTGAATTGGAACAAAACATTTCATGTTTATTTTTTGAAAGATGGTTTGCTACCCGCAGGTAGGCTTAAAATGCAGATTTGGCACCCTCAGGTGGGCTTAGAAAACATGATTTTGCCACTATCTAGTGGGCTTAAAACTCACAGTCAATGATTTGTTCCAATCCAAATAACCCAACCTTCACCCACAGGCATTCAAGCAGGTATATCACGTAAGCACATAGCCTCATGGTAAGCATGCTATTCATGGCAGTCACTCACACGCATGCAAGGATGCTAAAGCATAAAAACTCACCGAGTACTCCAAGCCAAAACAGAAATTGATTAGAAATCCATGCATGATCCTAAGTACACAGAAATGCCTAATGCAACACATGCAAAGATGCAACTATAGCAGGCTCGGCTATTCTAAACATGGCATATGGAATGCTACAGCTAACACGTATTCAATTTGGAATTGAAATACAAATGCAGTTAGTATGATGCGTCGAGCCCGGTACATGCAAAATAGATGAATGAATGCAAACATGCTATCATACTGTATGCTAATTGAAACATGCCCTAATCTAACCATCATAAGCTGGTAAATAAAAGGGAAGAAAGACGTGGAGTTGGAAGACATACATCACACTCACGCACACTTATAATTATAATTATGCCCTCGCACAAAGGGTCCGAATAAATAATATACAGTCCCGAATAGTACAGTCCGAATAAATAATATAGTCCAAATATGTACAAAAATCCTAATTAGTTACCCAATTAACTAAGAAAACAATAAACTGGCATGCAAGCCAGGGACTGCCTTGATTCTTCTTCAGATGATGAATGATGCATATCCGGGTTGCCTTTGCACGGAAATCCACTGTGATGCCCCAATTAGCCTCTGTTTTGCAATAATTTTTGGAAAGCGCGCCAAGCCCCGGAAGACTGCTGATTCTTGATTTGCTGCAACAGAGAGCAGGAAAGGGGCATGGCAATGTATTTTCACGAATGTATGCATGCCTCGATCCTCGTGCCACCAATCACGCATCTCGATGCATGATGGCCGAGGAGTCGAATTGCATAACTCAATATGAAATGAATGCACAGGAAAACACAACAAGACCAAACTCCATTATGGATAATCCGGAGTGTCGGCGACCGGGAATTAAGACACGTTCCGTCACTCGAAGTACGAAACGCCCCTCGTTTCCCATGCTCGGGCTAACTCCTATCCCCAACATAATGCAATATGCATGACATGCATGAAATGCAACTAAGATACAACCTAACATGCAACATGCTATGGAATGGCATACACGATGCACGAGGTAACATGGCATACACAATGCACTAACATACAACCTAGCATACACAATGCTATGAAATGAAATGGCATACACAATGCATAATGGACTTACACCAACACAAGTGGACCTCAGCCACACTCACATAGGAGGCCATTAGATGAAAATGAGGCACTCAAAATGCATGCACACGTGCACGCAAACAGAGGACCGAACCTAGGGCACGAATGCCACTCTAACAAGACATGGCAAGACATGGAATATGGCATACTAGTATGCAAATTTCAGTAGCAAAAAGTGATGCAAAATAGCCCCGAAACATGGCAAAATGACATCCGATGCATGGAATGAATCCCGAAACATGAAATTAGGTACATGGAATGACCTATGGCTATGCAATACAGGCATTATTTGAACATGAAGCGTGAAAATAGAATCAATACAGCCCCAAAACAAGCATATTTACAGTTTTAAGCAAGGCCAAACAGTGAACAAAAATGGGGCTAAGCTAGCATGCAAAAATGGCCCCGAAAGCGAGATAATGAAGCAAGTAGCAGCTGCTGACCTCAAACAGAGAAGGGCCCTTCTATAATGTTGAAGAAGGGCCCAAAATATGGTATTTTACAGTTTACAACAAAACACAAAAACAAACAAAAGTATGGCTAAATTCTCATGCAAGAAATGGGCCAAAAGAGGGACAAAGAAGCAAGTGATGGTTTCTGGCCTCAAACAGATGAATGCCCTTCAACAATGTGGAAGAGGGGCCCAAAAAGTGGCATTTTACAGTTGATGACCAAACCCAAAACAGTGCACAAGCATACTCAAAATACTATGCAAAATAAGGCCAAAAGAGAGCTATAACACAAGGAGGAACAAGGAAACTTCAAAAAGCAAAAGACACTTAATGAAACATGAATAGGGGGTCAAAATAAGGCCATTTACAGTTCGGACCAAAGCCCAAAAATACAAGCACAAGGGGCTAACAAATCATGCGAAAATGGGGCCAAAAGAGGGATACAAAGGCAAGTGACAAAAGGAGGCCCCAAACAGTGATGAGCCCTTCAACAATGTTGAAGAAAGGCTCAAAATAAACCACTTTACAGTTTATGACAGAGCTCAAAACAGTTTATAAATAGGCCTATGCAAGAAAGAGGCATACAAGAGAGGTAAAGAAGCAAGTGCAAAAAGGAAGCCTCAAACAATGAGAGGCCCTTAATCAAACATGCAAAATAGCTCAAAATAATGCTATTTTCAGTTAGGGTCGGAGCCCAAATATGCAAGCACAAAGAGCTAAGATATAGATCAAAAAAATGCACCAAAGAGGGAGATGGAGACTTACCCTTGTAGACCAAGTCTTTGACAGCCTTTGGACCAAGAAATGTTGCCTCCTAAGCTCTGAAAAGATCCTCCAAGCTGCTGGAATGCAGTGGTGGTGTGGTGCTAGGTGATGGTGTAGAAATGGTGTAAGGTTTAGGAGGTTTGGAGGGTTGAAGTGTAAAGAGAGAGAGCTCCAATACAAGAGGCTTAAACACAAAAATTTCTAACCCTTTGAAAGGGAGCTGGAGGACCTGATATATAGGCAAGAAGGGTGGGAAAAGAGGGGGAAAAAATGGGGGGAGAAAACAATTCAAGTTTCCCCCCAAAAGTGCACCCCCCCAGATACAAATCTGGGGGGAAACAGAGGGTGTATCTGCACTGTACTTGATGTAAGGATTATGGCCGGCCGGTTATTGAGGTTGCAGGTGGCCGGCTGGCCCTCCCCATGGCCGGCCGACCAAGGGTCAAAAGGTTCAAGAAAGATTAGTGGCCGGCCACCTCAGATTGGTGGCCTCCCATGTGTGCTCAACACAGCCATGTGGTCAAAAACTAGAGACAGTGAACCAGGAGAGAGAAAAGGCCACTTTTCAAAGGGGTTCAAAAGGTTCAAGTGCAATTACTGGCCGGCCATGTGATATTGGTGGCCTCCCAGGTGTCTACAACACAAATATGGGGTTTAGGTTCAAAGAAAATGGCCCAAGGGTGGTCAACATTGGCTTTGAAGTGAGAAAAACGAGCGACGGAGGGCAATGAAGGAATAAAACTGGTTGTCAGAACAATTACTAGCCTCCTACCCCTCTATGACCTTTCTAACAATGAAAAAGAGGCCTCCATCAAAAATGAACTAAAACCGATGCAAAATGAAGGTTCGGGGGCCGAAACGCGCAGCCTGAGGCCTCGAAAACTGACTGTTAGGCACTGGAAGTGGTGTTCGACCACAAAGTTGGTCTCTCGGACCACAGTGTCCCTTGAAAGGGAGTAAATAAGATGCATGCCAAAAACCGGAGCAAACGGAGATGGTTAAGCGGTCCCGAACCGAGGCACACGGCCGACGGCTCCGAAAAACCGGAAACCAGACTCCAAACGGGCAAAATGGCCTACGACCACAAGACGTAGCCTACGGCCACTGAGAGATGATCTACAAGACCTCTCCCTCCCTTCTGGAAAAGAAACAGAGAAAACCGAGCCTGGTTCGCAAACCGAGGCAAAGCATGAAAGAGTCCGGAAGTCCGGAGGCAAGGCTCGCAGTCGTGACTCTGAAACCTCTGAACGAGCACGATATGCAACATCACCGAGTTCTCAATCGGTGACGTCTGAGTCTTAAGGTCGGTCAAAAATGGGGTGTCTACAGGTGGTAGTTCTGCTGGTTGTGGTGATGGTGGTTTTTGTGGTTATGGTGGTGGTTGTGGTGATAAAGAAGTTGACAGACGGGAGGACAAAGTATAAGGGAAAGGTTTAGAGGCGGTAAGAGAGAGAGAGAGAGAGAGAGAGAGAGAGACAAAAAGATAGAGAGAGAGAGAGAGAGACGAGGGTGTATTTGAAGTGAGATGATTCACCATTGAATTATTTAATCCAACTGTGCTCTTTTGTTATTGGAATGCACAAATTGAGCAACAACTCTTTTTCTTTCTCTAATTCAGAAAAGTTTGAAACGACTCTATTTAACATCTATAAATTAAATGGATAAAAAAAAAGGGCTATATTTTTACTCCCTATAAATATAAACAACCAATCTCAATTTGAATTCACAACTTTCAATGTACATAAATTTTTTTTTTCTGTTTGATTTTTTACACAATCAATATGGAAGTTTCATCAAAAACAAAAAGAGGAAATCATTCACCACTCAAGAAGATGTGGCAATTTGTAGAGTTTGGTGTCATATTACTGAAGACCCAATCGTTAGGAATTTGTAATCTCATGCTCATTTTTGGGAAAGAATTTTTAAAAATTATTGCTCGCTACAAAATGATCACTCAAGAACACAAGTGTCTATCTCATCTCGATGGAGTGTAATCATGAAATGTTGCAACAAATTTCGTGGGCGTTTCGCACAAGTTGAAAATCTACACCCAAGTGGGATGTCTCAAGTTGATGTAGTAAGATTTCATCTTCATTTATTATCTTAGTTTTTTTTCTTCTGTATCATATCAAAATTAACTAATTAATTAATTTAATATTTATTAATACAAATGCTTCAAGCAAAACTTTTATACCATCACAATGAAAATAAACATTTTTCTTTTGAATATTGTTGGTCAATCTTGCAAAACAATATCAAGTGGCAAGATGTAGCTCATACAAACACAGTGAAATTAATGATACATATACCATTTTCTCCTAATGTAGCCATCGATTACCCTATGGATAACTACATTTCTCTTGAAGACCACAACAGTTTAAGTGTTGGCAACAATCCAACTGCTGGTAATAATCTAATCGGTGAGGGTAATGTCTCTGCAAGGGATAAAAGGCCTATGAGTAAGAAAGCTGCAAAAGAATTATTTCAAAGAAATCAAGTCGGTGAAGCTGAAGTCCACAAATTTAGCAATGTGTTGGAGACAATTAACCAACACCTTGTTGAGAAGGAAATGAAAAAAGCTGAAAGAGAAGAAAAAATGATTCAAGCACTACAGGAGATGAAAGAACTTGAGATCAAAAGACAAGAACATGAGATCAAAAAGAAAGAACATTTGATAATGATTATAGACATTTCTCATATGGACCCTTAGACGAAAATGTATTACATAATACGAAAAAATGAGATTTTTGACAAGTGGTCCACAAATGTCAGCAACCCAAATTACTATTTTCCCTTGCCTCTTGATGCATAATTATGGGAGAATGTATTTTTTAATTTTGCAATGTCATTTATTTTTAATGTAAAAAACCTATATCCAAACAACATCTACAAATTTGGAGGAAAAGTTTGTTGAGATTTGCCAAAATAGCATGTGTACCACTGGAGTACCATTGCTATAATTTGACAAATTACTACTATTCATTGTCAAATTATAGCAATAGAAATGGTATTATAGCAAATACCATTGGAGATGCTCTATAAATAAATAAAAAACCTGAAGTTAGTGAAAATTTTCAAAATTATAATACATGTAGAATGAATGAAAAAAATATCAACAGAAGGAAATATATTATTGGTTAGATCAAAATGTCCTTCTCTCTTTGCTTTTCATCCTTAAAAAGTAGCTAGACTTTACACATTGTTGTTATGTTGATGCAAAAAAAAAAAAAAAAGAAAAAAAAAAGAAAAAAAAAGAAGAAGAAGAAGAAGAGGGGAAGGTGGAGAACTTAAAAGAAGAAGGTGATGAGGAAAACAAAATAGTGCAGATGACAGTAGTAGAGGGAGATTGCTTGAAGCTGTACAAGAGTTTTAACCTCATTCACTCATTCTCAGGGGAAATACCTGTGTACAAAATTACTATAGAGTACAGAGAAGCGAAATGAGGATGTCCCGCTCCACACAAATACATTGTAACAACCCCGATCCGTAATTAGCTACTAATCAGTAATTAATGATGCTAATGAGAGAATTAAAATAAATTATGTGTTTATTTTGTGTTTTGCATGATTTTGGCTTTCTATCTGTTACTTATAGAAATATCTGTCTAGAATTCCGTTTTAATATGAAAATTGAAAACTTTATCGGCATCCGAAATCAGAATTAGTTACATTAATATGTTATTTGAAATTTTTAGAACACTATGGAAAATTTTATTAAAAATTGATTCAGAATGATTAATTAGGTTGTGTTTGGTTAGCCTAATGTTCCAATTAATGTATTTTAGCATCATAACTATATATTCAACGCATTTAGCTCATTTTCCCTCATTCCTTGAGTGCAAAATTCTGGAGATTCATTTTAGAGAGAGTGAGAGTGCAATCCTAGAGAGAGAAAGGTAGAGAGAAAGGAGAAATTGAAGGCTATAGCTTGAATTGGTCAAAGATTATGTAAATATCTAGCTATTGAAGACTCTAGGTAAGGATTTAAGACTTAATTATGAGTTTAACCATCAGGTAGATCATTTCAAGAAGAATTTGTGATTATGTACAAGAAATGGACCAAAGATGATGAATTTAGAGTTAATTCATACATGCATGCTTAGTTTAGTTTAATTTCACCATTTTGAACATGATTCATATCATCTATGTTTGAAATATCTTGTTGATCACTTAAATTCATGTTTTGGGAAGGAATTTCTTATATGCATGGGACTTATGAGCTCAAATTGCTAGTTTCATGAGTTTTGGAGCAAAGAGATTAAAAAGTTTTGCATACATATCTATTCCTTTACAAATTGAGCATGATTTCCAAGAATTTTCTCATGCATGTTTGAAATTCATCTTAAACATGGGAAATCATCAAGTTTCAAGTTGTTTTGTGGTATTTGATCATGTTTTGAGAAGTTCAAGATCAAGAAAATCCATGCATGTTGCGTTCATGAACATTCTTAAAGTTTAAGTTGAAATCGTGAACTTTTGGCAAACTCTTGGGCCATGATTTTATGAAATAATCCTTAATTCATCATGTTTTACAAGTTTGCTATGTTGTCTCAAGTTTTGGGGCCCAAGAGATGTGTTTTGAAGTTTGAAATTCGAGTTTTAAGCTTGGGGCTGCAATCTAGAAATTCCAGAATTTGTATATACGCTCGAGCATGGGAGTTCATGCTCGAGCGACCACTCTGAGTGCGTGCACTTCCGCTCGAGCGACCATAAGTCCGCTCGAGCGTGAAATGCAAACTCCCAGAAGTTTCATGTTTTTGCAGACCGCTCGAGCGGGAAAAGCTACGCTCGAGCGGGGACCTTATTTTCAGAAAATTTACTAAGTGTTCCAACTCATGTTTTGGCATCCTCATTGCATCTTAGGCATTCCTAAGCCTTAATTAAGCCATAGTAAAGAGGTTATGGATTAGAAACACATTAAGTAAAGAATGTACTGAGTTACGAGACTATAAGTGTGTGTGTTTTAAGCAATGTGCTAAGGATGAACAAGAATCAACGTAATGAAAGCTAAGCCGTGATAGCCACATGAATATGTAATGATAAGATATGTTTGTGTTATGTGCTTTCGTGTCTGTAGGTCAATGTCTGGAGATTGATTGATCGGTTACAGGAACCACTGTGAGTAACATTTCTGTAAAGATATATTGATATGAATTATGTTCTAAATGTGATATGTTAAGTTATAATTTCTGAAATGATATTGTTTACGTGAACGAATGTCCTACGATTGAAATCTATTATGGCATCCATAGATAGTCCCAAGTCATGGGGGACGGCATGTAAATGCGGGTCCATGATGTACATGTGATTACGAGATCTCGTTAGCCACTTCATTGTGGTGATATGTGTTTAATCGGTATCCGGAACCAATTACTCTAGTTGGAAGACGTTATGTGATATGTTCTATGGGATGTACCATTATTATGTTCAGATACAAGAATGTTTATGCTATGATCTGTTTTATGCTTATGACATGTTCAGATTTCGTTCACTAACCCCTTTACCTTAATGTTATTCGCTGGGCTTTAGCTCACTGTGTGTATATATATATATGTATAGGTGAGCATTCTGGTGATCGAGCCTGAGGGCTTTTGTCTGAACCTGTGTCCTGCTGTCAGCCAACCATTGCGCCTCACATGGAGGTTCCTGAAGTGTCATGTGTTAAAGTTCTACTGTTTTTGTGTATGTGGGTTCTTTGTTTTATTGGCTGTACTTGAGATGTTTTGCTAAGTGTGTGGGTATAATGAAAAAATGACTTTTGGTTATGTATATGAAGTTTTAAATATTCTGTTTCATGTAAGTCTACACAGCTCATTGGAAAACTATATTTATGTATTTGCTTCCGCTAACCTCTTAATTTTGTTAATCAGTTCAGAGGCCTTCGGTAATCCAAGGATTACTGACCGGTTACGATGCTAAACCCATAGGGGGTGGGTTTGGGTCGTGATATACATAAATTCTACAGTTGAATTGGTTAAAGATCTTGATGCTAAGTTGGTCATGGCATAGTAATGTGCAAAGATCATATGCTTAATGATTCTGGTTTGGTACTTGTGTTGTTGTAATAAGAGCTTGGAAGCTCTCAGTGTTGGTCCTTCAAAATCAATCCAATAATGTGTTTGGTACTTGTCTATCTAGAGGACATTAATAAGCTTTCGAGTGTTGGTTGCTAGCTCTTTCCCTTTTACCTTAAATGTTTCTACTCCATCTCCATCCATGTATTTTTGGTGTCACTAGTATTAAAAAATGATAACCATTACCTGCTAATGAATGGGGTCTAAACCAACTGTTTGCCTGTACAAATGTTTGTTGATAGTGTCTCTTACTACCTCTATCTCTAAAGGAGCTTATGTGACTGGTCTCCCTGACGTAACCGCTTACGGGCTTTCATTCTCATCTAGATCTCAAACAAATGCATTTTGAATTCTACTGTATGTAAAGAATGGATGATAATATGTTTCACCACTCTCATAGCCAGAAGCCTGATTCACTTTCTTTGGTCATTGTTGTAGCGATTATAGACTTGTTGGCTCTGTACTTCATTGATCATCGAGGCAATAGGCTTCACCATTTGCTTGTGATGCTCTCCCTCTTCGGACTACACTAAGACAAAGATGAATATTTAGTAGACCCCCTTGCTGTATTATTGCCTATCAAATTTTCACAATTTGTTGATTTATGAAAGCATACTCACGCTCAATTACTTACGTTAAATTCCCATATTTTTTTTATTATTACCTTTATTGTAATAAGCCTATCCTCTCTTCTCTGACCATATTCCAAAATAAAAATATCAAACTATCAAAACTAATTAACATATCTATCTCAATCTTGTCGTAATTTCCCCTTCAAATCATATCAAGGGTATATCATATCCTCTACAACCTAAAAATTCAGTGCAATACAGTTGATCATATTTTTCCTTTGATAGGTGTGTTTTGTGCAACCAATTAGTTGATCTATAGCTAACTTCAAATTCTTCATTGCCTGGATGAAGTTGCAGGTGTCATGTGAAAATGGAGAAAAATTGAGACTACTAGTCTTGAAGAAAGCTAGAGCAAGAACCCCATAGATGCCTTGGCCATTAGCTATTTAAAAGACTACGAAGTCCACAAATTGAACCAAGGAAGGATTCACCTTCCCCCTTGTCCTGCTCTTCATCAAAAGAAAGAAATAAATAAATCTACTCTTAATTTTGAAAACAATCCACACATACACGACAGAGTAAAGCTAGCAATCAAGAAGCTTCACATCTCTTTCCAACTCCACTCCCCCTCCAACTATTCTTTTAAACATGATTTTGATAAATCCCACCTCACTATTAATCTAATTTCTCCCTTCATCTTTAAAAACAAACAAATTTAAAATTTTAAAGACAAAAATTAGGGATAAAATTGCTTTTTAAAGACCAAATATATTTATTGCCAAAAGTGTCACTATTATATTTTTGGCAACAAAATTTAGACATTAATGATGAATTATTTTCTTTTAGGAATCAAAATTTTTCAAAAAAAAAAAAAAACTTTTTTGGGACAAATTAGTGACATTTAAAAAAAATTGTCGCTAAATACCTTGTTTTTTTTCTATTCGAGATAATATGTCAGCAACTATCCTTGCGATGACAGAAATTAGTTCAAATATTTTTTATATCAAAATTTTTACATTTAAAAATAAAAAATTTAATCTCTAAAATGCATATATATTTAAATTGTAATGGAACAAATCTATGGGAGAAATGGACTCAATGGAGACTTGACCTACCTCTCGTATCATGTTATATTTATTGAAAATAATCAAAAATCATTTTATAATGGGTGGAGTAATTTTAGATTTTACGAACTAATAATTTTAGTGATTTAGAGAAGCAATGTGAAAAAAGTCTTTAATGATTTATATTTATTTTGTCAAAGTTTTGTTTCTATATAAGTAACGGTAGGGTTGTTTGACGTAATTCTATCTAAATTATTTCGCGTGTCCTTATGTTAATTATTTCGCTTGTCCTTATGTGTGTAATTTTTTTTGTTGTTGATTTTTCTATTTGTTGATGTTGTTGAGAAACATATTGCAACAGATAAAAAAAAGATCTGTTCAAACAGCTCTGAACAAATAAAAAAAAAATCAACAAATAAAATTCAGAGGAAAAAATTGTACAGATAATAAAATTTGAACAGATAGATTTAAATAGATAAGTAAAAGAATAGATAATAAAATTTGGATAGATAGATTTAAATAGGGAAGAAAAAAAATTGAATAGATAAAGGAATTTCACATTTCAACATATAGATAAGTTAAAAATGAGAATTTCAAGAGAGAGGGAGAGAGAAGAGAGAGAGTGTGAGATAACAGAGATGTAAAAATTCAATTAATCATGGACAGTGGTAAATTTCAACACATAGTAAAATTTTAAATAGATAAGGGAAAAAAATTAAATAGACAGTTAAAAAAATTGAACAGATAGAAAAAAATTTGAATAGATAGATATAAATTTAAACAGATAGTAAAAAAAAAGTCAACAGATAAATTAAAAGGTAAAATTGGAAATAAGATGTCTTCCAAAACTAACAAAAGGACTTCTCACTAAACTATTTTACAAATAATGGACCTCCCATCAACAAAAAATATATATTGGATTTAAACTCTTATACCCTCCTTAATTTAGACTTTTCAATAATTTTCTCTAATTTAAATTAGTTAAAAAAATTAAATATCTAGAAATTAGAAAAAAAAAATGCTTTTGACTTTTACTTTCTCATTATAATAAGTTGTACCAAACACAACCCATTATTATTACACAAATAAATTATGTAAATGGCATGCGCTTTCATAATTTTTAATTAAATTTAGAAAATGTTTCACTTTGCTCATCAGTAATAAATAAAGTAAATTAACATCAATAGTTTCAACGTACAATTGTTCAAATTGATAGGTTTTTTTTTTAGATGGGAAAAGCGAAGGCAAAGATACAAAAAGACTAGACAATATTAATAGTTTAAACGTACAATTATTCGAACTGATAGTTGAAAGATTAAAACAAGACAAATTTGATAGTTTCGGTGGGACAAGGTGAATATTTTCCTCAAATTCATCACTTTTTCTACGAGGAGAATGAGGGCACGTAGCAAATTATTCACCATTAGTACCTCTATAATAAGGGCCAACTTGTCAAGGGACTTTCTTCAACCTGTGTGTGAGTGAGTGTTCTCTATTTTTGTTTGAGAGTTGGAAGTCTTACTTGGGGGTGTGTACGTAAAAATGGATCTTGGCGGTAAGATGGAGGGTGAAGTAGAGATCAAGTGTGATGCTGATGAACTTTTCCAAATAGGTTCTGGTAAAAAAGCACATATAGTACCAAACTTGAGCCCTGATAAAGTATCCAAACTAGACTTACATGAAGGTGAATGGGGAGATCATGGATCCATCAAGGTCTGGACTTATGTTGCAGGTATGTTCACTAAACCTCTGTTTATTCGGACAGAATTTTTTTTTTTCAAAAAATATTATTTCATAAAAAATGTTTTCTTATATTTAGTTGCGTTAATTGAAAGTACTGTATTAATTGTTGTATTAGTGATGATGGTAGCAGTGGCACCAGGTGGAGGTGGGTGGAGGTGTTGGGGGTGGTGACGATAGTGGTGTGACAGTAGTGGTGATGTCGGTGGTAGTGGTAGTGGTGGCGGTGGCGGTGGCGGTGGCGGTGATGACGGTGATGGTGGTCGTAACTATGGTGGTGATTGTTAATGTGTGACATTAATAAAACATTAGTTTGAAAAACATTTTTCACTAGTAAAAAATATTTTATATCCAAATAGGCTTATCTTTTGTTGCCTCTTAATTTTTTGTTGTACCAAATGACACTACTCTATTAAAATGTCTTCCAAAGTGGAAAATATTTTTCACCACCTACTAGAAAATAATTTTCACCACTAGAACCTAGTCTTGTTCCAATTACTTTCTCTCTCATGCACAAAGCAAAAAAAGGGGAATTGCTTAAGAAAAAAAATTGCCGAAACATGGAGAGTGTAAATTGTTTTGTGGTGGGGTGTAAGTGAATTTATAGGGGTGCAACTCCATGTTTGTGTAAATTATTCTTTTCTGTTTCACTATAAAGCAATTTCCCCAAGTAAAAATGAGGAGAAATTTTTTTATGCTGCGAGGGTACCATGTGGTACTGCCAAGTGATACTTTTCATTAATTACAAATGTATATATCTTCTATAGTCTTCTAAATACTCAATATAAATGTAATAGATCCTATTGTCAAATCCAATCGAAATAAAGGAAGGTATGATGTGACATCTACCTCCTAGCACCCAAAAATTCCTCAAAAGTGAGGCAATCTTTAAACAAGTATTAACTATGATTTCACATTGTTCTTATATGTTCATCCGCAATAGAGGGAAAGGTGGGGACTTTTAAGGAGAAGGTCACCATAGATGAGGAAAACAAAACAGTTCATTTGACAGCAGTGAAGGGACATTGCTTGGATCTTTACAAGAGCTATAACATTATTTACCAGATCATTCATAAAGGAGAGACTATGTCCTCAAAATCACTATAAAGTACGAGAAGCAAAATGAGGATGTCCCTCCTCCACAAAAATATATGGACTTCATAATTGATTTGGTTAAAGATCTCGATGCTAAACTTGTCATGGCATAATAATATGCAAAGTTTATATACATGTGCGCATGTATAATTTGGTTGCATTGTATTGCAGCATGAATAAACGGGTTATGACTTAACCCTTGTGTTGTAATGAGAGTTTGGAAGCTCCAACTTTGGTGCTTAAAAAACCCAAGTTTGCCGGTTGATTACTTGTTTATGTATAGCATTAAAAAGCCTTTTAGTGTTGTTTATTACATAAATACATCTCTATTGGTCTCCTCCATTCAACATGTCCATGCACAAAAACAGGTACACATCCATGAGCATATAACTAAAATTGTTGCACATTATAGAAAAGAATTGAGAAGATAAATGATATTTGTCACTGCATTTGTTTCACTATTTTATAGTGGTTAGGACACTTGTGAGTTAGAACCAATTGGGTTAACCCATTAGCCAAGAGTTAGAACCAATTGGGTTAACCCATTAGCCAAGAGTTTGTGCACCTCATTAGGAGGTCAAATGTTCAATTTTTCTTACTTGTGTGATGTACATGAAAAACTCTAAAAAGTAAACTGTTTGAATTATCGAAACAAAACCCATAGTAGATTTCACAGGCCCGGACAATACTCTCCATTCGAGATTATGGACTGGAGGGAATCCAAGTCCTAGAGCAATGACATAAATTAAGAAAAATTTTAGTTCAAATATTAATAATTAAAATCATGAACTTTTTCATAAATCTATAATAATTTTATGAAATTACCATTCCCCCATAAAGTAGCTAGACATTTTTAATATTAGCTAGACATTTTTAACATTAGCTAGACTTTACACATAGTTGTTATGTTGATGCGAAAAATAGAGGGGAAGGCGGAGAACTTAAAAGGAGAAGGTGAGTATTGATGAGGAAAGCAAGATTGTGTAGATGACAGCAGTAAAAGGAGATTGCTTGAAGCTTTACAAGAGTTTTAACCTCATCCACCACATCATTACCCCAAAGGAAATACATGTGTACAAAATCACTAGAGTACAGAGAAGCGAAATGAGGATGTCTCGCCTCCACACAAATAGACAAACTTCGCAGTTGAACTGGTTAAAGATCTCGATGCTAAGCTGGTCATAGCATAGTAATGTGCAAAGATCATACACTACTAGAAATTTTACATTTAGTGGCATTTAAAAAAAGCCGCTAATTCTTTTTGTGACGTTTCGTACCAAACGTCGAAGACACGATCGTTGTTGTAGCATTATGACGCTTTAAAAACGTCGCTAGATTAGTATAGACGGCGTTTTTAATTTTAAAAACGCCGCTAAATGTGATAAAAACAGTAAAATGACGTCATCAAATATTTAACGATGTTTTAAAAACGTTGTGATTGATTTTTTCCTATTTTAAAAATATGACCGTTGGCACTGTAGTGACGTTTTGGGAAAACGCCGTTATAGCTCTTTCTTTCATTTTATTTATTTATTTTTTGATATTGTGCTAATTCGGTTAGATTTAACTAAAAACCATACATGTAATAAAGCTGAAAATTAGCAATAATATGAAAAAAAAAAAAATTTACTGTTATTTCAATATATTGACTAAATTTAGACAAATACTACATGATTATTTCTAAATCATAATCAAACAACAAACACAATCAAACAATAAAAAGAAAAAAACATATCGAACTCCAAATATATACAAGAGCGATCAGACTCGAACATTAACGTGTCACATGATGCCCAACATATTTTATTAATTTAAATTTTTACAACATATTTTATTCAATATCTTCTGACAAAAAAAACGAGTCAAATGATGCCCAACAGTCTGCCGAATCTCTTAAAAAGGTGCTCTGCCTCCCCATCAGAAATGCACGGTCTTTAGGGAGCATGAATTAATCATGACTCATGCTCTATCCATAAGCAGTAATGTCAGGAATTTAAATGAAAAATATTAAAAAATTTAAAAATTTTGTTAAATTTTTTATTAAATATCTCATTGGAGATAAGTTTTATGTAGATTTTACATTCATAAAAATATTTAATAAAAATTTTAGTAAAAAATTATCTATTTAAAATTTTAGATGTTCGTAGCATGTGTCTTACCATAAGAAAGTAACATGTAACTTTTAACTCTCTTATTTGTAGGGGAAACGTAAGAATAGAAAGAAAATTAATTATGATATTTCAAAAAAGTTAATTTCTATTTATATGAACATAATTAAGTTCTCCTGTTTTCATAAGACAACATTTTTTTTTTTATAACTACTACTACATAGGCCTATTTTGAAAAGTTTGTTAAAATTTGATTTTTTACTTTTTTTTCTATAAAAAAATATACAAAAAAAGAAAAAGAAAAAAGAAGTGATGTGAGTTAAAAAATCAAAAAGTCAATAAACTAACTTTTAATCTTATTCTCAAAATAGGCCATAGTGTGATAAAATAAAATATAATAAAATAAAAACTATCCTATACTGTTGTTCTTTTTTTGTTTATTTTGTCAAACTAGTCCAAAATATGGTGAGAACCCTACCAACATTTAAAATTTTTATTTAGAATTTATTTTTAAAAAATTTTAAATTAGTTTGACAAAAATAAATTTAAATATATATATTTGAATTTCTAAATATTAGTTTATGTTTAAAAAATTAGTGTTTGATAAAAAAAAAATTTAAATTTCACCAAAACTAAATTTTATTTTTTTGGAAAAACATATTCAAAAAACTCAATTAATAAATATAGATGTATATATACCTTTGAAACATGTCCAATATACAATTTGATAAAATATACATGAAATATAAGTTAGTACCAATGAGAAATAGGTCCAAATTGAAAATAATATAAAACATTAAATTTAAGGGAGGTGAAGAGGTATATAAAAACAGTAATGATTCAGACTCCCACAAAACATCACCCCCACAACCCCCACTCACTTGTGATTGGTCTAAGTAAAAAAGAGAAAGAAAAAAAAAATAATACAAACACATCATTAGTCCACATTACTGTGGGAGTGGTGGGGTCTCTACAAAATGGGGTCCCAAATATTTTCCATGTAAAAATGGGTTTTGTTAACAAGTGTTCCTAAAACACAAATAAATGACAAAAAATTTTAAGAACAGAAGACACTTTTCACTAAATTTAATGTACTTTTCTTGAAATCAATACATTTTTAAACATATTTATGTATACTAATTGGTGCATATAACATTATTTATTTACATATTTTTAAGACACTTTATACGTATTTGTCTATAAAAATAAGGGAGGAGAACGATAATTTTAATAAAACAAAAAATCAATTCTTTCAATTTTACATAAGAACTAGACCAGTGAATTCTTACATTGTGGGAATTCACTTCAATAATTCTATTTGCTCATCTAATTAAAATAATATTTGTAATTTTTTTTAATAGTGTGGAGTATTTTACCTAAAATTTATTCTCTTCTTTAATCCTTGTAACTAAAATTCTAGACTTTAATATTTTGGGGCACTTTTGGATAATATATATATAGAAGAATTTTAAGTTGGACTTTGAATAATAAGTTTTTCTCTATTGATCCTATTGATAAAGAATTTTTTTCAACACTTTTTATTAGAAAAAATACTTGAGCCCTCTAAAATATTACCTCTAAACTTACTCCTCAATGACATAGGCTGACGCATATTAGTTGTTGATTTGTTCAAAAATCAATACCTAGAGCGTCCAGAATGGATGTGTTAATGATTGTGTTAGTGTCAGTGGCCAAATTTTAGCTAGCTATAGTAATGTTTGGATCTCACAATGGAAGTGTTAAGTAGTGTGTTAGTGGGTTTTGTTAGTGTCAGTTGTTAACTTTTTTGTTAACTGTGTCTAGCGTTTTAACCAGCGAGAGAGAGAGAAAGGGAAGAGAAGAGGGGGACATGGGAAAGTGCCTTGGGGTCGTTCGATCGGATGTCCGGCTGTAACGCCCTCAAAATATTACATAAAACCCATTACTTTAGACATGCATTGATATAGGAGAAATCAACCAATTTCATTCATCAGAGTAGTTCTTACAAAAGTATTACATGTTAACAACAAAAGCAAATGTCCTACGGGCTTACAGCTTTCCAAGTTAACACTTGATTACACAGAAGAAGAGTACTAATTCTATACAAAAGAAGCCATTGGCTTGATATACATGTAATACAAACCAAAATACACAAAAGAGTCTTCAACTCTCATCATCATCCAAGCTATGTCCTTGGAAGTGGCATGCTACCTGTACCTGAAAATGCTGTCCCATAAAGGGTGAGCCAACGCCCAGTAGAGATATGCTAAACACAGTATGAGCAATAACTAAGATATTAGCTATCGATAAATGTTCGATTACCATAAACCAATTCGTAACACATTTCCATTACATGACCACAATATTCATATCTCATTTCAGTTTCCATTTCTCATCATTTTCTCAATTTACATCGACAGCTCAGAACCTGGCCAACCACATATAAGAGACAGTGACTCATGTTAGATGCTTCCCGTTTTACAATAGATAAACATACTAGTTGTATCAACATCTCAACAGATAAGCATACAAGTTGTATCCACATTTCAACAGATAAGCATATTAGCTATATCAACACTTCCAAAGATAAGCATATGAGCTGTATCAACACTTCCATAGATAAGCATATTAGCTATATCAACACTTTAATTGACAAGCATATGAGTTGTATCAGTGGAGTCCATCCCCTATCTCCTCCCAAGCAACATCCGGTTTAGAGGTCCATCCCCTATCTTCCCCTAAACCGTGGAGTACATCCCCTATCTCCTCCCACATACACAATGTATACATATATAGGTCATATACACAATCAATCAATACATAACGTTAATGTATTCTATCAGCCGTCATACTCTATTACATAACCAATCGATTAGTTTTAGTTTGCCTAATCATCATGCATTGTCTACAACAATCAAAACTACCCTCCACCGGTAGTCCAAGCAGTTATTTCTAAACAGATAATAAGAGCTCCAACAGATAAAATATCAATGTTTTCGAAAATGAGCGATTTATAAATCCAACTCCACCATTCCACAATATAACGAACCAATTTCATTATTTACAACTCAATTCCAGATAACAACAACTTTCCCAAATTAATTATGGCAATTAGCTTATATAACAAATTAGGGCTTTCTCCTCCATTCCTCATTATTCACCCCAAGGTTCAATAATCAACAACCAATCACTAGAACATCATTTTGAAACTCAAAATACATCTTTAAGAATCAAAATCACAAAACCCTCATTCATGCTTTTTGAAACCCTAAGTCCCAAATCAAACCATTTAAACAATAGACTCGAAATCTATGTTAAAACCCATAAGAGTGAGTAGGAATCCCTACCTCAAAAGATGATACCCAATGGAGAAGATGAAGAAAACGAAGTTGCTCCAAATCACAAGTTTTACGAATCAAAAGGAAGCCCTCGACGATCAACAACTTTTTTGTAAAGGCCAAAGATGAGCAAATCACTCCCACTAGATCAATACCTAGAGAGAAGGTAGAGTTCTAGAGTGAGAAGCTCAACAATGGTGTTTTTGGAAAAGTAGGAGAGAGAAGAGAATGTGAAAAAGTGATTTAAAATGCCAAAACACGGAGCTTTAACCCAGTCGCCCCGCTCGAGCGGCCAAACCCCCGCTCGAGCGGCACTCACAGACTCCCGCTCGAGCGGCCAATCCCCCGCTCGAGCGTCGGATGCACACTCTCAGCACTTTTGCAGACAGGTTCCCCGCTCGAGCGCCCAACTCCCCGCTCGAGCGGCACACACAAACTCTCGCTCAAGTGGCCAATTCCCCGCTCGAGCGTCCCACACTACACAGGAAATACTGGATGGGTGTATTCTCCGCTCGAGCGCCCAAATCCCCACTCGAGCGGACAAGCCAAAACCTGGGCAACTAGACTTGGTTCCTAAGCTCAACCAACCTGCTCCAAACCTTCCCTACACAACCCAAGACTCAAATATAGAGAGTAGAGGACGTAAACAAGATATACACAATAACCAACTCTACGGAGTCTAAGTCCGGATACAACAAACAAAGAAAAGGAAAACCGGGATCGCTATAACCTCCCCCCCTTAAAGAATTTCGTCCCCGAAATTAAACACAAGTTTTTCAAAAACAGGTTTTCTCCATTCCCAACAATATTACCACATAATATTAAACATTCCGACCCACTACCGGTCAATCCCATCTCTTCTCAAGAGGCATTTCACATTATGCATAACAACCTGCATTATCAACATGCTTTACTTTGAAATCTACCAATTTCAATTCATTTTCCACAATTCCATAACACATGCAACATTAATATCATGCTTGCATTTCCACAATATACTTAACATATACAATGTTAAAACAAACCTCCATTTATCAAAACATTCACAATGTTTTACAACTTAAGACACATATAATGCTCTTAAAGTTCAATATTGTTACAAAATTTCAATACATGATTACACATCAACAAACATGTCCGGATATTTCTCGCGAACTTCCAACTCACGTTCCCAAGTGGCTTCCTCCACCCTGTGATGTTTCCACAAGACTTTCACTAAAGGAATGGTCTTGCCTCGCAAGACTTGATCTCGCCTATCTAAGACCCGAACCGGTCTCTCTTCATACGAGGCATCCTCATCTACCTCTAAGTCGGTCCAATCTAACACATGGGACGGATCCGGCTCATACTTCTGAAGCATACTCACAAGAAACACGTCATGCGCTCCGGACAACTATGGCGGCAAAGCTAAGCGATAAGCGACCTCGCCAATCCTCTCAAGGATCTCAAAAGGACCAATAAACCGAGGGGAAAACTTCCCCCTCTTCCCAAACCCCATCAAACCTCGTCTAGGTGATATTTTCAAGAAAACATGATCACCTACCTCAAACACCAAAGGTCTCCTCCTACGGTCAGCATAGGATTTCTGACGACTCTGGGCTGTAACAAGCCTCCTACGGATAAGCTCAACTTTCTCCGTCGTCTCTCTCACCAACTCCGGACCCAACAGAGGTGCGTCACCCACCTCGGCCCAACAAACTGGAGATCTACAAGGTCAGCCATACAAGGCCTCAAACGGTGCCATACCGATACTAGACTGAAAGCTGTTGTTGTAGGCGAACTCCACCAGTGGTAAGTGCCTCTCCCACGTCCCACTAAAGTCAAGGACACAACCCCGAAGCATATCCTCAAGGATCTAAATAGTACGCTCGGACTACCCGTCAGTCTGAGGGTGATAAGCTGTACTAAAGGTCAACTTAGTGCCCAAGGCACTCTGCAGACTCTGCCACAACCTAGCAGTAAAACGAGGATCTCTATATGAGACGATCGTCATTGGGACCCCGTCTAACCTCACTATGTCCCGAATATACAAGTCGGCAAGATGATCTACCGAATCTCTCACGCGCATAAGAATGAAATGCGCCGACTTAGTCAACCGGTCTACAACCACCCAAATTGCATCACTACCCCGCTGAGTCCTCGGAAGACCTACAACGAAGTCCATAGTGACATGCTCCCACTTCCACTCTGCAATAGGCAAGGGTTGCAACAAACCCGCTGGCCTCTGATGCTCGGCCTTCACTTGCTGACAAGTAAGGCACTTAGACACGAAAACTGCTACATCTCTCTTCATACCCCGCCACCAAAACTGGCGACCCAAATCCCGATACATCTTTGTACCTCCCGGATGCACCACAAGGCGTGAATGATGAAACTCTCGGAGTACCTCCTCTCGGTAAGACTTCGGCACAAACAAACGGCCTCGGTATCTCACACTCAAGTCGGGATACACCGTTAAACCCTTTTCAACTTTCCCACTGGAGATCTTCTCTCGGAGGGACTCTACCTCAAGGTCACCCCTCTGTGCCTCTAACACTCGAGTCACAAGTGTAGGTCGCAAGAACTGAAAAAACAAGGTCAGCAATTTCAACAGATTCGCTCAGATGCAAATCGAACTCACCAAGTGCCCCTAACATTTCCCACTCCCGGATGGCTATACAAGCTACATCACCTATGGATTTTCTGCTAAGGGCATCGGCCACAACATTGGCCTTCCTCGGATGATAATGTAACTCGAAGTCGTAATCCTCAATGAACTCCATCCACCTCCTCTGCCTCAGGTTCAAGTCTTTCTGTGTAAACAGATATTTCAGACTCTTATGATCCGAGAACACCTCGAATCTCTCGCCATAAAGGTAGTGCCTCCAGATTTTCAAGGCAAAGATCACCGCTGCTAACTCTAGGTCATGGGTAGGGTAATTCTTCTCATGAATTTTCAACTGACGTGAGCCATAAGCTACTATTTTCCCCTCTTGCATCAACACACAACCCAAACCCTCCCGTGAGGCATCACAATAAACCGCATAACCCAACCCTCTCTCCGGAATAATCAAGACTGGAGCGGTGGTCAATCTAACTTTCAATTCCCGGAACGACTTTTCACAAGTCTCACTCCATACAAATTTGACTCCCTTCCGAGTCAGTCTAGTCAACGGTGAAGCTAACCTGGAGAAATCCTTCACAAATCGACGGTAATACCCACCAATCCTAAAATCGGATCTCAAACACACTCTTAGGCTGTGCCCAATCTTGCACTGCCTCAGTCTTGGATGTGTCAACAGACACCCCTTCCCCGGATACCACATGGCCTAAGAACTTGACTTCTTCTAGCCAGAACTCACACTTCCCAAATTTGGCATACAGCCTATGGGCTCTAAGTAACTCAAGCACCACTCTCAGGTGTTCTTCGTGCTCCTTCTCAGAAGGTGAATAGATAAGAATGTCGTCCACGAAAACGACCACAAAACGATCCAAGAATTCCCGAAAGATCCGGTTCATCAACTCCATAAAGACTGCCGGTGCGTTGTTAAGCCCAAATGGCATCACCAGAAATTCATAATGGCCATACCGCATACGGAATGTCGTCTTCAGAATATCTTCCTCCCTGACCCTCAACTGGTGGTAACCCGATCTCAAGTCTATCTTAGAGAAACAACGGGAACCCTTCAACTGGTCAAACAGATCATCTATACGGGGCATAGGATACTTATTCTTGACCGTAGCCCGATTCAACTTTCGGTAGTCGATATAGAGTCTCAAGGCACCATCTTTCTTCTTAGCAAAGAGGGCCGGTGCTCCCCACGGCGAAACACTAGGGCGAACAAATCCCTTATCTAACAATTCCTGGAGCTGAATCTTCAACTCACTCAACTCGGCTGGGGCAAAACGTTAAGGTGCCATAAAAATCGGCGCCGCGCTGGGCACTAAATCTATCTCACGGTGAGGTGGCAAACCAACGAGATCCTCGGGAAAAACATCCGAATACTCACAAACCACCCTCGGCAAGACAATCTGGGTCTCGTCACACTCACCACTGAAAAAGCTAGCAAGTAGACCACTAAGCTCACCCCGCCCTCGCGGATCATACGCCGGTGGCAACACACTACCAACCCGGTCCCCCAAGAAATGGAAACACTCCCTGCTCACGGTACAACAAGTGACTCTCTGGCGGTAGCAATCAATGACTGCCTGGTATGACGATAACTAGTCCATACCCAAAATAACATCAAAGCCCTTCATGGGCATAACTATAAAAGGAAACGGAAGCCTATGGTCGGCGACCTCGATATCACAGCCTCTACATCCGTGTTTCAAAATCAATTCACCCCCGAGAGGCGACACAACACATATAGGAGATGCTAATAGTGCTAACTCCAACTCCAACATAGATGCAAATGCAGCAGATACAAAAGAATGAGACGCACCCGTATCAATCAATACACTAGCAACCGAGTTGCAAAACAGAAAGGTACCTCTCACTACTGATGGAGCCGGTACTAGGTCTGTGAATAAAGATACACGCACCAGAGGCCTCGATCCACCTGCCACCTCTAGGAGCATATGATCGCTGCACAGATCGGGATGACGGCTCCGGTTGGCCCTCGAGGCTCGCAGACAGATCGGGTGGTGATAACTCTGCGTCTGCCTAGAACTAGACGCCCCTGAAGTGGCACTCAACTGTGGGCAAAACCTCTTCATGTGCCCAGGCTGTCCACAATGATAGCAAGACAAAGGCTGGCCCCTACCTTGACTCTGGCCCTGAGGTCTAGCTGAAGAAGAAGCAGCCACGACCCTCCTTCTGGCAGTAAGCAAAGACTTGTGACCCACCGCCACATGCAAAACAAGTCAAGCCTCCTCGACTACCTCTCCCGGAGCTCAGACTGCACCGGAAACGTCGATCTAGCCAAACCACCCTGAGACTGCTGAGGGTTAAAACCCCTCTGTCTCCTGCCATCACCCTGGCCCTCTTGGGTCCTCTTGGAACCTTGCTGCTTCTCATCATCCTCCTCCTGCATCATAATTTCCATATGAGCAGCCGCATCCACCAGATGTCTATACTCCCAGATGTAAGACCCACAAACTCTCAACTTCAGACCCCGCCTCAACTTCCGCTCAAACTCATAGCAACGGCGTTCCTCAGACGCCACTAGTTCAGGTGCAAACCTGGACAAACTAGTAAAAGTAGCCTCAAATTTCGGCCACTGATAAACCCTGCTGCTTAAGCCGGCTAAACTGATCTCTCAGCTTCTCTCTAGCAGCTGCAGATAAAAACCTCCCCTGGAAAGCCTCTACAAAAGCCCCCCATGCACTACCAACACAGGCCTTCTCATACTTCCATCATTGACCCACATCTCCCTTCAGTTGGAAGGATGCCAAGGTCATCTTTAGAGTCCCATCCTCGATGCCAAGCATCTCGAATGTCTTCTCTATCTGTTCCAACCACTCGTCAGCCTTAAGTGGCTCTCTCGGATCTCCAATAAATTCGTCCGGATTAGACCAGAAAAATTCCCTCTTCAAGAAAAAAGGCCTCGCTGTAACACAGTGTGCTCACGAGAATACCCAAAGCTCCGCTAACTCTCGCCAAAGCACCAGAGCTCGCCGACCCATCGGTTCGCCACATTGGCGACCAACTCCATCAGACCGCCGAATGTCATTCGGTAAAGGCACCTCCTGCCTCCTAGGCCTACCACGCATACCACCTCGTCCTGACATCCTATTAAAGATAACAAAGACGTTAGCACATTCATAAATGTGCTGAAACTAAACACCCGCGTCCTAATGCATGGACAACTGTAATTCACTCCACGTAAGCACATAAACACATAAGCATTTACGAATTTCATTCCCGGATAATGACAGTTCCAAGGCATTGCTAGAGTTCCGGTTAGAAACAGCATTGATCAAATGCCTTTCCAGCAAGACTCACAGAAACCCAAGGATCCAGTCGATATCCCAGAAATCAAATCCCATACCCAAACAGTCACATAAACATGCTATCACAAAAACACATTACATTACACTTAAGTCTCTAACAAGCGAGACAAACCCATTGTGATACTAATCACTTCCCACGTACCCAAAGTATTCGAACCCGGTACGCTCTGATACCAAGTTGTAACGCCCTCAAAATACTACATAAAACCCATTACTTTAGACATGCATTGATATAGGAGAAATCAACCAATTTCATTCATCAGAGTAGTTCTTACAAACGTATTACATGTTAACAACAAAAGCAAATGCCCTACGGGCTTACAACTTTTCAAGTTAACACTTGGTTACACAGAAAAAGAGTACTAACTCCATACAAAAGAAGCCCTTGGCTTGATATACATGTAATACAAACAAAATACACAAAAAGAGTCTTCAACTCTCATCATCATCCAAGCTATGTCCGTCGAGGTGGCATGCTACCTGTACCTGAAAATGGTGTCCCATAAAGGGTGAGCCAACGCCCAGTAGAGATATGCTAAACATAGTATGAGCAATAACTAAGATATTAGCTATCGATAAATGTTCGATTACCATAAACCAATTCGTAACACATTTTCATTACATGACCACAATATTCATATCTCATTTCAGTTTCCATTTCTCATCATTTTCTCAATTTACATCGACGGCTCAGAACCTGGCCAACCACATATAAGAGACAGTGACTCATGTTAGACGCTTCCCATTTTACAATAGATAAACATACTAGTTGTATCAACATCTCAACAGATAAGCATACAAGCTGTATCCACATTTCAACAGATAAGCATATTAACTATATCAACGCTTCCAAAGATAAGCATATGAGCTCTATCAACACTTCCATAGATAAGCATATTAACTATATCAACACTTTAACTGACAAGCATATGAGCTGTACTAGTGGAGTCCATCCCCTATCTCCTCCCAAGCAACATCCGGTTTAGAGGTCCATCCCCTATCTTCCCCTAAACCGTGAAGTACATCCCCTATCTCTTTCCACACACACAATGTATACACATATAGGTCATATACACAATCAATTAATACATAACGTTAATGTATTCTATTAGCCGTCATACTCTATGACATAACCAATCGATTAGTTTTAGTTTGCCTAATCATCATGCATTGTCTACAACAATCAAAACTACCCTCCACCGGTAGTCCAAGCAGTTATTTCTAAATAGATAATAAGAGCTCCAACAGATAAAATATCAATGTTTTCGAAAATGAGCGATTTATAAATCCAACTCCATCATTCCACAATATAACGAACCAATTTCATTATTTACAACTCAATTCCAGATAACAACAACTTTCCCAAATTAATTATGGCAATTAGCTTATATAACAAATTAGGGCTTTCTCATCCATTCCTCATTATTCACCCCAAGGTTCAATAATCAACAACCAATCACTAGAACATCATTTTGAAACTCAAAATACATCTTTAAGAATCAAAATCACAAAACCCTCATTCATGCTTTTTGAAACCCTAAGTCCCAAATCAAACCATTTAAACAATAGACTCGAAATCTATGTTAAAACCCATAAGAGTGAGTAGGAATCCCTACCTCAAGAGATGATACCCAATGGAGAAGATGAAGAAAATAAAGTTGCTCCAAATCACAAGTTTTACGGATCAAAAGGTAGCCCTCGACGATCAACAATTTTTTTGTAAAGGCCAAAGATGAGCAAATCACTCCGACTAGATCAATACCTAGAGAGAAGGTAGAGTTCTAGAGTGAGAAGCTCAACAATGGTGTTTTTGGAAAAGTAGGAGAGAGAAGAGAATGTGAAAAAGTGATTTAAAATGCCAAAACACGGAGCTTTAACCCCGTCCCCGCTCGAGCGTCGGATACACACTCTCAACACTTTTGCAGACAGGTTCCCCGCTCGAGCGCCCAACTCCCCGCTCGAGCGGCACACACAAACTCCCGCTCAAGCGGCCAATTCCCCGCTCGAGCGTCCAACACTACACATGAAATACTGGATGGGTATATTCTCCACTCGAGCCCCCAAATCCCCGCTTGAGCGGACAAGCCAAAACTTAGGCAACTAGACCTGGTTCCTAAGCTCAACCAACCTGCTCCAAACCTTCCCTACACAACCCAAGACTCAAATATAGAGAGTAGAGGATGTAAACAAGATATACACAACAACCAACTCTACGGAGTCTAAGTCCGGATACAACAAACAAAGAAAAAGGAAACCAGGATCGCTATACCGGCCGGTCATCCTCCTAGACGTCCTAACCCTTCAAAAAAAAAAAAAAATTGCCTTTGACCGGTCAACCAACCAGATGTCCTGCCCAACTTTGCTGTCTTCATCCATTGCACCTTAACACATATTATTTATATATATAATACACACACCTTTAACACATATTATTTTTATATATAATATAAATATTATTTATACTATTTTATTTATTATTTATATATATATATATACACAAACTTAACACACATCTTAATACACACCTTAACACATCCATTGCATTACCACTCACTCTCTAAAATTAACAAACTCTTAACACACCTTAACACATATTTTTGGTCCTCACTTTTATCACTTTTTGTCATATAACACACATTTTAACAAATAATTTTAGCTATCCCATTGTGGATGCCCTTAGAACCAAATCCTTAGAGGTGACATTTTAAAGGTTTTTAGTATTTACTTTTGTGATGAAGTATCTTTATTCAATGATAAAAATTAAAATTAAAAAAGAAAAAAAAAATTGAGTTGCTTGATAATGAGAGTATTATTTATTTATTTTTATTTTTTTCTAATCTTCAATTTCGGAGGCCTTAAAAAAAAAAGAGGTTATTTTGGTTGGATGTTGGCATAAGATTTTCATTTTTATTTTTGTGGTTGGGCTTTAATTTTTTTTAATATTAGACTTTTGGAAAAAAAGAAAAAGAAAAAAAGAAATTAGGGCCTCTTCCAAAATAGGGCCTTGAGCCATTGCTTGAATGGCCCAGGCCATGAGTCGGCCCTGCCTACTACCCCAGTTTCTTCTTTAGAAAAATTGTATAATTTTAAATTAGTGATAACTTTTTTAAATTTTAATAATTAAAATTATATACATATATATATATATATATTATGAATTTGTAAGCATTTTACAGTGATCATTGATTTGTAATTTTCTTTACTTCTTTCATGTTTTGTACATGCACCTTCTACCTTTAACAAGTAGTTGATTTATGGCCCCATTCCACTCTACACCGTCAGTCTAATTTATCAAAAAATATATTAAAACCAGAATCTTGATCCAATGGTTAGATTTGTGTATTGTATGTAAATTATGATATTTATGATGTTGATTATTATAAATATTTATTTAACGGAATCTCTTGTACTATATAATTATTCTTTTTGTTCTTAAATTTAGTTTCTGAGTCAGTGAGTCTATCAAATGCCTCATTTTGATGAGGTGAACTGTTAATTTTGTAACTTTCGTATATAGATTAATCATTACCAAAATTCATGTTCATTCAATAACGGTAATCATTTAATTTAATCACATTTATTTTGAAAAAAAAAAGTGTAAAAATTGTTTAACAAAAAAAAAAAGGATTAATTTAATTTTTTTTATATAAATATTTATAAATAACAAATTATAAAATTAATGATTTAAATTATGGAAAGTGGATCTAGTCCAATAATGACCGAAGACAAATCAAATCAAACATTTGGAGATATGCCTGGCCCAACTCCGCTTAGCTTTCTTTTGCATCTCAATCTTGGATTAATAGTCATAAAATAACAAAATTAATTAAAAAATTAATAAAATAAAATTTATTTAAATTATAATTATTTATTTTTTCTCTTATAAAAATTAAAATTTTTTAAAAACTCATCGTCAACAAAACTTTTCAACGCAAATTAAAATAATTAAAAAATCAAAAAAACCAATCTACATCCCAACCCTTAATTGATTTGATTTATATAAATGGATTTCTTGATTCCGTCGTGATTCGCTTTGGATATTGTCGGATAATTGTGATGAGTATGAGAAATTATAGTTTGCTTTAAGGACAAATTCAAATAGTGCTTCTAGTTTGGAAACATACTTTTTTTTTTTTTTAGTAATTTTTTAATTTCTTAATTAAAATATAATATAAAAAAATTAATATATTTGAGATAATTTTTTAATTTTTTACGAAAAATGTACAAAAAGTAAAGAAAAAAGAAATTTTTTGACTTTCTGGTAAAAATTGTTGACTTTTTGATTTTTTTTTAATGAATTTTTTGTTTTTAAATAAAAAAAATGATATTACCAAACGAGACCTTAATATGTGTTTTGTTAATTAAAATAGTAGATTTCACTATTTTTTGTCTCTTATATAGAAATAACATGATAATTGTTATGATTTGTATGGTATTAAGTAATAATGTTCTTAGATCACTAAACTTCTTCTTGAGTATGGTTAGGTTGACTTCTTTTTCTTAAAAGTGGTTTATAAGTCGATTTATTAATTTTTTTTATTTATTTAAATTATATTAATTTATTAAACATTTCTCAAAGTAGGCTTGATAATATGAAGAAAAATGATTTGGTCCTCGAATCTGGGATGCTCCGAATGCCCCTAAACTCAAAATGACGTCGTTTTGGGCTTAGGTTTTTTTTTTTTTTTTCCTACCATTTTCGACGCAAAGGAAGAAGAGGGAGGGAGAGAGAGAGAGAGAGGGCTCGTCGTCTCGCCGCCCGATCGTCGCCCGTCGCAGCTGCCCGATCGTTGCCCACCATCCCTCGTCGCAACTCCAGCTCATCGCTCGCCGCAGCTCCAGCTCTGGCTCTGCCTCTTCGCCCCGGCCTCCGCCCCTGCCTTATCTCCGAGTTTGTTGGCCCCTCCCTCCTCCTTCCCACTCCCTCCCCCCGCCTTCCTTCTTCCGAAAAAAAAGGAAAAAACCAAACAACGCTGCGTTTAGTAGTTTCATGACGGATTCGAGGTCCGAATCACAACTCTAATATGAAATACATTAGATGCCATGTGATGTGATGTGACTTTATATTATATGAATTGAAATTGGATAAGTACTATATACATATATATATATATATATTGTAATATTTGTGAATTTAATTATTATAAATATTACAATTCAATTTTATGAGAGTGATTAAAAGAGAAAAATATCATTTTACTCTTTAAATTATTATTCAAAAAAAAAAATTGAACTATTATATTTTCAATTATATCAATTTTACATTTAAACAATATAATTTTGAATTAATTTCACCTCTAGCTTCAGCTGTTGTCTATAATTAGATGACACTTGCTGATGTAGCAACAATTTTATTTAAAATATCATTTTATCCCAAACTATCCCTAAAAAATCAATTATATGCCTAACATAGAAAAAAATAAATTTAAATATTTAATAATAATTTTTCATCTAAATTATTCTAGTATTAATCCGGTTGAGTATTCTTGAGAGAGTAATTGCTAACTTTTAAGTTAAATTGTCATTCATTCGATAATACGACCGAGTATGTACTTATCTCGATTTTGTAGGTAAATCTCGACATATTCAATATAATTTTTCAAATGTCAAAAAAATATGTTACTTTCATAATAAGCGTGGTCTAAATTTTTACCTACTCGACTTTGAAATTACTATTACTTGATCAATTCTATTAAAATTAATTTGAATAATAAGTTAGTTACAATTGCGTGCACGCAAGCATATAGGTTTTCCATGCTTTTTTGGCTATTTTAGTCACAAAAAACAAAATAGGCTATTTTAGTCACAACAAACAAAATATCACATTCAACCCATAATCATTACACTCTTTTCTCACAAAAAAAGTCAAAAAGCCAAAAAGCTCTTCCCAAACCAAGCTTTTTAGCCCAGGCTAAAATAACTAAAAAAGCCGAAAAGTCAAAAAGCCAACCCACTTTCCAATCCAACCCAGAGTAGTCAAGAAATTTTCTGGTCAATTAGTTTATATCTAGGGTTGACTCAACATAATTTAAGATTTAAAGAGACAATTCTAAATGAGAATTTATTTACAAAGTATAATATTTAAAATATATTTTTTCATTTTTGAGAAAAAAATATTAATTAAAATAAAAATTTTAAATTTTTTATATTTGGGGTCTAATTGATTTTTGAGATATAGTTTGAGGGTAAAATAAAGCTTCAAATGAAATTTAATACCACGTCAGTGAATTTTGTTTGATTTTAGACGGCAACTGACAACGGGGTAAAATTAATCCAAAATTCAATAGTTTAGATGTAAAATTGATATAATTGAAAGTATAAGGGTTGAATTGATTTGTGAGTAATAATTTACGGGGGCAAAATGATATTTCCTCTAACTTTAAAAAAAAAAAAAAAAATCGTATAATCAAATATAACATAAGGTATAACCAAGTAGCTCTAGAATCATAATCAAAATAATGTGATAATCAATATCATAATAAATCATAATTAATATCACAATAAATCATAACTAAAGATGACAAAAGTCGTAACCAAAGATGCGTATAACTTTCCATTCAAATTAGGTCTTCTTGTTTGTTGGCCAAATTGAGTTTGATGAAGTTATTAATATAATGAAATTTAGTGAGGAGATTATTAGTATTAGATTGGCATTGTAAGTCATCAAATTATGTTTGTTTATATAATGAAATTTCGAGTGCTTACTTTTTGAAAAAATATTATTTTACTGTTTTGAGATTTTAAGATATTTTAAAATATTTTAGCACAAAACACGCACAAAATTTATTTATGCTCATTGAGTAGAATATATATATAAAAAAAATAAGATAATCAAATATTAGGAGCTATATATCACATTCGTATTATAAAAAATGTATGACTACTCTTAAAATTATAATTGTTGTCTATCTTTTTAAAACAAACGTGATTAAAATTTATAGTTATCAATAATTGATCATCTTAATTTTTTGTGTGAATATTCAACTCAATGAGTCTTAAAAAGTGATCAGTTTAGATTATCAAGATTGGTCTTAAAATGGGCCTACCAAATCCAAATGTTCTCTCAAGTCAACTTGAGAATCCAATCCCTATAATATTGAGATTGTCTATTAAAATAAAAAGAATTTATATCTTCATAGCACATAATTTGCTCTTTCACTTATCAAAACATGATAGTGGAAAAAATATAATTTTTTTTCTCATCTAAATAAAAGACCACAATTTTTTCTTCTTCATTTTCACTCTACAAGCCAAACAGAGTGTAAGTACATTCAATTTTTTTTCTTTAAGGACCCAAATATGTGAGATATATTTAGCATATTTTCACAAGTATAGAAAGGTGTCGTCCATTAAGGAAAAAATACTATATAAATAATTTTATTTCTTACAAATTGATATGACGTGCATTAATAAATTCAATAATATTTGGGGGTTTTAATTTGAGAGCTTTAATAAAGCTCTAATGGTAAGTCCCACATGCACATGTGATGTTTTGATTTTTTTTTAAAACTTTTTTAGAACTCTAATATTAGAGCTCTCTATCACTTTTCTAATAAATTATTGATACTTGATATTGACCTATTGATGAAAGGAATAACTCAGTTTGTAAACTTCATTTATTGAAAGGGTAAAATGACACAAATATACTCTGGAGACTAAAAGAGTGGGAGCGAGGTCACTGCTGTGGCCCCTCCCAGCTGTGTTTCTGTTGTGCTGTAAAACGGTACAGTTTTATCTTCTTTTTTCTTTTTTTTAAATTTATGTTTTTTATTTTAGGGTTTAGAGTTTAGGGTTTAAAATTTAATTCTTAATTTTTTTTTATTTTAGGGTTTAGGGATAAAAAAAATTTTATTTTTATTTTAGGGTTTAGGGTTTGGGATTTAATTCTTAAATTTTTTTATTTTTTTTATTTTAGGGTTTAGGGTTTAGGATTTAATTCTTAAATTTTATTTTTTTTTTCTTTTACGGTTTAGGGTTTAGGACTTAGGGTTTGATTCTTAAAATTTATTTATTTTTATTTTATGGTTTAGGGTTTAATTCTTAAAATTTATTTATTTTTATTTTAGGGTTTAGGGTTTAAGGTTTAGGTTTACTTTTTAATTTTTATTTTATTTTAGGGTTTAGGGTTTAATTCTTAAAATTTATTTATTTTTTTATTTTAGAGTTTGGAGTTTAGGATTTAGGATTTAATTTTTAAAATTTATCTTTTTATTTCAGGGTTTAGAGTTTAGGGTTTAAGTTTAATTCTTAAAACTATTTTTTTATTTTATTTTATTTTAGAGTTTAGGGTTTAGGGTAAAGTGTCATTTATCATGCCAAAAAAACATAGTGACAACATGTTGAAAAAAAAAGGAAAAGAAAAAAAAGTGGTGAAACTGTATCGTTTTACCTCACAGGAGGAACACAGCAGGAGGGGGCACAACAATGACCCCCTGTCCTAAAAGAACACTTAGGTCTCGTTTGAAAATATGTTATTTTAGTAATTTTTTTGTTTTTTTTTAAAAAAATATATAGAAAAGTAGAGAGAGTGATGTGATAATTTATAGTGACTTTTTGAATTTTTGACTAAAATACAAAGTTCCCAAACAAGGCCTTAATCCAATTTTAAAATAAATCATTCACACCTATCTATTAGTTTGGGAATTAAAAGATTAAAATTTTTAAGTGTATTTTTTATTTATGACGGACTTAAATACATATCTGCAAAAAAGTTAGATTTGGAGACTAAATCAAAACATTTTCTATACATTGAAAATTAAATTGAAACAATTTAATTATTTGGGATCAAAATGATGGAGAATTTTATTATACACACTTTCATATCATATGTACTCTTAGTTATATCATTTTCTTTATGACAAATTTTTTTCTTTAGTTATGACATTATTTTGAGATATTTGGTTATGATTTTTTTCGTGTTTAGTAATGACTTATTTATTTATTTTTTTAAGTTATAATTCAAAAAGTATGAAATTATACTATTCTTTTTCTTTTTTTCTTTTTTAATTATAAGGTATATATGATACACACCTTTTAAGTGGTGTGTATCATATGATACAAACCCCATCATTTGATAACTAAAAAGGCAATCAGCCCTTTAAAATTTATATTTCCCTTCGTATTATTTCAAGGGGTACTTACCAATTAGTCCTATTAACTAGATTTATTTATCTACAGGTCCTAACTAATAAATTTAACACTATAAAAATAAGAGAGTGATAAATTTATCACTAAAAATTTATTCATAAAAACAAAGAGACTGATAAATTTATCACTATAAATTTATTCATAAAAATAAAAGACTGATAAATTTATCTTTATCACTTAATAAATTTATCAATAGGACTTAATGGGTAATAAGTCTCCAAAGTATGACCTATTGGTTAATAAGTCTCCAAAGTAGGACCTATTGGTAGTTTACCCTTATTTCAATGGATTTCATCTATGAAGCATGGGTACTTTGAAAAACATATCGTACTTGTATTGAGTACTTACCGGCGTATGGTACCTCATATGGTACTTCTGCATGCGTACGGGATACATAAAACAAGTACTCAAATTTTTTCTTCTCAATTTTTGGAATACCCAAACATACCTAATACATAACCAAGTCATACCATACCTCAGTTGAAACAATATTTTCTTCTACTATAGAGATAATACTCCTTTCACTAGACTTCTTTTTTTTTTTTAGTTTTATACTTAGTATGATTTTAAAATTAAACTATGGTTTGTAAGTTATTTTATATATTGATATTTAATTTTGATTTATACATTTACATTTGATATTAAATGTTAATTATAAGTTGGATCTTAACAAATTAAACTATTTAATTAATTTTTGCATTACTCTAAATGAAAAATAAATATTTTTTTTTTACAAACGTATCAAGTCGTATCTGTACCCGTACCTGTACCATACTTTTATATTTTATATTTTATATTTTATATTTTATATTTTACCGTATCATACCAATACCCCAATACTTGTACCCGTGCTTCATATGATTTCATTGAATTAGGAATAAAATTAGTTTTACAGAATTCATCCACAAAGAAGAATGGATTTCACTTGTGAGCTCTACATAGTAGCATATGGTTTCCACGGTGGAATGGCAATGGGTAGGGCAGGGCCGGGAATCATACTCCCTGTTCTCGATCCCCGATGGTGAAAATCCCTCAGCCTCGTTCCCCGGCGGGAAACCTATCACTGCCTCCGCCCCCGCCCCCGCCCCCGCCCCCGCTCCCACCCCCTAACGGGGATCGGGTTTCCAAGACCCCGAATATTCCCCGGCCAAAAAAAAGAAAGCAAAACAGTAGCTATCTCATCATCATCAACAACAACAACACAAAATCATCATCAATGATCATCATCATCAACATCAACAACAACAAAATATATCTATATCTATATCAATGATGATATAGTGAAGATCTTGAGAACCAGTGTATATATATTATCTCAGATCGGAAGAACAGTGAGAGAGGGCTAGAGGGCGACCAGTGAGAGAACAATGGCAGTAGATCTGGAGACAAGGCAGCAAACGGAGGTGAGAGAGAGAGAGAGAGGGGGGTAGTAGTGTCGGTGATGGTGGTGCGATCAGCGGCTGATGATGGTGCTTAGAAATGTTCATCGACTCAGATCTGGAAAGAGCTCTCTGTCGCCGATCTGTCTCTAGACTTCTTCGTTGCGGCTTAGATCTGGAAGGTTGTAGACGTCCCCGAACGCCCTGGGAGGATGAGTCCCGTTCTGTTCATTTTGGGCTCACTACAGTTCAGAACTCAATGTCACGGTCCTGTATCTAATCTCGCAGAGTGCAATGCAAGACCGATGAATCATCAAAGAGTCTAAATCCGGCAAATCGTTTTTGAAAACAGATTTTTTTTGAAAGAAGTGCCAAACATGGACTGCTTTGCCAGATACAGAGTCGCCACCTAAATATTTTATTTTTTGGGGGAAGTTTAGGAAACCTTGACTCGTTGCCTAAGGCCACGTGTCCGTCATCACCAAAGTTGCCTCAGCTCGGGAACTTGGGTACGATTGGGGAAGGTCACTTCGTGAGCACCCCCGCTCGCCCGATCACAGATCGGCCTCTACTAACCATGATATCTAGTTTTGAAAATATTGTGTGCTCTTATTCCGGTTATTAACCTAGATTTACGATGTGATGCGCACAGCATACAAGTATAGACTGGATCGCCTGAATTGGAACAAAACATTTCATGTTTGTTTATTTGAAAATGGTTTGATGGTGCTACCCTCAAGTAGGCTAAGACGTAGATTTGCCACCCTCGGGTGGGCTTAGAAAACATGATTTTGCCACTATTTAGTGGGCTTAAAACTTGCAGTCGATGAATTGTTCCAATCCAAATAACCCAACCTTCACCCACAGGCATTCAGGCAGTTATATCACATAAGCAGTTAGCCTCATGGTAAGCATGCTATCACGGCAGTCACTCACACACATGCAAGGATACTAAAGCATAAATACTTACCGAGTACTTCAAGCCAAAACAGAAGCTATGTTAGAAATCATGCATGATCCTAAATATACAGAAATGCCTAATGCAACACATGCAAAATGCAACTAAGATAGGCTCGGCTATTCTAAACATGTCATATGGAATGCTACAGCTAACATATATTCAACTCGGAATTGAAATACAATGCAGTGAGTATGATGCGCCGAGCCTGGTGTATGCAAAACAGATGAATGAATGCAAACATGTTATCATATTGTATGCTAATTGAAACATGCCTTAATCTAACCATCATAAGCTGGTAAATAAAAGGGAGAAAGACGTGGGGTTGGAAGACATACATCACACGCACGCACACTTATTACAATTGTTCCCTCGCTCGGAGGGTCCGAATAAATAATATACAGTCCGAATAAATACAAAACCCTAATTAATTAACAGATTTAACTAGGAAAGCAGTAAACTAGCACGCAAATCTATGGACCACCTCAGCTTTGTTCCGAATGATGAATGATGCATACTTGGGTTGCCTTGCTCGAAAATCCATTGCGATGCGCCAATTAGCCTCTATTTACAATTAAGCCCGGAATATTGCACGAAGCTCCAAAAGACTGCCGATTTCTGATTTGCTGCAACAGAGAGCAAGAAAGGGGCATGGCAAAGTATTTTCACATATGTATGCATACATCGATCCTCGTGCCACCAATTACGCATCTCAATGCATGATGGCCGAGGAGTCGAATTGCATGACTTAATATGAAATGAATGCACATGAAAACATAACAAGGCCTAGACTCCATCATGAATAATCCGGAGTGTCGGCAACTGGGAATTGAGACACGTTCCGTCACTCGGAGTACGAAACGTCCCTCGTTTTCCGTGCTCGGGCTAACTCCTATCCCAAACACAATGCAATATGCATGACATGCATGAATGCAATCCTAACATGAAACCTAGCATACACAATGCTATGAAATGGCATACACAATGCTCGATGTAACATGGCATACATAATGCTCTAATATATAACCTAGCATACATAATGCTATAGACTAAGATGGCATACAGAATGCAATATGGGCTTACACCAATATGAGTGGACCGCAGCCACACCCACATCAGTAGCCATAAGATGAAAATGAGACAGCCGAAATGCGTGCATGCATGCACGCAAACCGAGGACCGATCCTAAGGCACAACATGCAACTCTAACAAGGCATGGCAAGGATGAAGCATGGCATTCAAACATGTAAATTCCAGCACTGTAACACGATGCTAAAAGGTCCTGAAACATGAAAACATGGCACCCGATGCATGAGATGAGCCCCGAAACTCAAAACTAGGCACATGTATTGACTTATAGCTATACAAAACATGCATTATTTGACTATGAAGCACAAAGACAAAGCCAAGGCAGTACCAAAACATGAACATTTCCAGTTCAAAGCATGACAAAAAGATGCCAGCATGATGGACTAAAATAGCATGCAACTTTGACTAGCAAACATGGGTCACATGGCATGTATATAAAGCACAAGAGAACTCATCAAACCAGCAAAAATTAGTGAATAAAACATGTCAAAATACGCCCAAATAACTTCTGAAATGCAGCCAACATATACAAAAATAATGGGTTCCTTTAAAGGGCCATACAAGGGGTTATTAAGCACATACAAGATAGACACTCAGCAAGACCAAACCAACTCTGGAAATGGGTTATGACAATCCTAAAACCCACCAAATAGGCCCTGGAATCAGTCTCAGAAACATGCAAAGAAAGGCCTCTTTGAGAGGCCTTGAATGGGATTGCTCTACACATGCATCATAGACATAAAATATGGCCAAGAGGGCCTTGAACAGAGCCAAGGAAGACCTTAAAACCCTCAAAATAAAGCCTGAAAAGTGACTTCAATGCATACAAAATGGGGGTCCTTTGGAAGGCCAAGAAGGCCACCAAACAAGACAAGGAGAGAGGGGGTCACCCCCCTCTAATTTTGGCCTTCAAGAATACACCTAAGCCACTGAAAATCCACTGGATTTCAGTGGCTAAGAGGCCAAACCATGGCCAATGCAAGTGCTCTAATGCATAGCCCTAATCATGAAGGAATGAAGCATGCATAGGGGGAAGATGACCCCAAACAGAGAAGAGACCTTAAAAAAACTCAAAGAGGAAGCCAAAAAAAGACTTTTTCCAATTTATATCAAGCCTCGAAAATATTCACAAGTAAAGCTAAAACATGACACAAAAATAACCCTAAAAGAGAGATAGAGGGCAAGGGGCAGCAGATGGCCTCAAACAGCATAGATCCCTTCAACAAAGTTGAAGAGGGGATCAAAATAAGATACTTTATAGTCTGGCTCGAAGCCCAGAAATGCTCACAAATAAAGCTATTATATTATGCAAGATAAGCCCTAAAAGAGAGATAAAGCACAAAGGGGGAGTATAAGACCTCAAACAGAAAAACGTTCTTGATCAAACATGAAGATAAGCTCAAAATAATACTATTTTCAGTTCAGATCAAAGCCCAAAAATGCTTGCAAATAAGGCTAATCAATCATGCAAAATAGGGCAAGAAAAGAAGAAATAGGGACTCACCCTTAAAGAGCAGATTTCCAGTAGCTTTTGGTCCAAGATTCTGAGCTTTCAACCTCTGAAAATAGCCTCCAAGTTGCTGGAATGGAGTGTGAAGGTGGTAGCCTATGAGTTGGTGTGTAAATGGTGCAAGGTCAAGGGTGTTTTGAGGCTTGGATGAGAGAGATATGGAGGATTGTATGCAAATGCTCCAGCTGGTTTTTCTAACCCTTAGAAATGAAGCTCAAGTATTGGCTTTATAGAGGAGAGAAGCCAAAAAAATGGGGGAAAAACCAATTCAAATGGCCCTTTAAAAGGACAGTCCCTCGGACAAAGTGCAGTGCAAAGCAGTAATGGCAACTGGAATGGACCAGGAGGGACAAAAATGGCCGGCCAGTTCAAAGGGCAGTGGCGGCCGCCCACCTCCCCTGGTCGGCCGACCAGGGGTCAAAGGGGTCAAGAACAATTGCTGGTCGGCCACCCCAAAAAGGTGGCCTCCCAGATGAGTGTAATAAAGCTGTATGGTCAAAACCCAGAAAATGTGAACCAGGAGAGAGAAAAACCAACTTTTTAGAGGGGTTCAAAAGGGTCAGGAAGAATTACTGGCCGGCCTACCCATATTGGTGGCCTCCCAGGTGTGTACAACACAATGGTGTGGTGGAAAGTCAGAAAAAGTGGCTCAGGAATGGGAAAAACCAGCTTTCTAGTAAGAAAAACGGGCGACGAAAAGCAATGAAGAGAAAAGCTGGTTTTTCAGAAAAATGTTGGCCTCCCACCCTCCTACAACCTTTCTAACAATGAAAATAAGGTCCCTGCCAAAAATGGACCAAGACGGATGCAAAACAAAGGTTCGGGGGCCGAAACACGCAGTTCGGGGCCCCGAAAATAGGCTGTTAGGCACCAGAGGTGGCGTTCACCCACGAAGTTGGTCTCTCAGGCCACAGTGTCCCTCAAAAGGGAGGAAACAAGGTGTATACCAAAAACGGGAGCAAACGGAGGTGGTTAAGCAGTCCCGAACCGAGGCATACGGCCGACGGCTCCGAAAAACCAAAAACCGGGCTCCAAATGGGAAAAATGGCCTACGACCACGAAACGTAGCCTACGGCCACTGAAAGACGGTCTACAAGACCTCTCCCTCCCTTCGAGAAGAGAAAACAGAGAAAACAGGGCTTGGTTCGCCAACCGAGGCAAAGCACAAAAGAGTCCGGAAGTCCGAGGGCAAGGCTCGCGGCCGAGACTCCGTAACCTCAGAACGAGCACCATATGCAACATCACCAAGCGCTCAATCGATGACGTCTAAGTCTTACGGTCGGTCAAAAATGAGGTGTCTACAGTTGCCCCTCTTTGACAGAACTCGAAAGTCATAAGTGACGGGAGTGAATGTCAAAGCCCAGAGACGACCCATTTTTGACAAGGCCGAAGACTTAGACAACCAGGTGAGATAAACAAAAGAGATGTGCCCGCAAGCATGCCTGCAAGCAGGGGGCAAAATGCAACTGACAATGCAAGAAGCCGAAGGTACCTCATGATCATGTAAAGACAGCTGTAATGAAGCAAATATACACAATAAATGCAACAATTTTAAGCAAGAATGTAAATCAAACTACATTTCATACAGTAAGAATGTAAGAGGATTATACAATTCTCGTTACGTCTCACATGGAGAATACAATACCGTCCGACTCGTCTGGTCGTGCCAGCTTTAAATGAACCATACATACAATATCGTGCCTCATGCTGCTGGGGGTCTTTCGCTTCTTCTTAGTCGAACCACAGGTACTATTTTTCTCCCTGACTATGGTCACAGCTTTCCCTATTCTCCAACAGGGTGACAGACTAGGTTGGTTCAGTATCCAGAATTGAGGTGCATACACATGCTATCTCAATCTATGGGGCTGCCATACAGATTTCAAGTCGAAGATATACCTCTGGGTATTTAAATAAGACTTTAGTCTCGAAAATCCCGAACCTTTGCGTTCTAGGCAAGAGCCATTCAAACCCTAGTTTCCACCGTCTCAGTTGGTCTCTTAGGAACTCACCGTAAACAAAGGCAGGTGGCTATACCAGACCACCGGAAGTCGTTCGGGCACGACAAATACCAAAGGAATTACACCTTTAGAGGACTTAAGGTCTCCTAGACCAGAGAGTGCACAAGACAGTGCGAATAAAGATGCGGGATTTAAGGTCTCCTAGACCAGGGGATTTAAGGTCTCCTAGACCAGGTGAGTGCACAAGACAATGCGAGCTAGAGGTGCACAAGACAGTGCGAGTAGGGTGAATGCATAAAGCAATGTGACACAGGTAAGGTGCGCAAGATAGCGCGATGCAATGCACTAACAAGTGCAGGTAAGGTGCGCAAGATAGCGCAAGTATAGATTACACCAAACAATGCGATGCGCAAAATAGCGCGATAAAATGCATGCACAATGCAAGTAATGGTCACAGCAGAAAATAGCGCAATGAAATGCATACACAATGCAAGACTTGGCACACAGCTTACGACATAGCATTCCATTCATTCGGCACACAGCTCACAACACAACACTTTGTTTAATCTGGGCACGCAGCTCTTTTTTTTCGGGCACACAGCTTATTTTCGGGCACACGGCTCATTTCGGGCACACAGCTCCTTTTTTGGGCACACAGCTCATTTTTGGGCACATGGTTCGTTTGCGGACACACAGCTCATTCATCGGGCACACAGCTCATTTTCGGGCACACAGCTCATTTTCCGGGCACACAGCTCATTTTCAGGCACACAGTTCATTTTCCGGGCACACAGCTCATTTTCGGACACGGTTCGTTTGCGGACACACAGCTTATTCATCGGGCACACAGCTCATTTTCAGGCACACAGTTCATTTTCCGGGCACACAGCTCATTTTCGGGCACATAGCTCGTTTTCGGGCACACAGCTTATTTCGGGCACACAGCTCGTTTTTCGGGCACACAACTTCTTTTTCCGGGCACACGGCTCGTTTTCCGGGCACACGGCTCGTTTTCGGGCACACAGCTCGTTCTTCAGTACTGACTTCTTTTTGAACTGCAGCTCATTTTTGAGCACTGACTCCTTTTTTGAACTGCAGCTTGTTTTTCGAGCACACAGCTTCTTTTTGGGCACACAGCTCCTTTTTCAGGCACACAGCTCGTTCTTCAAGCACATAGCTCATTTTCGGGCACATAGCTTGTTTTTGAACTGCAGCTTCTTTAGAATCGCTCCTTTTTGACCCTACAGCTCATTTGGGCACACATTTTTCGTTCTTGAACTGCACAGCTCCTTTTCCGGGCACACAGCTTATTTTCAGGCACACATCTCATTTTCCAGGCACACAGCTCATTTTTGGGCACACAGCTCCTTTTTCGGGCACACAGCTCCTTTTTCGGGCACATAGCTCATTTGAACTGCACCTGACACATTTTCAGCACCTGACTCATTTTCGAGCACCACGGCTTGTTTTAAAACACACAGCTCCTTTTTGACACTGCAGCTCATTTGGACACACACGGCTTCGTTCTTGACACACCTGCTCATTTCGGGCACAAACCTCGTTTCTCGGGCACACAGCTCATTTTTAGAACGCGAGCTTCTTTTCCGAGCACCTGACTCATTTTGAACACTGCACTCGTTTTTGAACCTGAGCTCATTTTTGAACCTGAGCTTGTTTTTGGTACAGCTTCTTTTAGAACACAGCTTCTTTTTCGAGCACCTGGCTAGTTTTAAGGCACACGGCTTCGTTTTAGCACACAGCTCCTTTTTCGGGCACACAGCTTCTTTTCGGGCACACAACTCATTTTTCGGGCACACAACTCATTTCGGGCACACAGCTTCTTTTAGAACTACAGCTCCTTTTTGCACATAGCTCATTTTAAGACACAACTTCGTTCTTGAACTGCAGCTCATTTGAACTGCTTGCTTGTTTTTAGACACCTGCAGTTCCTTTTGCACACAGCTCATTTTCAAGCACACAACACCTTTGCTAGGCTCACAGCTTGTTTATCGGGCACACAGCTTCTTTTGAACTGACTCCTTTTTCGGGCACTGAGCTCATTTCGAGCACAGCGCTTCGCTCTTGAACCTGCAGCTTGTTTTTTGAGCACTGATTCTTTTTCTGGCACACGGCTTCGTTTCGCACACAACTTCGTTTAAGGCGAGCAGCTCATTTTGAACTGCAGTTTGTTTTTGAACCACAGCTTCTTTTAGACACAACTCCTTTTTGAGCACACACTTCGTTTTAAGCACATAACTTGTTTTGAACTGCAGCTCATTTTGAACACCTGACTCCTTTTAAGACACAGAGCTTGTTTTTTGGGCACACAGCTCCTTTTCGGTCACATAGCTCATTTCGGGCACATAGCTCCTTTTTGGGCACACAGCTCCTTTTTCGGGCACACAGCCCATTTCGGGCACACAGCTCGTTCTTTGGGCACACAGCTCATTTCGGGCACACAACTCGTTTCTCGGGCACACAGCTTATTTCGGGCACATAGCTCGTTTCGGGCACGCAACTCATAACACTGCTCAATCTAAACACTCAGTCCATAACACAACATTTGGTTTGCATTTTGAACACACGGCTCAAGCACTTGAATTTCTGAACACGCAGCTCAAACTTTTGGCGTGAACAAACAGCCCACATTTTTGAAATCTAAACACATAGCTCAAACTTTTGTCGCGAACACGCAGCTGTAGACACCCCATTTTTGACCGACCTTAAGACTGAGACGTCACCAACTGAGCGCTCGGAGATGTTACATATTGTGCTCGTTCGGAGGTCACGGAGTCTCGGCTGCAAGCCTTGCCTCCGGACTTCCGGACTCTTTTGTGCTTTGCCTCTGTTTGCGAATCAGGCCCCATTTTCTCTTCCCGAAGAGAGGGAGAGGTCTCGTAGATCATCTCTCAGTGGTCGTAGGCCACGTTTCATGGTCGTAGGCCATTTTTTCCGTTTGGAGCCCGATTCCCGGTTTTTGGAGCCGTCGACCGTGTGCCTCGGTTCGGGACCGCTTAACCACCTCCATTTGCTCCGGTTTTTGGTATACATCTTATTTACTCCCTTTTGAGGGACATTGTGGCTCGAGAGACCAACTTCGTGGTCGAACGCCACCTCCGGTGCTTAACAGTCAGTTTTCGGGGCCCTAGACTGCGTGTTTTGGCCCCCGAACCTTCGTTTTGCATCGGTTTGAGTTCATTTTTGGCAGGGACCTCTGTTTCATTGTTAGGAAGGTCGTAGAAGGGTTGGGAGGCCAGCAATTGTTCTGAGGACCATTTTTATTTCTTCATCGCCCTCCGTCGCCCGTTTTTGTCACTAGAAAGCCAATGTTGACCACCCTAAGGCCACTTTTTCTAGCCCTAAACCACATATTTGTGTTGTAGACACCTGGGAGGCCACCAATATGATATGGCCGGCCAATAATTGTCTCTAACCCTTTTGAACCTCTCTAAAAAATGGGCTTTTCTCTCTCTTGGTTCACTTTCTCCAGATTTTGACCACATGGTTGTGTTGTGCATACATGGGAGGCCATCTTTTTGGCATGGCCGGCCACTAATCATGATTGACCCTTTTGACCCTTGGCAGACCGACCATGGGGGAGGCCGGCCGGCCACCTAAACCCTAGGAAACCGGCCGGCCAGAATCCTCTCTTCAGGTACTTTACAAATATGCCCTCATTTCCCCCAGATTCGTCAGATTCGAGGGAACTTTTTAGGGGGAAATTTGAAATTCATATTTCCCTCTTTTTTCTCCACTCCTTGGCCTATATAACTAGCCCCTCCCCTTTAGTTTTAGGGGTTAAAAAATTGTTTAAGAGCCATTGCATACAACTCTCCCTCTCCCTCTCTTCCAAGCCTCAAAACCCTAAGGTTCTTGCACCCTTTACACTACAACCCATAGCACCACACCTCCACACTCCATTCCAGTAACTTGGAGGCTATTTTCTTGGTCCAAAGGCTGTTGATTCATTGCTCTACAAGGGTGAGTCTTCTTCCTCCCTTTTCTAGCCTTTTCTTGGTTCATTTATAAGTCATACATGCTTACATTTCTGGGCTCCGACCCTAACTGGAAATAGTCTTATTTTGAGCTCTTTTTCATGTTTTATTAAGGGTCTTTCCCTATTTGAGGCTTCCTTCTTACCCTTTGTGTTTAAACCCTCTTTTAGGCCTATTTTTGCATAGTATTTTAGACTTATTTTTGAGCTATTTTAGACTTGGTTATAAACTCTAAAGTGGCTTTTTTTGAGCTCCTCTTCAACTTTTTTGAAGGGCTCTCCCCTGTTTTAGGACAGATACTACCACTTGCCTCTTTACCCCTCTTTTAGGCCCTTTTCTTGCATGATAGTTTAGCCTTACTTGTGTTCACTTTCGTGGCTTGATGTAAACTGTAAAGTGCATTTTCTTGAGCCCCTATGTAACTTTGTTGAAGGGCTCTTTGCCATTTGGGGCCAGCTGCTGTCCCTTGCCTCTTTAGCCCTCTTTTAGGGTCTTTTTTGCATGATAGGTTAGTCCTATTTATATTCATTTTTGAGACTTTTCATAAACTGGAAAAAGGCTTTTTTTGACATCATCTTCATGTTTTATTAAGGGCATTTTCTTATTTGAGGTCACATGCTTCTTTGAATGCTTGATTATCCCTTGTTTTGGGCCTTACACCCTAGCCTTTGTTGCATGCCTTGTTTGACCTTCTAGCCACTAGAATTCAGTGGATTTCCAGTGGCTTTGATACTGTTTTGAGCCTCCAAATCAGAGGGGGTGACCCCCTCTCACCTTGGCTTGTTTGATGGCCATCATGGCCTTTCAAAACGACCTCATCTTGCATACTTTGTGGATTTATTTTGGGGTCAATTTGGTGAGTTTTGACACTACCATATTTGATTTTCAAAGTGGGTGTGGGGCTGCCACATGTCCATCTTATATGTGCTTAAGAATCCCTTGTATGGCTCTCTAAAGAAACTCATCATTTTGGCATGCCATGATTGCATATCAGTGGTTATTTGGGCCTATTTTCATATGAATTATTCACTGGTTTTTGATGGCTTGGTCAGATTCCATGTGCATCTTCCACTTGCCATGTAAACCATGTTTGTTGGTCAAATTTGCATACTATTTTAGGCCATCTTGCTAACACCTTTTGGCCATACTCTAAACTGAAAATATGCATATTTTGGGACTGCCTTGATTATGTCTTTATTCTTCATGTTCAAATAATGCATGCTTTGTATAGTTATAAGTCATTCCATGTGCCTAATTTTGTGTTTCGAGATCCATCTCATGCATCGGGTGCCATGTTGCCATGTTTCAGGGCTGTTTTGCATCATATTTTGGTACTGAAATTTGCATGCTTGTATGTCATATTCCATGCCTTGCCATGCTTTGTTAGAGTGGCATTTGTGCCTTAGGTTCGGTCCTCGGTTTGCGTGCACGCGTGCACGAACCTCGAGTGTCTCATTTTCATCTAATAGCCTCTTATGTGAGTGTGGCTGAGGTCCACTCATGTTGGTATAAGTCCATTATGCACTGTGTATCCCTTTCATTCCATAGCATCGTGTATGCTAGGTTGTATGTTAGCGCATTGTGTATGCCATGATATCTCGCGCATTGTGTATGTCATTTCATAGCATTGTGCATGTTAGGTTGTATCTTAGTTGAATTCATGCATGTCATGCATATTGCATTGTGTTTGGGATAGGAGTTAGCCCGAGCACGGGAAACGAGGTACGTTTCGTACTCCGAGCGACGGAACGAGTCTCAATTCCCCAGTCGCCGACACTCCGGATTACCCATGATGGAGTTAGGCTTTGTTGTGTTTTCATATGCATTCATTCTATATTGAGTTGTGCAATTCGACTCCTCGGCCATCATGCATCGAGATGCGTGATTGGTGGCACGAGGATCGAGGTATGTATACATATGTGAAAATACATTGCCATGCCCCTTTCTTGGTCTCTGTTGCAGCAAATCAAGAATCAGTAGCCTTCCGGAGCTTGGCACGCATTCCAAGAATAATTGCAAACAGAGGCTAATTTGGGCATCACCATGGATTTCCGCGCAAGACAACCCGGACATGCATCATTCATCATCCGAAGCAGAGTTGAGACAGTCCCTGGCTTGCATGCCAATTTAATGCTTTCCTAGTTAAATTTGTTATTTAATTTGGGTTTTGTACATATTTGGACTGTATTATTTATTTGGACTGTACTATTTATTTGGGACTGTATATTATTTTATTCGGACCCTCTGTGCGAGGGCATAATTCTAATAAGAGTGCGTGTGTGTGATGTATGTCTTCCAACCCCACGTCTTTCTTCCCTTTTATTTACCTGCTTATGATGGTTAGATTAGGGCATGTTTCAATTAGCATACAGTATGATAGCATGTTTGCATTCATTCATCCGTCTTGCATGCACCGGGCTCGGCGCAACATACTAACTGCATTTGTATTTCAATTCTAAGTCAAATACTTGATAGCTGTTGCATCTCATATGCCATGTTTAGAATAGCCGAGCCTGCTATAGTTGCATTTTTGCATGTGTTGCATTAGGCATTTCTGTATACTTAGGATCATGCATGGATTTCTAATCAATTTCTGTTTTGGCTTGGAGTACTCGGTGAGTTTTATGCTTTAGCATCCTTGCATGCATGTGAGTGACTGCCATGAATAGCATGCTTACCATGAGGCTAACTACTTATGTGATATAACTGCTTGAATGCCTGTGGGTGAAGGTTGGGTTATTGGGATTGGAACAAATCATTGACTGTGATTTTTAAGCCCACTGGACAGTGGCAAAATCATCTTTTCTAAGCCCACCTGAGGGTGGCAAAATCTTCATTTTTTAAGCCTACTTGCGAGTAGCAAACCATCTTTCAAAAACAAACATGAAGGGTTTTTGTTCCAATTCAGGCAACCCGGTCTATACTTGTATGCTGTGCGCATCACATAGTAAATCTAGGCTAATAACCGGAATAAGAATGCATAATGTTTTCAAAACTAGATATCATGGTTAGTAGAGGTCGATCTTTGATCGGGCGAGCGGGGGTGCTCACGAAGTGACTTTCCCCAATCGTACCCAAGTTCTCAAACCGAGGCAACTTTGGTGATGACGGACACATGGCCTTAAATTTCCCAAAACAAAATATTTAGGTGGCGACTTTGTATCTGGCAAAGCAATTCATGTTTGGCACTTCTTTCAAAAATCTGTTTTCTCAAAACGATTTGCCGGATTTGGACTCTGTGGTTCAGATTATGAACCGTGACACAAATCGAGTCCGAGCTGTAGTGAGGTCCCCCACGGACTTGTTACAGCTGTGTGTTCAGAATTGAAGTGTGTGAGCTGCATGTTCAACATGAAGTATATGAGTTGCGTGTTCAGAAGAGAAATGTGTGAGCTGCGTGTTCAACATGAAGTACATGAGCTGCGTGTTCAACATAAGGTATATGAGCTAGTGTTCAGAAGAGAAATGTGTGAGCTGCGTGTTCAACATGAAGTATATGAGCTGCGTGTTCCGAAGAGAAATGTGTGTGCTGCGTGTTCACCTCAACAATGGGCTGTGTGTTCAGAAAATTAGAGTTTGGGCTGCGTGTTCTACTCTCAATCAGTGTGTGCTGCGTGTTCACCTCAACAATGGGCTGTGTGTTCAAAAAAATTTGGAGTTTGGGCTGCGTGTTCTACTCTCAATCAGTGTGTGCTGCGTGTTCACCTCAACAATGGACTGTGTGTTCAGAAAATTGGAGTTTGGGCTGCGTGTTCTACTCTCAATCAGTGTGTGCTGCGTGTTCACCTCAACAATGGGCTGTGTGTTCAGAAAGTTAGAGTTTGGGCAGCGCGTTCTACTCTCAATCAGTGTGTGCTGCATGTTCACCTCAACAATAGGCTGTGTGTTCAAAAGATTAAAGTTTGGGGCTGCGTGTTCTACTCTCAATCAACGTGTGCCGTGTGTTCACAATTAATCTATGAGGTGCGTGTTCATAAATTCAGGGTGATTGAACTATGTGTTCAAGATGCAAATAGAAGGTGGTGTCATAGACTAAGCATTCTAAACAAGCTGTGTACTCGAATGAGCCGATAAACATAACGAAAGCATGAAATGCACTGAAAATGCAGAATACATTACAGAAAATGTAAAGGCGGAGTAAAATACCTCTCGTGCCTGATAGGCGAGGTGAGACTCCGGCTCTCGCAGAAGTAGATCCCCGGGTGCCCGATCATCAAAATCAGTAAAATGATAGAAAACAGCCTGCGAAAGGACATGTACCTGAGGGGCATACCTCTCCGGAATGAACGGTCGAACCCTCGGAGGCAAGGCCATAATATCGGGATCGCCCTCGGCACCTGGAGGACCTCCACCGTGAGGAAGATGACCGGCCATTTCAAGAAATCTGCAAAAAGGAGCAAAAACGAGCAAAACAAGCCAAAATTGGAAAAAAGTCAACAAAAGTCAACTCTCGGGAAATGAAAAAGTCAACAAAAGTCAACTCCCGAGAAAATCTTCCAATGTTGAGACAAACTTACCTCAAGTGGTGAAAATGAGAAAAGAAGCCCCGAAATCAAAATTTAATCTGTCCAAAGTGACAAAAACTAAAAGATTTCGCGAAAACAACTTGCGTGGGGCATTGGAAAACACGTATGGAGCGCAGATCTGAGAGGGAAAATGCTCTAGGAAGGTAGAGGGACTAATTTCGGCCTTGGAGCTATGAGCAAAAAGTGTTTGGCTTTGTATATTTAAAGAAATGAGGGTAAAAAGTAAAAAATGCCCCGAATTTGGGCTAAGTGGTAGGCCTTTTTCCGGTGGCCACCCTTTCTCTCAAACATGGCGGCGACCTCACTGCAACCATACTTGGCCGGCAGCCCTCCCAACATGGCCTCCAAGCTCCCTGCAAATTTTGGTGATGATTGGAGTCTCCGGCACCCGAGAAAGTACAAGGAAAGTGCACCTTTTGACGCAAAACCCCTCCGCGTGAACTTTAACTCCAACTTTCGATGCCTATCTCATCATTACTCATCAAAAGCAAGGTGTATCCTTTTGAATATGTTGTGACCCCTTCGGAAGGTAAACCGGAGGTCGCGATTGAGCCACCTTCGTCGAAATTGGCATTGCTTTGCTCGTTGTTTCGTTTCAAAATATGCATTCGAGTTTGCGCTCATCTTGCATTGTTATACACGTAACTTGCATTCTCATGCACATCACTTGCACTATTCTGCACATTTCGCAAGTATGGTCATACCTTTGTGCTTAACTTGCGTTGTCACGCATGTTGCTCCTCGCATTGCGATGCACTCACCCATCGACACCGTGTTTGTCTGCACTTGATATCACACTGAACATATGTTGCTAACAATGTTGTGCTTGTTGAGTTTCTTCATTTTTCAGGCACGATATTGTATGTACGGTTCATTTGAGGCTGGCACGACCAGACGCACCGCGCAGGTATCGTATCTTCTCCGTGTGAGACGTCGCGAGAGTTGAACAATTCTCCGCATTCTTAACTGCATGAAATGTAGTTGTTGCTTTGCATCCTTGCTTAAAACTGTTGCATCTATTTGTGAATACTTGTTTCATTACAGTTTGCTGCATTTGCATGATCATTGAGTTACGACCAGCTTTGTGCATATCGCTTTGCATTTTGCCCCCCTGCCAGCGGGCATGCCTGCGGGCACATCTTGGTTTACCTTGCCTGTTTGTCTAAGTCTTCGGCCTTGTCAAAAATGGGATCTCTCTGGGCTTTGACATTCACTCCCGTCACTTATGACTTCCGAGTTCTGTCAAAGAGGGGCAACTGTAGACACCCCATTTTTGACCGACCTTAAGACTTCGACGTCCTGTTGGCCTTCGGTGATGTTGCATATTGTGCTTGTTCGGAGGTCGCGGAGTCTCGGCTGCGAGCCTTGCCTCCAGACTTCCGGACTCTTTTGTGCTTTGCCTTGGTTTGCAAACCAGGCCCCGTTTTCTCCATTTTCTCTTCTCGAAGGGAGGGAGAGGTCTCGTAGATCATCTCTCAGTGGTCGTAGGCTACGTTTCGTGGTCGTAGGCCATTTTTCCCGTTTGGAGCCCAGTTCTCGGTTTTCAGAGCCGTCGACCGTGTGCCTCGGTTCGGGACCGTTTAACCACCTCCGTTTGCTCCGGTTTTTGGCATACATCTTACCTACTCCCTTTTAAGGGACACTGTGGCTCGAGAGACCAACTTCGTGGTCGAACGCCACCTCGATGCTCTTGATCGGTTTGGGGCCCAGACTGCGTGTTTTGGCCCCTGAACCTTCGTTTTGCATCGGTTTGAGTTCATTTTTGGCAGGGACCTCTATTTCATTGTTAGGAAGGTCGTAGAAGGGTTGGGAGGCCAGCAATTGTTCTGAGGACCAGTTTTATTTCTTCATCGCCCTCCGTCGCCCGTTTTTCTCATTAGAAAGCCAATGTTGACCACCCTAAGGCCACTTTTTCTAGCCCTAAACCACATATTTGTGTTGTAGTCACCTGGGAGGCCACCAATATGATATGGCTGGCCAGTAATTGTCTCTGACCCTTTTGAACCTCTCTAAAAAATGGGCTTTTCTCTCTCTTGGTTCACTTTCTCCAGTTTTTGACCACATGGTTTTGTTGTGCACACATGGGAGGCCATCTTTTTGGCATGGCCGGCCACTAATCATGGTTGACCCTTTTGACCCTTGGCCGACCGACCATGGGGGAGGCCGGCCGGCCACCTAAACCCTAGAAAATCGGCCGGCCAGAATCCTCTCTTCAGGTACTTTACAAATATGCCCTCATTTCCCCCCCAGATTCTGTATTCGAGGGGGGAACTTTTGGGGGGGAAATTTGAAATTCATATTTCCCCCCTTTTTCTCCACTCCTTGGCCTATATAACCAGCCCCTCCCCTTTAGTTTTAGGGGTTACAAAATTGTTTAAGAGCCATTGCATACAACTCTCCCTCTCCCTCTCTTCCAAGCCTCAAAACCCTAAGGTTCTTGCACCCCTTACACTACAACCCACAGCACCACACCTCCACACTCCATTCCAGTAACTTGGAGGCTATTTTCAGAGGTTAGGAGCACCATTTCTTGGTCCAAAGGCTGCTGATTCATTGCTCTACAAGGGTGAGTCTTCTTTCTCCATTTTCTAGCCTTTTCTTGGTTCATTTATAAGTCATACATGCTTACATTTTTGGGCTCTGACCCTAACTGGAAATAGTCTTATTTTGAGCTCTTTTTCATGTTTTATTAAGGGTCTTTCCCTGTTTGAGGCTTCCTTCTTACCCTTTGTGTTTAAACCCTCTTTTAGGCCTATTTTTGCATAGTATTTTAGACCTATTTTTGAGCTGTTTTAGACTTGGTTATAAACTGTAAAGTAGCTTGTTTTGAGCTCCTCTTCAACATTTTTGAAGGGCTCTCCCATATTTGAGGACAGCTACTACCACTTGCCTCTTTACCCCTCTTTTAGGCCCTTTTCTTGCATGATAGTTTAGCCTTACTTGTGTTCACTTTCGTGGCTTGATGTAAACTGTAAAGTGAATTTTCTTGAGCCCCTATTTAACTTTGTTGAAGGGATCTTTTCCATTTGGGGCCAGCTGCTGTCCCTTGCCTCTTTAGCCCTCTTTTAGGGTCTTTTTTGCATGATAGGTTAGTCGTATTTATATTCATTTTTGAGACTTGTAATAAACTGTATAAAGGCTTTTTTTGACATCATCTTCATGTTTTATTAAGGGCATTTTCTTATTTGAGGTCACATGCTTCTTTGAATGCTTGATTATCCCTTGTTTTGGGCCTTACACCCTAGCCTTTGTTGCATGCCTTGTTTGACCTTCTAGCCACTGGAATCCAGTGGATTTCTAGTGGCTTTGATGCTGTTTTGAGCCTCCAAATCAGAGGGGGGTGACCCCCTCTCACCTTGGCTTGTTTGATGGCCATCTTGGCCTTTCAAAGCGACCTCATCTTGCATACTTTGTGGATTTATTTTGGGGTCAATTTGGTGAGTTTTGACACTACCATATTTGATTTTCAAAGTGGGTGTGGGGCTGCTACATGTCCATCTTATATGTGCTTAAGAATCCCTTGTATGGCCCTCTAAAGAAACTCATCATTTTGGCATGCCATGATTGCATATCAGTGGTTATTTGGGCCTATTTTCATATGATTTATTCATTGGTTTTTGATGGCTTGGTCAGATTCCATGTGCATCTTCCACTTGCCATGTAAACCATGTTTGTTGGTCAAATTTGCATACTATTTTAGGCCATCTTGCTAACACTTTTTGGCCATACTCTAAACTGGAAATATGCATATTTTGGGACTGCCTTGATTATGTCTTTATTCTTCATGTTCAAATAATGCATGCTTTGTATAGTTATAAGTCATTCCATGTGCCTAATTTTGTGTTTCGAGATCCATCTCATGCATCGGGTGCCATGTTGCCATGTTTCGGGGCTGTTTTGCATCATATTTTGGTACTGAAATTTGCATGCTTGTATGTCATATTCCATGCCTTGCCATGCTTTGTTAGAGTGGCATTTGTGCCTTAGGTTCGGTCCTCGATTTGCGTGCACGCGTGCACGCATCTCGAGCGTCTCATTTTCATCTAATAGCCTCTTATGTGAGTGTGGCTGAGGTCCACTCATGTTGGTATAAGTCCATTATGCACTGTGTATCCCCTTTCATTCCATAGCATTGTGTATGCTAGGTTGTATGTTAGCGCATTGTGTATGCCATGATATCTCGCGCATTGTGTATGTCATTTCATAGCATTGTGCATGTTAGGTTGTATCTTAGTTGAATTCATGCATGTCATGCATATTGCATTGTGTTTGGGATAGGAGTTAGCCCGAGCACGGGAAACGAGGTACGTTTCGTACTCCGAGCGACGGAACGAGTCTCAATTCCCCAGTCGCCGACACTCCGGATTACCCATGATGGAGTTAGGCTTTGTTGTGTTTTCATATGCATTCATTCTATATTGAGTTGTGCAATTCGACTCCTCAGCCATCATGCATCGAGATGCGTGATTGGTGGCACGAGGATCGAGGTATGCTTACATATGTGAAAATACATTGCCATGCCCCTTTCTTTCTCTCTGTTGCAGCAAATCAAGAATCAGTAGCCTTCCGGAGCTTGGCATGCATTCCAAGAATAATTGCAAACAGAGGCTAATTGGGGCATCACCATGGATTTCCGCGCAAGACAACCCGGACATGCATCATTCATCATCCGAAGCAGAGTCGAGGCAGTCCCAGGCTTGCATGCCAATTTAATGCTTTCCTAGTTAAATTTGTTATTTAATTTGGGTTTTGTACATATTTGGACTGTATTATTTATTTGGACAGCACTATTTATTTGGGACTGTATATTATTTTATTCGGACCCTCTGTACGAGGGCATAATTGTAATAAGAGTGCGTGTGTGTGATGTATGTCTTCCAACCCCACATCTTTCTTCCCTTTTATTTACCTGCTTATGATGGTTAGATTAGGGCATGTTTCAATTAGCATACAGTATGATAGTATGTTTGCATTCATTCATCCATCTTGCATGCACCGGGCTCGGCGCATCATACTAACTGCATTTGTATTTCAATTCTAAGTCGAATACTTGATAGCTGTTGCATCTCATATGCCATGTTTAGAATAGCCGAGCCTGCTATAGTTGCATTTTTGCATGTGTTGCATTAGGCATTTCTGTATACTTAGGATCATGCATGGATTTCTAATCAATTTCTGTTTTGGCTTGGAGTACTCGGTGAGTTTTATGCTTTAGCATCCTTGCATGCATGTGAGTGACTGTCATGAATAGCATGCTTACCATGAGGCTAACTACTTATGTGATATAACTGCTTGAATGCCTGTGGGTGAAGGTTGGGTTATTGGGATTGGAACAAATCATTGACTGTGATTTTTAAGCCCACTGGACAGTGGCAAAATCATCTTTTCTAAGCCCACCTGAGGGTGGCAAAATCTTCATTTTTTAAGCCTACTTGCGAGTAGCAAACCATCTTTCAAAAACAAACATGAAGGGTTTTTGTTCCAATTCAGGCAACCCGGTCTATACTTGTATGCTGTGCGCATCACATAGTAAATCTAGGCTAATAACCGGAATAAGAATGCATAATGTTTTCAAAACTAGATATCATGGTTAGTAGAGGCCGATCTTTGATCGGGCGAGCGGGGGTGCTCACGAAGTGACCTTCCCCAATCGTATCCATGTTCCCGAGCCGAGGCAACTTTGGTGATGACGGATATGTGGCCTTAGGCAACAAGTCAGGGTTTCCTAAGTTTCTCAAAATAAAATATTTAGGTGGCGACTCTGTATCTGGAAAAGCAGTCCATGTTTGGCACTTCTTTCAAAAAATCTATTTTCTCAAAACGATTTGCTGGATTTGGACTCTTTGGTTCAGATTAAGAACCGTTACAAAAATCGAGTCCGAACTGTAGTGAGGTCCCCCGCGGACTTGTTACAGTTTCTGGCGACTCCGCTGGGGATTTAGAGAACTTGACTCGAACTCATGATATCTGGTTTTGACTACACTTGTGTGTTTCTTTGCATTGCATTTGCATTGGTGCGCCTAGGACACTGTGTTTGCCATCTGCTATTCCTGAGCGGTTTGCCGGAGGCTTGTCTTGTCAAGGCATGTCCATAAGGCTGACCGGTTACGGGCTCTGCCAGTATGGGAACACAAACCCCGGTTTTACCGGGGCACCCTTTTTGACCATTCGACCTAGTGCATATCGAAATCCGTAGTGACCATTCCAAACTAGGACAGGTTGCTTACCCGATATAGGTTGTTTGAAACCGCTGTGTGCGTAGTGAAACCCTAGCTCCTGACAAAATAGGACAGGGAAACCCTACCCCAACATAGGGGTGTTTTGGCTCTCACTTGCTTGTTATGTGCTTTAGAGTGCGTCTCTACAGGAATGCATGTATCAGTTTGCAAGTTTGGGCATCGAACTGCGCACCTGGTTGATATTTTGGGAATCAGATATCTGCAGTCGATTCAGATTCGGGCAACGATTTTGAAACGATGATCGATGATGAATCTACCGTTCTTCAGCTATACTAGTATCTGTTCTAGTGAAATTAGGCTGAGATGCTGCCTGTTTTCTCTTTCAAGGTTTAGAGACTCAGTTTAGAGCAACCAGTATTCTCCTTCGCCGAGGCAAGGCAGACGTTCGATCCATCAGTCACCAGTCACATCACTTCCGTTCAGTTCAGCGGACTCATGATGACCCAAAATTTAGAGGAAATTGTGGTTATGACAGCCGCATTAGACTAAGGAATCATCTTGCAGGATGAGACCAATGTTGAAGTGCCACACCCACCCAGGTCGCCTGCCGCGCACCCTATCTGGACGCCCCAGTCGTGTCAAGCTCATGAGCCCACCACGTTTGAATTGATGGGAATGATTGGTGATCTTCAGCGATTTGTGTCTGATCTCGCCCACAGAATGTCGGCTTCGCCACCAACCACATCCTGCACCGGGAATTTTGTACCGAAGAAGCCCCCGTTACTGGGACGAATTGTAATTGAGCTTAGCCAACCTGAGGCTGTCTCAAGCTATGGCCATGACATGTCAACAACAAGCGGGTTCCACTCTGATGTAGCAACCCAACCCTCGATCAAGCTGAGGCTAGATGTAAGAACAAAGTGGGAATAGGTGCTGATCCCGTTGAACAGCTGTTGTGGGCAGTTGAGGCTTTGAAAGTCGGAGGATTGAGTAAACAGCAAATATTCACAGTTACGGCTAAAACTGTGGATAACGCTTTCTCCGCTCCGACCGAGGGCAGTTCGAGCCAGGGGAAAAATCGAGATGGGGACCGTCATGCCAGAACAGTTCCTTCCAATCCTAGCCCTGCACCTGGAAAAGATCAGAGAACCAAGGCAGCACCTGCCGATCCTTTTTTGAGTGCGTCCAGCAAAAGCTCGCAGACTCCGAAATATCCGCCCCGAGGTCGTAGGGTCTTCCATGCCCTCACATGCCTTTGTCTAAGGCTCTTCAAATCCTTGTCAAAGAAGGGTATCTCAAATCCCTCGAGCCTCGGCCCCTCCCGAATTCCCTCCCAGCTAAGCATGATGGTACCTAGTACTGCGCATATCATCAACAAACTGGTCACAACACCGACAACTGTTTTCGCCTTCGCCACAAAGTGCAAGATTTGATCGACAATGAGGTCATCCTCCCACCTACCTCAGCAAAGTCTGTCACTGTTGAGCTATTTGACTTCGAGGATACTGCAAGTATGTGATCATGGGTCGGTCCACCTGCGGGCGGCGCTCGGTGTATTTCAGATGTGGCGTTTGGCATGCACTATGTTGAGCATCTGCGTATGCTAATTTTGTGATTTCTAGCTTGGGTGTTGAGTCAGTTTTGTTGGTTTTGTTTTGAGTTTATCTCATTGTCTTAAGTCAGTCTTTTTTGTTTAAGGGTCTGTCTTGTTATATCGAGTCAGTCCCATTGTATAGAATGTCGGGGGATTCTGGAGTTGTTGCTCCAAACACCATTTTTTTTTTTGTAATTATCCTATTGCTTTCTCTTGAGTCTGTCTCTACTGTGGAGCCAGTTGCAACCAGGAAATCCGAATAAAACAGCCATGGCTGTCATATTTTTGTGCTTATTGCTACTTCGAGCTTGTTATGCCAACAATTCTAGAATGAAATGGTGGAGCATCTCACCTGCTCTTCTGTGCTCTAAACTCATTGTAGTGACCTAAGTTTTTCAAAACTTTTTGAACAATGTGATGAAAACGAAGAGGCAGGAATTCCTCAGGTTTTGTAAAATTTGATCAATTGAGAGTAAGAGAGGCATGCTAAGCCCTTAATGAATGAGATCGTGCTTGTTAGCGTGAGCACTGAGAAGGATCCTGGCTTGATCCAGATTGGTTCCGCACTATCTTCAGCACGAGCGATTAGTCGCTTTCTTAAAAGATTTCAAAAAAATATTTTGCGCGGTCTTGCGAAGACCTGTGTGGAATCGCTCTTGAGATTGTGCAGCTTAGGATCACTCTCAGCCTCAAGACTTGAGCCCTTACTTTCAAGACTTGAACTTAGATTCAGAATGTTCAGAGGTCAATCATGATGTGAGGCCTGTGTGGCCTAATTCGAAACAGCCCTCGAACAAGAGGCAAGAAAGGTCAGATCGAAGGAGATCAGACATCATCAAAAAGGAAGCTTGCGAAGCTAGATCAGAAGCACCCCTCGAACTAGGGGCAAAAATGTCAGATGTGCTCGAAGAGTAAAAAATTGAGATGTTTCTCAAGCTAACAAAGATCAGCAAGGATGCCAAATCCAGAAGGGAAGAAAGAAGAAGGCACTGCTGAAGAACAACTGAGTTCCTATCCACAACACTAGGGGCAAATTCAGCCCCTCATTGGATGGACTCTTACATCATCAGTGAACAGCAGCCACTCTCTTGGATTCAGATGACTTCGGGATCTCAAAACCATTTGATATGAACAAAGCTACACTTTTACCCCTTTGAGAGGCTCGCTGGGCCGAAAACCTGGAAGGTCGACCCAGGCAAAAGTTAGAGCCAAAAAAAAAAAAAAAAAAAAAAAAAAAAAAAACAACAACAAAAAATGCAAAGAGAAAAAGAATAAAAAAATATAAATACAAAAGAAAAAGAAAAAGAAAATAAAAAAAATGAAAAGAAGAGAAATGAAAAGAAAAAAAGAACAAAGCTCGCAAGGTTGAAAACCCAGAAGGGCGGCCTTGGCAAAAGTTAGAGCGCAAAAGGAGAGGTTAATACCCGAGTGTACCTTAATCCTGAACTACGTAAGGCTTGATTCCCATCTTTGGGATACGTAGGAAACTTCATTCTGAAGTCCAGTCGTAAAACACTTCAAATTCGACTGTGTCCATGCGATGGTTCTGGTCATCTTTGTCTTCTCTGTATCTGAGGATTTGGTTGTGTTCGTTACTCTAAGGACTGACTACAATGCGCTGCGGTGCCATTCAAACAAGGGGCAACTTTTTATTGCCATTCAATGCACTGCGGTGCCGTTCAAACAAGGGGCAACTTTCCGTTGCCATGCAGTGTCCTTTAGGCAAGGGGCAATTTTCCTTCGAATCCGAGGTTGTGCGTCTCAAGAGTAGGTTCCATGCTCGTTGAGCAGTGGCTGCTTGCAAAAATAGTTTTTGAGAATTTTTATTGAGGTTGACTAATTTTCTTGAAAATTGTTCCATCCTTTCCAAAAACTGGACCATTTCTTGGACCCAAAAAAAAAAAGGAAAATTTTCAGTGCTCATAGCCTGACTTGCATGATTTTAAATAAAAAATCGAACAAGTGTGTTAATCTGACTCTCATGTTGGTCAAAATTGTTTTAGTAAAAAAACAAAACAAAAAAATAGTCAAAATAATGAACTAGGGGCACAGTTGAGTCAGGTTTCCTGTCTTTTCCCTGTTGTCAATGCATTTGCCAGAAAGGGCACTCTACTTTCCAGAAAGGGCACTCTACCTGCTAGAAAAGGGCACAACTGAAGCAAACCGCAAAAGGGCTGAAAGCTCTCTCACATCCTCCAAGCAACGAGGTATCGAGCCAAGTGCGAAGCACGAAATGGAATGGATCGATATATTCCACTCCCTTATCCGAAGCATCGACTAAACGTCATCGGAGGAAATAGCCATGAGCTGATAATGTTGGGCATGAACCCACAACTTCCTGTTTATCCATCAACCACCCAAGGGGGGGATAAAAAATAAAAAAAATAAAAAAAAAATCTCTGAGAGATTAAAGAATAGAGAGATGCACGTGGAGAGAAAAAGTGAGAAAAGGGTTTTCAGAGAAAAACAGAGCCTGAGGGTCGAGTGATGTGAGAATCACAAATGAGAAAGGGTGGGAAACAATACCCGAAAAAACTGGCTCCTCGTGAACTGAGAGGTCTCTCGCCATTGGAACATGTTTGAGTATCGTGTCTCTTGTTTTTTATTTTGCCTCGATTCTTGTTGAGTCGTTTCAAATGTCTACATTTGCGTTTAAGTTGTTTTACCTTTGTTTTCCTTTGTCAAGTCGTGGTGCGCTGTGTTCGGTCATAGGCTCAATACCCAGTTGAGAACTCATTCTCACTCTCAAATTTCAAAAAAATCGCTTTGTACTCAGAGTGCCGTGCCGTTTTCCACATTTGTACAAAACAAGATTCTTTCTTAAACCGCAGGGTTCAACCCAGGTCATGTGAGAGTAGTAGAACCAGGACCTATCTGAAGCTATATAGGTTCTAGACTTCGAAGCAAAAGAAAAAGGGAAGATGTCGGGCATCTGAGTTTATTTCAACTTCTGCAAATTCAATCGTCGCATCCTGTATGTTCAGAATGAGCGGTGTGTTCAAACTTAAAAGAATACTGTGTTATGAGCCGTGTGTTCAGATCGAGCAGGGTTACGTTGTGAGCTGCGTGTTCAAATGTATAAGCTGTGTGTTCAGATTCAAATGTGTGAGCTGCGTGTTCAAATGTATGAGTTGTGTGTTCAGATTCAAATGTATGAGCTGCATGTTCAGATTCAAATGTATGAGCTGCGTGTTCAGAATTCAAATGTATGAGCTGCGTGTTCAGATTCAAATGTATGAGCTGCGTGTTCAGATTCAAATGTATGAGCTGCGTGTTCCGAATTCAAATGTGTGTGCTGCGTATTCAACATAAAGTATTGAGCTGTTGTAGACACCCCATTTTTGACCGACCTTAAGACTCAGACGTCACCGATTGAGCGTTTGGTGATGTTGCATATTGTGCTCGTTCTGAAGTTTCAGAGTCTCGGCTGCGAGCCTTGCCTCCAGACTTCCGGACTCTTTCGTGCATTGCCTCGGTTTGCGAACCAGGCTCTGTTTTCTCTATTTTCTCTTCCCAAAGGGAAGGAGAGGTCTTGTAGATCATCTCTCAGTGGCCATAGGCTACGTTTCGTGGTCGTAGGCCACTTTTCCCATTTCGGAGCCCAGTTCCCGGTTTTCGGAGCCGTCGGCAGTGTGCCTCGATTTGGGACCGCTTAACCACCTCCGTTTACTCCGATTTTTGGCACATACCTTATTTCCTCCCTTTTTGAGGGACACTGTGGTCCGAGAGACCAACTTCGCGGTCGAACACCACTTCTGGTGCCTGATAGTCAGTTTTCGGGGCCCCGAGCTGCGCGTTTTGGCCCCCGAACCTTCATTTTGCATCGGTTTGGGCTCATTTTTTATGGAGGCCTTATTTTCATTATTAGGAAGCTTGTAGGAGGGTGGGAGGCCAGCAATTTTGCTGAAAAGCCAACTTGTTTTGGTCCAGAGTGGTTCAGCATGAATCCGGGAAGGAGAAAAATCTGCGCGGCTTCACTGAAACGGGCGTAACTCTTTACACAAGAGGAATTAAGATATGAGGCAACCACCATTGGAAATATTACTTCCGGGGCTTCATTTTTTACTCAAGAATCTCCTAAGTCCAAGTCCGAGGGGAGGAGATATGGTTGGTTGAAGTCCGGTTGGACCGAATCTGCGCGGCTTCACGGAAAATGGCATAACGTTTTCCGCAGGAGGAATTTTGATGCAAGGTTTGCGGCATTGGAAAGCTAACTTCTGGGGCTTCATCCTAGGGGGTGGCCGGCCACTTTTCCCTTTTGACTTGGCCGGCCGACTACCTTTTTCTGGCCAGCCGGCCACTTACCTGGTGGATGATTTTTTTTGCCCTTTTGACTTGGCCGGCCATTCTTGCCTTCCCAAGTGTGTTCCATCCATATATTTTGTTTTGCACTTCACCCATGTCCGAGGGTTTGGCCTTTTGAGGGGGAAAATTAAATTTAAATCTCCCCCCCATTTTTCCCCCCTTTTCCCTACACCATTGCCTATATAACCAGCCCCTCCCCTTCAGTTTTAAGGGTTAAAAAAAATTTGGTTTGAGCCTTCTACATCCAATCTCTCTCTCTCTCTCTCTCTCTCTCTCTCTCTCTCTCTCTCTCTCTCTCTATATTCCAAGCACCAAAACCCTTTGTTCTTGGACCCTTTTCTACACCACCACCTAGCACAACACCACCACCTCCATTCCAGCCACTTGGAGCAGCTTTTCAGAGCTTAAGAAGCACCATTTCTTGTGCCAAGAAGCTATCCAAGACTAGTCTACAAGGGTGAGTACATTTCTCCTCCTTTTGGTCCTATTCTTGCTCAATACATTAGCCATACTTTCTTGCATATTTGAGCTCCGGCCCTAACTAAAAATGGCATTTTTTTGAGCTCTATTTTATGTTTGTTTAAGGGCCTCTCACTGTTTCAGCCCTCCTTATTGCACTTGCTTCATTACCTCTCTTGTATGCCTATTTCTTGTGTAGTATTTTTGGCCTATATGTAGACTTTTTTGAGGCATGTTGTAAACTGTAAAGTAGCTTAGTTTGAGTCCTTCTTCAACATTGTTGAAGGGTACATCACTGTTTGGGGCCTCCTTTTGTCACCTACCTTTGTATCCCTCTTTTGGCTCCATTTTTGCATGATTTGTTAGCGTCTTTTGCTTCTGTTTTTGGACTCTGGTCCAAACTATAAATGGCCTTATTTTGACCTCCTATTCATGTTTCATTAAGGGTCTTTTACTGTTTGAAGCATCCTTTTTATACCTTGTGTTATAGCTCTCTTTTTGGCCTTATCTTGCATAGTATTTTGAGTATACTTGTACACTGTTTTGGGTTTGATCATCAACTGTAAAAGGTCATATTTTAGGTCCGTCTTCAACTTTGTTTAAGGTCGTTTATCTGTTTGGGGCCAGCATGCATCACTTACTTCTTTGTCCTCCTTTAGGCCCACTTTTTGCATGAGAGTTTTTCCATACTTGTGTCTGTTTTTGTGGCTTGTGATAAACTGTAAAGTACCATATTTTGGGCCCCTCTTCAACATTTTAGAAGGGCCCTTCTCTGTTTAGGGACATCATCTGTCACTTGCTTTATTATCTTGCTTTCGGGGCCATTTTTGCATGCTAGTTTAGCCCCATTTGTGTTTGCTGTTTGGCCTTGCTTAAAACTGTAAAAATTCTTATTTTTGTGCTTTCTTGATTCTTTCTTCACACTTCATGTTCAAATAATGCATGCATTGCATAGCCATAGGTCATTCCATGTGCCTAATTTCATATTTCGGGATTCATTCCATGCATCGGGTGTCATTTTGCCATGTTTCGGGGCTGTTTTGCATCAATTTTTACTACTAAAATTTTCATGCTAGTATGTCATACTCCATGTCTTTCCATGTGTCGTGTTAGAGTGGCATTCGGTGCCCTAGGTTCGGTCATCGGTTTGCGTGCACACATGCACGCATTTCGAGTGTCTCATTTTCATCTAATGGCGTCTTATGTGAGTGTGGCTGAGGTCCACTCATCTTGGTGTAAGTCCATTCTGCATTGTGTATGTCATTTCATTCCATAGCATTGTGTATGCTAGGCTATATGTTAGCGCATTGTGTATGCCATGTTACCTCGTGCATCGTGTATGCCATTTCATAGCATTGTGCATATTAGGTTGTATCTTAGTTGCATCCATGCATGTCATGCATATTGCATTGTGTTTGGGATAGGAGTTAGCCCGAGCACGGGAAACGAGGTACGTTCCGTACTCCGAGTGACGGAACGTGTCTCAATTCCCCAGTCACCGATACTCCGGATTATTCATGATGGAGTTAAGTCTTGTTGTGTTTTCCTGTGCATTCATTTCATATTGAGTTGTGCAATTCGACACCTCGACCATCGTGCATCGAGATGCGTGATTGGTGGCACGAGGATCAAGGCATGCATATATTTGTGAAAATACATTGCCATGCCCCTTTCCTGCTCTCTGTTGCAGCAAATCAAGAATCAGCAGTCTTCCGAGGCTTGGCGCGCTTTCCAAAAACCATTGCAAAACAGAGGCTAATTGGGGCATCACTGTGGATTTCTGCACAAGGCAACCCGGACATGCATCATTCATCATCTGGAGAGGAGTCAAGATAGCCCCTGGCTTGCATGCCAGTTTATTGTTTTTTTCTTAGTTAAATTGGTAATTAATTAGGAATTTGTACATATCTTGAACTGTATTATTTATTCGGACTGTATTTATTCGGGACTGTATATTATTCTTTTGGACCCTCTGCACGAGGGCATAATTGTAATAAGTGTGCGTGTGTGTGATGTATGTCTTCCAACCCCATGTCTTTCTTCCCTTTTATTTACCCGCTTATGATGGTTAGATTAGGGCATGTTTCAATTAGCATACAGTATGATAGTATGTTTGCATTCATTCATCTGTCTTGCATGCACCGGGCTCGGCGCATCATACTAACTGCATTTGTATTTCAATTCCAAGTTGAATATATGATAGCTGTTGCATCTCATATGCCATGTTTAGAATAGCCGAGCCTGCTATAGTTGCATTTTTGCATGTGTTGCATTAGGCATTTCTGTATATTTAGGATTATGCATGGATTTCTAATTAGCTTTTGTTTTGGCTTGGAGTACTCGGTGAGGTTTGTGCTTTAGCATCCTTGCATGCGTGTGAGTGACTGCCATGATAGCATGCTTACCATGAGGCTATGTGCTTATGTGATATAACTGCCTTGAATGCCTGTGGGTGAAGGTTGGGTTATTTGAATTGGAACAATTCATCAAATGTTTGTTTTAAGCCCACTAGACAGTGGCAAAATCATGTTTTCTAAGCCCACCTGAGGGTGGCAAAATCCGCATTTTAAGCCTACTTGTGAGTAGCAAACCATTTTCACAAACAAACATGAAGTGTTTTGTTCGAATTCAGACGACTCAGTCTATACTTGTATGCTGTGCGCATCACATAGTAACCTAGGCTAATAACCGGAATAAGAGCATACAAAGTTTTCAAAACTAGATATCATGGTTAGTAGAGGCCGATCTTTGATCGGGCGAGCGGGGGTGCTCACGAAGTGACCTTCCCCAATCGTACCCAAGTTCTCAAACCGAGGCAACTTTGGTGATGACGGACATGTGGCCTTAAATTTCCCAAAACAAAATATTTAGGTGGCGACTCTGTATCTGGCAAAGCAGTCCATGTTTGGCACTTCTTTCAAAAATCTGTTTTCTCAAAACGATTTGCCGGATTTGGACTCTTTGGTTCAGATTATGAACCGTGACACAAATCGAGTCCGAGCTGTAGCAAGGTCCCCCACGGACTTGTTACAGCTGTGTGTTCGGAATTGAAGTGTGTGAGCTGCATGTTCAACATGAAGTATATGAGTTGCGTGTTCAGAAGAGAAATGTGTGAGCTGCGTGTTCAACATGAAGTACATGAGCTGCGTGTTCAACATAAGGTATATGAGCTAGTGTTCAGAAAAGAAATGTGTGAGCTGCGTGTTCAACATGAAGTATATGAGCTGCGTGTTCAGAAGAGAAATGTGTGTGCTGCGTGTTCACCTTAACAATGGGCTGTGTGTTCAGAAAATTAGAGTTTGGGCTGCGTGTTCTACTCTCAATCAGTGTGTGCTGCGTGTTCACCTCAACAATGGGCTGTGTGTTCAAAAAATTGGAGTTTGAAATTTGCGTGTTCTACTCTCAATCGCAGTGTCTCTGCGTGTTCACCTCAACAATAATAGGTCAGGTGTTGAAAATTGGAGTTTGGGCTGCGTGTTCTACTCTCAATCAGTGTGTGCTGCGTGTTCACCTCAACAATGGGTTGTGTGTTCAGAAAGTTAGAGTTTGGGCTGTGCGTTCTACTCTCAATCAGTGTGTGCTGCATGTTCACCTCAACAATGGGCTGTGTGTTCAAAAGATTAAAGTTTGGGGCTGCGTGTTCTACTCTCAATCAACGTGTGCCGTGTGTTCACAATTAATCTATGAGGTGTGTGTTCATAAATTCTGAGTGATTGAACTACGTGTTCAAGATGCAAATAGAAGGTGGTGTCACAGACTAAGCATTCTAAACAAGCAGTGTACTCGAATGAGCCGATAAACATAACGAAAGCATGAAATGCACTGAAAATGCAGAATACATTACAGAAAATGTAAAGGCGGAGTAAAATACCTCTCATGCCTGATAGGAGAGGTGAGACTCCGGCTCTTGCAGAAGTAGATCCCCGGGTGCCCGATCATCAAAATCAGTAAAATGATAGAAAACAGCCTGCGGAAGGACATGTACCTGAGGGGCATACCTCTCCGGAATGAACGGTCAAACCCTCGGAGGCAAGGCCATAATATCGGGATCACCCCCGGCACCTGGAGGACCTCCACCGTGAGGAAGATGACCGGCCATTTCAAGAAATCTGCAAAAAGGAGCAAAAACGAGCAAAACAAGCCAAAATTGGAAAAAAGTCAACAAAAGTCAACTCTCGGGAAATGAAAAAGTCAACAAAAGTCAACTCCCGAGAAAATCTTCCAATGTTGAGACAAACTTACCTCAAGTGGTGAAAATGAGAAAAGAAGCCCCGAAATCAAAATTTAGTCCAAAGTGACAAAAACTGAAAGATTTCGCGAAAACAACTTGCGTGGGGCATTAGAAAACACGTATGGAGCGCAGATCTGAGAGGGAAAATGCTCTAGGAAGGTAGAGGGACTAATTTCGGCCTTGGAGCTATGAGCAAAAAGTGTTTGGCTATGTATATTTAAAGAAATGAGGGTAAAAAGTCAAAAATGCCCCGAATTTGGGTTAAGTGGCCGGCCTTTTCTGGCAGGCCGGCCACCCCTTTCTCTCAAACATGGCTGGCAGCCTCCCCCTGCAACCATACCTGGCTGCCAGCCCTCCCAACATGGCCTCCAAGCTCCCTGCAAATTTTGGTGATGATTGGAGTCTCCGGCACCCGAGAAAGTACAAGGAAAGTGCACCTTTTGACGCGAAACCCCTCCGCGGGAACTTTAACTCCAACTTTCGATGCCTATCTCATCATTACTCATCAAAAGCAAGGTGTATCCTTTTGAATATGTTGTGACCCCTTCGGGAGGTAAACCGGAGGTCGCGATTGAGCCACCTTCGTCGAAATTGGCATTGCTTTGCTCGTTGTTTCGTTTCAAAATGTGCATTCGAGTTTGCGCTCATCTTGCATTGTTATACACGTAACTTGCATTCTCATGCACATCACTTGCACTATTCTGCACATTTCGCGAGTATGGTCATACCTTTGTGCTTAACTTGCGTTGTCACGCATGTTGCTCCTCGCATTGCGATGCACTCACCCATCGACACCGTGTTTGTCTGCACTTGATATCCCACTGAACATATGTTGCTAACAATGTTGTGCTTGTTGAGTTTCTTCATTTTTCAGGCACGATATTGTATGTATGGTTCATTTGAGGTCTTGCGACTGCCAAGCAGTATCGTATCTTCTCCGTGTGAGACGTCGCGAGAGTTGAACAATTCTCCGCATTCTTAACTGCATGAAATGTAGTTGTTGCTTTGCATCCTTGCTTAAGACCGTTGCATCTATTTGTGAATACTTGCTTCATTACAGTTTGTTGCATTTGCATGATCATTGAGTTACGACCAGCTTTGTGCATATCGCTTTGCATTTTGCCCCCCTGCCTGCGGGCACATCTTGGTTTACCTTGCCTGTTTGTCTAAGTCTTCGGCCTTGTCAAAAATGGGATCTCTCTGGGCTTTGACATTCACTCCCGTCACTTATGACTTCCGAGTTCTGTCAAAGAGGGGCAACTGTAGACACCCCATTTTTGACCGACCTTAAGACTCAGACGTCACCAACTGAGCGCTCGGTGATGTTGCATATTGTGCTCGTTCAGAGGTCGCGGAGTCTCGGCTGCGAGCCTTGCCTCCAGACTTCCGGACTCTTTTGTGCTTTGCCTCGGTTTGCGAACCAGGCCATGTTTTCTCCGTTTTCTCTTCCCGAAGGGAGGGAGAAGTCTCGTAGATCATCTCTCAGTGGTCGTAGGCTACGTTTCGTGGTCGTAGGCCATTTTTTTTTGGAGCCAGGTTCTCGATTTTCAGAGCCGTCGACCGTGTGCCTCGGTTCGGGACCGCTTAACCACCTCCGTTTGCTCCGTTTTTTGGCATACATCTTATTTACTCCCTTTTGAGGGACACTGTGGCTCGAGAGACCAACTTCGTGGTCGAACGCCACCTCCGGTGCTTAACAGTCAGTTTTCGGGGGCCCAGACTACGTGTTTTGGCCCCCGAACCTTCGTTTTGCATCGGTTTGAGTTCATTTTTGGCAGGGACCTCTATTTCATTGTTAGGAAGGTCGTAGAAGGGTTGGGAGGCCAGCAATTGTTCTGAGGACCAGTTTTATTTCTTCATCGCCCTCCGTCGCCCGTTTTTCTCACTAGAAAGCCAATGTTGACCACCCTAAGGCCACTTTTTCTAGCCCTAAACCACATATTTGTATTGTAGACACCTGGGAGGCCACCAATATGATATGGCCGGCCAGTAATTGTCTCTGACCCTTTTGAACCTCTCTAAAAAATGGGCTTTTCTCTCTCTTGGTTCACTTTCTCCAGTTTTTGACCACATGGTTGTGTTGTGCACACATGGGAGGCCATCTTTTTGGCATGGCCGGCCACTAATCATGATTGACCCTTTTGACCCTTGGCCGACCGGCCATGGGGGAGGCCGGCCAGCCACCTAAACCCTAGAAAATCGGCCGGCCAGAATCCTCTCTTCAGGTACTTTACAAATATGCCCTCATTTCCCCCCCAGATTCTGTATCCAAGGGGGGAACTTTTGGGGGGGGAAATTTGAAATTCATATTTCCCCCCTTTTTCTCCACTCCTTGGCCTATATAACCAGCCCCTCCCCTTCAATTTTAGGGGTTACAAAATTGTTTAAGAGCCATTGCATACAACTGTCCCTCTCCCTATCTTCCAAGCCTCAAAACCCTAAGGTTCTTGCACCCTTTACACTACAACCCATAGAACCACACCTCCACACTCCATTCCAGCAACTTGGAGGCTATTTTCAGAGGTTAGGAACACCATTTCTTGGTCCAAAGGCTGCTAATTCATTGCTCTACAAGGGTGAGTCTTCTTCCTCCCTTTTCTAGCCTTTTTTTGGTTCATTTATAAGTCATACATGCTTACATTTTTGGGCTCCGACCCTAACTGGAAATAGTCTTATTTTGAGCTCTTTTTCATGTTTTATTAAGGGTCCTTCCCTGTTTCAGGCTTCCTTCTTACCCTTTGTGTTTAAACCATCTTTTAGGCTTATTTTTGCATAGTATTTTAGGCTTATTTGTGAGCTGTTTTAGACTTGGTTATAAACTGTAAAGTGGCTTTTTTTGAGCTCCTCTTCAACTTTTTTGAAGGTCTCTCCCCTTTTTGAGGACAGCTACTACCACTTGCCTCTTTACCCCTCTTTTAGGCCCTTTTCTTGCATGATAGTTTAGCCTTACTTGTGTTCACTTTCGTGGCTTGATGTAAACTGTGAAGTGCCTTGATCCCCTCTTTAACTTTGTTGAGGGGATCTTTGCCATTTGGGGCAAGCTTCTATCGCTTGCCTCTTTAGCCCTCTTTTAAGGTCATTTTTGCATGATAGGTTAGTCCTATTTATACTCATTTTTGAGACTTGTCATAAACTGGAAAAAGGCTTGTTTTGACATCATCTTCATGTTTCATTAAGGGATTTTCTTAGTTAAGGTCACATGCTTCTTTGAATGCTTGATTATTTTTGGCCCTTACACCCTAGCCTTTGTTGCATGCCTTGTTTGACCTTCTAGCCACTGGAATCCAGTGGATTTCCAGTGGCTTTGATGCTATTTTGAGCCTCCAAATCAGAGGGGGGTGACCCCCTCTCACCTTGGCCTGTTTGATGGCCATCTTGGCCTTTCAAAGCGACCTCATCTTGCATATTTTGTGGATTGATTTTGGGGTCAATTTTGTGAGTTTTGACACTACCATATTTGATTTTCAAAGTGGGTGTGGGGCTGCCACATGTCCATCTTATATGTGCTTAAGAATCCCTTGTATGGTCCTCTAAAGAAACTCATCATTTTGGCATGCCATGATTGCATATCAGTGGTTATTTGGGCCTATTATCATATGATTTATTCACTTGTTTTTGATGTCTTGGTCAGATTCCATGTGCATCTTACACTTGCCATGTAAACTATGTTTGTTGGTCAAATTTGCATACTATTTTAGACCATCTTGCTAACACCTTTTGGCCATACTCTAAACTGGAAATATGCATATTTTGGGACTGCCTTGATTCTGTCTTTATGCTTCATGTTCAAATAATGCATGCTTTGTATAGTTATAAGTCATTCCATGTGCCTAATTTTGTGTTTTGAGATCCATCTCATGCATCGGGTGCCATGTTGCCATGTTTCGGGGCTGTTTTGCATCATATTTTGGTACTGAAATTTGCATGCTTGTATGCCATATTCCATGCCTTGCCATGCTTTGTTAGAGTGGCATTTGTGCCTTAGGTTCGGTCCTCGATTTGCGTGCACGCGTGCACGCATCTCGAGTGTTTCATTTTCATCTAATAGCCTCTTATGTGAGTTTGGCTGAGGTCCACTCATGTTGGTATAAGTCCATTATGCACTGTGTATCCCCTTTCATTCCATAGCATTGTGTATGCTAGGTTGTATGTTAGTGCATTGTGTATGCCATTTCATAGCATTATGCATGTTAGGTTGTATCTTAGTTGCATTCATGCATCTCATGCATATTGCATTGTGTTTGGGATAGGAGTTAGCCCGAGCACGGGAAACGAGGTACGTTTCGTACTCCGAGCGACGGAACGAGTCTCAATTCCCCAATCGCCGACACTCCGGATTACCCATGATGGAGTTAGGCTTTGTTGTGTTTTCATATGCATTCATTCTATATTGAGTTGTGCAATTCGACTCCTCGGCCATCATGCATCGAGATGCATGATTAGTGGCATGAGGATCGAGGTATGCATACATATGTGAAAATACATTGCCATGCCCCTTTCTTGCTCTCTGTTGCAGCAAATCAAGAATTAGTAGCCTTCCGGAGCTTGGCACGCATTCCAAGAATAATTGCAAAAAGAGGCTAATTGGGGCATCGCCATGGATTTCCGCGCAAGGCAACCCGGACATGCATCATTCATCATCCGAAGCAAAGTCGAGGCAGTTCCTAGCTTGCATGCCAATTTAATGCTTTCCTAGTTAAATTTGTTATTTAATTTGGGTTTTGTACATATTTGGACTGTACTATTTATTTGGGACTGTATATTATTTTATTCGGACCCTCTGTGCGAGGGCATAATTGTAATAAGAGTGCGTGTGTGTGATGTATGTCTTCCAACCCCACGTATTTCTTCCCTTTTATTTACCTTCTTATGATGGTTAGATTATGGCATGTTTCAATTAGCATACAGTATGATAGCATGTTTGCATTCATTCATCTGTCTTGCATGCACCGGGCTCGACGCATCATACTAACTGCATTTGTATTTCAATTCTAAGTCGAATACTTGATAGCTGTTGCATCTCATATGCCATGTTTAGAATAGTCGAGCCTGCTATAGTTGCATTTTTGCATGTGTTGCATTAGGCATTTCTGTATACTTAGGATCATGCATGGATTTCTAATCAGTTTCTGTTTTGGCTTGGAGTACTCGGTGAGTTTTATGCTTTAGCATCCTTGCATGCATGTGAGTGACTGCCATGAATAGCATGCTTACCATGAGGCTAACTGCTTATGTGATATAACTGCTTGAATGCCTGTGGGTGAAGGTTGGGTTATTTGGATTGGAACAAATCGTTGACTGTGATTTTTAAGCCCACTGGACAGTGGCAAAATCATCTTTTCTAAGCCCACCTGAGGATGGCAAAATCTTCATTTTTTAAGCCTACTTGCGAGTAGCAAACCATCTTTCAAAAACAAACATGAAGTGTTTTTGTTCCAATTCAGGCGACCCGGTCTATACTTGTATGCTGTGCGCATCACATAGTAAATCTAGGCTAATAATTGGAATAAGAATGCATAATGTTTTCAAAACTAGATATCATGGTTAGTAGAGGCCGATCTTTGATCGGGCGAGCGGGGGTGCTCACGAAGTGACCTTCCCCAATCGTACCCAAGTTCCCGACCTGAGGCAACTTTGGTGATGACGGACACGTGGCCTTAGGCAACGAGTCAGGGTTTCCTAAATTTTCCAAAATAAAATATTTCGGTGGCGACTCTGTATCTGGAAAAGCAGTCCATGTTTGGAAGTTCTTTCAAAAAATCTGTTTTCTCAAAACGATTTGCCGGATTTGGACTCTTTGGTTCAGATTAAGAACCGTGACAAAAATCGAGTCCGAACTGTAGCGAGGTCCCTCGCGGACTTGTTACAGTAGCTCACAATTTCTTGAAATCTGAACACATAGCTCAAACTCTTGCGGTGAACATGTGGTCCACATTTTCTTGAAATCTGAACACACATCTCAAACTTGTTGTCGTGAACACACAGCCCACAATTTTTGAAAGTTGAACACGCAGCTCAAACTTTTGAATTTCTGAACACGCAGCCCATTTTTTGATTGTGAACACGCAGCACACACTTGTTGAAAGTCGAACACGCAGCCCAAACTATTGATGGTGAACACACAGCCCCCAGTTTTTGGAAATTGAAAACGCAGCCCAAACTCTTGATGGTGAACACACAACCCACAGTTTTGAATCTGAACATGCAGCTCAGACATTTGAATTTGAACACCCAGCTCACACATTTGAATTTGAACACGCAGCTCACACATTTGGATCTGAACACGCAGCTCAGACATTTGAATTTGAACATGCAGCTCATATATCTTAATTTGAACACGTAGCTCGCAGATTTGAATTTGAACACGCAGCTCACTCATTTGAATTTGAACACGCAGCTCATATATTTGAATTTGAACACGCAGCTCACTGATTTGAATTTGAACACGCAGCTCACACATTTGGATCTGAATACGCAGCTCAGACATTTGAATTTGAACACGCAGCTCATAACACAACACTGCTCGATCTGAACACACGGCTCATAACACAGTAGTCTTTTAATTGTGAACACACAGCTCATTCTGAACATACAGGGTGCGGCGACGGAACTTGCAGAAGTTGAAACAAACTCAAATGCCCGACATTTTCCCTCTTTTTTTTGCTTCGAAGTCTGAAACCTATATAGCTTCAGATAGGTCGTGGTTTTATTGTTTTCACATGACCTGAGTTGAACCCTGCGGTTTTTGAAAGAACAAAATCCCGTTTTTCACAAACATGGAGAATGTCACAACACTCTGAGCACAAAGCGATTTTTCTTTGAAATTGAAATTGAGAATGAGTTCTCAACTGGGTATTGAGCCTACGACTGACCACAGCAAAAACGACTCAACAACTGAAAACAAAAGGTAAACAACCTAAACACATCTACGGACACTCGAAATGACTCAGGACAAGAATTGAGACAAACAAAACAAAAGAGACGACACTCAAATGTATTACAAAGACGAGAGATCTCTCGATTCACGAGGAGCCAGTTTCTCCGGGTATCGTTTCCCACCCTTTCTCATTTGTGGTTCTCACATCACTCGGCCCTCAGGCTTTGTTTTTCTGAAAAAGCCTTTTTCTTACTTTTTCTCTCAACGCACATCTCTCTATTCTTTAATCTCTCATTTTTTTTTATCCCTCCCCTGGGTGGGTGATGGATGAACAAGAAATTGCAGGCTCTTGCCCCTAGCATGCTGCTAGATCCTTCTTCTTCTGCGCGCAGCTAGTGAGTTCCTTCCACAGAGGGATTGTGCTACAACTGGGTGTGTAGCAAATCTGCAGCTGACATCGGTTGACGATGCTCTGCCGGGGAGTTTGGACGTGATCAGATATGCCCAGATGAGGAAGTGGAACATCTTGATCCATTCTAGTTTGTGCTTCGCACTTGGCTTGATACCTCGTTGCTCAGAGGATGTGAGAGCTTTCTGGCCCTTTTGTTGTCGCCTTCAGTTGTGCCTTTTCTGGCAGGTAGAGTGCCCTTCTTGGCAAGTATGATGCCATTTCTGGCATGTATGTTGATAATAGGGGAATGACAGAATACCTGACTCAATTGTGCCCCTAATTCATTATTTTGACCATTTTTTGTTTTTGGCTTTCTACTAAAACAATTTTGACCAAAATGAGAGTTAGATTAACATGCTTATTCGATTTTTGATTTAAAATCATGCAAGTTAGGTCATGAGTACTGAAAATCTTCCTTTTTTGGATCTGAGAAAAAGGTTCAGTTTTGGAAAAAAATGGAATAATTTTCGAGAAAATTAGTCAACCTCAGTGAAAATTCTCAAAAACTATTTTTGCAAATGGCCAATGCTCAACAAGCATGGAACCTACTTTTGATATGCACAACCTCGGATCTGGAGGGAAATTGCCCTTGCTTGAAGAGAGCTGCATGGCAACGGAAAGTTGCCCCTTGTTTGAACGGCACCGTAGTGCATTGAATGGCAACGGAAAGTTGCCCCTTGTTTGAATGGCACCACAGTGCATTGTAATCAATCTTCATGGTAATGATCACAACCGAACTCTCGGATACAGAGAAGGCGAGGACCATCAAAAACCGATACATGGACGCACTTGATTTGGAAGTGTTCGTGGTTGGACTTCAGAATAAAGTTGCCTACGTATCCCAAACATGGGAATCAAGCCTTACGTAGTTCACGGTTAAGGTACACTCGGGTATTAACCTCTCCTTTTACGCTCTAACTTTTGCCAAGGCCGCCCTTTCTGGGTTTTCAACCTTGAGAGCTTTGTTTTTTTTTTTTTTTTTTTTTATTTCTTTTCTTTCTTTTCATCTTTTTCCTTTTTTCTTTTCTTTTCTTTTTTTTTTCATTTTTTTTTATCTTTGCATTTTTTTCTTTTTTTTTTTCGTCTCTTTTTTTTTCATTGCTTTTCTTTGCTCTAACTTTTGCCTGGGTCGCCCTTCCGGGTTTTCGGCCCAGCGAGCCTCTCAAGGGTAAAAGTGTAGCTTTGTCCATGTCAAATGGTTTTGAGATCCTGAAGTCATCTGAATCTAGGAGAATGGCTGCTATTCGCTGACGATGCAAGAGTCCATCCAATGGAGGGTGAATTTGCCCCTAGTGTTGTGGATAGGAACTAGGTTGTCCTTCAGCGATGCTTTCTTCTTTCTTCCCTTCTGGGATTTGGCATTCTTACCGATCTTTATTGATTTGTGGAATGATCCATCTTCGGCTCTTCAAGCACAATTTGGCATCTTTTGCCCCTAGTTCGAGTGGTGCTTCTGATCTAGCTTTGCAAGCTTCTTTTGACGACATCTGATCTTCTTGATCTGACTTCCCTGCCCCTAGTTCGAGGGCTGCTTCTGATCCGGCCACACAGGCCTCACATTGTGGTTGACCATTGAACATTCTGAATCTAAGTTCAAGGTTCGAAAGCAAGGGGGTGAGTCTCGAGGCTGAAAGCGATCCTAGGCTGCACAATCTCAAGAGCGATTCCATACAAGTCTTCACAGGACAGCGCAAAACATTTTTGAAACCTTTTAAGAAAGCGACTAATCACTCGCGCTGAAAACAGTGTAGAACCAATCTGGATCAAGCCAGGATCCTTCTCAGTACTCACATTAACAAGCATGATTTCATTCATTAAGGGCTTAGCACGCCTCTCTTTCTCTCAAATGATCAAATTTTTACAAATCCCGATGAATTCCTTCCTCTTCATTTTCACCGCAGTGTTAGAAAAAGTTTTGAAAAACTTAGGTCAATGCAATGATTTTGAGGCACAGAAAAGTAGGCGAAAAGCACTGCCATTTCATTCTAAACTTGCTGTCACAACAGGCTTAAAGCAAAAACAAGCACAAAAACATGACAGCCATAGCTATTTCGATTAGATCTCCTGGTGTAACTGGCTCCCCGGCAGAAACAGACTCAAAAGAAAACGAAAAGACAAACACAAAATAAGCAAGTGGTGTCCGAGGTAACACCCCCGAAATCACCCGACTCCAACAAAACAGGACTGACTCGATACAACAAGACAAACCCAACTGACTTAGTATGAAAAGACTGACTCTATACAAAAAGACTGACTCAATACCCAAGTCAGAAAATACAAAAAACCAGCATTCACAAATGCTCAAAAACAGTGCATGCCATACGCCATATCTGGAGTAAATTGAGTGTCGCCCGCTGGTGGTTCATCCCCCGATCACATAGTCACATTATCCCCCATAAGTTCACTGATCAAGTGCCGATAGACTTTGCAAGACTGGTGCGGCGATGACCCTGTTGTCAAACAGATCTTGTACATCATGGCGCAGACGAAAGCAACTATCAGTGTCATGACCGGTTTGTTGATGGTAGGCACAGTACTTAGTCTGGTCATGCTTTGGAGGGAGAGGATCGGGTAGAGGCCGTGGTTCAAGGGGTTTAAGGTGTCCCTTTTCAGCAAGGATCTGGAGTGCCTTAGACAAAGGCATGTAAAGGGCATGGAAGACTTTGCGCCCTCGGGGCAGATACTTCGAAGTCTGCTGACTTTTGCCAGACGCACTGGAAAAAGGATCGGCAGGTGTTGCCTTGGCCTTCTGATCCTTTCCATATGCAGAGTTGGAATTTGAGGGAACTGTTCTGGCATGACGGGGCCTATCCTGATTTTCTACCCGGCTGGAACTCCCCTCGATTGGAGTGGGGAAAGCATCATCCACAGTTTTAGCCACCACTGCGAATATTTGCTGTTTACTCAATCCTTCGGCTTTCAAAGCCTCGACTGTCCACAACAGTTGTTCAACGGGATCAGCATTTGTTCCTACTTTGTTCTTACCTCTGGCCTCAACTTGATCGAGGGTTTGGGTTGCTATATCAGAGCGAAACCCGGTTGTTGTTGCCATGTCATGGCCATAGCTTGAGACAGCCTCGGGCTGGCTGAGCTCGATCACAATTCGCCCCAATAGCGGGGGCTCCTGCGGTACAAAATTCCCGGCATAGGATGTGGTTGGTGGCAAAGCCGACATTCCGTAGGCAAGATCTGCCACAGATCGCTGAAGATCGCCGATCATTCCCATCAGTTCAAACGTGGTGGGTTCACGAGTTTGACACAACTGGGGCGCCTAGACCGGGCGCGCGGCAGGCGACTTGGGCGGGTATGGTACTTCAACATTGGTCTCATCCCGCAAGATGTTTCCTTGGTCCAATGTGGCTGCCATGGCCACAATTTCTTCTGAGCTTTGTGCCATCACGGTCTGCTAAGTTTGGATGAAGGTGATGTGACTGGTGACTGACGGATCAGATGAACCAGGAAGTCTTGATTGACCTTTCTTTAACTTGCCTCATCGAAGGAAAATACTGGCTGTTCTGAATTGAATCTTTGAACCCTTCCCCCCTAAAAAAGAACAGTGACATCTCATTAATTTTACCAAGACAGATACCTGAGATATAATCTGAATTCTTGTTCCCCAAATTCGCCTCAAAATCTGAATCGATACATGAGATAACTGATTCCCAAAATACTGAACTAGTGCCCGCAGGCCTGATACCCAAACTTGTAAACTGATACATGCATTCCTGTAGAGACGCACTCTAAAAGCACATAATAGATAAGTGAGAGCCAAAACACCCATATGTTGGGGTAGGGTTTCCCTGTCCTATTTTGTCAGGAGCTAGGGTTTCACTACGCACGTAGTGGTTTCAACCAACCTATATCGGGTAAGCAACATGTCCTAGTTTGGAATGGTCACTACGGATTCCAAACATGCACTAGGTCGAATAGTCAAAAGGGTGCCCCGGTAAAATCGGGGTTTGTGTTTCCATACTGGCAGAGCCCGTAACCGGTAAGCCTTATGGCACGCAGCCTCTGGCAAACCGCTCAGGAATAGCAGATGGCAAACACGGTGTCCTAGGCGCACCAATGCAAATACAATGTAAAGAAACACATAAGTGTAATCAAAACAAGATATCATGAGTTCGAGTCAAGTTCTCTAAATCGATGAGTCGCCAGAAGCGAGGCGTCCCGAACGCCCCGGGAGGATGAGTCCCATTCTGTTCATTTTGGGCTCACTACAGTTCAGGACTCAATGTCACGGTCCTGTATCTAATCTTGCAGAGTGCAATGCAAGACCGATGAATCATCAAAGAGTCAAAATTCGGCAAATCGTTTTTGAAAACAGATTTTTTTGAAAGAAGTGCCAAACATGGACTGCTTTGCCAGATACAGAGTTGCCACCTAAATATTTTATTTTTTTGGAGAAATTTAGGAAACCCTGACTCGTTGTCTAAGGCCACGTGTCCGTCATCACCAAAGTTGCCTCGGCTCGGTAACTTGGGTACGATTAGGAAGGTCATTTCGTGAGCACCCCCGCTCGCCCGATCAAAGATCGGCCTCTACTAACCATGATATCTAGTTTTGAAAACATTGTGTGCTCTTATTCCGGTTATTAGCCTAGATTTACTACGTGATGCGCACAGCATACAAGTATAGACTGGATCGCCTGAATTGGAACAAAACATTTCATGTTTGTTTATTTGAAAATGGTTTGATGGTGCTACCCACAAGTAAGCTAAGACATAGATTTGCCACCCTCGGGTGGGCTTAGAAAACATGATTTTGCCACTATCTAGTGGGCTTAAAACTTGCAGTCGATGAATTGTTCCAATCCAAATAACCCAACCTTCACCCACAAGCATTCAGGCATTTATATCACATAAGCAGTTAGCCTCATGGTAAGCATGCTATCACGGCAGTTACTCACACACATGCAAGGATACTAAAGCATAAATACTTATCGAGTACTCCAAGCCAAAACAGAAGCTATGTTAGAAATCATGCATGATCCTAAATATACAGAAATGCCTAATGCAACACATGCAAAATCCAACTAAGATAGGCTCGGCTATTCTAAACATGGCATATGGAATGCTACAGCTAACATATATTCAACTCGGAATTGAAATACAATGCAGTGGGTATGATGCGCCGACCCCGTGCATGCAAAACAGATGAATGAATGCAAACATGCTGTCATACTGTATGCTAATTGAAACATGCCCTAATCTAACCATCATAAGCTGGTAAATAAAAGGGAGAAAGACATGGGGTTGGAAGACATACATCACACGCATGCACACTTATTACAATTGTGCCCTCGCTCAGAGGGTCCAAATAAATAATACACAGTCCGAATAAATAGTACAGTTCGAATAAATACAAAACCCTAATTAATTAACAAATTTAACTAGGAAAGCAGTAAACTAGCACGCAAATCTATGGACCGCCTCAGCTCTGTTCCGAATGATGAATGATGCATACTTGGGTTGCCTTGTGCGGAAATCCATTACGATGCCCCAATTAGCCTCTGTTTACAATTAAGCCCGGAATATTGCACGAAGCTCCAAAAAGCCGGTTTACGATTTCTTGCAGAGAGAGCAAGAAAGAGGCATGGCAAAGTATTTTCATATATGTATGCATACCTCGATCCTCGTGCCACCAATCACGCATCTCAATGCATGATGGCCGAGGAGTCGAATTGCACGACTTAATATGAAATGAATGCACATGAAAACATAACAAGGCCTAGACTCCATCATGAATAATCCGGAGTGTCGGCGACCGGGAATTGAGACACTCCCGTCACTCGGTCTGAAAGCGTCCATCGTTTCGTGTCAAGACTAACTCCTATCCCAAACACAATGCAATATGCATGACATGCATGAATGCAATCCTAACATGCAACCTAGCATACACAATGCTATGAAATGGCATACACAATGCTCGATGTAACATGACATACACAATGCTCTAATATATAACCTAGCATACATAATGCTATAGACTAAGATGGAATACACAATGCAATATGGGCTTACACCAATATGAGTGGACCTCAGCCACACCCACATCAGTAGCCATAAGATGAAAATGAAACCACCGAAATGCATGCACGCATGCACGCAAATCGAGGACCGATCCTAAGGCACAACGTGCAACTCTAACAAGGCATGGCAAGGATGAAGCATGGCATTCAAACATGTAAATTCCAGCACTGAAACATGATGCTAAAAGGTCCCGAAACATGGAAACATGGCACCTGATGCATGAGATGAGCCCCGAAACTCAAAACTAGGCACATGTATTGACTTATAGCTATACAAAGCATGCATTATTTGACTATGAAGCACAAAGAAAGAGCCAAGGCAGTCCCAAAACATGAACATTTCCAGTTCAAAGCATGACCAAAAGATGCTAGCATGATGGACTAAAATAGCATGCAACTTTGACTAGCAAACATGGTTCACATGGCATGTATATGAAGCACAAGAAAACTCATCAAACCAGCCAAAATCAGTGAATAAAACATGTCAAAATACGCCCAAATAACTTCTGAAATTCAGCCAACATATACAAAAATCATGGGTTCCTTTAAAGGGCCATACAAGGGGTTATTAAGCACATACAAGATAGACACTTAGCAAGACCAAAACAACTCTAGAAATGGGTTATGACAGTCCTAAAACCCATCAAATAGGCCCTGGAATCAGTCTCGGAAACATGCAAAGAAAGGCCTCTTTGAGAGGCCTTGAATGGGATTGCTCTACATATGCATCATAGACATAAAATATGGCCAAGAGGGCCTCGGAAAAAGCCAAGGAAGACCTTAAAACCCTCAGAATAAAGCCTGGAAAGTGACTTCAATGCATGCAAAATGGGGGTCCTTTGGAAGGCCAAGAAGGCCACCAAACAAGACAAGGAGAGAGGGGGTCACCCCCCTCTGATTTTGGCCTTCAAGAATACACCTAAGCCACTAAAAATCCATTGGATTTCAGTGGCTAAGAGGCCAAACCATGGCCAATGCAAGTGCTCTAATGCATAGCCCTAATTATGAAGGAATGAAGCATGCATAGGGGGAAGATGACCCCAAACAGAGAAGAGACCTTAAACAAACTCAAAGAGGAAGCCAAAAAAAGACTTTTTCCAGCTTATATGAAGCCTCAAAAATATTCACAAGTAGGGCTAAAACATGACACAAAAATAATCCTAAAAGAGAGATAGAGGGCAAGCGGTAGCAGATGGCCTCAAACAGCACAGATCCCTTCAATAAAGTTGAAGAGGGGCTCAAAAAAAGACAATTTACAGTTTGGCTCAAAGCCCAAAAATGCTCACAAATAAAGCTATTATATTATGCAAGATAAGCCCTAAAAGAGAGATAAAGCACAAAGGAGGAGTAGAAGACCTCAAACAGAAAAAAGTTCTTGATCAAACATGAAGATAAGATCAAAATAACACTATTTTCAGTTCAGGTTGAAGCCCAAAAATGCTTGCAAATAAGGCTAATCAATCATGCAAAATAGGGCAAGAAAAGGGGAAATAGGGACTCACCCTTGAAGAGCAGATTTCCAGCAGCTTTTGGTCCAAGATTCTGAGCTTTCAACCTCTGTAAATGGCCTCCAAGTTGCTGGAATGGAGTGTGGAGGTGGTAGGCTATGAGTTGGTGTGCAAATGGTGCAAGGTCAAGGGTGTTTTGAGGCTTGGATGAGAGAGATATGGAGGATTGTATGCAAATGCTCCAGCTGGTGTTTCTAACCCTTAGAAATGAAGCTCAAGTATTGGCTTTATAGAGGAGAGAAGCCAAAAAAAAGGGGAGAAAAACCAATTCAAATGGCCCTTTAAAAGGACAGTCCCTCGGACAAAGGGTCTGGTGCAAAACAGCTGGCACAACTGGAATGCACCAGGAGGGACAAAAATGGCCGGCCAGGTTCAAAAGGGCCAGGTGGCCAGCCGCCCACCTCCCCTGGTCGGCCGACCAGGGGTCAAAGGGGTCAAGAACAATTGCTAGTCGACCACCCCAAAAAGGTGGCCTCCCAGATGAGTACAACACAGCTGTATGGTCAAAACCCAGAAAATGTGAACCAGAAGAGAGAAAAACCAGCTTTTTAGAGGGGTTCAAAAGGGTCAGGAAGAATTACTGGCCGGACTACCCATATTGGTGGCCTCCCAGGTGTGTATAACACAATGGTGTGGTGGAAAGTCAGAAAAAGTGGCCCGGGAATGGGAAAAACCAGCTTTCTAGTAAGAAAAACGGGCGACGAAAAGCAATGAAGAGAAAAGATGGTTTTTCAGAAAAAATGCTGGCCTCCCACCCTCCTACAACCTTTTTAACAATGAAAATAAGATCTCTGCCAAAAATGGACCAAGACGGATGCAAAACGAAGGTTCGGGGGCCGAAACACGCAGTTCGAGGCCTCAAAAACAGGCTGTTAGGCACCGGAGGTGGCGTTCGACCACAAAGTTAGTCTCTCAGGCCACAGTGTCCCTCAAAATGGAGGAAACGAGGTGTATGCCAAAAATCGGAGCAAACGGAGGTGGTTAAGCGGTCCCGAACTGAGGCACACGGCCGACGGCTCCGAAAAATCAGAAACCGGGCTCCAAACGGGAAAAATAGCCTACGACCACGAAACGTAGCCTACGGCCACTAAGAGACGGTCTACAAGACCTCTCCCTCCCTTCGGGAAGAAAAAACAGAGAAAACAGGGCCTGGTTCGCAAACCGAGACAAAGCACAAAAGAGTCCGGAAGTCCGAGGGCAAGGCTCGCGGCCGAGACTCCGCAACCTCAGAACGAGCACCATATGCAACATCACCAAGTGCTCAATCGGTGACGTCTGAGTCTTAAGGTCAGTCAAAAATGGGGTGTCTACAACGGTGTATGTGCTCATTCATCTCTCTCACAGAGAGTAGAGAGAGAGAGAGAGAGTTGAGAACTTGTGATAAATATTAGGTTACCTATCACCGTCCCCGGCCCAAAAATCATCGGGGATTTAATTTTTTGATACCATCATTGCCCTATGAGGATAATTTTCGGAAAAAACCCGTTCTCACTGGAGTCGGGGGTCCGGTCCCCATCGGCCTGGGTTCAAATTGCAATCCCTATTTCCACTCAACTTTCTTTTCTTCTTTTTTTTTTTTAATTATTTTTTATAATTAAAAAAAAAACTGTTATGTCATCTAATAGGTATATAGATTATGTGCAAACAACACAATTATAGAATTATTTAATGAGTTCTCAGTAATTATGCTAACTCAAACAATCAATTGGTTTACACCCCAATAAAAAGTTTATTGATCCCATTCAAAGTTGTGGGCTTCTGTATTTTGTATCAATAAAATTTTGTTTTTTTGTTGACATACATTCAAAGTGTGTGAAAAAAATCAAATTTAATATATCATGCTTGCTTTCAAGATAAATAATTAAAGATGGTAGGAATGCATATTCAATATGTTTAATGAAATATATGACTTTGTGACCTAGTGACATGAAAACAACGGTTAGATACTTGTAAATGAAAAGTTGAGAGTTCAACTCTTATTAAGAGCTAATTTAATAATTAATAATTGATTTTTACCGATAAAAAAAAAAGAAAAAAAGAATGCAAATACACATATATATGTCTATTTTTGTATGAGAGATTAACAAAGCGAGATAGAGAGAATTCTACTAATAAAAACTTCATCACCATGAAAATTAACAAATAAATTACAATATTAACTAATATAAAAGTAGCTACAAAATAGATTATATATGTAAATTGTTAACAGTCAATTCATCTAAAAACTTAAGTTATTAAAGAGGGTAACTTATGCTTATCCCATACTCGTGTATATTTCGCTAATAAATATTAGGAACTAAATACACGATATTCGTGCATTGATAATACGCTCTGCAACTTAAGCTATTAGAGAAAAGAGTTAACTTATTTATATACTTATTTATTTATTTTATCTTACACACTTACTTAGAAGCTTCACCACACTGCAATTATTAGATGATAAGATTGACATTTGACACACATGCACCCGAAGGTGTCTATTACTTGAGATGGTGAGTCTCAATATCTTTGGTGACATTGATGAGGAAATCCATCAACGTATTTGGATCTTCAACATTCTCGCTCTTCTTCTCATACTCAAGGTCACCAAGTTGTTTTCGCCCTTCGTATCGACATGGACAGTGCCTTTGAATGCCTTGTACAGCTCTGTGAGATCTCCATCAATAACCTTGAAGGTCACTGGCTTGTTTTCCTCATCTATTGCTTCGACAACCTCCTTAGCAACCTTCTTTTTCCCATCTACACCATCATCCAAAAATTTACCCGGTTCAAGAAATAGATTAAGGTGTCGTTTGGAAACAAATTATTTTTTTAAATTTTTTAATTTTTTGGTTAAAACATGAGATTAAAAAAATTAATATATTTGGAATGATTTTTTACTTTTGTACGAAAAGATGTGCAAACAATAGAAAAAAAAAATAGAATATTTTATTTTTTGATAGAGATTGTTAGTTTTTAAATTTTTTTTAGTGCATTTTTTACTTTTAGGCTAAAACAATAAATTGCCAAACAAGACCTAAATGTGAGATTTTTTATTTTTATTTTTTTATTTTTAATAATCGCTTTTTATTATTAGCAATTTATGTGAATATGAGTAATTGAATTTTTTTTTTTTTAAATGATCAATAAAACAACATATATATTTCTACAACACGATTTTAAATAACTATCGGGATATGAATTGATTTGCTCATAAATCAATCATTATCAAACATTATAAATAACAATATAAATAACCTATAAATAAATAACAATATTAAAAATCCAAAATCTTAATATGTAACTGATGTTACAATACAAAACAACTGATATTTAAAACTTAAGTAAGAATTATATGATTGACACCTAAGAATGAGATTGTATACGCGAGATGATGAGTACACCATTAGATTCACAAGATCATGGTCTATAAGAACACAAAATGCTGGTTCATATATAAATTCATTTTTTTCATTATAGTTCCAAGAGATGACAGTGCCAACATGTCCCCAATCACCTTCATGTAAATCAACACCATGTCACCAGGGGACATGGTGGAGATATGGTGTGGTTTGTATCTAAACAGTTCACGGAACAAATCACCATCAGACTTTATCTATAACTGAAAATTTGAATCTTATCAATTCTTTATCATCTTCCACTACTAAAAAAAGTACTTTTTGCGACCGCTACAAACCGTCGCAAATAATAAAAAAACAGTCGCAAAAAACTTTTTGCGACGGCCCATGCGACGGCAAATGAGGGTCGCAAATGTAGGGGTGGCAAATACTTTTTGCGACCGCAAAATAGCAGTCGCAAACTATTTGCGACCGCCTAACCTGCTTATAGCGACTGATATTTTGCCGTCGCAAAAGAGTTTAAAAAAGGCCTACAATGTATTAGCGACCATCTTCTTACCGTCGCAAAAAATATATAAAAAAAAATAAATACCTATATCATATATATATTCAAATATTATATAAAATAAACATAAAGACATATTTGCAAAAATCTCAACATTCAGGCATTATTTTCCATTTCTTCCCTTAATAAAATTCTCTTTCTTCAACCAAAAAAAAAAAAAAAGAGTATGCAACAATAATGAAGAGTTCCTGAAAGAATCTTACAAAGGTTTTTCATCTCTTGCAATTACAAAGAACATTTGAGGTTATAGTAGTTCTAAATCTAAGAATTCTTCACAGTCTTGTTACAGAGTCGGAAGAAGAGCAGCAACTCTTGAGATTACAAACATCTTCTAATTTTGTCATCTGCTTTAAAAGAGAGAGAGAGAGAGAGAGAGAGAGAGAGAGAGAGAGAGAGAGAGAGCAAAGTAGCTCAAGTATTAACCTAGGAAACAATGGAGCTCAAGAATGCTTTAAAATAGCAACAATGATCTATATAATATCTATAAATTCATTTTAAATTCTGACAGATGATAGTTAGGTGCTAAACAGTCCAAATTCACGAGCCCAAGCATACAAAGCAACACGAGCAATATGATTATGAGCAAAATAGAGACAATGTTAAGCTATGAAAATGTAGTCAGGCACCTGGAGAGGAAAACGCGCCACTTCAACCTCAAACGGCCTGCTTTTGGGATCAGCCAATCTACATTAACAACAAAGAAAATTTTCTTCTTCTCAGTTAAAAACAGGAACACGTGGACTCCTTACTTTGAAAATAAAATAAAACATAATTTTCATTCAAAATTTCTTAAAGGAAAACCAAACAAAGAATCAAATTTCAAGCAGTGAAATGTTAACTATAAATACTGTTGGCACCTAAGATTAGCTTCACAACCCTCCTGTAGAACGCATACCAACCACTTGTACCGTTCTGACTCTGAGTCTAGTGTTTAGATTAATTAACCGATTTGATCATACAAGCACTAGTGATGCTACACAGTAACCAAAATTGGGTATCAAATTTTTCAATACCATTTAAAATGTCACCAATTCATTTGTGTGAGACATGAAAGATGGGATCCATTAAATTAATGCATTAGTGATCCATCATATGGCATTCAAAATTTGGTTGCACTAAATATATGAAAGATCGGTCTGTGATGCTTGTCTAAGGTGGTAGTTGCATTTTGCAATCTCAGAATTTTGAGAAAAAGCTAGTTGACATAATTGATGGTCCTAATAGAAACTCTGGTGTAGTATTTAGGTGTAACAATGCTAAAATAGCACAACATAACATAAAACACTCATTCCAACAGTTTAGTATATGCAATAGCACTGTGCTATATCCTATGCCAACAGCAGATAACACAGTGCTATTATATATTACGCCAATAGAGAAGCATGTAGTAAATCCGTATAAAGTGTGCCTTTGATGTGCTAAAATAGCACAAAAAATACTACACCAATGGAGAATGCTACAAAATTGGCCCAATGCTAAAAGAATCAATTCGAGATTCAACTTGACATGACACGCACATAATAATCATACTTGATAGTGATGAAAAGATCAGACTTAAACAACTTTCAAAGTAAAGCTTTCAAGAAAACTTGATCACATTAAATAAGATACATATATATGTGTGTATATAAAAAAATTGAGGTTGTTTTGAAACACATGAAATTTACCGATTGTCATGATTGCAGATTTGATAGCAGATGGAGACCACAAAGGATGCACTTTGATCAAGGCTGCGATTCTGTTATCGTGGGCAAGCCATGGGCGTGCGGTGAATGTTAGGCGCAATTTTCCAATTCTTTGGCGACCAGTACTAGGATATTTAATCCAGAGGCTGTGACATCGGGCTACAAGGAAGAACAATCGAAACAAAGCATGATAAGAAATGGAAAAAAAAAAAAAGGATGTAACACGGATTGCTAGAACCAAAATTCACCTTGAATTTGGGGTTAAGGCATTTGGGCCTTTTGAAGAAAATCTTGCAATTTGAGGAGCGGTTGAGATCCTAAGGCGGTCTTCAGAGAAAATCCTAGCCATTGCCTTGCTGTTCATGATGAAAGAATAGCTTAGCATAAAGCGAAAAAATAAGAAAAATGAATACTGATGAATCTATGTCATGGTTAAGTACAAAACCAAGAGCAAAATATTTCTTGAGGTTCATATAATATTATCAAACGTCTGAAATATTTCTTGAGGTTCTCACTGCACTCATCCAAGGCCTATATTTGGTGAAAAGCAAAAGGAAGAGATCACACAATTCACTTACTACCAAGAGCAAAATTGAGTAGCTGCTCAAAGCTCATCATTTCCATAACAAGGATTGAAAAACATCATCTGATGCCATCATTTATTGAAAGCATCAATACAAAAATCATCTAGACTAAACAATTTCAAAAATTTATTGCCATTAAATTCTAAGAAGAATAAAAACTTTTGCAAATTTATCAACATGAGGAAACAAAGCATTTTGCGTCTCCTGTTGGTCTCAAGCATATGATTCTTGGGATCCATGTGACAACATACCAAAGTTAGACAGCCTCACTTATGGCCCCATATTAATGTGCATGAATTCCCAGTAAGTTGAAATAATGAATAAAAGCCTACCTCATATAGAGTGAGATCACTTCCTCCAGTTATGTTCCAGACTATCCCAGTAGCTCTTTCTATACCAATATCTAATAAAGGTGATTGAATGGCATTCAATGCAGCATCTCTTGCCCTGGTCTTGCCTGCAAAGGAATAAGAAACCCACAATTTATCAATATAGGCATGCATGTCAAAAAAAAAGGTCATGCAAGTAATTAGGGTTTCATACTTCGACCGTAAATAATGGTAATCTCATTTGGCAAGTAGTGGATACAGAGTTGCGAGTTGTAATATAGATAAAAATCCATGGGCATGGTACTTCTCATAAATGTTTGTGCTTCTTAATTGCAACTGCTATAATTTTATTTATGCTTTCCAGGTTTTAGAGTTGTGCATATTTTGGTAATTTTTCATTTATTGACCATGGGATGCTAGCCATCAATAAGTATTATTGTAAGTCATGTTTTACATATCTTTGTGTTGTAGGATTTAGGTAGTGAGGCAATTTCCATATGACGAAACTTGAGTCCATTGTCAAGTGCTTGGGGTTGCGTTGTAATGGGTAAGTATGAGTGTCCAAGAGTGTTAGGGTTAAAGAATGGCATAAGAGACTCTGATATTGCTCTGTTATTAAGTATAGTAGAGATGACCCTGCATTTAAACGGCCTCTATGTAATTAGTCAAACAAACATTTAGAAAATATTGGTCCCTAACAAAGAAAATGAAAACTAACCTTGTCCAACTCCGAAGTTATCTGAACCACAGTGCTTCTAATTGAACAAAGAAAGTTTGGATAAACACAAGATCCACAATTTATACTTAAAAAACACTCGTGTTCTTGTTTTCACAATTCTGAGAGCATTTTTTGATTCCTGTTCTATACCTTTGTCTGCAAAAATTCAAACATCATAGTTCTGTGGGTCAATTCTATATACCCTTTCAGGTTATATTTCTAGCATCAAAGATAGAGACACACTCATATATATCTCACATCACAACTGATATATATATATATATATATATTGGGAGTTCTTACATGAGATTAACATCACATATGCATATAATATTGTGTTTTATTTTTTTGAAATTCTGACCAACTCACCTATATTTTTTATGTTTTTGGCACATTAGGAGTGTAGAAATATGCTTTTGGGGGCCAAGGAAATTAGAATCGGTATCAACACAGCATTGACTCATCCAATAAATTAGAGTCGACGCTGACTTATCACTATTGGACTTGGACATGGGCAGCGCTAGGAGTAACAATATGAGGTCAGTTTCAATTGATTTGATTCAATCAAATTTTAAAGAAACTAACTAGCTATATATACAATTTATGTACAAATTAAGGAAAGATTCTTCATGAAACCCCTTGAAAATGAATGATAGTATATAAAAATAGGATTTTGGGATTAATATAGTTTTTTTGGTTTTCATTTGAAATCATTCTAATCTTTTTGTTTACTTTGAATTCAATTTAGTAAACCAACAGAAAAAAAATTAACAAATTAGGATTTAGTTTTTTAAAGGGAACTTTCATTCAGTAGCCTTCGGTTTTAAAAAAAAAAAATTTGATCGGTAAAATTCTTAGAGCGGTTATTGAACATGTGGTATGTCTTTTTCAAGAGATATATTTGTCTTTTACTTTTTAGATAAAATGATATATACAAGATCTACAGCCTCTTATATAAAAAGTCAATTAATAAATACTTTCACAATTATAGCAAACTTGCATCAAATGATCTAATTACAACAAAATTTTGACAGTTCTCTAAGTAATGAAGGCATAGAAAATCAGAAAGTTAGAAACCACAAGAAATTTCAGCATATCAGTAGTTACCTGTGCATCATGTTTGTGTTTGGGCATAATTTGATATTATGTTTGAATTTTGGATTTGGAAGAAAATAAAAATAAAAATAAAAATAAAAATAAAAATAAAAAATTTGAATTAGTCAACTAAGTAATGGTAAGGGGAGATGGCCCTTTCAAAGTTTTTAAAAAAAATCTAAGATAAAGTCTTTTTATTCCTTTTACTTATTTTTAAGTAGTGCTTCGTTTACTAACCTGGAATAAAATATTCATTCTATCAAAATATATATTTCAAAAAAATATGAGGAATATATTATAAAAAAAACACTTACATTTCTTTTTGGGAAGAGAGAGAGAGAGCAAAAACAAGGAATGAAGAACCCCAAAAGAACCTGTAGGAGAAAGAGTTCATTGTGAGTGATAAAGGACCAAAAGCGAAACATAAAAAACACTTACTTTTCCTGTTCAATTCTAGAATCAAGAGGTGCTCAATGAGAAATGCATTGGATAATCTGAAATAACATATGGGTGGGTCATATTTACTCTTCAACTATGAATCTCAACTCGCAAAGACATATGATGACACTAATGAAGCAATATATCCATAAAATGCCTCCTTAGGCATTCGGTGCTAAGTATCCAAGGATATAATCAATGGTAACAATACAATACAACACTGCCAACAAGACTTCAACCTTATCCTCATTTCCCTTATAATGGTGTTAGGTGTCCAATGATATAATCAATGGTGACAATACAATACAGTACAACAAAACTTAACCCTTATCCTCAGTTTCTTTATAATTGAGCACAACAAAAAAAAAAAAAAACAATTGAACCACAAAAAGCCACTGGATAAAAGTAAAGAGACCCAAGAAACTCATGTGGATAAAAGGATTTTGCTTGCTCAAAACATCGACCTGTAAAATGGGGCAAAATGTAACAAGCTTTCCGAAACAGTTAATGCATAAAGGGTTTATCAATTAGAAATGTTTTATATGTAAACAGAGAAACACTAACCATCATGAATGTCAATGAATTGCTCAAAAATATTATCTTTGCAAATGACTCAGACACGTAAGGTATCATCCCCCCAATGAGAACAATCCCAGTTAAAACAATAGCACCAAATAACAGGATGTAAAAGAAATCGCATAAAACTAATAATAAAAATAGCATTTGGCTGCATTTCTAGAAAACTAATAAAAGTATTCCATAAAACTAAAACATGTCAAACACCCCTCTAAGTAGTTAAACAGCCCCCCATTCCTTCCTCAAATCACTTATTAATATGGCCATGACTTTTTTATTATGTAAAAAACAAACTTTTTATGCACACATGCACATATGGCCATGAACAAGAATGTACACAGAGATAGGAAAGTAGTTCTGCATATGTATATTAAAATTTAAAATCCAGGATTTTGTTAAAGGCACATGTTATGAAGGTTAAAATGATTGTACATTCTATGCTTGTACAATCAAAATCATACAAATATATGTACACTTAGGACACACATTAACAAGCCCCTAAAACATAATATGAGCTAATACCTTCTTGAGAATTATGTCAAGAAGTTCTGCCCTACTTTTGAATCAAATACCTCAGCTTGATGGCTATTATTCCAAGAAAAAAAGAAATTTGAATTCATCTAAACCAGCAATTTACAACATTAAAAGTCAAGCCATGAATAATAAATGTGAAAAAACAATATTATATATCCAGAGGGAAATAGATATCTACCTTTATGATCGACAAGACAAGTTTTCTTGGTGGAATACCCAGGGATTTCCATGGTTTCTTCTCCCAAAAGACCCATGAAATCCCATGAATGAGTCGTGTAAAGCCTCCTGCAGTTGTTTGGAAACACCGACACCACTCCAGGCATCTCTGTGTTTCAATTTTTAAAACCATGACATTGCTGAGTCCACTAATTCTATTAGCTATATGATATAGCATTATCTAAAAATCTAAAGACCACAACAAATTTCAATATTTGAACTTGCACCGTCGGTTCACTATAATAGCCAAACACGTGAGCTATATTTGGCGGTAATCTTTGACCCCTGTTTTTGTCTCTTTACAAGCAGATTAAAGAAAAAAAAGCAGATGCTGATTTATAGCAATAAAAGAGCAGCATTAACCATGTCATATATGAACTACACAATTCACGTGGATCAAAAAAAAAAAAAAAACTAAAGACGGGTCTAGGAACCATACACAATCTTGAATGCTCCTCTCCCCAACAAAAAACTACTGAACAATGTTGAGACCATACATACACCCAAAAAGAATTGATTTAAAATGCTCTACGATGATGCTCCAAAACCGCAGTGTCAACAACCTATAAGCTTGAAAAGGCTATTTTGTAAACATTCATTCATTTAAGGTCATTGGCACTCAAACTAACAAAAGCAATTAAAAAATAAATAAATAAGCAGAAGCAATTTATCAATTCAATAGTCAAACAACAAAATTTTATATTTATAGATAACTTACCAAAAGAAAAATGTTTGTTGCTTAGGATCAACACCATTTGCAACAAAGCGAGCATAACATAATGGGAAAAAAATCAATAAACATAGTAAATTCCTTTCAAGCTCACATCATAATAAAACATTTACCTTGCAGAAGAAATGGTGGCAACACTAGTTTGGCCTGCTGAGTGTGCAAAAGATGCTAGGGTTTCAGCTTGAATTTCGATTGAATGTTTACCGCAGAACTTAGAACTTGAACTCAAAGTCTGCAAACCTAAGGATGCACAGAGAGATCATAAATGATCCAAAATCATAGATAGAATATGAGAAAGCTAGATAAGTATAGAGAGATTGAAGCAAGCAAATATAAATATTCAAAATCACATTTTCCATTTTTTCCTTCAATTTCTGAGCAAGAAAACAAATTAATAGAGAGATTGAAGCAACAGATATCAAAAAAGAGCCAACAAATCCAGAAATTAGTCCAACATATCATCACAAACTTCCACTCAATCACATATAATACGTACCAAATCACTCCAAAATCTATACACAGGTATTTGAAATACAAATAAATAAGAGAAGAATTGAATTAAATCAAAGCGATTCAATCAAATAGCAAGAGTTCAAACGCATGAGAGGTGAGTTTACTCTGCTGCATTTGAGTGCTCCGAGAGAACTTTTCTATGGCAGAGTTAGGGTTTCTCTGCGACGAATCGCACAAATTGCAAAGAGAGAAAGTAGATAATGTATACGCCGATACAAAGAGAGCAAGATAGTGTGTGTGTGTGTGTAAGAGAGAGAGACAGAGATTGAGAGATCGAGATAGAGAGACAGAGAGATCTATCGATTGAAATCAAGACGGATAGAGAGATTCATACCGGTGAGCGAGAGCGAGAGATAGAGGTTGAGCGAGCCAAGCTAGGGCAAAACTAAGGAAATGGAGCAAATAAATAAAAGAAAATAGGAGAAATAAATGTTAAATATAAATTAGATTTTTTTTTTTTTTTTTTTTTGCGACGGCCAAACAAGCAGTCGCAAAAAAATAGTCGCAAAAAGTTAATTTTCTAGTAGTGTTCTTTTTATTTCTTTTTCTCTTTCCATTTCCTACATCAAGTCCTCCAATCAAACACAACCTAAGTTTCATTCCCCATCGATGACTGGGCTAGCCTTTAGAGTCGGTTGAGTCTAACCTAATTTCGACCATCGCAGTCAAATCCATTCATCACCGAGCATATTAAAGCCTCCTTTAGAAACAAGCTACTTTAATAATTTTTTAACTTTTTTTGAAAAGATCTACAGAAAAATAGAGGGTGATGTGGCAAGTTATAGTGACTTTTTGATTAAAACTGAAGGTTGTCAAACGAGGCCTAAACCTACCGATCAGTAGATTATGGACTGGGGCACTTAGAGACCAGGACCTGAACTTTATTATGGACCACAAATTCATTTTTATGTATTTTCATGTAAGTTCTAATAAGTAAAATTATTACTCAATAGATTCTATGATAATTGATGACGTTTTTTACCAAATATTATTAAAAAAGTCACTAATTATTAATTTTTAGTGACAATTTAAAAATTGTCACAAAAATATCACTAATTATAAGTTTTAGCGACAATTTAAAAAATCGTCACAAAAAAATCACTAATTTTCAACTTTTAACAATAATTTAAAAAATTCGTCACAGAAAACGTCATTTATTGTAAATTTTAGCGACAATTTATAAAAATCATAATTGTAAGTTTCCACTTATCTTTGGTATAAGGAAAAAAAGAAAAAAAAAAAAAAAGGACAGACAAAAAGAAAGGTATTAAATTAGGGTTAATTGGTGTTGGTGTAGGCTTACCATGAGTATAGTTCCAAGAAATGACAGAGCCAACATGTCCCCAATCACCTTCATGCAAATCAACGCCATGTATGTTACCAGGGGACATAGTGGAGATATGGTGTGGTTTGTCTCTAAAGAGTTCATGGAACACATCACCATCAGACTTGATCTCTACTTACCTTACCAACTTACCAGTTAGACCCATCTCAACAATCACCGTCCCCACAAACAAACCCAAAGTATTATCAAACAATGGATGATAGAAGTGAAGGCAAGAGTTAGAGAAAAATACTTGGCTCTTGAGCCTTTATATAGTGGAAAAGTTGTGAGTTGGTTTAGCGGCACTACAACAAACAGCACTTTTGGCGACCAAAAAACCATTTTTCGTCGCTGAAAGTAGGAGAATTGGCGACTAAAATGGAATTAGTCGCCAAAAGTAACCACTTTTGCCGACTAAAACAGTTTAGTTGCCAAATGCATAGTTATTGGCGACTAAAATCAATTTCGTAGCCAAAAGTAGGGGTTTTGGCGACTAAAATTCAGTTTAGTCGCCAAAAGTGGAGATTTTTGGCTACTAAAAAAAATTAGTAGCTAAAAGGAGGGGTTTTGCCGACTAAAACTCACTTTAGTCGCCAAAAGTGGATGTTTTTGGCTACTAAAAAAAGTTAGCAGCTAAAAGGAGGGGTTTTGCCAACTAAAACTCACTTTAGTTGCCAAAAAAAAGTTAGTAGCTAAAAGGAGGGGTTTTGCCGACTAAAACTCACTTCAGTCGCCAAAAGTGGCCTAATTTTTTTTTTAGTAAATAATTTTTTTTTACATAAATTATATTGAATTAAAATAATTATATTTATATATATTATTTTGTATTAATACCGGTTAATATACTATATAAATAATATATATTGCATATATATTCATGTGAAGTTGTAGTGGCATAGTGGAGAGAGTGTGTTGCAAAAAGGCTTGGAATGTGGGGGACGATTGGGGTTCGAAACTCAGGAAAAGCAAAAAAAAAGTGCGTTTTTTTTTTCGTCGGAAACACCTTTGGCGACTAAAAATTTAGTTGCCAAAACTCTTTATTTTGGTGACTAAACCGTTTAGTCGGCGATTGAGTGACTATTGGCGACTAAATTATTAGTCGCTAAAGACCTGATTTCCAAAAGTGTAAAACACTATTGGCGACTAAATTATTGGTCGCTAAAGACCTGTCTTTTGGCGACTAAAACAAGTTTTAGTCGCCAATACCTACGCCGATGACGTATACGCAACAAATGTGGCGACTAAAGAATTTTGTCGGGGAAAGTCAAATTTCGACTTTCGGCGACTAAAAACAGACTTTTGGCGACTAAAAATTTAGTCGCCAAAAGTGATTTTTGTTGTAGTGCGGGTAGGTATGTCATTAATTGGTCCTTGTATTTGTCCATAAACATGTCACACAATGGCTTCTTTAGATTATATTTTATTGTGGAATTATTTTTTCTGTGGTTAAATACGATGGATTATTAATAAGATTGTGAGATATAGGTTACATTAAGGAATTAGATGAGAAGAATAATTAAATATACGATGTGATTATAGATAAAATTATAAGGAATAAGTTATGTCATGAGATAATAAATTGAATAAATCATTAGATGGAAGGAATAAAATATTTTTGATTGTGATGAAATAAAAATATTTTAATATTTTTTACCCTTCAAGAATAACAATTATCTGAAGAGGTATAATCGTTATAATACTACAATTCCTAAATTTTTTTCATCTCCAATCCTATTCTTCTTATCCCACCCTCAAATATTGAATTAAAAATCCAATGAACCCATCATATTCACTCCAATTTCAATCCCCTTCTCAATATCCCAAACAAATGTGTTCTTAACATATAAAGTTTATAATACATGGGACTTAATTGTCTCCAGTTGGTCAAGATCGTCTAGTCCAGTCTATTGTGGGTCCATTTAGTACTTATCTATTATATAAGGAAAATAGTCTTTTTAACTCACAAACTTTGTGGGAGCTCTATTATTCCAATCACAATTTCTTAATTTTCTGATTTAAAAAAAAAAAAAAAAAAGAACTTTCCCGCCCTCTAATTTAAATAATATATAGATATTAGCCTAAATCTCATCACTCCTATCACAGCAGCCTAAACTTTGGAAGAGAGAGAATAACCTAAACCTAACGTAGTAGCCTAAACCTTTGGGAGAGAGAGAATAACCTAAACCTAATGCAGCAGCCTAAACCTAAACCTATCACAGCAGCCTAATCCTTACGCAGCGGCAGCAACCTACGCAGCAGTTTAGGAGAGAGATTAAGATAGAATCTTGGAAGGAAAACATTTCAAAATCTGTAAGTAAATCATTTATTTTTTAATATGGTGATTATATTTTTAAATTGATTAAGAATGATTGTATTCATTAGGTTTACATAAAGTATTAACTAGTGATAATTAAGAATGATTGTATTCATTAGGTTTACTTAAAGTATTAACTATTGATGATGATTGGACTGTATTTTGTGAGTGTGATTGGACTTAATTTATTTTTTAATACGGTGATTGTATTTTTAATCTATGTTTATTTAAATAAAAAAATAGATTGTATTCATTATATTCACATAAAGTGCGTAGTATTGATGATGATGATTAGATTACATTTTGTAATTGGATTTTTTAACTCATTTTATTCATTATGTTTTTCAAAAAAAAAAAAAATAATTGTATTTTTTAATGACCAATTGACTTTATTGTTTTTATTTTTTTTTATTTTTTATGAAAAAAAATGTGATTGTGTTTTTTTGCATTCAGTTTTGATCACACGGTGATTTTATTTTTTAAAATGATTGTGATTTTTTACATTCCATTTAATCTGTATTTTTTGAAAAAAAAAATACTGTCTTCATGTTTTTTGAATACAATCACATGGTGATTGTAGTTTTAATATATGTTTTTTGAAAAAAAAAATAAAAAATTAGATTGCATTCATTAGGCTCGCATAAAGTACCTACTATCAATGATGATTAGATTGTATTTTGTGATTGTGATTGAACGTAATTTAATTTTTAATACGGTAATTATATTTTGAATTTATCTTTTTTGGAAAAAAAAATTGGATTGTGTTCATTAGATTCACATAAAATACCCACCATTGACGAGGATGATTACATTGTATTTTGTAATTGCATTTTTTAACTCCCCGTATTTATTTATTTTTTAAAATGGTTGTGCACTGTTGATGGAAGACCCACAACAATTTAGATTGTAGTTATACTTTGTTTTCTTTATTCAGTAAATTTCGAACAAATGTTATAAATTCTTATTTTTATTACTTTAATTATACAATGTCAACATTTGCTTTTAAAATCACTGCAAGAAAAAGCGTTTTTGGCGACCAAAATTGAATTTTTCGTCACTGAAAGTAGTAGAAATGGCGACTAAAATGGAATTAGTCGCCAAAATTGAACACTTTTGCTGACTAAAAGACTTTAGTCGTCGAATACAATGGTTTTAGCGACTAAAAGGCAGTTTAGTCGCCAAATGTAGGCGTTTTAGCGACTAAAGATTGTTTAGTAGCCAAAAGTGACGGTTTTTGGCGACTAAAATAATTTAGTAGCCAAAAGTGATGGTTTTGGCGACTAAAAAGCAGATTGGTCGCCGATTGTAGGTGTTTTGCCAACTAAAAACACACTGGTCGCTGAAAGTGAAGCTTTTTGGCTACAAAAAAAAAAAATTAGTAGCTAAAAACTGAGTATTGGCGACTAAAATTCAGTTTAGTAGCCAAAAGGGGACGTTTTTGGCGACTAAAAATAGGTTTCGTCGCCAAAACTGCTGATTTTTAATTGGAACTTATTTTTTTAGCGACAAAAAAATTAATTAGTAGCCCAAAATAATAGAATTGGCGACTAAATAATGGTTTTAGTCACCAAAAGTGGCCTAAATTTTTTTTAATAAATAATTTATTTTTTACATAAATTATATTAAATAAAAATAATTATATTTATATATATAGTTTTGTATTAATACCGATTAATATACTATATAAATAATATATATTGCATATATATTCATGTGATGTTATAGTGGCATAGTGGAGGGAGTGTGATGCAAAAAGGTTTGGAATGTGGGACGGTTGGGGTTCGAAACTCAGGAAAAGCAAAACAAGGTGGGGTTTTTTTTTTTCGCCAGAAACACCTTTGGCGACTAAATTATTAGTTGGTAAATGTCTGATTTTCAAAAGTGTAAAACACTATTGGCGACTAAAAAGTTGGTCGCTAAAGAGCTATTTTTTGCCAACTAAAAAAATGTTAGTCGCCAATACCTCCGGCGACCATACATAGGCGACAAATGTGGCGCCTAAAAAATTTTGTCGGGGAAAGTAAAATTTCGACTTTCGGCGACTAAAAACAGACTTTTGGCGACTAAAAATTTAGTCGCCAAAAGTGCTTTTTTTTTTTGTAGTGAATGACGTATATTTTATACTAACAATTTAAAAATGTGGGAACCGAATAAATGGCTAAATCGGAAGGGGCATATGTCAGTAGATTGACGTTAACTGGCTGCGTCCTGCAGACATTAACCGGCTGCATCCTGCGAGACTAGGATGAGTCGAATACAATACGTAAGCCGATTAAGAAAGGATCTTTGAGGCCGAATAGAAGAACGGGTAATGATTGAAAAGTAGGCCCAGGCCCCGAGACCTCAGAAGGAACAGATATAAATAAAGAAGCAGCGTTCTTGGAATGGTATGTAAGAATCACTTCACTAAATGTAGTAAACAAGCTTTCTTGAGTATAAGAACTTACTTGCCCGTCGGAGTGCTAACCTCGCCTAGGCGATCTACTGCGACGTCGGGGAGACTGACGCCTCTCTCGACCCCTGGAACCCCTACTTCCTATACACGAGGGTTCACCACCTCGATTCATATCTCTGCCCAATTCAGCTAGGGTCTTCGCTTCCCCTTTACTGTTAAAGAAGAGTCGGTTCGACATTCGCGCAATCAGTCTTCCTCCAGGAGCTCAAGTCAGTTGTCTACCAAGCTCATAAAGAATGTACCCTTGTTCATTTATCCTTCACAGAGGCAGCACGATCGAGGCAATCTCATTAATTGGAGATCCTGAATCGCCCGACGCCGGCTGAGTCGACGACAGGGGCACGATTTTACCATCTATTCGAATATCGCCAGCCGACTCCTGAATCAATTCTAACCTCTGCAAGAACCGCCTGGGGCAAAGGCAGATTCATCAATCTATTCGGCTCAAGTACCCCAGCCGGCTCCCGAATCGATTCTACCCTCTGCAGGAACCGCCTGGGGCTAGGGCAGATTCATCAATCTATTTGACTCAAGTACCCCAGCCGGCTCCCCAATCGATTCTACCCTCTGCAGGAACCGCCTGGGGCTAGGGCAGATTCATCAATCTATTCGGCTCAAGTACCCCAGCCGGCTCTCGAATCGATTCTACCCTCTGCAGGAACCGCCTGGGGCTAGGGCAGATTCATCAATCTATTCGGCTCAAGTACCCCAGCCGGCTCCCAAATCGATTCTACCCTCTGCAGGAACCGCCTCGGGCAAGGGTGGATTCATCAATCTATTCGGCTTAGGTACCCCAGCCGGCTCACCAATCGATTCTAACCTCTGTAGGAACCGCCTGGGGCAAGGGCGGATTCATCAATCTATTCGGCTCAAGTACCCCAACCGGCTCCCGAATCAATTCTACCCTTTGCAGGAACCGCCTGGGGCTAGGGCAGATTCATCAATCTATTCGGCTCAAGTACCCCAGCCGGCTCCCGAATCAATTCTACCCTCTGCAAGAACCACCTGGGGCAAGGGCAGATTCATCAATCTATTCGGCTCGAGTACCCCAGCCGGCTCCCGAATCGATTCTACCCTCCGCAGGAACCGCCTAGGGCAAGGGCAGATTCATCAATCTATTCGGCTCAAGTACCCCAGCCGGCTCCCGAATCGATTCTACCCTCTGCAGGAACCGTCTGGGGCTAGGGTGGATTCATCAATCTATTCGGCTCAAGTCCCCCAGCCGACTCTCGAATCGATTCTACCCTCTGCAGGAACCGCCTGGGGCTAAGGCCGATTCATCAATCTATTCGGCTCAAGTACCCCAGCCGGCTCCCAAATCAATTCTACCCTCTGCAGGAACTGCTTGGGGCAAGGGTAAATTCATCAATCTATTCGGCTCAAGTACCCCAGCCGGCTCCCGAATCGATTCTACCCTCTGCAGGAACCGCCTGGGGCAAGGGCGGATTCATCAATCTATTCGGCTTAGGTACCCCAGCCGGCTCACAAATCGATTCTTCTAACCTCTGCAGGAACCACCTGGGGCAAGGGCAGATTCATTAATCTATTCGGCCCAAATACCCCAGCCGGCTCCTGAATCGATAATTCATAATTCGAATCCGGTCGGCATGAGAAAGACGAATCAATATTGCCACAGGATATTCAATCTCTAAAGACGAATCAATATTGTTTCATTAACATAACCACACAAATTGTGTACAAGTAGTAATGAAATTACAAGGAAATTTTCATTAATAAATTGTGCACAAGATAGTAACCAATTTATACATGAAAACCACCCTGAACCAACAAAACTCTATCAAACAAAAATCAAAAAAACTAACAAACAAAAATCAAAAAACTAAATGAATTAGGAAACGCCTCCCAGATCACTCCTCGGTGTCGGATTCAAGGGGTTCAACATCCACTTGCTCGTAAGGAATTGGCAAATCCAATGTAACCCCAGCGGCAGCAAGGGCTTTGAGCCACCCGTGTTTGAACCCCCGATTCTCAAATTTGAGAACTTCATCAACGTATTCCATGAAGGCGGCTCTTTTTCCCGCCTCAAAAGCCTCAAATTCGACTTTTCCCTGGGCCGCCTTGAGCTCCTCCAACTGACTCTTCGCCTCGGCAAGTTCGTCTTTGGAGAGCATGAGCGATTCCTCACTTGCACTCGCCCTGGCCTCAGCGTCAGAACGAAGCTGTTCGGCAGTGCGAGCCCTCTCCTTCTCCGCTTCGGCTCGTGCGATCTCCATTGCGGCTCTTATCTTCTCAAACTCGGCCCTACTCTTCTGACCGTCCACTTCTGTTTGCAAACGGTCAATTCTGCCAAGAGCATCATGCAGGCGGCGGCCTAAGTCGGCGATCCTGCCGACGGTCTGCAAACAACAACCGATCGTTAGATACCTCTATAAAAATAGATTTAAGCGAATTTGAAATCACATACCAAGAGTGCCGACTGCGCAGACAGAGCCACGGCCATGATATCCGGCACGACGCAAAAGGTTGCATTGTCAGCCGGCAAGGAAATTGAAGCCGCCAGGCTCAATGCAACGGCCGGATCCTCAATGCCCGAAGCATTGGAAGGAATCGACATATCTCTGATCTTGGGCTGAATAACAAAAGGAGCAACCACGTCCGATTCTTCGAGGCGAGGCCGTTGTCAACGGGACTAATTTCTGAACTAGCCTCCTTCTCGGCGCCACGTTTTTGGCCGCGTCCCTCCGGAATCAGCCGTTCTTTGCTGGCCTGCTGTTCAACCACTTTTTTCGTTTCGACCGGCGTAACCTGAGCCGTTCCTTCAATAATGGGTACAGAGGCCTTAGTCAACTGGGGATCGGATTCGGCGGCCTCGGCCTTTTTTCGAGCAGCCATCCGCTCGGCATTTCGCTTACGCGCCATTTGCGTAAGGCTTTCCTTTGCTATGCCTTTGAAAAAATCGCCGGGTAGATCCCCTAAGTTCGTGAAAATGTCCCCAGAAGAAAACTCTGCCCGACCCGAAGCGAATGGTGAGGACGGCTGGTTGAGTTCGGTAGCCTCGAACGCCGAACGCACGGCCTCGTCAACCTCTTCGCCCTCCTCAGTGAATTCTCTGGCCGGGTCGGCAACTACCTCTATTACCGGCTCTGCGTCTTGCCGCGAATCAGAATCTTCAAGACCAATCTGCCTAAGGTTCTTGTAGCTAGGGAAGATAAGAGCCGAGAGGTGCTGATCGCCGAATGGAATTGAGATGTTTTCCGCAGCCGACAATGTGGTATAAGTGGGTTCGTACCGGAGTAAAATGTGGGCGGCTCTCCCTTGTTTTTGCACGTTTGGGCGACCGAATTAGTCGAGTGCAGTCTTAATGTCCCTTAGGACCGCGTCGTCAATTGAAGTCAGAATCCTCTTCAATTTGTTACCTGCAAAAGACAAGGAAAGCTTAAGAAAAGAGAGCCGATTAAAAGACAGATCGACAAACATAAGATACTATGTGGTAACCTGGATCACCCTTATGTCTGGGAATGGGGTCTAGGCGATCTTCGCCTTCGGCGAACTCCCAATTACCTCGGACATTGACCATTACATAGTCAACCCTCTTACCAGAACTGGAAAGCATAGTCACCAAATGATGGTCAGTATCCTTGGCCCTGAGGAAGTACCGCCTCAGCCGACCAGAAGATTTGGCTAAAGCATAGCAGTGCCGAATGGCCGGAATTTCGAGATTGATCCTAAGGCGTCGATTCAACTCTATAACCCCCATAATGATTCGAAAGAAATTTACATTGGGTTGAGAAGGAATCAAACTCCAATAGCGAAGAACGGCCCTAAGCAATGGATGTAAGGGGAAACGAACTCCGCCCTCTGGAATGGACAGGAGGGGGAATACGATCGTATTCTGATCCTCTCTCTCCATATCTAGAGTGTTGTCCATTACGAGAGACAAATAGACGTCATCGGGAAAGGAAAAATTTTGCCGGAATCCGGAAATGCAACTCTCAGAAAGTAGGTCTTTCAAATGTTTAGCCATTTCAACGGGGACCCAAGGATTCGCCGAAAGTAAAAACGATAAATAAAATAGGATTGCAAAGAAAAGGGAAGAAAACTTACGAAGAGCAGATGAGGCAAAGGCAGACGGACGAAAGTTGCAGAAAATGTGAGTAAGAGGAGAGATGCGCGCTGGAGGTCCAAAAGTATCAGATGATCGACGAAATGTGCACCCAAAAGGACTGAAGTTTCAAATCGCAATAAATGCGAGAGACACATGAATGGCGCGGGAAAGTGCAATGATAAACAAAAAGGCGTGCGCCTTTTGACATCCTCTGACGTCTTGGGGAACGCAAAGCCGCCTGATCTATGCTAAGATTTTTGAATTCTAGACCAAACACGCCGATTAACTATCGTCAATAGGGAGTTCGGGGGGCAATTGTGGGAGCCGAATAAATGGCTAAATCGGAAGGGGCATATGTAATTAGATTGACGTTAACCGACTGTGTCCTGCAGACATTAACCGGCTGCATCTTGCAAGACTAGGATGAGCCGAATACAATACCTAAGCCGATTAAGAAAGGATCTTTAAGGCCGAATAGAAGAACGGGTATTGATTGAAAAGTAGGCCCAGGCCCCGAGGCCTCAGAAGGAACAGATATAAATAAAGAAACAGCATTCTTGGAATGGTATGTAAGAATCACTTCACTAAACTTAGTAAACAAGCTTTGTTGAGTATAAGAACTGACTTGCCCGTCGGAGTGCTAACCCCGGCACCCCCGACCAGAGTGTTTGTCTTCGCAGGTGACTAAACTGAGGATCAAGAGCGTCTCCCAGGATCTGAAGAGTATTTCCAAAACCACTTCCCCACAAAAAATATGTTTGACATAATCGTAAATAGTTTTTTAAATTCAATCCCGAGCATAGCAGGGGTGATATGCTAGTATCAATAATTTGAATTGTTTATTTTGTAAAACTTGTTGAGCTCATGATTATCCATGCCAAAAAAAAAAATTAAATTGATTGGATATTAGAAGTCATTTGATCTTATCACATTTGTTTGAAAAATAACTAATAAAAAAGTATGATTTTGAAGTAGATCATCTATTTTTTAAGCAAATGTAATTATCGATATTTGATTAATTTGATCTCTAACATAGATGATCTTCTAAGCAAACTATATAAAATAATTCGAATCATTAAAGTAAGGGCTTTTTATTGATAAATCTCATTTAGAAGTGTTTTAACACAAAAGTCTATGAATGAACTTTTTTAACCCACTTAGTCCTATGTATTTATACTTTTATTCCATAAAGTCATTTTTCTTGATTTACATTATTTTCTTAAGACTCTTATGCTCTTATATTTAACATTGATATTTAATGTTGGGGGAGGAGAGAGAAAGGAAAGGACCAAGGCATAGGAAATTTCATACACAAATTAAATAATGTTGATGTTATTATTTTATATTATTATATAATGTGAATATATTTTTAATTGATAACACATTAAATATAATGTGAACATTCTCTCTCATCTGATGTGAATATATTTTTAATTGACAACATATTAAAAATAATGTGAACATTCTCTCTCATCTGATGTGAAGTTCACAACATCTTTCCAAAAAATTTTCTCTCATCTAATATAGTGATGTGAACGTTCATAACATGTGAACTTTCTTATTTTTAATTGACAACACATTAAAATAACGTTAATTATATTTTTAATTGACAATACATTCTTATTGACAACATGTAGTGATGTGAACATTCTCTCTCTTCTAACATAGTGATTTGAACGTTCACATTCGTATGTTTTAATATGAATATTCACATCATGCAATTAACAACACAATGACAAAAATTCATTTCAAATTAATGTGAATATAATGATGTGAATATTCATTTCAGTTGTATGATGTGAATAGTCACATCATTTAATTGATATCACAATGACAAAAATTTATTTCAAATTAATATGAATATAATGATAGTCAACATCTTGATGCATAGAAACTACCAAAACATAATAACAATCAACATTAAATATTAACATTAATAGGGGTAGAAGAGATTGATGGTGTTTTGGTCTTCTTACCTCAAAAAAGACCAAATAAAATAGTCAAAAATAATATGAATTAGATGGAATAAAACTCATAAAAAGAAGATTTATCAAAAGAACTCCCGTAAAATGAGCCCTAAATGAGCTTACAGTAGACCAAATTGGATTTTCCAGACCAACAAGAGGCAATCCAAACCCTTTACAATATATATAGAGCATGAGCGACTGTAATTGGAAGTTTGTGTGAGAGACTCCATGTAGATAGGCCCTCAGGGGACCTCGCTACAGCTCGGACTCGATTTGTGTCACGGTTCTTAATCTTGAACCAAAGAGTCCAAATCCGGCAAATCGTTTTGAGAAAACAGATTTTTAGAAAAGAAGTGCCAAACATGGACTGCTTTGCCAGATACAGAGTCGGCACCTAAATATTTTATTTTTGGAAAATTAAGGAAACCCTGACTCGTTGCCTAAGGCCACGTGTCCATCATCACCAAAGTTGCATCGGCTCGAAAACTTGGGTACGATTGGGGAAGGTCACTTCGTGAGCACCCCCACTCGCTCGGTCAAAGACCGGCCTCTACTAACCATGATATCTAATTTTGAAAACATTGTGCGTTCTTATTCCGATTTTTAGAAAACATTGTGCGCACAGCATACAAGTATAGACCGGGTCGCCTAAATTGGAACAAAATATTTCATGTTTGTTTTCGAAAGATGGTTTGCTACCCGCAGGTAGGCTTAAAATGTAGATTTTTCCACCCTCAGGTGGGCTTAGAAAAGATGGTTTTGCTACTATCTAGTGGGCTTAAAACTCACTTTGTCCCAATCCAAATAACCCGACCTTCACCCACAGGCATTCAAGGCAGTTATATCACATACGCAATTAGCCTCATGGTAAGCATGCTATTCATGGCAGTCACTTACACGCATGCAAGGATGCTAAAGCATAAAAACTCACCGAGTACTCCAAGCCAAAACAGAAACCGATTAGAAATCATGCATGATCCTAAATATACAGAAATGCCTAATGCAACACATGCAAAAATGCAACTATAGCAGGCTCGGCTATTCTAAACATGGCGTATGGAATGCTACAGCTAACATGTATTCAACTTAGAATTGAAATACAAATGCAGTTAGTATGATGCGCCGAGCCCGGTGCATGCAAGACAGATGAATGAATGCAAACATGTTATCATACTGTATGCTAATTGAAACATGCCCTAATCTAACCATCATAAGCAGGTAAATAAAAGGAAAGAAAGACGTGGGGTTGGAAGACATACATCACACACACACACACACACACACTTATTACAACATTGCCCTCGCGCAGAGGGTCCGAAAGAATAATATACAGTCCCGAATAGTACAGTCCAAATATGTACAAAAATCCTAATTAATTACCAAATTAACTAATAAAACAATAAACTGGCATGCAAGCCAAGGACTGCCTTGACTTTTCTTCAGATGATGAGTGATGCATGTCCGGGTTGCCTTTGCGCGGAAATCCACTATGATGCCCCAATTAGCCTCTGTTTTGCAATGTTTTTTGGAAAGCGCGCCAAGCCCCAGAAGATTGCTGATTCTTGATTTGCTGCAACAGAGAGCAGGAAAGGGGCATGGCAATGTATTTTCACAAATGTATGCATGCCTCGATCCTCGTGCCATCAATCACACATCTTGATGCATGATGGCCGAGGAATCGAATTGCACAACTCAATATAGAATTAATGCACATGAAAGCTCAACTAAAACCTAACTCCATCATGGATAATCCGGAGTGTCGGTGACTGGGAATTTAGACACGTTCCGTCACTCAAGCACAACGCCTCGCTTTCGTGTTCTGCTAACCCCTATCCCGAACACAACGCAATATGCATGACATGCATGAAATGCGACTAAGATACATCCTAACATGCAACATGCTATGAAATGGCATACACGATGCACGAGGTAAAATGGCATACACAATGCACTAACATACAACCTAGCATACACAAGGCTATGGAATGAAATGGCATACACAATGCGATATGGACTTACACTAACACAAGTGGACCTCAGCCACACTCACATAAGAGGCCATTAGATGAAAATGAGACCCTCAAAATGCGTACACACGTGCACGCAAACCAAGGACCGACCCTAGGGCACGAATGCCACTCTAACATGACATGGCAAAGCATGGAATATGGCATACTATCGTGCAATTTTCAGAGGCGATAAGTGATGCAAAACAGCCCCGAAAGATGGCAAAATGACACCCGATGCATGGAATAGGTCCCGAAACATGAAACCAAGCATACCGAATGACCTACGACTATACAATGCATGCATTATTCGAACATGGAATGTGAAGACAGAGTCAAGACAGCCCAAAAATAAGCATGTTTACAGTTCTAAGCAAGGCCAAACAGTGGGCACAAATAGGGCTAAACTAGCATACAAAAATGGCCCCGAAAGCAAGATAATGAAGCAACTAACAGATTCTGGCCCTAAAAAGAGAAGGGAACTTATACAATATTTAAGAGGGGCCCAAAATATGATGTTTTACAGTTTACCACAAGCCACAAAAACAGACACAAGTATGGAAAAATTCTCATGCAAAAAGTGGGCCTAAAAGAGGATAAAGAAGCAAGTAATGCATGATGGCCCCAAAAAGATGAAGGTCCTTCAACAAAGTTTAAGAGGGACCTAAAATATGGCCTTATACAGTTTATGATCAGTGCCAAAACAGTATACAAGTATGCTCAAAATACCATGCAAGATTAGGCCAAAAAGAGAGCTATAACACAAAGTATAAAAAGGATGCTTAAAACAGTAAAAGACCCTTAATGAAACATGAAGATGGGGTCAAAATAAGTCCATTTTTAGTTTGTACCAGAGTCCAAAAACAGAAGCATAAGAGGCTAACAAATCATGCAAAAATGGGGGCAAAAGAGGGATACAAAGGCAAGTGACAAAAGGGGGGCCCAAAAAGTGATGAGCCCTTTAACAATGTTGAAGAAGGGTTCAAAATAAGCTACTTCACAGTTTACAACATGCCTCAAAACAGTTTACATATAGGCCAAAAATAACATGCAAGACAATGGCATATTAGGGAGATAATGAAGCAAGTGAAAAATGGGGGGCTCAAACAGTGAGAGGCCCTTAATGAAAGATGAAATAGAGTTCAAAAAAATGTTACTTTTAGTTATGGCCGGAGCTCAAATATACAAGCAAGAAGGGCTAAGAAAACTTGCAAAAATGAGTTAGAAAAGAGGGAAATGTTGCTCACCCTTGTAGACCAAGTCTTTGGCTGTCTTTGGACCAAGAAATGCTGCCTCCTAGCCTCTGAGAAGACCCTCCAAGCTTCTGGAATGGAGGTGGTGGTGTGGTGCTAGGTGGTGGTGTAGAAATGGGGTATAGGACTTGGATGTTTGAGTGCTTGAAGTGAGTGAGAGAGGGGGGTGCAATATATGGCTCAAAGAGAATTTTTTCTAATCCTTTGCAAGGGGGCTGGGGCTGCTGTATATGTAGGCAAAAGGGGGAGAAAAGAAGGGGAAAAAAGGGGGGGAAAACAATCCAAGTTTCCCCCCAAAAGTTGGCCCCCCGGATACAGAATCTGGGCGAAAAAAAGTATATTTTTGTAATGTACCAATTGTAAGGATTCTGGCCGGCCAGGTATTGGATTTGTAGGTGGCCGGTCGGCTCTCCCCATGGCCGGCCGGCTAGGGGTCAAAAAGGCCAAGTGTAATTAGTGGCCGGTCACCACAGATTGATGGCCTCCCATGTGTTCTCAATACAACCATGTGGTCAAAAATTGGAAACAGTGAACCAGGAGAGAGAACAATCCACTTTTCAAAGGGGTTCAAAAGGAATTACTTTGGTGGCCTCCCAGATGTGTACATCACAAATATGGGGGTTAGGGTTGAAGAAAATGGCCCAAAGGTGGTCAACATTGGCTTTGAAGTGAGAGAAAACGGGCGATGGAGGGAGATGAAGGAATATAACTGGTTGCTGGAACAATTACTGGCCTCCCACCCTTCTATGACCTTCCTAGTGATGAAACAGAGGTCCCTGCCAAAAATGAACGAAAACCGATGCAAAATGAAGGTTCGGGGTCAAACGCGATCAAGGCCCCAAAATCGATCGTAGGCACCGGGAGTGGTGTTCGACCACGAAGTTGGTCTCTCAGACCTCAGTGTCCCTTAAAAAGGAGTAAATAAGATGCATGCCAAAAACCGGAGCAAACGGAGGTAGTTAGGCGGTCCCGAACCGAGGCACTCGGCCTGACGGCTCCGAAAATCGGGAACCGGGCTCCGAAATGGGCAAAATGGCCTACGACCACGAAATGTAGCCCACGACCACTGAGAGATGGTTTACGAGACCTCTCTCTCCCTTTGGGAAGAGAAACAGAGAAAATCGAGCCTGGTTCGCAAACCGAGGCAAGCCTGGAAGTCCGGAGGCAGGGCTCACGGCCGAGACTCTGAAACCTCTAGACGAACACGATATGCAACATCACCAAGCGATCAATTGGTGATGTCTGAGTCTTAAGATCGGTCAAAAATGGGGTGTCTACAGTTGCCCATCTTTGACAGAACTCGAAAGTCATAAGTGACGGGAGTGAATGTCAAAGCCCAGAGACGACCTATTTTTGACAAGGCCGAAGACTTAGACAAACAGATGAGATAAACAAAGGTGTGCCCGCAGGCGTGCCCGCAGGCAGGGGGCAAAATGCAAAACGATATGCACAAGGCCAGATGTAACTTGATGATCATGCAAGTGTAGCAAGCTGTAATGAAGCAAATATTCGCAAACAGATGCAACAATTTTAAGCAAGAATGCAAAGCAACAACTACATTTCATGTAGTTTAAGAATGTGGAGAATTATTCAATTCTCGTCACGTCTCACACGGAGAAGATACGATACCTGCGCGATTCGTCTAGTCGCACCAGTTTCAAATGAACCGTACATACAATATCGTGCCTGCAAAAGAGAGAAACGCAACAAGCACAACATACTAACAACATATGTTCAATGCAATATCGAAAGTTCGACAAGCGCGGTGTCGATGGGTGAGTGCACCGCAATGCGAGAAGAGAGTGTGTGTGATAACGCGAGCTTAAACACAGGGGCATGGTAATATCAAACAGACGTGCAAGTATGTTCATGAAAATGCAAGTTAGATGCACAATAATGCAGAACAATCGCAAATCAGGACGCGTGTTTGTCACAAAACGGCGAGCAAGGAAATGCGCGTTTCGGCGAGGGCGACTCGATCGCGGCCTCTGGTTCATCTCCCGGAGAGGTTACAAAAGGATACACTTTGATTTTGATGAGTAATGATCAGACACATGTTAGAAGTTGAAGCTGAAGTTCCGGCAAAGCGATTTCGCGACAAAAAGTGCACTTCTCTTGTACTTTTTCAAGTCCCGGGAACTCCAATTTTTCTCAAAATTTGTAGAGACCTTGGGGAGGGTGTGGAGAACACCACCGGCCAGTTTTCTTTCTCATTGGAGGCCACTGGCCACTTTTCAAAAAGGAGATGGCCGGCCAGCCTGAAAAGGTGGCCGGCCGGCCATTTGTTCAAAACAGTGGGCATTTTTGTCTTTTCACCTCCTTTTCTTTAAAACCATTCGGCCAAACATTTTGAGCTCACAACCACAGCTCCGAAATCATCTCCTCTAGCCTCCCAAACCATTTTCCTCCTCAGATCTGAGCTCTATACGTGTTTTCCAACGCCCCACGCAAGTTGTTTTCGCGAAAACTTTCAGTTTTAAGCACTTTGAACTGATTAAATTTTGATTTCGGTGCTTCTTTTCTCATTTTCGCCACTTGAGGTGAGTTTATCTCAACATTTGAAAGATTTTCTTAGGAGTTGACTTTTGTTGACTTTTTCATTTCCCGAGAGTTGACTTTTGTTGACTTTTTCCAATTTTGGCTCTTTTTTGCTCTTTTTTGCTCCTTTTGCAGATTTTCTGAAATGGCCGGTCATTTTTCTCACGGTGGAGGTCCTGCGGATGCTGGAGGTGATCCCGATATCATGGCTCTGCCTCCGAGGGTTCGACCCTTCATACCCGAGAGGCCCGCCAAAGACATATTCTTCCACGAGCTATTTTCCATCACTTCACAGACTTTGTGGGCGAGCACCGGAGATCTGTCATGAGCCGAGTATCACCTCTCTAATGAGGCACGGAGGTATTTACCGCTTTTACCTTTTCGCAACGATTCTCGCATTTTTCGTGGCATTCTGCTTACATTCGAATCTGGTTTGATTATCTGAATTCCCGAACACTCAGCCCATAAATTGATTGTGAATCACACGGCACACACTGATCGAGATTTGAACACGCAGCCCAAACACTGATTTTCTGAACACACAGTCCGAACTGAAGGTGAACACACGGCACACACTGATTGAGAGTTGAACACGTAGCCCAAACACTGATTTTCTGAACACACAGTCCGAATTGAAGGTGAACACACGGCACACACTGATTGAGAGTTGAACACGCAGCCCAAACACTGATTTTCTGAACACAAAGTCCGAATTGAAGGTGAACACACGGCACACGCTGATTGAGATTTGAACACGCAGCCCAAACACTAATTTTCTGAACACACAGTCTGAATTGAAGGTGAACACACCGCACACACTGATTGAGAGTTGAACACGCAGCCCAAACACTGATTTTCTGAACACACAGTCCGAATTGAAGGTGAACACATGGCACACACTGATTGAGATTTGAACACGCAGCCCAAACAGTGGTTTTCTAAACACACAGTCCGAATTGAAGGTGAACACACGGCACACACTGATTGAGATTTGAACACGCAGCCCAAACAGTGATTTTCTGAACACACAGTCCGAATTGAAGGTGAACACACGGCACACACTGATTGAGATTTGAACACGCAGCCCAAACACTGATTTTCTGAACACACAGTCCGAATTGAAGGTGAACACACGACACACACTGATTGAGATTTGAACACGCAGCCCAAACACTGATTTCTAGCACGCAGCTTACACTTTGAAATCTGAACACGCGGCTCATTCATTTTACTTTGCACACAGCCCATTCATTTGCACACAGCTCATTCATTTCATTTGCACACGGCTTATTCATTTTATTGAAGCCGGTATTCATTCTGAATGCAGGTGACTTCTCGCACCGTGCGGGGATACGGCTCCACCGTAGCTAGAGATTGGTACGCCGAGTTCCGGGAGGCTGTCCGGGATTTGGTTGATTTGGCAGGGTTTGGGCCTTTCTGTACTGGGCTTTCCCGTTGTCCCGCCAGGAGGACGCTGATGGCGGCTTTGGTGGAGAGATGGTGGGACACCACTAACTCCTTTCATTTTTCCGCCATGGGAGACTTGACTATGACCCCGCTTGACTTTGCTGTGTTGACTGGCCTCGACGTGGGAGGTTGGCCCATTCCTTATGACGAGAATATGGGTCAGTGGGAGGCCGCTTGGATATATCTGCTGAGGGCTCACCCGCCTGTTGATAGAGCATCGGGCAGAGTCCGATACACCTGGTTCTCCTCCCATTTTCGGAGGGTGGAGATGGAGCCCGGGACTCCTGAGGAGGCAGCACAGTATGCCCGTGGTTTTCTGATGTTCCTCTTCGGGACCACTTTGTTTGCCGACAGGGGGAACACTGTTGGGCTGTATCTATTGAGCGCCTTGGTGGACCTATCACAGGTCAGACGGTATGACTGGGGTGGCGCCGGCCTGGCTACCCTTTACTGCTACATGAGCGCGACCTCCCGCGGACGAGGGGACTTACTTGGTGATTACTGGAGAGCCTGGGAGGTACTTTCTGCCCTCCTGATTTACATTTCCGTTCTTCATTACTTGTATACTGCACACACGGCTGCATTTACATTAATATTTTGCCTTTAGCACTTTGCATTTACATTCTGCACTGTTTTCCACAGTTATGGGTCTATGCGTACTTCTCGACATTAGCCCCAGAGATGGTGGTGGAGGGGCCCTTCGTGACCCCGTACTCACTTGTATTTGAGGGTCAGCACCGGCCAAGACCTCAGGAGTCTCTCCTTTATCTACGGCAGTATTTTGACACGGTGCGGTCGACGGAGGTATTTCAGAACTCTCAGTTCTTTGTGTTTTCATCTTTGATTTGTCCTGTACCTTCCTGATTTCTGATTGATTGGTTACCTGCAGATTACATGGGAGCCCTGGGCACCCTTTGGTGAGGGTCTCCGATACTAGTTTGCTGGACGGCGAGGCGCCTCCCAGTACAGGATTCTATTCGAGGGGCCAGTTGGTAGAGCCTGGTTTCTGGGGGAGCGCTTCTTGCGTCAAGTATGGGGCTATATTTCTCAGGCTCCTCCCTCAGCACCCCCAGTCGAGATGCGGATTGCTGATAGGTTTTCTTCTCGGGATGTTGTTAATGCCATGCTGGGTATTGATGCTTTGCTTTATCTTGAGGAGGGGGACTATGCCACTTACCATCACATATATCTGATGCCTCCATTGACGGGAGTCCGCACTCCGGCGATGAGGTCTGCCGGCATGCCATCTTCGAGCCAGGCCCTGGCTCGGGCTGCAAACGCTCCTTCCACCAGCAGGGCTGGTACATCCGGAGGCAGGCACGGATTTATTCCCCCGACCCCCCCGACTTATCATCATCCTGGATGGCCGGATATGGCGACTGAGCTGATGGGGTGGCAATATGGGACTACTTCTCCGATTCCGATCCCGATAGAGCCTCCAGTACCTGGCCACCGCTACGTCAGAGACCCTGAGTCACCACCGGTATGTTTTACAGCTTTGATTCATCACTCAGATATTTGAACGTTCATTCCTTTACTGATACCCTTGCCTTTGTATCTGCAGCCCCCTGTTGAGTACATGGATCAGGTGCTCGAGATGGTAGCCTCGCTTGAGGGGATGGTCCTGCGGAGGGAGGCGCAGTTGTCTATCATGGGCTTCCAGGTACCTTTTAGTTTTCCAGCACTATATCTTCTGATCACATGCTGATTTCGAACATTTTACTACATTAATAGGCTACTTGTGTAGAGCACATCTGACATACACCACATTGATGCATTATTCCTGCATACATCCACTCTGTGTAGCTTGCTTGCATCTGTATCTGATATACATGTTTTGGCTAATGTATTCAAACTGCATTTTTCATTTTCAGATGCCTCCAGTATATTCTCAGCCACAGGCCGGGCCACCTGGGCCTTCTCGGGGAGGTGGACCATCTGGGTCTTTTCGAGGAGTTGGGCCATCTAGGCCTTTTCGAGGAGCTGGGCCATCCAGGCCTTTTCGGGGGGCTGGGCCATCCGTGCCTTTTCGAGGAGCCAGGGGAGGAAGGTCGTCTCACAGGTGTAGAGCACACATTATAGAGGCGGAGCTCGATGAGGATGAGGAGGAGGATGTTGCAGATCGTCAGTCGGAGACATCTGCTGACAGAGAGGAGGGCTCTGGTCTTGGCTCCGAGAGTGGAGGCGAGGCTGAGAGGGATCCTGAGGATGACAGCTCCGACTCGGACGGTGATGGGGGTGCAGAGGTTATTCCGCAGAAGATGATGAAAAGGGCCTCTTATTCCCGCTCTCGAGAGCATTGACGTTGCGGTTCCCTGTTTTATTTACCTTTTTGCTAGTAGTTGTAGCACATTGTGCATTATTAGGCAGTTTTTATTGTTGTAAAACTTGTGCCCTTTGTTTGCAAAATAAACCATAATGGAATGAAACAGCTTTTGAAAAAGGTGTTGTATTTTAAACTCTTAGCATCATATCGCATCGTTTTGCACCATAATGAGATTGAATGAAAATGTGCATTGTACATTTGCCCAGTCAGGTAGTGAACCGACACAACAACTTAACTTACTAAGATACAACAAAACCTTAGCAAGTTTACAACTCGATAAGCAAAATACAACAGTGTTGACGACTCAATAAACAAGACTCAAATAAAAAATGCTTTAAACAAAGAGTAACAACAAACCACAAAACACGACAGCTCAACAGTGTTGACGACTCAATAAACAAGACTCAAATAAAAAATGCTTTAAACAAAGAGTAACAACAAAACACAAAACACGACAGCTCGACAAACAACTCGATAAGCAAAACAACAACTCGATAAGCAAAACAACAACTCGATGAGCAAAACAACTCGACAAAGTGTACTTCGGACGATCTGGGCAACGGAACGCATCCGAAACAGAGGGAAATGGAGGCCTTCGACACATCCGTTGCATGGAAATGCTTAAGACTTTCTTCCGGAGGGTAAAACAGGACTAAAGGAACACTGCAGAGCATGGCCAGCCACTTTTTGGGGCCGGCCGGCCAGTTTTTTGTAGGTGAGGGGAGAAATGTGGCCGGCCAACTAGAAAAGGTGGCCGGCCGGCCACTTATCCTAGCAACCGCCAAATTTTCGACACGTGTCCCCCTGAATAGTGTTCCATCCTCTTTAAAAGCCCCAACTTCGGGACTCATTCATTTCATCACTGCTTTGCACAAAAAATGGAGGCATTCCTCGTAGAAAATCTCACATCTTGGATCTCTTCTTTAGATGGCTCAGAAAAGTTGAACTTCTGGGGATTCGGCTTGAATGCACTATTCACGCTGAGTCGTACTCCGCTGCACCTTCCTTTCCTCCATGCCGCAGCAAGGTTCTGGAACCCAGTGACGCATGTTTTTAGCTTTGGCAGGCAAGAGGTATGTCCAACTTTTGAAGATTTTCAAGTTTTGATGGAGTCTGAACGTTCGGAAGAGATCTTGCCTCAGTTCCGCTTTGGCCACGCCCAAGCTTTAGGGCAGATGTGTGGACTTACCGTGCATGATGCTCGATCTCTGATTTGTAATGGGGAACTAGATATCCTTGGTTTGATCCATCGCTTTTCTGGTGCCGATGACCGCGGTGACCATCATTGGCAAGGTTTCCGGCAACATGTGCTCTGCTTGTGCATGCTATCTCACTTTCTGCTTGCCTCGGGCCTGGGTGGACCCAACATCCGTTTGATTGAAGTTGCTCAGGGCTTGAAGGAAGGGAAGAGTTGTATTGCTATGGCATTGGCCGAAACACTGATGGGTTTGGACGCTTTCCACCGTCAGGAGACGACCAGATTTGCGGGGAGTCCACTACTGCTGCAGGTAATGTTTCCCACCCAATCTCACATATGTATTTGCTCACATCACTCGGCCCTCAGGCTCGGTTTTTCTCACAAAACCCTTGTCTCACTGTTTTCTCATCGCACATCTCTCTATTCTTTATTCTCTCATTTTTCATCCCTCCCCAGGTATGGTTGATGGATAAACTGCAGGTTGTGGACTCTTGCCCTGCCTACTCAGCCCGCGGCTACTTCTTTCGGCAACGCCTGGTTGATGCGCTTGATGAGGGATGGTGGTTCAACTGGATGTGCAATTTGTCTGCTGACCGCATTGCTTGGCGCTGTCATTGGCTCAATCTTCCGGCAATGAGCTATAGCATGTCTCGGCAGACTGGGGTCCAGCTGATTGGTTTGACTCACTGTGTGTTCTATTTTCCGTTCCGATTCCAGCGCCAGTTTGGCCATGATTAGACTTGCTCGCCAGAGGGGATTGAGTACCGGTACTTTTCGGTCCGGCGCCTGACTTGCCGATATGCCACAGGCGTGGAGGACTAGAAACTCTGGCCCTGCTCCCACTTTCGATTGCACTTTGTCGACAAGTCTTTGGGATTGGCTTAATGAAGTGGCACAGGTTAGGCCTAGCTTGGCACCAGAGGCTTCGACTAGCTCAGGGAGGGGGCGCAAGGACACCTGACTTAACTATGCACCGGATTTATTGCTTTATTAGTACTTTCAAGTTTTCTTTATGAGTGTAATAAAAGCAACTCCAATTGTATGCAAGAGCAAGAGAACTCTGTTTTGAAATCAATGAAATTGAAAGTCGTGGTACTGAAAATTTTCCGCTTGGGTCCAAAAATGGTCTTAGTTGTAAAAGATTAATTTGAACAAAGTCAACTTTTATTAAAACTTTTCAAAACCATTTTCGATATGGATCGAGAAATGGACACGCTCGAGATCATCCTTTGAGATGCACAACCCGAATCCTAGCAACCGGAAAGTTGCCCTAGTCTGACGATCTGCTGACCTTTGTGTGGCAATGGAAAGTTGCCCCTAGTCTGAATAGCACTATACCGGAGATTGCGATGAATGCTGATGGAAAAAGATGACTGAGATGATCAAAATGGACAAAGTTGATCGGGGAAAAGTTTTATGGCTGAACTTCAGGATGAAGTTGCCTACGTATCCCAAAGATGGGAATCAAGCCTTACGTAGTTCAGGCTCAGGTTCGCTCGGGTATTTTCACTCTCATTTTACGCTCTAACTTTTGCCAAGGCCGTCCTTTGCGGGTTTTCAACCTTGCGAGCTCAGTTTTTATGATTTCAAATTTTCTGTGCTTTTAGTTTTGCCTAGGTCGCCCTTTCGGGTTTTCGGCCTAGCGAGCCTCTCAAGGGTAATATTTCTTCAACTTGTCCATATTGATCGATTGTGAGAACTCCAAGCCATCTAGATCCATCAGAACCACAGCTCCACCTGACCAAATTGACTTGATGATGTAGGGACCAGTCCAATTGGGTCTGAACTTGCCCCTTGGGTCGTGGATGGGAGCTCGGTTGTCCTTGAGCACCAAATCTCCTTCTTTTAAATTCTTGGACTTAACCCTCTAATTGAAAGCCCGGGCAATCCTGCGTTGATAACCTTGGACATGGTACAGTGCTTTCAGCCTTCTTTTATCAAAGAGCATGAGTTCCTCAAATCGCTCACGCTAATCCGCTTCAAATGATCGACACTCAGCCAATACTCGTAATGACGGGACCTCAATCTCAATAGGCAGAACGGCCTCCATCCCATAAACTAATGAGTACGGAGTCGCTCCATTAGAAGTTCTGATTGAAGTCCGGTAGCCCCACGAGGCGAGCGGCGGCTTATCTAGCGATCCGGTAGGTTTCTACCATCTTCTGCAGTATGTGCTTGATATTCTTGTTGGCGGCCTCAATCGCTCCATTGGTCTGCGGCCGATAAGTAGATGACTTATGAAAAGCCACATTGTATTTCTCCAACAAATCAATCACCTCCTTCTTGAAGTGGGAACCATTGTCTGAAATTATTTCGTTTGGGACCCCGTAGCGACAGATGATGTTGTTTCTGATAAATTTTGCGATGTGCGAAGCCTTTAACACTGCATAAGATTGGGCCTCAACCCACTTTGTGAAATAATCTATTGCTACCAAGATGAACTCATGCCCATTCGACCCCTTCGGGGTGACAGCCCCGATCACATCGATTCCCCAGACTGAAAATGGCCATGGTGAAGTCATGTTGTACAGCTTTGATGGCGGAATGTTCATGCGATTTGCATGAATTTGACACTTGTGGCATCGCCGGACAAAACCAATACAATCCTTCTCCATGGTGGACCAGTAGTAACCCTGTCTGAGGATCTTCCGTGCCAACATTACCCCATTCATGTGCGCACCACATTCTCCCCCGTGGATGGCTTCCATTAGACGCTTTGACTCTTCGGCATCAACACACAGTTTATGCATTCCCAAATGACCCCTTTTATACAGCTTACCCCCACAGATGATGAACTGGACGGCCATTCTTCTGATTGCCCTTTTGTCTTTAGCATTTACCCCTAGCGGGTATGCTTCTTTCTCCAAGAAGTTCCAGATGTCATAATACCAGGGGTTTTCGTCCTGAACTTCATCTATAGCGGCAATCGACTCGTAGGCAGGTGCAAATTTCTGGTCGATGATGACTGGATGCATCTGGACTCCACACGGGATGTCTATCATAGAAGATAGAGTTGCTAAAGAATCTGCGAACTTGTTGTTCTCTCTTAGTAGATGAGTAAAACTTAGCTTCTCAAACCGAGGAATCAACAAGTCCAAGGTCTGGTGATACATCATCATCTTTTCCTCTTTCACTTTCCAGTCTCCTTTAGCTTGAGACACAACAAGGTTTGAGTTCCCAATGACGTCCAACCGTCTTGCCCCTAGTTCCAGGGCTGCTTCTAGACCAGCGATGCACGCCTCATATTCTGCTTCGTTGTTCGAGACTTTGAATCGGAGTTTGAAGGCTAGAGGGATATGGGAATTGTAGAGTTGCTAAAGAATCTGCGAACTTGTTGTTCTCTCTTAGTAGATGAGTAAAACTTAGCTTCTCAAACCGAGGAATCAGCAAGTCCAAGGTCTGGTGATACATCATCATCTTTTCCTCTTTCACTTTCCAGTCTCCTTTAAATTGAGACACAACAAGGTTTGAGTCCCCAATGACGTCCAACTGTCTTGCCCCTAGTTCCAGGGCTGCTTCTAGACCAGCGATGCACGCCTCATATTCTGCTTCGTTGTTCGAGACTTTGAATCGGAGTTTGAAGGCTAGAGGGATACGGGAATTGTCGGGTGCTATCAGCAACACTCCTATCCCATACCCGTATTGATTTGACGCTCCGTCAAAGTACATCGTCCAAGTTTCGTCGTCGATATGCAAAATGGCCTCATCTGGGAATAAGTACTCGACTGCTTCACCCCCTTCTATTGGATGGTCAGCTAAGAACTCGCTTCGCTCTTCCTTTGGTCGACTTATGTTACATACTTTAGATCAAATTTGGAGAGCAACAGCAACCAACGAGCTAGCCTACCCGTAAGTGCTGGTTTTTCAAAAAGATATTTGATGGGATCAAGTCGTGAAACCAACATTACAGAGTGAGCTAACAGGTAGTGCCGCAGCTTCCTGGTAGCCCATACCAAGGCTAAGCAAGCCTTTTCCAGCGGAGTGTAACGGGTTTCGTACTCTAGCATCTTCTTGCTTAGATAGTAGATGGCTCTCTCCACCTTGTCTTCTGATTCTTGCGCAAGCATGCAGCCTATTGTAGCCTCGCCATTCTTGTGATACAAAATCAACGGTTTCCACAGTTACGGCGGTGACAACACGGGCGGGTTCTGTAAATATTCTTTAATCTGTTCAAATGCAGCTTGACATCGGCCGTCCCATTGGAACTTCTTTCCTTTCTTGAGGAGGCCAAAAAGTGGTTCACAAGTCAAGGTTAATTTTGAGATAAACCGTCTTATGAATTGCACTTTACCCAGAAAGCCTCGCACCTCCTTTTCAGTCATTGGTGGTGGCATTTCTAAGATGGCCTTGATTTTGGAAGGGTCGACCTCGATGCCCCTTTGCGTAATCAGAAACCCTAGCATTTTTCCCGCTGTAACACCAAATGTACACTTCTGAGGGTTTAGCCGCAACCGGAATTCCCTGATCCTTTGAAAAAACTTGTGCAAGGCGGTGTAGTGGCCCTCTCTTTCTTTGGATTTGACAATCATGTCATCCACGTACACCTCAACCTCTTTGTGGATCATGTCGTGTAATATTGTGGTTGCGGCCCGTTGATAAGTAGCTCCAGCGTTCTTCAACCCAAATGGCATGACTCTATAGCAGTATGTCCCCCACGGGGTGGTGAATGCAGTCTTTTCCCGGTCTTCTGGCGCCATCACTATCTGGTTGTAACTTGAGAAGCCATCCATGAATGAGAGCAAAGCATGCCCTGCTGTGAAATCCACCAACTCATCGATATGCGGTAGGGGAAAGTCGCCCTTCGGACTAGCTCTGTTCAAATCCCTGAAATCCACACACACTCGGATCCTGCCATCCTTCTTCGGCACCGGAACAATGTTGGCCAACCAAGTCGGGTATTCTGATACCAGCAGGAAGCCTGCGTCGATTTGCTTGGTGACCTCTTCCTTAATCTTGAGAGCCCAGTCCGGGCGGATCCTCCTGAGTTTCTGTTTGACAGGGCGGGCCTCGGGGTCAAGGGGGATCCGATGCTGTACAATCTCAAGATCGATTCCAGGCATGTCTTCGTAGGACCACGCGAAAACATCTTTGAAATCTTTTAATAAAGCGACTAAGCGCTCGCGTTCCTCCGAAGACAACGTGGACCCGATCTGGACCAGCCGTGGGTCCTCCTCAGTACCATTAAAGGTTTGACAAATCTCTCTTGCTCTTGCTCAATTAAACGTTGCAAAATCGGAGGAACTTCGTCCTCGTCGTTTTCATCAAAGTTTTGAAAGTCTGAATTAATGCAATAAATCAAGGGCACAGAAAAGTACTCAGAAACCACAGTTATTTGATTCTCATTAAGCACATCCAAATCGTCTGATTCATTTACAACAGACTCAAATGAAAAGGAAAAAGACAACCTAGACAGGACTGTGGTATCCGAGTTATCATCCCCAGGATTACTTGATTCAGACTCAGTCGAGCTGGAACCTGATTCGGGCTCACAAGACTCGGTGGAATCAGATTCCGGCTCACTACCTGACCCAATGCTGCTGGACAAAAATCCCTCCTCGTATTGCCAAGTGAGAGAGGGTGCGATAGATGCATCCAAGATAGTCGCTGGTAGGCCCGCAGCCTTTTCATCCCCAATCATCGAAACCGAGAAGTTATTCCCCAAGCACTTTGGACACGAGGTCGTCGACTCAATTGATCTGAGGATCTGGTTGACGGACATCCAGTGTTCTATTCTCTACCCCCCGTTGTCAGGAGAAAGCCAAGGAAGCGCAGTGTGTCAGAACAGAGGTTGCCAGAACAGTGGGTTACTCCATCAGAGGATAGTAAGATTGAGGTCCCAATTGTTGCTATCGAGATAGATCTACCGGTCAGTCAGATGGATCAGCAAAATACATCAGGGGTGGAAGCCCTAATGCGCCAAATGCAGGAGAGCATGAGACAGATGCAAGAGGACGCTGCCCGCCAAGCAGAGTTCTCCAAGCAACAAGCTACAATCATGGCCCAGCAGGCCGAGCTAATCACTAGACTACAACAGCAGAATGCGGCATCTGCTTCACATCAGGTTCCTCCTCCACCAGGGGCCCCATTACGGCGAGGCACCTCTTGTCGTAACGCCGCCAAACACCCAGAACACCGTGCCAAATGTCCAGAATATCCAAGAGGACACGAATCTTCCAACGGGGCCAGCTCCGCCCCCGCTTCCACCTCAACTGTCCAAGACCCATACACCCAACCACCCGGACTCTCCCTTTGAGTTCGAAATGGACCATACAGCTCTAAAACTGAGCAAGCTTGAGAAGCTTTTCAAGAAATCACAAGGGGTGAAGGCCATTCCGGACATCGAGGATGGATACACCGACGTGGCCGTGACATTGCCCGATAGGTTCAAGATGCCACAAATTGACCGTTTCGACGAGTCCGGGGACCCCATGGTCCATCTTCGGCTATTCTCAGACATCCTGCGGCCAATGGGCCTAACCCGACCACAAAAGCTTTCTCTGTTCGGCCGAACTTTGTCGGGTGTGGCCGCCATCTGGTACGCGAAGTTGGAAGACGAGGTCAAAAGAAGTTGGGATGAGATGGCTGAGGCCTTTGTTGCATAATACTCGTACAATACCCAGATCGAGATTACAACTCGTGATCTCGTAAGCGGCAGCGAGAACCCAGGAGACTTTTTCGGACTTCGTAACTTCGATGGAGGCGAAGGGATCAATGATGACTTTGAGGCCTCTGGACAAAGATCAAATCGTAATGATTGTGTGCAATCTCCAACCAAAATTGATCAGAAGATGATCGTACTTTCCCTACTTTCTCAGTTACGAGATGGGTCTGGTCGAGGATGCCATGAAACAAGGTCTGATCGACGGGATAGGAGCAACCGGAAGGACTTTCAACCGTAACAACCTTGAGGCCCAAGTGGCGTATTTGCAAGCCTGAGGTGAGCATGGTCACCACCATTCTCCCTCCCCCAAGGCCCATGACAGCCACGCCTTTCTCTGGCGCATCTGGAAGCAATACCCAAAACACCAAATATCAACCCAGAGGCCAAAGAACCTTCACACCCCTACATATGCCCCTGTCCAAAGCTCTGGGGGTATTAATCAGGAAGAAGCATTTGACGCCCCTAGAGCCGAGGCCACTACCAAATCCACTCCCTCCTTCTCACGACCCGGCAAAATACTGCGCGTATCACCAATAGCACGGTCATGACATCGACCGTTGTTACAGATTGCGTCATGAGATCCAGGATCTTATTGACAAGCAGGTGATCGCACCTCCCGAAAAACCCAACGTCACGACAAATCCTCTCCCACCACATAACCAAGCCCCTCCTCCCAACAGAATCAACTTCATCCAAACTGGGGTCGTGTCTTACAATCCCAGTATCTATATCACCCCATCCCGCCTACCTAAGCCGGAGGTGATCCTTCCTGTCTGCACTGACTTGTGCATGATGGACATCTCCACAGATCGGACTCGATTTATGTCACGGTTCTTAATCTTGAACCAAAGAGTCCAAATCCGGCAAATCATTTTGAGAAAATAGATTTTTAGAAAGGAAGTGCCAAACATGGACTGCTTTTCCAGATACAGAGTCGCCACCTAAATATTTTATTTTTGGGAAATTTAGGAAACCCTGACTCGTTGCCTAAGGCCACGTGTCCGTCATCACCAAAGTTGCCTTGGCTCGGGAACTTGGGTACGATTGGGAAAGGTCACTTCGTGAGCACCCCCGCTCGCCCGGTCAAAGACCGGCCTCTACTAACCATGATATCTAATTTTGAAAACATTGTGCGTTCTTATTCCGGTTTTTAGCCTAGATTTACTATGTGATGCGCACAGCGTACAAGTATAGACCGGGTCGCCTGAATTGGAACAAAACATTTCATGTTTGTTTTCGAAAGATGGTTTGCTACCCGTAGGTAGGCTTAAAATATAGATTTTGCCACCCTCAGGTGGGCTTAGAAAAGATGGTTTTGCCACTATTTAGTGGGCTTAAAACTCACTTTGTCCCAATCCAAATAACCCGACCTTCACCCACAGGCATTCAAGGCAGTTATATCACATAAGCAATTAGTCTCATGGTAAGCATGCTATTCATGGCAGTCACTTACATGCATGCAAGGATGCTAAAGCATAAAAACTCACCGAGTACTCCAAGCCAAAACAGAAACCGATTAGAAATCATGCATGATCCTAAATATACAGAAATGCCTAATGCAACACATGCAAAAATGCAACTATAGCAGGCTCGGCTATTCTAAACATGGCGTATGGAATGCTACAGCTAACATGTATTCAACTTAGAATTGAAATACAAATGCAGTTAGTATGATGCGCCGAGCCCGGTGCATGCAAGACAGATGAATTAATGCAAACATGTTATCATACTGTATGCTAATTGAAACATGCCCTAATCTAACCATCATAAGCAGGTAAATAAAAAGGAAGAAAGACGTGGGGTTGGAAGACATACATCACACACACACACACACACTTATTACAACATTGCCCTGGCGCAGAGGGTCCGAAAGAATAATATACAGTCCCGAATAGTACAGTCCAAATAAATAATACAGTCCAAATATGTACAAAAATCCTAATTAATTACCAAATTAACTAAGAAAACAATAAACTGGCATGCAAGCCAGGGACTGCCTTGACTTTTCTTCAGATGATGAGTGATGCATGTCCGGGTTGCCTTTGCGCGGAAATCCACTATGATGCCCCAATTAGCCTCTGTTTTGCAGTAATTTTTGGAAAGCGCGCCAAGCCCTGGAAGACTGCTGATTCTTGATTTGCTACAACAAAGAGTAGGAAAGGGGCATGGCAATGTATTTTCACAAATGTACGCATGCTTCGATCCTCGTGCCACCAATCACGCATCTTGATGCATGATGGCCGAGGAGTCGAATTGCACAACTCAATATGGAATGAATGCATGTGAAAACTCAACTAAAACCTAACTCCATCATGGATAATCCAGAGTATCGGTGACTGGGGAATTGAGACACGTTCCGTCACTCGGAGTACGAAACGCACCTCGTTTCCCGTGCTCGGGCTAACTCCTATCCTGAACACAATGCAATATGCATGACATGCATGAAAGGCAACTAAGATACAACCTAATATGCAACATGCTATGAAATGGCATATACGATACACGAGATAACATGGCATACACAATGCACTAACATACAACCTAGCATACACAATGCTATGGAATGAAATGGCATACACAATGCGATATGGACTTACACTAACACGAGTGGACCTCAGCCACACTCACATAAGAGGCCATTAGATGAAAATGAGACACTCGAAATGCGTGCACACATGCACGCAAACCGAGGACCGACCCTAAGGCACGAATGCCACTCTAACATGACATGGCAAAGTATGGAATATGGCATACTTATCATGCAAATTTCAGAGGCAATAAGTGATGCAAAACAGCCCCGAAAGATGACAAAATGGTACCCGATGCATGGAATAGGTCCCAAAACATGAAATTAGGCATACGGAATGACCTATAACTATGAAATGCATGCATTATTTGAACATGGGATGCGAAGACAGAGTCAGACATCCAAAAAATAAGCATCTTTACAGTTCTAAGAAAGGCCAAACAGCGAACGGAAATGGGGCTAAACCAGCATGCAAAAACAGCCCCGAAAGCAAGATAATTAAGCAAGTGCAAGCTGCTTACCCTAAACAGAGAAGGGCCCTTCGAAAATGTTGAAGAGGGACCAAAAATATGATGTTTTACAGTTTACCACAAGCCACAAAAACAGACACAAGTACGGAAAAATTCTCATGCAAAAAGTGGGCCTAAAAGAGGATAAAGAAGCAAGTAATGCATGCTGGCCCAAAAAAGATGAAGGTCCTTCAACAAAGTTGAAGAGGGACCTAAAATATGACCTTTTACAGTTTGTGATCAGAGCCAAAACAGTATACAAGTATGCTCAAAATACCATGCAAGATTAGGCCAAAAAGAGAGCTATAACACAAAGTATAAAAAGAATGCTCCAAACAGCAATAGACTCTTAATGAAACATGGAGAGGGGGTAAAAATAGGACCATTTACAGTTCATACCAAAGTCCAAAAACAGAAACACAGAGGGCTAATGAATCATGCAAAAATGGGGCCAAAAGATGGATACAATGGCAAGTGATATATGGAGGCCCCAAACAGTGATGAGCCCTTCTAAAATGTTTAATAAGGGCCCAAAATAAGCCTATTTACAGTTTACAACATGCTTCAAAACAGATTATACACAGGCCTAAAATGCTACACAAGAAATAGGCATACAAGAGGGGTAATGAAGCAAGTGCAAAATGGGGTCCTCAAACAGTGAGAGGCCCTTAATGAAAGATGAAATAGAGCTCAAAAAAATACTACTTTCAGTTATGGCCGGAGCTCAAATATACAAGCAAGAAGGGCTAAGAAAACTTGCAAAAATGAGCTAGAAAAGAGGGAAATGTTGCTCACCCTTGTAGACCAAGTGTTTGGCTGCCTTTGGACCAAGAAATGCTGCCTCCTAGCCTCTGAGAAGACCCTCCAAGCTGCTGGAATGGAGGTGGTGGTGTAGAAATAGGGTGTAGGACTTGGATGTTTGAGTGCTTGAAGTGAGGGAGAGAGGGGGGTGCAATATATGTCTTAAAGGGAATTTTTCTAACCCTTTGCAAGGGGGCTGGGGCTGCTGTATATGTAGGCAAAAGGGGGAGAAAAGAGGGGGAAAAATGGGGGGAAAACAATCCAAGTTTGCCCCCAAAAGTTGGCCCCCCAGATACAGAATCTGGGGGGAAAAAAGTATATTTTTGTAATGTACCAATTGTAAGGATTCTGGCCGGCCAGGTATTGGATTTGCAGGTGGACGATCGGCTCTCTCCATGGCCGGCTGGCTAGGGGTCAAAAAGGCCAAGTGTAATTAGTGGCCGACCACCACAGATTGGTGGCCTCCCATGCGTTCTCAACACAACCCTGTGGTCAAAAATTGGAAACAGTGAACCAGGAGAGAGAACAACCCACTTTTCAAAGGGGTTCAAAAGGTTCAAAAGGAATTACTAGCCGGCCACCAAATATTGGTGGCCTCCCAGATGTGTACATCACAAATATGGGGGTTAGGGTTGAAGAAAATGGCCCAAGGGTGGTCAACATTGGCTTTAAAGTGAAAGAAAACGGGCGACGGAGGGCGATGAAGGAATATAACTGGTTGCTGGAACAATTACTGGCCTTCCATCCTTTTATGACCTTCCTGGTGATGAAACAGAGGTCCCTGCCAAAAATGAACGAAAACTGATGCAAAATGAAGGTTCGGGGTCAAACGCTGCATCGAAAGGCCCCGATCGTTAGGCACCGGGAGTGGTGTTCGACCACGAAGTTGGTCTCTCGGACCTCAGTGTCCCTTAAAAGGGAGTAAATAAGATACATGCCAAAAACCGGAGCAAACAGAGGTGGTTAGGCAGTCCCGAACCGAGGCACTCGGCCTGACGGCTTCGAAAATAGGGAACCGGGCTCCGAAATGGGCAAAATGGCCTACGACCACGAAATGTAGCCCACGACCACTGAGAGATGGTCTACGAGACCTCTCCCTCCCTTTGGGAAGAGAAACAGAGAAAACCGAGCCTGGTTCGCAAACCGAGGCAAGGCACAGAAAAGCCCGGAAGTCCGGAGGCAGGGCTCACGGCCGAAACTCTGAAACCTCTGGACGAACACGATATGCAACATCACCAAGCGCTCAATCGGTGACGTCTGAGTCTTAAGGTCGGTCAAAAATGGGGTGTCTACACTCCACCTTAATTTTTTTTTTATATTTTGATAACTTATTAACCAGCCCAATAGAAAGACTAATTTGGGTGACTATTCCAATCATTCACTGGCAAGAGACCCAATTAAAATAGAGACAAAGTCTCGTATAGATTGACGTTAAAAAATTATGCATCTAGAAGGTTTCGAACCTAAGACCTTAGAGAAAACATAACCTCAAAATATTTGAAAAATTACAAATCAATATACTTTCTTAAATTAATTACAGATTTATAAAAAAAAATAAAAAATTATAACTTTAATTATTAAAGTTTGTCATTGAGCTCAATTTTATTTCCCCCCATCAAATTTACGCCTGACTTGCTATTTTTTAAAAATATTTTATGAGAAATATAGTTATTATGAAAATTTTGGAAGATCTGTATGACAAAATTGGAAATTGATCTACACACGAAATGGACCACATCACAAAATATTTTCAAGGGTCATAAAATAAACCAAGTCAACAAAGCTCCAATTGTATCTAATTTATTGGAATTTGCTAGAGATGAACTTGTTTGGTAAATAAATTAAATTTGAATTTATTTAAAAAAATATTAGTTTTTTAAATTTCTATCTTAAACTTGTATTAGATTCATTAAGCTTATATGCACATTAAACTATATAAAAATAAAATTATTTGTCCTCTTCTCGCAACGGACTCAATTAAAGATAAATCAACATTCACTTGAAATTTGAATTTATTTTAAAAAAATATTAATTTTTTATTTTTTATTATCTTAAACTTGAATTTGATTCATCGAAATGGAATTTATAATGAACTCCACGGACTCAAATAACACCCCCTAATTCAAAATCTAGACAGAAAGGATCCTCCCTCTAAAAGCTCTTATGATACTAATCATAAAAACTTTGCATGCAACTATCATTTTCATATTCTATTATAGCTATGATTGTCCTCTGGATGTTTTGGCTGGTTTGGTTCAAGAAGTTAAAATGTCTCCTCTCTGATTCATAAATACAAAAATGTTTTAGAGCTCTAATAAAAGAAATCTAATTGAGGGTGGACCCCATTGTGATAGTAATGTTTGTGTCTTATTTTTTTTTTTCGAAAATGCTTGGAAGCTCTGAATATGGAGCTCGCCCTCCTCCCCCCCCAACGATGTGATGGCTGTCTACCTTTTTTTTCCTTTTCTTTTTTTTTTTTTTTTTTTTGAATTTCCAGCTTATTAGAGCTAGTTTAGTGCTCCTTTTTTAGAGCTCTGAATTAGCTCTCTCTCTCTCTCTCTTTTCATGTCATTAGAGCTCATTAGAGCTATTTCATTTAGAGGGATGTATCATTGTTGTTTACAAATATGGATTGGACCGTCTAGTTTTAACAGTTGGCTCATTTTTGGGATCAAATTCAATGATTCAAGTTCTTCATATTTTAAAGTATGTCGATTGAATTATTCATACAAAAAGTTAAATTAATTAGATAATGGTAACCTTATGTTCGGAATCAATTTTATATGTAAAAATGATGAGTATAATTATTCATTTTTTTAAAACAAAACCGATTCAAACATATAGTTAACATTATTTAATTAACTTAATTTTTTTATATGAATGATTTACTTGATGAAATTTAATTAGATTAAGTTAAGTTGGACATAAAATAAAATATTAAATTTTAGCATACAAGACCAAGTAAACAAGCAAAGTATTCAATTTTCTTAAGAGGTGATAAACGACAGTCCAATTAGTTTATTTTTTTATTTCTTAACCAAATTAATTTTAAATTTTTTTAAAAAAAATTCTAAAAATCAAACCATACATAGCCTAAGAATATTTTGATAAGTCATTTCTTACGTTGGTAACTTATTTAATTATTTATTAATTTTACGACATTTTTACCATCAAGCCTGTTTGGTAACCATTTCGTTTTCAGTTTTTAATTTATATTTACAAAAAATTTAAAAACTGTCATAAAAATTTGTTTGATAATTTTTTTGATTTATAAATGGTTGTCTCAGTTTGTAAATTTGAGTAAAAAAACGTAAATTCAAAAAATGAGCATACGTTGGTTTTTAAATATAAATTTAAAAACTTTACTAATAAAAAAAAATTCAATTAATTTTTTTTTCAATTAATTTTTTTTCAATAAATTTTTTTTCTAACTAATAATAACCAAGGGGACAATTGGTAATGCTACTTTAAACCTTAGGGAGGGGATTGTAATTTATAAAATGTGAGGGGTGTCAATGTAATTTACACAATGAGGGCAAAATTGGTATTTAAAAAAATTAAATTGCTAAGGGGGGAATCTGTACTAAAACTTTAAACCTCAGGGGGAGATGTAATTTCCAAAAGGTAAAGGAAGAACTGTAATAAACATAAACCTCAGGGAATATCAGTGTAATTTATTCAAATTTAAAATAATTTTTTTAACAATATGACATTTTCTCTAAATTCAATTGGACTGCCAACCTGCCCCATTGGTTTCCTTTAAACGTGCTCTGCCGACACATCAGATTAGGAAATATGAATTGATCATTAATCATTCCCATCTTGGATAGAGCTACCATTAACAGGAACAGTCACTCATAAAATTATTCGGAAATTTGTCTCTATCATATCTTATATAGATTCTATATAAATCTCATATTATATAAATTAATTTTTATCTTATAATTATTTATTCAGAAAATTTTGAATGAATAAGTCTAAGTTAGCGGATTTTTTCTAACAAGAATGTTAGGAATATAAATTTTTTTATTAAATTTTTTACTAAGTACTCGTATGAATGTAAAACTCATACCCATGTTAATGTTTGGAAAAAAATTAATAGAAATTTTAAGGTCACTAACCATTTTGATTCATAAATGGATGGGCAAAAGAGGAAAAGGCGAGCAAGTAAAGTTTTGATATATAGAAAAAATAATCAATTTATAATAATGTGACAACAATAATTTAAAACAAAAAAATTCAATTCTTTCAATTTTATATAAGAATTAGAATAGTTATTTTTTACATTGTGGGTTTCTCACAAAGTTCGCTTTAATCATTCAATTTGCTCATTTTGTAGCTATACGTAGATTATTCACTAAAAAATAATTGAATTGATCCAATAATTGCTTGTTTTATTAAAAATTAAATAACAAAAATAATTTTGAGAATATTAAATTAATTTCTTAAAAGAACAATTTATACATAGAAACCAAAAATCTAAGGGGGATATTACCCTCCAGTGCTAACAGCAAAAACTTATTACAAAACCATGAAATTTTTTATAATTTTAATTATTAATATTTATAAAATTTTCTACTGATTTGTAATTATATTTTTAAAAATCCACTGATTGATATTTCTTCAAAATATAACCAGATGGAATATTAAAGTATGTCATGTGCTGGACCTATAGGATAGGATTGGATAGTCCAATCATTTTCAATTAATTTGTGTAATGGTAGATATTTTGATTTAAAAATAAGAAAAAATTATATTTTAATTGGATAGTGAAAAAATAGTTTCATATTCATACTGGTGCAAGTTTTTTTGTATATATATAGCGCAAGTCTTTTTTTGTATATCAGAATTGTATAAAAAGAATTCTATTTTTAGTGAAATTATTTTTAAAATAATCCATTTATTTGTAATTTTTTTAGAAAAATTAGTGATCACAAAGTTTGCATGCAAATTTTAAAAAATATATTTAAAAAGGAGGAATTACACACCAGTGGTGTGCAAAAAAATATTTTAAAAAATGATAAATTTTATAAATATTAATAATTAAAATTATAAATTTTTTTATTATAATAACTTATCAAAACCTCAATAGTAGTTCCTTTATGTTGTGTTTGGTTGGGGGATTTGAAGAGAAATTTGGAAAATGAAATGAAAAATGTAGGTAAAATGTGAATAAAACATACCTATATTTCACTTAGTTTCACACACATTTTCTCTTTTTATTTCTAAATCTCTCATCAAATTTCCAACCAAATACGGCGTTAAAGAAAAAGCAATGCAATGCATTGAGCTGATTTTGGCCCGTGGCCTGCGGGCGGCCCGAAGTCCGTCTGCGGCTCGAAATGGGTCCGGCCCGTTAAGGCCCTAGCCCAAGCCCAGCCCGAGGCCTTAGGCCAGGGCTTGGGCCACCGTTTTGAAGCCCAGCCCGGCCCGCCTGAGGCCCAGTGTTATTTTTAATGGAAAATAATAAATTTTTGGTGGAAAAAATAAAAAAAAATTTGTTTACGCTTGCCCAAGCCCGCCCAAAGCCCGAGCCTAGGCCCGAGCCCGAGCCCGTGGGCCTGGCCTGAGGCCCAGCCCACTAGCCCGCCCCAAAAGCCCGAATACCCCTAGGTCTGGGCTAAGGCCTAGGCCTAGTTTTCTGACCCGTGGGCCGGCCCGATTTTTTGGCGAGAGCTTGCAAGGCTCGACATGGGCCCGGCCCGGGGCTCGGGCCGGGCCAAAATTACACCCTTAACTGGTGATCATATCTATTTTGATGAGACGAAAGGAAAGATGAGTCAATTATTGGTCTAGCATGATTCATTGGGATAATAATTGTGTTTGATTTTAATTTTTTAAAATTTGAATTTTTTTATTTTTAATGAATATTTTTAAAATTTTATGTAATTTTTTTATTTAATTAGATGTATCAAAAAGTAAAATATTTTAAAAAATTAATAAATATAACAAAATAAAAAATACTAAATTCTAGTATTTTTTTATATTTTTGATATTTATTAAATTTTCTTAAACAAATTTTACAAATATTATATTTTTTAAGTGTATTTATGTTAAGTATATCTAAAAATTTTTAAAATTATTTAAAATATTAAAAAAATTAATAAAAATACAAAAAAATTTAAAAAATTTCAAATTTTGAAAAATTGAATTTTGAAAATTCAAACTAAACAAACTAAATAGTGTCACAATAATTACATAGAAAGATGAGTCAATTATTGGTCTGGCATGATTCATTGTGATGATAATAGAATAGTGTCACAATAATTACAAAAATTTATACTATAGGGGATGAGACGTGTAGAGAGAGGATGCAATGTGATTGTTGTGCAATCTATAGGACTCATTTTGAATATTATTTTAATGATTGGAATCGTTCAAATTTTGGAGAATATCGAGAATAATATATTTGTAAAAAATTAAGTTACTCAGATATCAATAACTTGTTCATCAAATGACATCTTTAGATATAAAAAAATGAATATGTATGTATTAAATTAAATACAAATGTTATTTGATGAAGAGGTTATTAATATCCGATAAACTTGATTTTTTACAAGTACATTATTCTCGATATTTCTTAAAATTTGAACTATTCGAATCATCAAAATAGGATGCGAAATAAGTCTCACAGGTTGCACAACAATCACTATTGTGCTTCATGCACAGTAGTGACACTGTATCCGTAAAAAGATGAGTCAATTATTGGTTTGGCATGATTCATTGGGATAATAATAGGATAGTGTCACAATAATTACTACTCCTTTCGTTTTAAAATAATAATCACTATGTTTGTTTTTAATTTTTTAAAAAAACTTTTCAAAAAATTTTATTTTTTTATTTGAAAAAATTACTCATAAATCCCATTTGGAGAAAAATTATTTCATTTAGTCTTAGAAGCTTTCTTTCAAATCAATTAGTCCTTTTTATTTTTGGTATGTTATATTTCCTTGATTTGGGGATTTGAAAGTTTACTTGTTTGCCCTCGTGTGTGATTTTGTTTGGATTTTTTTCCTAATGTTGGTTGTGCGTGGGTAAGGTAAATTTTTACATTTCTATTTATTTTTATTTTTATTTTATTTTTTGTGGGGATTTAGTGGAGTGATTTGTAGGTGTATGATGTTATCCCTTTTGTGGTGTTATTGGTGTGGTGTTCGTCCCTATTGTAACATTGACATTATTAATATCCAAACATAATACTGATGTAATACATAAAAAAACTCATTACTGTATTTTTTCCAAATGTAACATTCTAATATAATATTCAAAAAAAATTCCTTAGTGTAACACTTTAAAGTAACACACAAAATTTTTTTCTTATTGTAACACTCTAATGTAACACACACAAAAAAAAAATTTAGTGCATTTTTTCCAAACGAAACACTCTGATATAACACACAAAAACACTCTTTAATGTAACACTCTAATGTAACACACACAAACTCCTTAGTGTAACACTCTAATGTAATATACAAAAAAACTTCTTGATGTACTTTTTTTCAAATGTAACACTATAATATAATATTTAAAAAAAAAAAAAAAACTTCTTAATATAACACAAAAACTTAGTGTAACATTCTAATGTAACACACAAAAAAAATCTTTAGTGTACTTTTTCCAGACGTAACACTTCAATATAACATTCTAAAGAAATTCCTTAATATAACACTTTAATAAAACACACAAAAAAAACTCTTTGGTGTACTTTTTCCAAACGTAACACTCCAATGTAAACAAAAAAAACTTCTTAGTTACTTTTCCTAAATGTAACACTCTAATGTAACACTAAAAAAAAAAAAAAAGAATGTGAGATTTTTCAAACCATTCTGAAAGGAGTACAAATATTCCTTAGTAAGTTTTAAACAAATATATAATTTCAAATTGTGAGTATTACGTTTGAAAAAAGTATACGAAGGAATTTTTTTTAGTATTTTTGTGTGTTACATTGAAATATGTTATATTGGAGTGTTACATTTGAGATTACACTGATTGAAGTATTACGTTTGAGAAAAGTATACTAAGAAATTATTATTATTATTATTATTATTATTATTATTATTATTATTATTATTATTATTATTATTATTATTATTATTATTATTATTACATTGGAGAGTTATGTTTGGGAAAAATACACCAAAGATTTTTTATTTATTTATTTTTTTTTTGGGTGTTACGTTGTACCAATTGGGAAAAGTACACTAATGAGTTTTTTAGTGTGTTACGTTGAAGTGTTACGTTATTGGAGTATTACATTAGAGTTTTGGTTTTTGTTCATAATGTGTGATTTGTTCTAGACTGAGGGAAAATCCAAAACTTCTATAGTGCAAATTGCCTAAATGTGTAATTTTACATTTTGAGAAAATCACTTTTATCCCTAAAAAATTAAACCCAAACATGCAAGTGACTGTCATTTTATGTAATTTCCATTTTAATGGGACCTTTGGATTAAAAAAAAAAAAAAAAAAAAAAAAGGACTAAACTGTTCACAATATCACATTTTGAGATTTATTGGTACTTCACCCTTTTTATTTTTCATATTTTTTAATTTTTACTGATTTTTTAAAAATCTTTTAAGCAATTTTTTTTTAAATTTTTAGATACACCTAACATAAATACACTTAAAAAGTATAATTTAAGTGAAAAATATTTTAAAAAATGCCCTAAATTCTTCCGTATATTTTTTTAAAAAATATTTTTGTGTATTTACTTATTTTTTAAAATATTTTTTTACAAATATTTTAATTTTTTTTAGATATATCTAACTAAGGTGCATCTAAAAAAGTATAAAAAAAAATGCTTAAAATTTTAAAAATATTCACTAAAAACTAAAAAAAACAAAAACAAAAAACAAAAAACCTAATTTTCAGAAAACTAAATTCAGAAAATTGAAACCAAACATATTGAATATTTTTTAGAAAATTTAACTTCTTTAATTATTATACTTAAAAAATATTAATTTTTTAAAATATCCTTTGATAATATTTTTTTTAAGAATATCAGTTGTCATAATTGTATTTTTTATGTTAATGAAATTTTTTTTTATAAAAAAAAATTAAAATAGGAAATCATATTATTTTAGTCCTTCATTTTTGAAAAGGGACTAATATTTTTGAATAATAAAAAATAAAATAAATGGCTGATATTTTGGAACGGAAGGAATATAAAAATTGATATAGGGGAATAACTGTAGAATAGAGTGGTAAGAGGAAAAAAAATATATATTTTAATAATTAAAATATCATATGCTTTCTAATGATTTGTAATTTTTTTTTCACTGTATCACTATACACTTAGGCTTCGTTTGGGAACAGACTATTTTAGTTTTTTTTTTATTCTTTTACAAAAAGATGTGCAAAAAGTAAATAGAAAAGAAAATCTTTGAAATTTTTTATATAATTTGTTGAATTTTTTAACTTTTTTTAATGATTTTTTTTACTTTTAAATTAAAATATAATGTTGTCAAACAAGATCTTATTTCCCTTTATATCATACATAAAAAGGACTTCCACCAATATGAAAGGACTTGTGCCCCTTGCAATGCTTGATTGTATGTCTTTTCAAAGTAAGCATTGTTTGGAAAAATTATTGCAAGTAAGAGCATCTCCGATGGTTTGCCATTGGAGTTGCCAAAATTATAATATAACAACTTTGAGGAAAAAAGGGTTCTCCAATGATGAGATATAACAACTCTTAAAAATGACAAATGCCAATGTTGTTGCCAAGTTTGACAACAACTTTGGCAAATGGCAAATCTGCTTGCTCATCCAAAACCAACTGATTTTCTTTATTCCTTCCTTCACTTTCTCCCTTTGTCATCCTTTTCCTAGAATAAACTCAAACAAAAATGGATCAATAATCTCATTTTGTGAAATTCATGAAATTTGTTTTAAACAAAACTCACCAATTTGTTTAAACGGTGTTGGCAATTGACATTTGGAAAAAAAAAAAAAAAAAAAAAATCAACAATTTTTTTTTTTTTTTTTTTTAAACAGAATTTCACTAAAACAACAACATTCAAGCAAATCTCAAACAAATCTCAAGTAATCTCAAGCAATAATCATTAAATCTGAAGTTGAGTTTAAACAATAAATACCTGGATTTAAAAAATAGGTTGAAGCTCAGTGCAGTTGGTTCAGCTTCATCTTCTTCATTTTCATATTCTTCTTTAAGTGATATCAAGGGTTTCGGTTTCTCACAGACAAATCGAAGATAAAGGTTTAGGGTTTCTTACAGACAAATTAAAGATAAAGGTTTACGGTTTCTCACAGGCAAATTGAAGATAAGGTTTAGGGTTTCAGTTTCTCACAGTTCTGTGATCCGAAGAAGGGGTAGATGAGACTGTTGTCATCGACTGATCTTCACTGAGGGTCATTGATTTCTCTGTCTGTCTATCTGTCTGTCTGTCTCTCTGGTCTTCACTGATCAGAACATTCTAGAGTCAAGATGGACAGAAAGAGAGAGAGAGAGAGAGAGAGAGAGAGAGAGGGAGACAACCGGAGATCGATGATCGGTGATGAGGGTTCATTAGGAGTGAGAGAAAGGTTTAAGAGATGAAGAGAGAGAAAGAGAGAAAGAGAGGCGATTGAAACAAAGAAATAACCAAGAGTTGATCTTAGAGAAATAGAGAGTTGTGAGATGGGATTGTGGTAGAGAAGAAGGTTGGACAAAGAAATTTGGGGTTTGAGTATTGGAGATCGACGGTGGGTGTGGTGGTAGTTCTGCTGGTTGTGGTGATGGTGGTTTTTGTGGTTATGTTGGTGGTTGTGGTGATAAAGAAGTTGACAGACAAGAGGAGAAAGTATAAGGGAAAGGTTTAGAGGCGGTGAGAGAGAGAGAGAGAGAGAGAGATGGAGATGGCGAAAGAGAGACAGACAGAGGCAATAGAGAGAGACAGAGAGATAGAGAGAGAGAGAGACAGAGAGACGAGGGTGTATTTGAAGTGAGATGATTCACCATTGGATTATTTAATTCAACTGTGCTCTTTTGTTATTGGAATGCACAAATTGAGCAACGACTCTTTTTCTTTCTCCAATTCAGAAAAGCTTGAAACGACTCTATTTAACGGCTATAAATTAAATGGATAAAAAAAAAAAGGGCCATATTTTTACTCCCTATAAATATAAACAACCAATCTCAATTTGAATTCACAACTTTCAATGTACATAATTTTTTTTTTCTGTTTGATTTTTTACACAATCAATATGGAAGTTTCATCAAAAACAAAGAGAGGAAATCATTCACCACTCAAGAAGATGTGGCAATTTGTAGAGTTTGGTGTCATATTACTGAAGACCCAATTGTTAGGAATTTGTAATCTCATGCTCATTTTTAGGGAAGAATTTTTAAAAATTATTGCTCGCTACAAAATGATCACTCAAGAACACAAGTGTCTATCTTATCTCGATGGAGTGTAATCATGAAATGTTGCAACAAATTTCGTGGGCGTTTTGCGCAAGTTGAAAATCTACACCCAAGTGGGATGTCTCAAGTTAATGTAGTAAGATTTCATCTTCATTTATTATGTTAGTTTTTTTATTCTGTATCATATCAAAATTAACTAATTAATTAATTTAATATTTATTAATACAGATGCTTCAAGCAAAACTTTTATACCATCACAATGAAAATAAACATTTTGCTTTTGAATATTGTTGGCCAATCTTGCAAAACAATATCAAGTGGCAAGATGTAGCTCATACGAACACAGTGAAGTCAATTATACATATACCGTTTTCTCCTAATGTACCCATCGATTACCCTATGGATAACTGCATTTCTCTTGAAGACCACAACAGTTTAAGTGTTGGCAACAATCCAACTGCTGGTAATAATCTAATCGGTGAGGGTAATGTCTCTGTAAGGGGTAAAAGGCCTATGAGTAAGAAAGCTGCAAAAGAATTATTTCGAAGAAATCAAGTCGGTGAAGCTGAAGTCCACAAATTTAGCAATGTGTTGGAGACAATTAACCAACACCTTGTTGAGAAGGAAATGAAAAAAGCTGAAAGAGAAGAAAAAATGATTCAAGCACTGCAGGAGATGAAAGAACTTGAGATCAAAAGACAAGAACATGAGATCAAAAAGAAAGAACATTTGATAATGATTACAGACATTTCTCATATGGACCCTTAGACAAAAACGTACTACATAATACGAAAAAATGAGATTTTTGACAAGTGGTCCGCAAATGTCAACAACCCAAATTACTATTTTCCCTTACCTCTTGATGCATAATTATGGGAGAATGTATTTTTTAATTTTGCAATGTCATTTATTTTTAATGTAATTTTTAGTCTTTATTTGCAATGTCATTTTTATGTTCCAATGTAATTTTTAGTATTTAAATTTTTTTTTCAATTTTTTTTTTCATTTTTTATATTTGTCTAGTCGGTTATAATATAAATATATAATTTTTTTTACAAACAGTTAAAAAAAAGGTCACAAAAGACAAAAAATTTAAAAAAACACTAAAAAACCTATATCCAAACAACATCTACAAATTTGGAGGAAAAGTTTGTTGAGATTTGCCAAAATAGCATGTGAACCACTGGAGCACCATTGCTATAATTTGACAAATTACTACTATTCATTGTCAAATTATAGCAATAGCAATGGTATTATAGCAAATACCATTGGAGATGCTCTATAAATAAATAAAAAACCTGAAGTTAGTGAAAATTTTCAAAATTGTAATACATGTAGAATGAATGAAAAAAATATCAACAGAAGGAAATATATTATTGGTTAGATCAAAATGTCCTTCTCTCTTTGCTTTTCATCCTTAAAAAGTAGCTAGACTTTACACATTGTTGTTATGTTGATGCAAAAAAAAAAAAAAAAAAAAAAAAAAAAAAAAAAAAAAAAGGGAAGGTGGAGAACTTAAAAGAAAAAGGTGATGAGGAAAACAAAATAGTGCAGATGACAGTAGTAGAGGGAGATTGCTTGAAGCCGTACAAGAGTTTTAACCTCATTCACTCATTCTCAGGGGAAATACCTATGTACAAAATTACTATAGAGTACAGAGAAGCGAAATGAGGATGTCCCGCTCCACACAAATACATTGTAACAACCCCGATCCGTAATTAGCTACTAATCCGTAATTAATGATGCTAATGAGAGAATTAAAATAAATTATGTGTTTATTTTGTGTTTTGCATGATTTTAGCTTTTGTAATAACCCCTTCACGTATAATGATTAGTACTTAATTAATTAAGACGATTTGAAGTTTAATTGTCGCGTATTATAATTTATTTGGGATTTATGAGAATTGTGGAATATGACTCGTATATGATTTTAACGAAGGTATATTTTGGAATTAGTAATTAAGGGTCCAAATGGCTTAAAGAAGTGAAATTGAGAAGTTAATCAATTTAATTTTAATTACGGACCCATTTGGGAGTTTTTTTAAATATTCGATTCAGTTTAGTGAAATTGAGATTCGATTAATTTAGGTTCTAATTGGAGTGATTAAATTATGAGGATTGAGGATTATGAATATTGCAAATTAAATTTAATTATGGTGTGCCCAATTTGAATATACAATTTAATTGACGGAAACTTGGAGTCTTATCAGAAATTGAAGACCTAAATGATTTAAGAAACCAAAATTGAGGTTGGAAATAAGTTCGATTTATTATTCGGAGCATTTTGGGAGTCTGATTAATAATCTTACTCGTACCGATAAATTTAAATATAATTAATTGGAACCTAATGGAAGTCAATTAGATCAATTAAATTATGAGAGATCTATGATTAGTCATAATTAATTTAATGATGTGCTAATTGAAATTTATTAAGACTAGGTGTTATTTAATTAAATTAATCCTAACCATAAATTAAATTATAAAATTGGGAATATATGTGGGTGGGTGTGCAGAGAAATTCATGTGGGTGTATTGAGAAATCTGTTTGTGTGTGTGCATGTGAGAGTGATGTGCTGGAATCAAACCAAAGAGCGCACGTGTGCTGTGTGGTGACAAAGAAGTGAGGTGTGTATGTGTGAGTGTATAATTTAATGAAACTCAAGAAGAAAATACAAAGAAATGAGAGGAAAGTAGTGTTCATCTGGGTCATTGAATTCAAAGGCATAGAGTTAAAGAGAGGGAAAGAGTGCACTGCCGAGAGAGAGAGAAAAAGAGGGAGAGAGAGCTTGCCTCTTTGTTCTTATGGGATTTGAAGGAGATTCAAGATAGGAAAATGGAGGATCACCAAGAATCTACCAAATTGAAGATTAAGGGTAAGAATTTCAACCTTGATTTTTGTAGAGCTCATGTATTACACTTAAGATTAAGAAAGTTATGGAACTAATTCCATGGATTTGTAAGAAATTGGGTTTGCATGTGGAATTAATAGCAAGAAGATGAAGGAAATTAGTAAAAAGATGATGAAATTAAATTAGATTCATGGTTATGGAATAAATTAGAAATTAATTATTTGGGTTTGATATTTTTCATCCTTCACATATTTTTAGTTTATTCTTACATGCATTGTGAATTTTCAAGATTTTAGTTGAGAATTAATTATATAAATTCGTAGAAATTGGGTCTTGCATGTTTAATCAAATTAGGTTGAAAATATGAATTATGATTCTTTAAATTTGTTATGTTTGAGTTTGATTTTGAGAATCATTCATAAATTGGGTTCTATAAATTACATGCAACAAGGTTTATTAAAGATTTGGTTCATGCAAATGGGTTAGGTTAGTGATTATGGAAATTAATTTAGAAATTAATTATTTTTATATGAATTTGAATCTTATGGTTGCATGCATGTAATTTAGAGAAATTAAAGAATTAATTCATGAACATTTGAGCTTAATTTTGGAATAAAAGGGATTTTGATGTAGATGGTTTGATTTTGATTATGATTTCACACATGCAAATATTTTTCTAGGAGTTTTATAATTTCAATTTCATAATTTAAGGAGATAGAAAAGAGTTAGAAAACCAATTTTATGGGTTTGGAATGAAATTGATAAGAAAATGATGAAGTGGAGTTAAAATCAAGTTTATGAGAGTTAAGTTAGAAGTTAATTATCTTTGGCTTGATTTTGTAAAATCATCCTCTAATACTTGAGATTTGAGGTTAAATTCATGGAATTAAGATGAAATTGGGTTTTTATTTAATCCATACATGTGATGTGATTTAAGAATTTTATTCAATTTGGATACATTTTAGAACACCCATGATTATGAATTAAATATTTGGTTAAAAAATTGAACTAAGTTGACTTTGTTATTAAAATTAAAATTGGGCCTATTTATATTGCATACATCGTGGAGTTGGAAGGATTTGGGTTAATTCAATCTCATATTTTGAAGAGAAAAATGAAATGTTTTATAAATATCAAGTTTATGGAAATTAGAATTAATCCTAATGTTAGATAAAGTGTTAATGTTATAATTAGATTTTAATCCATACTTGTAATTTGAGATTTTATTTAAATGAAACATATTTTGGGATATCTATGGTTATGAATTAAATTGAGGTTATAAATTAAGCCAAGTTCAAGATTATGGAAACTAGTTGAAAATTTTATAAGAATATAAAACTAGTAATTTTGATGTCAATTTCATGCATGTGAATAATTTTCTAAGGAATTTATGACTTTAATTTCATGCTTGAAAGGAAAGTAGAAAGAACTTGAAATCAATTTTATGTAACTAAAAAGAAAATTAGAGTTTGGAACCATGTTCAATTTATGGAGATTAAGTTAGAAGTTAATCATTTTGAGTTGGAATTTGGCTTGATATGGAGAAAATGATTTCAAACTAAATTTGGAAATTGGGGCATGATTTTGAATAAATGATTTAGCAGTTTATGACTTAATAAAGAATAATAAGCTACTAATCAACATAGATTAGTTAGTTAAAGAATGAATCATTGATCTTGGGGTAACTAGTTAAGAAGCCAAGTATAGGATCAATCTATTTGGAAAAGAGGGACATAGTAATGAAAGAATACGTGCATTAAGAACCTGGTTTATTTAAATGAGAAAGAATAATGTAGTAGAACTTCGGACTATAAAGACTAGAAAGGACAAGTTTAATCAAGGGAGTAATGTTGTATTTCAATGTGTATATGTTATGTGCTTGTGTAGGTCACGCGCCATTGCTTGCCTGATTTTCCTGATATGTCCAAATCGATTTGCGAAATTTTCAATCGTGAGAGTAATAACATTGTAAAGATATGTTCAACTGCACTTATTTTCGTGAAATAAAATGAGATCTTTTTACGTAAAAGATATGTTCTATACAATGAATGATTGTTCGATTCGACATGTATCGTGACGCCCTTAGTATTGTGTGATACCTGACCATTACCCGGTATCGGAGGTTCCCTTGTGGAACTACGCTTTATGCGTTCTGTTCTGTTACGCTTTATGCGTTCTGTCTGTGCACTGTTACCCGTACCGGAGGCCCGCCATGGGGGCTTTGCTGTTCTGTTCTGTTACCCGGATCCGGAGGTTCCTTTGTGGAACTACGCTTATGCGTTCTGTTCTGTTACGCTTTATGCGTTCTGTTCTGTTATGCTAATGGATGTATCACGTAAATTTAATCATGACTTATGATTTCTGTCTGTATACGATCTGGATAACTTATGGTTTTGGATATGGAAATTGAATTATGTTTTCTGAACTTGTATGAACTCATTCATTGAAACCCTTTACTCTGTTATTATTCACTGAGCTTTAGCTTACTGTATTATTTATGTATGTAGGTGATCAGGCGCGTGACCAGGCTTAGAGGCATTTGTCTAGAATCTGTTCTGTCAGCCAACCTATGTGCCTCCCGTGGAGGTTCCGGATATGCTAAGTGTTGTCGTTATGTGATGTAAAGTTTAAGTTCAGTTATGTTTTCTTGTTTGGTTCTTCAAGTCATGTGTATATATATATGTAAATAAAAAGTTTAAAATTTTTCTGTCTCATATAAGTCTGCACAGCTCAATGGACGTTGTATATTATTATTTGGTTCCGCTAGCCCCTAATATTTTGTTAATCGGTTCAGAGGCCGTAGGTAATCCTTGGATTACTGGCCGGTTATGGTGCCAAACCTATAGGGGCAGGTTTGGGTTGTGACAGCTTTCTATCTGTTACTTGTAGAAATATCTATTTGGAATTCCGTTTTAATATGAAAATTGAAAACTTTATCGGCATCCGAAATCAGAATTAGTTACATTAATATGTTATTTGAAATTTTTAGAACACTATGGCAAATTTTATTAAAAATTGATTCAGAACGATTAATTAGGTTGTGTTTGGTTAGCCTAATGTTCCAATTAATGTATTTTAGCATCATAACTATATATTCAACACATTTAGGTCATTTCTCCTCATTCCTTGAGTGCAAAATTCTGGAGATTCATTTTAGAGAGAGTGAGAGTGCAATCCTAGAGAGAGAAAGGTAGAGATTAAGGAGAAATTGAAGGCTATAGCTTGAATTGGTCAAAGATTATGCAAATATCTGGCTATTGAAGACTCTAGGTAAGGATTTAAGACTTAATTATGAGTTCAACCATCAAGTAGATCATTTCAAGAAGAATTTGTGATTGTGTACAAGAAGTGGACCAAAGATGATGAATTTAGAGTTAATTCATACATGCATGCTTAGTTTAGTTTAATTTCATCATTTTGAACATGATTCATATCATCCATGTTTGAAATATCTTGTTGATCACTTAAATTCATGTTTTGGGAAGGAATTTCTTACATGCATGGGACGTATGAGCTCAAATTGCTAGTTTCATGAGTTTTGGAGCAAAGAGATTGAAAATTTTTGCATGCATGTCTATTCCTTTACAAATTGAGCATGATTTCCAAGAATTTTCTCATGCATGTTTGAAATTCATCTTAAATATGAGAAATCATCAAGTTTCAAGTTGTTTTGTGGTATTTGATCATGTTTTGAGAAGCTCAAGATCAAGAAAATCAATGCATGTTGTGTTCATGAACATTCTTAAAGTTTAAGTTGAAATTGTGAGTTTTTGGCAAACTCTTGGGCCATAATTTTATGAAATAATCCTTAATTCATCATGTTTTACAAGTTTGCTATGTTATCTCAAGTTTTGGGGCCCAAGAGATGTGTTTTGAAGTTTGAAATTCGAGTTTTAAGCTTAGGGGTGCAATCTGGAAATTCCAGAATTTGCATCTACGCTCGAGCGTGGGAGTTCACGCTCGAGCGACCACTCTGAGTGCATGCACTTCCGCTCGAGCGACCATAAGTTCGCTCGAGCATAAAATGCAAGCTCCCAGAAGTTTCATGTTTTTGCAGACCGCTCGAGCGGGGACCTTATTTTCAAAAAATTTACTAAGTGTTCCAACTCATGTTTTGGCGTCCTCATTGCATCTTAGGCATTCCTAAGCCTTAATTAAGCCATAGTAAAGTGGTTATGGATTAGAAACACATTAAGTAAAGAATGTACTGAGTTACGAGACTATAAGTGTGTGTGTTTTAAGCAATGTGCTAAGGATGAACAAGAATCAACGTAATGAAAGCTAAGCCGTGATAGCCACATGAATGTGTAATGATAAGATATGTTTGTGTTATGTGCTTTTGTGTCTGTAGGTCAACGTCTGGAGATTTATTGACCAATTACAGGAACCACTGTGAGTAACATTTCTGTAAAGATATGTTGATATGAATTATGTTTCAAATGTGATATGTTAAGTTATGATTTCTGAAATGATATTGTTTACGTGAACGAATGTCCTACAATTGAAATCTATTATGGCATCCATAGATAGTCTCAAGTCATGGGGGACGGCATGTAAATGCAGGTCCATGACGTACATGTGATTACAGGATCTCGTTAACCACTTCATTGTGGTGATATGTGTTTAATCGGTATCCGGAACCGATTACTCTAGTTGGAAGACGTTATGTGATGTGTTCTATGGGATGTACCATTATTATGTTCAGATACAAGAATGTTTATGCTATGATCTGTTTTATGCTTATGACATGTTCAGATTTCGTTCACTAACCCCTTTACCTTAATGTTATTCGCTGGGCTTTAGCTCACTGTGTGTATCTATATGTATAGGTGAGCATTCTAGTGATCGAGCCTGAGGGCTTTTGTCTGGACCTGTGTCCTGCTGTCAGCCAACCATTGCGCCTCACATGGAGGTTCCTGAAGTGTTATGTGTTAAAGTTCTACTGTTTCTGTGTATGTGGGTTCTTTGTTTTATTGGTTGTACTTGAGATGTTTTGCTAAGTGTGTGGGTATAATGAAAAAATGACTTTTGGTTATGTATATGAATTTTTAAATATTCTGTTTCATGTAAGTCTACATAGCTCATTGGACAACTATATTCATGTATTTGCTTCCGCTAGCCTCTTAATTTTGTTAATCAGTTCAGAGGCCTTCGGTAATCTAAGGATTACTTGCCGGTTACGATGCTAAAACCCATAGGGGCAGGTTTGAGTCGTGACATACATAAATTCTACAGTTGAATTGGTTAAAGATCTTGATGCTAAGCTGGTCATGGCATAGTAATGTGCAAAGATCATATGCTTAATGGTTCTGGTTTGGTACTTGTGTTGTTGTAATAAGAGCTTGGAAGCTCTCAGTGTTGGTGCTTCAAAATCAATCCAATAATGTGTTTAGTACTTGTCTATCTAGAGGACATTAATAAGCTTTCGAGTGTTGGTTGCTAGCTCTTTCCCTTTTACCTTAAATGTTTCTACTCCATCTCCATCCATGTATTTTTGGTGTCACTGGTATTGAAAAATGATAACTATTACCTACGAATGAATGGGGTCTAAACCAACTGTTTGCATGTGCAAATGTTGGTTGATAGTGTCTCTTACTACCTCTTTCTCAAAAGGAGCTTATGTGACTGGTCTCCCTGACTTAACCGCTTACAGGCTTTCATTCTCGTCTAGATCTCAAACAAATGCATTTTGAATTCTACTGTATGTAAAGAATGGATGATAATATGTTTCACCGCTCTCATAGCCAGAAGCCTGATTCACTTTCTTTGGTTATTGTTGTAGCGATTATAGACTTGTTGGCTCTGTACTTCATTGATCATCGAGGCGATAGGCTTCACCATTTGCTTGTGATGCTCTCCTTCTTCGGACTACACTAAGACAAAGATGAATATCTAGTAGACCCCCTTGCTGTATTATTGCCTATCAAATTTTCACAATTTGTTGATTTATGAAAGCACACTCACGCTCAATTACTTACGTTAAATTCCCACATTTTTTTTATTATTACCTTCATTGTAATAAGCCTATCATGTCTTCTCTGACCATATTCCAAAATAAAAATATCAAATTATCAAAACTGATTAATATATCTATCTCAATCTTGTGGCAATTTCCCCTTCAAATCATATCAAGGGTATATCATATCCTCCACAACCTAAAAATTCAGTGCAATACAGTTGATCATATTTTTCCTTTGATAGGTGTGTTTTGTGCAACCAATTAGTTGATCTGTAGCTAATTTCAAATTTTTCATTGCCTGGATGAAGTTGCAGGTGTCATGTGAAAATGGAGAAAAATTGAGACTACTAGTCTTGAAGAAAGCTAGAGCAAGAACCCCATAGATGCCTTGGCCATTAGCTATTTAAAAGACTCTACGAAGTCCACAAATTGAACCAAGGAAGGATTCACCTTCCCTCTTGTCCTGCTCTTCATCAAAAGAAATAAATAAATAAATCTACTCTTAATTTTGAAAACAATCCACACATACACAACAGAGTAAAGCTAGCAATCAAGAAGCTTCCCATCTCTTTCCAACTCTACTCCCCCTCCAACTATTCTTTTAAACATGATTTTGATAAATCTCACCTCACTATTAATCTAATTTCTCCCTTCATCTTTGAAAACAAACAAATTTAAATTTTAAAGACAAAAATTAGGGATAAAATTGCTTTTTAAAGACCAAATATATTTATTGCCAAAAGTGTCACTATTATATTTTTGGCAACAAAATTTAGACATTAATGATGAATTATTTTCTTTTAGGAATCAAAATTTTTCGAAAAAAAAAAAAACCTTTTTTGGGACAAATTAGTGACATTTAAAAAAATTGTCGCTAAATACCTTGTTTTTTTTCTATTCGAGATAATATATCACTATCCTCGTGATGACAGAAATTAGTTCAAATATTTTTTATATCAAAATTTTTACATTTAAAAATAAAAAAATTTAATCTCTAAAATTCTTATATATTTAAATTGTAATGGAACAAATCTATGGGAGAAATGGACTCAATGGAGACTTCACCTACCTCTCGTATCATGTTATATTTATTGAAAATAATAAAAAATCATTTTATAATGGGTGGAGTGTAGACACCCCATTTTTGACCGTCCTCAAGACTTGGACGTCACTGTTTGAATAATCGGTGATTATCCATGTTTGTGTTCGTCTCGAGTTCCCGGAGTCCTTGGCAGCGCGCCTCGTCTCAGGACCTTTTGACTCGACTGCTTCGTGTTCGGTTTTGGCACCAAACACCTGTGTTTTTGCCTTGAAAGGTAGGGAATGGCTTTCTGGCCATCCTCACACCCCCACCGGCCCTCCCTTACCATCACCGGCCGCATATGTGTACCACCGGCAGTGTTTTCTTAAAAACAATGGCCGATCGACACTATATGTTGCCGACCGGCACCTTTTTGTGCCGGTGATCCCTTTGGCTGGCCGGCATGCACCCTTTGCACCCCTGAGGCATGGTGCATGCCAGCTGCGCCAGCTGGAATGCACCATCACTCATCCCCGTGCATGGGAGTGACCCATTTGCACCTTTGAACCCCCAAACCTTCTAGAAGGTTGACCCTTTTGGCCAAGCTTCTTGGAGAAGCTTGGGTAGTTGTCTTAGCTTCTCCAAGAAGCCAAGACCCCTTTGCACCCTTTGCCCCTTTTAGTTAGCTTCTTGGAGAAGCCTTGAGCCTTGATTTTTGCCTATATAAACACCATCTCTATCCCTTTGTGAGAGGTTAGCCATTTTTCAACAAAAAACCAGAGCTTCTATATCTGTATATCTGCCATATACTCCCTCTCTCTACATTTTCCCTCTCTCTCCTCTTGTGTGTGTGTTTTTAGGCCTAAAAGTGTGGTTTTACCTTACTTTTGCACCAATACACACACCATCACACCTTAGCTCGAGATTGGGAGGCTTGGAGGGTTATTTGTTGAACTTTTGGACTGGTTTTGATCAATAGAAGAGGGCTGGATCATCTGTTCTTGAGGTGTTCTTCAAGGGTGAGCACTTTACTTTAGTTTCCCCGTTTTTGCAACTAATTTTTACCTGTTTTGCTTGCTGTTTTTAGCTTTGTGTATAACATAAAAAAATCTTATATTTTCTTGCTTTTGAACTTTCATTAAGGTCACTTTGTGGTTTGAGTACAAACTCACCCTCTTAGGCCTTATTTTGGCCTCTTTGGTACCTTTATTTTGAGCCTTGTTTGCTTTGTTATTTTAGTCTTCTCACCACTGAAAACCAGTGTTTTTTTAGTGGTGAGGAAAGTGGTTTGAAGTCTTGTTTAGGGGAGGGACACCCCTCTCCCCTTTGTCCCTCTTTTGCCTTTGTTTTGGCTTAAAAGGCAACATGCATGCTTGCTTTCTTTTGGCGCCATTTCAGAACTTCTTTGGGTGTTTTGGATCATATTTTATCTCTGTCTAATGGCATTTTGTTGGCCTCTTGCATGCTTAACATACTTGCTTTGCATTCCTCTATTTGGCATAGAAATGCATCTTGTGTTTAGGCCTTGTTTCTTGCATGTATTAGCATAACTCCATGAAGATATTAGCCTCATTTTGTCATGTTTAAGGGCTGTGAGCCACTGATTTTGCCATGTTTGGCATGCTTGATGTGGTTGTTTTGCATTTTGGGCTTGTAAACCTTGAGTATTTTGGCCTCTAGCATGCTCACTTTAGACCATCCTCATGATTTGGCATCATTTAGGATCATATTTCAGTCCATAAATCATATTTGTATGTTTGTATATGTGACCTCTTTTATGCTTTGAGGATGTGTCCTTTTATGCCTTGAGATAGGTCTTGTGCATGTTTGTGTGTTTAGGGTATTTTGGGGCTACCATGTCAAGGGGTTTGGGTGTATTTTTGCATGGTAGAACTCTGTTTTTGCTCGCCTAATACATGCCATGAGTGATCATGTTAGTGGTAGTAAGATGCTCTCTTTGGTGCCTTAGGTTTAGGCTCATTAACTTGCATGCTTGTATAGCATTTTGTTCATGTTTTTGGGCACTTTTTGCCACTGTTTTGGGGAGGTTTGAGGTCTGCCCCATTGTGGTTAAGTCCACCATTGTTTGCTTATCATATGCTCGTTGCTTATTTGGTTCATTATATGTTGTCCCATGCTAGCTTCATGGCATTTTGGTCCATGGTTGTATCACATTTGCCTCCCATATGATTAGCACTATATACCTAACATGATATGTTGCATAGCATTTGGCATGCCTTGCATTCTAGCATCATATTGCATTGTTGAGCCATGTTTGCATAACATGCATTGCATTGCTTGGTTTGGGGTGTCAAACCAAGTGTGAGAAATGAGGGGTGTTTGTACTTCAAGTGACAATACACATCTCAATTCTCATGTCACTAAGGCCCTTGATCTTGACATGATAGGGTCTTGGTTCTCATTTGTGCGTTGCATGCATATTTCCATTGAATTGCAATCTTGGTCCCTTAGGCCATCATGTACCAAAAGGCATAATTGGTGGCCCAAGGACCAAGGGCCATGCTTCCTTGAGTCCCATACATGATAGGGGGCATTGGCCATGCTTACATATGCTTAAAATTCCACACCATGCACTGCTTGTCTGCTGTTGCTGTCAAAACTGTCTTCTGCAGGAATTGTTTGCCGACCGGCATAAAAGAGTGCCGACCGGTCATTTATTTGTGGCCGATAACCTCTCAAGAAGCCGATGGTTATTTTGAACGGCCGGTGGTCATTTCCTCCAACCGGTGGTGTACTGCAGTGTGCTTAGAAGGTGTCCTGGGACTTTGGCAGATTTCAGAAAGACAGGACAGTAAAAACAGAGGCAGCAGTGGTATGGTGCGGGTTTTCCGGGCGAGTCAGATTCGAGTATGCATCATTCGCACATCCCGAGGTGGGGCTGCGGCCTTTTCTACTCTGCATTTAAATTATTAATTAAATTAGAAATTTTTGTAATAATTTATTCTGTATTTGGACTATACTATTTGGGACTGTATATTCTTTTAGTCCCTCTGTGTGAGGGCAATTGTGTAATAAGTGTAGGTGAGTGTATGTATGTCTTCCAACCCCCACTTCTTTCTTCCCTTTTATTTACCTGCTTATGATGGTAGATTAGGGCATATTCAAAATTAGCATACCTTATGCAATGCATGCGTGCATCCATACATTTGTCTTACATGCACCGGGCTCGGTACATCACGCTAACTGCATCGTATTTCAATTTCCAAATTGAATACTTGTTACCTGTAGCATTTCACATGCCATGCTTAGGATAGCCGAGCCTGTCTAGATTACATCCTTGCTTGCGCTGCATTAGCCACTTAACATGAACTAGGATAATGCATATGATTACTAACTAGTTTCTGTTTTGGCTTGGAGTACTAGGTGAGTTTTTACACTTTAGCATATCGCATGCGTGTGAATGTTTCCATAACAGCATGATTACCATGAGGCTAGCTGCTTATGTGATATAACTGCTTGAATGCCTGTGGTTGAAGGTTGGATTGTTTGAGTTGGAAAAACTCATTGAAATCCGTGTTTTAGCCTACTTGCGAGTAGCAAATTTCAAAGCGCTTTTCAAAAAAAACGAACGGATATGCAATGCTTGTTTCCAAATTAGGCAATCTAGTCTATACTTGTTTGCTGTGCGCATAACATAGTAATTCTAGGCTAATAACCGGAATAAGAACACATAATGTTTTCAAAATCGGATATCATGGTTAGTAGAGGCCGGTCTTCGGACCGGGCGAAAGGGGGTGCTCATAGCTGACCTTCCCCGATCGTACCCAAGCTCCCGAGCCAAGACAACTTTTGGTGATGACGGACACGTGGCCTTCGGCACCGAGTCAGGGTTTCCTAAATTCCCCATTTTAAAAAATATTTAGGTGGCGACTCTGTATCTGGCAAAGCAGTCCATGTTTGGCACTTCTTTTCTAAAAATCTGTTTTTTTTCAAAACGATTTGACAGATTTGGACTCTTTGGTTCAAGATTAAGAACTGTGACATTTGAGTCCTTTGAACTGTAGTGACCCAGAATATGAATGGAACGGGACTTAACCCTCCCGTTAAGGGGCGTCTCGGATTTCTGGCGACTCATTGGGGACTTTAGAGAGCTTGACTCGAACTCGTGATATCCTTTTTTTGACTACACTTATTTGTTTCTTTGCATTGTATGTGCATTGGTGCGCCTAGGACACCGTGTTGGCCATCTGCTATTCCTGAACGGTTTGCTGGAGGCTTGTCTTGTCAAGGCATGACCATAAGGCTGACCGGTTGCGGGCTCTGCCAGTGTGGGAACACAAACCCCGGTTTTACCGGGGCACCCTTTTTGACCATTCAACCTAGTGCATATCGAAATCCATAGTGACCATTCCAAACTAGGACAGGTTGTTTACCCGATATAGGTTGTTTGAAACCGCTGCGTGCGTAGTGAAACCCTAGCCCCTGACAAAATAGGACAGGGAAACCCTACCACAACATCGGGGTGTATTGGCTCTCTTTTACATGCTATGTGCTTTTAGAGTGTATCTCTACAGGAATGCGCATATCAGTTTACAAGTTTTGGTATCCGGCCTGAGGGCACCAGTAACAGTATTTTGGGAAATCAGTTATCTGTGGGTACCAGATTCAGACATGGAGGCAATGATTCAGAAACGGTGATTAGTATTTGAGGAACAGTGTATCCAGTTCACTAGCAGTGTATTATGATATCCAACCGTGTGTTGTATGTTTATTGTATGCCGTTATGCTGTCCAATTGTCTGTTTATTTATACGCTTTATTTATCTTTTTACTAGGTAGTTGAGCACGATTGCTTTTGACCCAGTAGATACTCCCCAAGCACTCTGGACTAGAGGTCGTCGACTCCATCGATCTGAGGATCTGGTAGACGGACAACCAGTGTACTACTCACTACCCCGCCATTAGACGGAGGTCGGTCAGCAGAGGACATCAAGATAAATCACCAGAGTATAGTATGGATAGTTTGGAGGAGATGGTGCGCCACCTCCAAGAGAGCATGAAAACAATGCAGCAGGATGCCGCCAAGCAGTCGCCAAGCAACAGGCCCGCGATTGTGAAGGAACAGCAGAGACAATTGCGGAGACTAGAGCAAGAAACCGAGCATCTGCCGCATCAAGCTCCTTCCCCACCAGAGTTCCAACCTCGGGAGACAACCAATGTTGAGAATGATCTGAATCGCCCATGTGACCACCCCCACCTCCAACTCTACCTCAAATCCAACCTCAGCTATCAAAAACACCCACCAACCTGCCGGACTCTCCCTTTGAGTTCGAGACTGATCCCACCGTACTAAAGTTGAGCAAGCTTGAAAAGTTGTTCAAGAGATCCCAAGGGGTCAAGACTATCCCCGACATTGAAGATGGATATACCGACGCAGCTGTGACGCTGCCTGACAGATTCAAAATGCCTCATATTGATCGATTTCACGGGTCCGGGGACCCCATGGTGCACTTAAGACTGTTTTCAGATGTCCTAAGGCCAATGGGCCTCAGTAGGCTTCAGAAGTTGTCTTTATTTGGCCGAACCCTGTCAGGTGTGGCGGCCATCTGGTACGCGAAACTGGAAGACGATGTTAAGAGGAATTGGGATGAGATGGCCGAGGCTTTCATCGATCAATACTCCTACAATACACAAATTGAGATTACAACCCGTGATCTCGAGACGACTAGGCAGGAGCCGAAGGAAAGTTTCTCCGATTTTGTAACTCGGTGGAGGGCCAAGGCCTCAGTGATGACCATTAGGCCAATGGACAAGGATCAAATACGGATGGTTGTGCGCAACCTCCAACCCAAGCTCATGCAGAAAATGATTGTTCTCCCATTCCCTACCTTTTCAGATCTACATGAGATGGGAGTACAAATCGAGGACGCTATAAAGCAAGGCCTTATTGACCAGGAAAAGGAGCAGCCCAGGAGGGCGTTTACCCACAGTTCGAATGCGACCACCAGTGGTGATGCAGCTGCAAGATCTTCTGAAGTGGGCATGGTCACCAACACCACATCACAAAAAGCTACCTTATTTACCGGTGCGTCCGAAAGTAGCTCACAGAAAACCAAATATCCACCTCGAGTCAAGAGGGTTTTCACCCCACTTTATATGCCTTTGTCAAAGGCTCTAGAGGTCTTAATCCGGAAAGGACATCTGAAACCATTGGAACAACAGCCTTTACCTGATCCTCTTCCTCCAAAGCATGACAGATTGGCATCGCGGCCTACCATCAACAAACCGGGTCATGAGACCGATAATGCTTTCGTCTGCGCCATGATGTACAAGATTTGTTTGATAACAAGGTCATTGCCGCACCAGCTCAGCAAAGTCTATCACCACTGGATCAGTGAACTTTGGGGATAGTACGAATATGTGATCAGGGGATGAACCTCATGGGCGGCACTCGCCATTTCTAGATGTGGCGTTAGACACACACTGTTGTGAGCATGTGCGAATGCTAGTTTTTTACTTTCTGACTTGGGTATTGGGTCAGTCTTGTCGTTTTGTATTGAGTCGGTTTTTTCATACTGAGTCAGTCGGGTTTGTCTTGTTTTATCGAGTCAGTCCTATGTTTTCAGAGTCAAGTGACCGAGGGTGTTACCCTGCATCGCCATTTTGTTTTGTGTTTGTCTTTTCGCTTTTTTTGAGTCTGTTTCGCCAGGAGCTAGTTGTGCCAATGATTTGAATGAACAATGATGGTTTTTCATGCTTTTGTGTTTGCTTCTGTGCTTGTACCAGAAATTCCAAATGAGATGGCGATTTGACTAGAAGTCGTGTCTTTTTCTGCCTTGAATTCATTGCATCGACCTAAGTTTTCCAAAAGCTTTTTGAACACCGCGATGAAAACGAAGAGGAATGAATTCCTCGGATTTGCAAAATTTGATCAATTTGAGAGAAAGAGGCGCATAAGCCCTTAATGATTGAGATCATGCTTGTTAGTGTGAGTACCGAGAAGGACCCTAGCTTTGATCCAGATTGGTTCTACATCGCTTCAAAGACGAGCGATTTGTCGCTTTCTTAAAAACTTTCAAAAAATGTTTTGCGCGGTCCTGCGAAGACCTGTGTGGAATCGCTCTTAAGATTGTGCAGCTTAGGATCGCTCTCGGCCTCGAGACTCAACCCCTTTGCTTTCAAACCTTGAACTTGGATTCAGAACGTTCAAAGGACAATCATAATGTGAGGCTTGTGTGGCCAGATTTGAAGTAGCCCTCGAACAAGAGGCACTGAAGTCAGATCAAGAGGATCAGATGTTGTCAAAAGAAGCTTGCAAAGCTAGATCAGAAGCACCCCTCGAACTAGGGGCAAAAAAATATCCGATGTGCTCGAAGAGCCAGAGGTGGATCTTTCTGCAAATCAATACAATAGCCACTCTCCTGGATACAGAGGGCTTCAATCTCAAAACCATTTGGCATGGACTTGTTACACTTTTACCCTTTGAGAGGCTCGCTGGGCCGAAAACTCGGAAGGGCGACCTAGGCAAAAGTTAGAGCAAAGAAAAAAATACAAAATACAAAAATACAAAAAAGCAAAAAATGAGAAGAAAAAAAGAATGAAAAGACAAAAAAAAGAGAAAAAAAGAAAAGAAAAACAAAGCTCGCAAGGTTGAAAACCTGCAATAGGCGCCTTGGCAAAAGTTAGAGCATAAAAAGGAGAGGTTAAATACCCGAGTGTACCTTAACCCCGAACTACGTAAGGCTTGATTCCCATGTTTGGGATACGTAGGCAACTTCACTTTGAAGTCCAGCCACAAACACTTCAAATTCGATCGTGTCCATGTAATGGTTTTGACCATCCTTACCTTCTCTGTATCCGAGAGTTCGGTTGTAATCATCGCTCTGAGGACTGATCACAATGCGCCGCGGTGCCATTCACACAAGGGGCAACTTTCCATTGCCATTCAATGCGCTGCGGTTCAAACAAGGGGTAGCTTTCCGTTGCCATTCAATGCGCCGCGGTGCCATTCAAACAAGGGGCAACTTTCCGTTGCCATGCAGCTCCCCTCAAGCAAGGGGCAATTTTCCTTCAAATCTGAGGTTGCGCATCTCGAGAGTGGGTTCTACGCTCGTTGAGCAGTGACTGTTTGCAAAAACAGTTTTTGGGAATTTTTACTGAGGTTGACTGATTTTCTCTAGAAAATTATTCAATTTTTCCAAAATTGGACCGTTCTTGGACCCAAAAAAGGAAAATTTTCAGTGCTCATAGCCTGACTTGCATGATTTTAAATCAGAAAATCGAACAAGCATGTTAATCTAACTCTCATGTTGGTCAAAATTGTTTTAGTAGAAAGCAAAATAAAAAATGGTCAAAATGATGAACTAGGGGCACAGTTGAGTCAGGCTTCTCGTTTTTCCTGTCGCCAAAGATACTTGCGAAAGGGCACAATCAAGTCAACAACAAAATGCAGAAAGCTCTCTCATCCTCCGAGCAACGAGGTATCAAGCCAAGTGCGAAGCACGAACTAGAATGGATCAAGATGTTCCACTTCCTCATCTGGACAGATCTAACCACGTCCAAACTCTATAGCAGAGCATCGTCAACCAATGTCAACTACAGATTTGCTACACACCCGGCCAGGCGCAACCCTCTCAGGAAAGTTCACCGTCAGATGCAGAAGAAAAAGAATCTAGCAGAATGCTAGGGGCAAGAGCCCGCAACTTCTTGTCTATCCACCAACCACTCTGGGGAGGGATGAAAAATGAGAGATTGAAGAATAGAGAGATGTGCGCTGAGAGAAAAAGTGAGGAAAAGGGCTTTTTCAGAAAAACAGAGCTTGAGGGCCGAGTGATGTGAGAATCACAAATGAGAAAGGGTGGGAAATAATACCCGGTGAAACAGGCTCCCTGTGCACATTTGAGTCTTGTGTTTTGTTTTGTCTGTCTTGATTCTTGTTTTGAGTCGTTTCTAGTGTCAATAGATGTGTTTAGGTTGTTTACCTTTTTGTTTTCCGTTGTTGAGTCGTGGTGTGCTGTGTTCAGTCGTAGGCTCAATACCCAGTCGAGAACTTATTCTCACCGTCAATTTCAAAAAAATCATCTTGTGCTCAGAGTGTTGTGCCATTCTCCACATTTGTGCAAAACAATATTTGTTCTTTCATAAACCCGCAGGGTTCAACCCAGGTCATGTGAGAACAGTAGAACCGGGACCTATCTGAAGCTATAATGGTTCCGGACTGCAAAGCAAAAGCAAAAGAGGAAAACGTCGGGTATCTGAGTTCGTTTCAACTTCAGTAAGTTCCGAGACTACATCCCGTGTGTACCTCTTCAGGCCTTGCCAATGCTCCGAAGTATGAGTGTACCTCTACCTCAAGCTCAAGATCAAGTCTGCTTCAAGCCAGAATAGTGTATCAATCACACCTCATTCCCTTAGTGTATCAATCACACTTCATTCACTCAGTGTATCTAACACACCTTATTTGCCTTAGTGTATCAATTACACTTCATTCACTTAGTGTATCAATCACACTTCATTCACTCAGTGTATCTGACACACTTTATTTACCTTAGTGTATCAATCACACTTCATTCACTTTGTGTATCTATCACACCATTCTTCTCTTCATATCACATGTTTACTTTAGTGTATCCATCACACCTCATTCACTCTGTTTGTCTCATGTGTCTGTCACATGTTTATTTAGTGTATCAATCACACTCTCTTCACTTAGTGTATCTACCACCCACATTTTCATTTTGTGTATCTATCACGCACATATTCACTTTTGTGTATCTATTACACTCTCACTCAGTGTATCAATCACACTTCGCTCATTTTGTGCATCTATTACACACATTCTCGTTTTCTGTATCACACTTCATTGATTTAGTATATCCATCATACTTGTTCACTAAGTGCATCTATCACACTTCGTGTTCACTTTTAGTATATCCATCATACTTTGTTCACTAAGTGCATCTATCACACTTCGTGTTCACATTCAGTATATCCATCATACTCTGTTCACTGAGTGCATCTATCACACTTCGTGTTCACTTTTTGTATATCCATCATACTTTGTTCACTAAGTGCATCTATTACACTTTGTGTTCACCTTCAGTATATCAATCATACTCTGTTCACTGAGTGCATCTATCACACTTCGTGTTCACTTTTAGTATATCCATCATACTCTTGTTCACTAAGTGCATCTATCACACTTTGTGTTCACCTTTAGTATATCAATCATACTTGTTCACTAAGTGCATCTATCACACTTTGTGTTCACCTTTAGTATATCAATCATACTTGTTCACTAAGTGCATCTATCACACTTTGTGTTCACCTTTAGTATATCAATCATACTTGTTCACTAAGTGCATCTATCACACTTCGTGTTCACATTCAGTATATCCATCATACTTGTTCACTAAGTGCATCTATCACACTTCGTGTTCACATTTAGTATATCAATCATACTTTGTTCACTAAGTGCATCGATCACACTTCGTGTTCACCTATTGTGTATCCATCACACTTGTTCACTTAGTGCATCTATCACACTTTGTGTTTGCCTTTTGTGTATCCATCACGCTTTGCTCACTTCATTCATCTTGTGTATCCATCACACTTTGCTTCATACAGTGTATCCATCACACACTTTTACTTTGTGTATCAATCACACGCTCGCTTTGTGTATCAATCACACACTTTCGCTTTGTGTATCAATCACGCGCTCGCTTTGTGTATCAATCACACACTTTCTCTTTGTGCATCTATCACACTATGCTCATCTTGTGTATCCATCACACTGCGCTCACCTTGTGTATCCATCACGTTTTGCTTCATATAGTGTATCCATCACACTCGCTTCACTTTGTGTATCTACCACACACGTTCACTTTTTGTATCTATCACATGCCCCCTTTGTGTATCCACCACACACATTTGCTTAGTATATCTATCACATATTTGCTTAGTGTATCCATCACACTGCTTTTGCTTTTGTGTATCTGTCACACTTTGCTTCACTTAGTGTATCAACCACACTTTATTCATATAGTGTATCCATCACACTCTCTTCACTTTTGTGTATACATCACACATGTTTGTCCACTTAGTGTATCTATCACGCTTTGTTCGCTTTTGTGTATCTAACGCACATGTTCGTGAGAATTGCATAATTCTCTTACATCCTTTCTGCATCGTAGTGTAGTTTGGTGTATGCTAGCTTAAAACTGTTGCATGTGTGCTTCGTTACAGCTTTCTGTGCATGATCATCAGTTATGCCCGGCTCTATGCATCGTCTTGCATTTTTCCCCTGCCTTCGGGTGCATATCTTGTTTGTCTTGCATGTTTGTCTAAGTCTTCGGCCTTGTCAAAAATGGGTCGTCTCTGGGCTTTGGCAATCACTCTCGTCATTGTTATGACTTCTGAGTTCTGTCAAAGAGGGGCAACTGTAGACACCCCATTTTTGACCGTCCTCAAGACTTAGACGTCACCGTTTGAATACTCGGTGATTATCCATGTTTGTGTTCGTCTCGAGTTCCCGGAGTCCTTGGCAGTGCGCCTCGTCTCAGGACCTCTTGACTCAACTGCTTCGTGTTCGGTTTTGGCACCAAACACCTGTGTTTTTGCCTTGAAAGGTAGGGAATGGCTTTTTGGCCAACCCCACACCCCACCGGCCCTCCCCTACCATCACCGGCCGCATATGTGTACCACCGACAGTGTTTTCTTAAAAACAATGGCCGGTCGACACTATATGTTGCCGACCGGCACCTTTTTATGCCGGTGATCCCTTTGGCTGGCCGGCGTGCACCCTTTGCACCCCTGAGGCATGGTACATGCCAGCTGTGCCAGCTGGAATGCACCATCACTCATCCCCGTGCATGGGAGTGACCCATTTGCACCTTTGAACCCCCAAACCTTCTAGAAGGTTGACCCTTTTGGCCAAGCTTCTTGGAGAAGCTTGGGTAGCTGTCTTAGCATCTCCAAGAAGCCAAGACCCCTTTGCACCCTTTGCCCCTTTTAGTTAGCTTCTTGGAGAAGCCTTGAGCCTTGATTTTTGCCTATATAAACACCATCTCTCTCCCTTTGTGAGAGGTTAGCCATTTTTCAACAAAAAACCAGAGCTTCTATATCTATATATCTGCCATATACTCCCTCTCTCTACATTTTCCCTCTCTCTCCTCTTGTGTGTGTGTTTTTAGGCCTAAAAGTGTGGTTTTACCTTACTTTTGCACCAATACACACACCATCACACCTTAGCTCGAGATTGGGAGGCTTGGAGGGTTATTTGTTGAACTTTTGGACTGGTTTTGATCAATAGAAGAGGGCTGGATCATCTGTTCTTGAGGTGTTCTTCAAGGGTGAGCACTTTACTTTAGTTTCCCCATTTTTGCAACTAATTTTTACCTGTTTTGCTTGCTGTTTTTAGCTTTGTGTATAACATAAAAAAATCTTATATTTTCTTGCTTTTGAACTTTCATTAAGGTCACTTTGTGGTTTGAGTACAAACTTACCCTCTTAGGCCTTATTTTGGCCTCTTTGGTACCTTTATTTTGAGCCTTGTTTGCTTTGTTATTTTAGTCTTCTCACCACTGAAAACCAGTGTTTTTTTAGTGGTGAGGAAAGTGGTTTGAAGTCTTGTTTAGGGGAGGGACACCCCTCTCCCCTTTGTCCCTCTTTTGCCTTTGTTTTGGCTTAAAAGGCAACATGCATGCTTGCTTGTTTTTGGCGCCATTTTAGAACTTCTTTGGGTGTTTTGGATCATATTTTATCTCTGTCTAATGGCATTTTGTTGGCCTCTTGCATGCTTAACATACTTGCTTTGCATTCCTCTATTTGGCATAGAAATGCATCTTGTGTTTAGGCCTTGTTTCTTGCATGTATTAGCATAACTCCATGAAGATATTAGCCTCATTTTGTCATGTTTAAGGGCATGAGCCTTGATTTTGCCATGTTTGGCATGCTTGATGTGGTTGTTTTGCATTTTGGGCTTGTAAACCTTGAGTATTTTGGCCTCTAGCATGCTCACTTTAGACCATCCTCATGATTTGGCATCATTTAGGATCATATTTCAGTCCATAAATCATATTTGTATGTTTGTATATGTGACCTCTTTTATGCTTTGAGGATGTGTCCTTTTATGCCTTGAGATAGGTCTTGTGCATGTTTGTGTGTTTAGGGTATTTTGGGGCTACCATGTCAAGGGGTTTGGGTGTATTTTTGCATGGTAGAACTCTGTTTTTGCTCGCCTAATACATGCCATGAGTGATCATGTTAGTGGTAGTAAGATGCTCTCTTTGGTGCCTTAGGTTTAGGCTCATTAACTTGCATGCTTGTATAGCATTTTGTTCATGTTTTTGGGCACTTTTTGCCACTGTTTTGGGGAGGTTTGAGGTCTGCCCCATTGTGGTTAAGTCCACCATTGTTTGCTTATCATATGCTCGCTGCTTATTTGGTTCATTATATGTTGTCCCATGCTAGCTTCATGGCATTTTGGTCCATGGTTGCATCACATTTGCCTCCCATATGATTAGCACTATATACCTAACATGATATGTTGCATAGCATTTGGCATGCCTTGCATTCTAGCATCATATTGCATTGTTGAGCCATGTTTGCATAACATGCATTGCATTGCTTGGTTTGGGGTGTCAAACCAAGTGTGAGAAATGAGGGGTGTTTGTACTTCAAGTGACAATACACATCTCAATTCTCATGTCACTAAGGCCCTTGATCTTGACATGATAGGGTCTTGGTTCTCATTTGTGCGTTGCATGCATATTTACATTGAATTGCAATCTTGGTCCCTTAGGCCATCATGTACCAAAAGGCATAATTGGTGGCCCAAGGACCAAGGGCCATGCTTCCTTGAGTCCCATACATGATAGGGGGCATTGGCCATGCTTACATATGCTCAAAATTCCACACCATGCACTGCTTGTCTGCTGTTGCTGTCAAAACTGTCTTCTGCAGGAATTGTTTGCCGACCGGCATAAAAGAGTGCCGACCGGTCATTTGTTTGTGGCCGATAACCTCTTAAGAAGCCGATGGTTATTTTGAACGGCCGGTGGTCATTTCCTCCAGCCGGTGGTGTACTGCAGTGTGTTTAGAAGGTGTCCTGGGACTTTGGCAGATTTCAGAAAGGCAGGACAGTAAAAACAGAGGCAGCAGTGGTATGGTGCGGGTTTTCCGGGCGAGTCAGATTCGAGCATACATCATTCGCGCATCCCGAGGCAGGACTGCGGCCTTTTCTACTCTGCATTTAAATTATTAATTAAATTAGAATTTTTTGTAATAATTTATTCTATATTTGGACTGTACTATTTGGGACTGTATATTCTTTTAGTCCCTCTGTGTGAGGGCAATTGTGTAATAAGTGTACGTGAGTGTATGTATGTCTTCCAACCCCCACTTCTTTCTTCCCTTTTATTTACCTGCTTATGATGGTAGATTAGGGCATATTCAAAATTAGCATACCTTATGCAATGCATGCATGCATCCATACATTTGTCTTACATGCACCTCTGACATCACGCTAATCGCATCGTATTTCAATTTCCAAATTGAATACTTGTTACTGTAGCATTTCACATGCCATGCTTAGGATAGCCGAGCACATCTAGATTACACCTTGTTATACTGCATTAGCCACTTAACATGAACTAGGATCATGCATATGATTACTAACTAGTTTCTGTTTTGGCTTGGAGTACTAGGTGAGTTTTTACGCTTTAGCATATCGCATGCGTGTGAATGTTGCCATAACAGCATGATTACTATGAGACTAGCTGCTTATGTGATATAACTGCTTGAATGCCTGTGGGTGAAGGTTGGATTGTTTGAGTTGGAAAAACTCATTGAAATCCGTGTTTTAGCCTACTTGCGAGTAGCAAATTTCAAAGCTCTTTTCAAAAAAAACGAACGGATATGCAATGCTTGTTTCCAAATTAAGCAATCTAGTCTATACTTGTTTGTTGTGCGCATAACATAGTAATTCTAGGCTAATAACCGGAATAAGAACGCATAACGTTTTCAAAATCGGATATCATGGTTAGTAGAGGCCGGTCTTCGGACCGGGCGAAAGGGGGTGTTCATAGCTGACCTTCTCCGATCGTACCCAAGCTCCCGAGCCAAGACAACTTTTGGTGATGACACGATTCTAAGACCGAGTGGCCTTGGTTTCCTAAATTCCCCATTTTAAAAAATATTTAGGTGGCGACTCTGTATCTGGCAAAGCAGTCCATGTTTGGCACTTCTTTTCTGAAAATCTGTTTTTTTTTTTCAAAACGATTTGCCAGATTTGGACTCTTTGGTTCAAGATTAAGAACCGTGACATTTGAGTCCTTTGAACTGTAGTGACCCAGAATATGAACGGAACGGGACTTAACCCTCCCGGGGCGTTCGGGGACGTCTACATGGAGAAATTTTAGATTTTACGAACTAATAATTTTAGTGATTTAGAGAAGCAACTTGAAAAAAGTCTTTAATGATTTATATTTATTTTGTCAAAGTTTTGTTTCTATATAAGTAACGATAGGGTTGTTTGACGTAATTCTACCTAAATTATTTCGCGTGTCCTTGTGTTACTTAGGCCAAGTTTGGCAATCCAAAAATAATTCATCTTTTTATCTTTTTTCCATCACATCACCTCTCTACTTTTCTGCACTTTTTTTCGTAAAAAGACAAAAGGTGCACTTATTTAGGTCATTCCAAACAACCCCTTAAATTATTTCGCTTGTCCTTATGTGTGTAATTTTTTTTGTTGTTGATTTTTCTTCTTGTTGATGTTGTTGAGAAACATATTGCAACAGATTAAAAAAAAAATCTATGGTGCAACAAATAAAAAAAAGATCTGTTCAAATAGCTCTGAACAAATAAAAAAAAATCAACAAATAAAATTCAGAGGAAAAAATTGTACAGATAATAAAATTTGAATAGATAGATTTAAACAGATAAGTAAAAGAATAGATAATAAAATTTGGACAGATAGATTTAAATAGGGAAGCAAAAAAATTGAACAGATAAAGGAATTTCACATTTCAACATATAGATAAGTTAAAAATGAGAATTTCAAGAGAGAGAGAGAGAGAGAGAGAGATAACAGAGATGTAAAAATTCAATTAATCATAGACAGTGGTAAATTTCAACAGATAGTAAAATTTTAAATAGATAAGAGAAAAAAATTAAACAGATAATTAAAAAAATTGAACAGATAGAAAAAAAATTGAATAGATAGATATAAATTTAAACAGATATTAAAAAAAAGTCAACAGATAAATTAAAGGGTAAAATTGGAAATAAGATGTCCTCCAAAACTAACAAAAGGACTTCTCACTAAATTATTTTACAAATAATGGACCTCCCATCAACGAAAAATATATATTGGATTTAAACTCTTATACCCTCCTTAATTTAGACTTTTCAATAATTTTCTCTAATTTAAATTAGTTAAAAAAAATTAAATATCTAGAAATTAGAAAAAAAAAGCTTTTGACTTTTACTTTCTCATTATAATAAGTTGTACCAAACACAACCCATTATTATTACACAAATAAATTATGTAAATGGCATGTGCTTTCATAATTTTTAATTAAATTTAGAAAATGTTTCACTCTGCTCATCAGTAATAAATAAAGTAAATTAACATCAATAGTTTCAACGTACAATTATTCAAATTGATAGGGTTTTTTTTTTTAGATGGGAAAAGCGAAGGCAAAGATACAAAAAGACTAGACAATATTAATAGTTTAAACGTACAATTATTCAAACTGATAGTTGAAAGATTAAAACAAGACAAATTTGATAGTTTCGGTGGGACAAGGTGAATATTTTCCTCAAATTCATCACTCTTTCTACGAGGAGAGTAAGGGCACGGAGCAAATTATTCACCATTAGTACCTCTATAATAAGGGCCAACTTGTCAAGGGACTTTCTTCAACCTGTGTGTGAGTGAGTGAGTGTTCTCTATTTTTGTTTGAGAGTTGGAAGTCTTACTTGGGGGTGTGTACGTAAAAATGGATCTTGGCGGTAAGATGGAGGGTGAAGTAGAGATCAAGTGTGATGCTGATGAACTTTTCCAAATAGGTTCTGGTAAAAAAGCACATATAGTACCAAACTTGAGCCCTGATAAAGTATCCAAACTAGACTTACATGAAGGTGAATAGGGAGATCATGGATCCATCAAGGTCTGGACTTATGTTACAGGTATGTTCACTAAACCTCTGTTTATTCCGACAGAAAATATTTTTCTTTACAGAATTTTTTTTTTCAAACAATATTATTTCATAAAAAAAGTTTTCTTATATTTAGATGCGTTAATTGAAAGTACTGTATTAATTGTTGTATTAGTGATGATGGTAGTGGTGGCACCAGGTGGCGGTGGGTGGAGGTGTCGGGGCTGGTGACGATAGTGGTGTGATAGTAGTGGTGATGTCGGTGGTGGCGGTGGCGGTGGCGGTGGCGGTGGCGGTGACGGTGACGACGGTGATGATGGTCGTAACTATGGCGGTGATTGTTAATGTGTGACATTAATAAAACATTAGTTTGAAAAACATTTTTCACTATTAAAAAATATTTTATATCCAAATAGGCTTATTTTTTGTTGCCTCTTAATTTTTTGTTGTACCAAATGACACCGCTCTATTAAAATGTTTTCCAAAGTGGAAAATATTTTTCACCACCTACTAGAAAATAATTTTCACCACTAGAACCTAGTCTTGTTCCAATTACTTTCTCTCTCATGCACAAAGTAAAAAAAGGGGAATTGCTTAAGAAAAAAAATTGCCAAAACATGGAGAGTGTAAATTGTTTTGTGGTGGGGTGTAAGTGAATTTATAGGGGTGCAACTCCATGTTTGTGTAAATTATTCTTTTTTGTTTCACTGTATAGTAATTTCCCCAAGTAAAAATGAGGAGAAATTTTTTTATGCTGGGAGGGTACCATGTAGTACTGCCAAGTGATACTTTTCATTAATTATAAAGGTATATATTCTCTATAGTCTTTTAAATACTCAATATAAATGTAATAGATCTTATTGTCAAATCCAATCGAAATAAAGGAAGGTACGATGTGACATCTACCTCCTAGCACCCAAAAATTCCTCAAAAGTGAGGCAATCTTTAAACAAGTATTAACTATGATTTCACATTGCTCTTATATGTTCATCCGCAATAGAGGGAAAGGTGGGGACTTTTAAGGAGAAGGTCACCATAGATGAGGAAAACAAAACGGTTCATTTGACAGCAGTGCTGGGACATTGCTTGGATCTTTACAAGAGCTATAACATTATTTACCAGATCATTCATAAAGGAGAGACCAATGTCCTCAAAATCACTATAAAGTACAAGAAGCAAAATGAGGATGTCCCTCCTCCACAAAAATATATGGACTTCATAATTGATTTGGTTAAAGATCTCGATGCTAAACTTGTCATGGCATAATAATATGCAAAGTTTATATACATGTGTGCATGTATAATTTGGTTGCATTGTATTGCAGCATGAATTAACGGGTTATGACTTAACCCTTGTGTTGTAATGAGAGTTTGGAAGCTCCAACTTTGGTGCTTAAAAAACCCAAGTTTGCCGGTTGATTGCTTGTTTATGTATAGCATTAAAAAGCCTTTTAGTGTTGTTTATTACATAAATATATCTCTATTGGTCTCCTCCATTCAACATGTCCATGCACAAAAACAGGTACACATCCATGAGCATATAACTAAAATTGTTGCACATTATAGAAAAGAATTGAGAAGATAAATGATATTTGTCACTGCATTTGTTTCACTATTTTATAGTGGTTAGGAGACTTGTGAGTTAGAACCAATTGGGTTAACCCATTATCCAAGAGTTTGTGCACCTCATTAGGAGGTCAAATGTTCAATTTTTCTTACTTGTGTGATGTACATGAAAAACTCTAAAAAGGAAACTGTCTGGATTATCGAAACGAAACCCATAGTAGATCTCACGGGCCCAGACAATACTCTCCATTTGAGATTATGGACTGGAGGGAATCCAAGTCCTAGAGCAATGACATAAATTAAGAAAAATTTTAGTGATCAAATATTAATAATTAAAATCATGAACTTTTTCATAAATCTATGATAATTTTATGAAATTACCATTCCCCCCATAAATTAGCTAGACATTTTTAATATTAGCTAGACATTTTTAACATTAGCTAGACTTTACACATAGTTGTTATGTTGATGCGAAAAATAGAGGGGAAGGCAAAGAACTTAAAAGGAGAAGGTGAGTATTGATGAGGAAAGCAAGATTGTGCAGATGACAGCAGTAAAAGGAGATTGCTTGAAGCTTTACAAGAGTTTTAACCTCATCCACCACATCATTCCCGAGGGAAATACATGTGTACAAAATCACTAGAGTACAGAGAAGCGAAATGAGGATGTCTCGCCTCCACACAAATAGACAAACTTCGCAGTTGAACTGGTTAAAGATCTCGATGCTGAGCTGGTCATAGCATAGTAATGTGCAAAGATCATACACTACTGGAAATTTTACATTTAGTGGCATTTAAAAAACGCCGCTAATTCTTTTTGTGACGTTTCGTACCAAACGTCGAAGACACGATCGTCGCTGTAGCATTATGACGCTTTAAAAACGTCGCTACATTAGTATAGGCGGCGTTTTTTATTTTAAAAAAACCGCTAAATGTGATAAAAAAAAGTAAAATGACGTCATCCAGTATTTAACGATGTTTTAAAAACGTTGTGATTGATTTTTTTCTATTTTAAAAATATGACCGTTGGCACTGTAGTGACGTTTTGGGAAAACGCCGTTATAGCTCGTTCTTTCATTTTTTTTTTTTTTTTTTTTTTGATATTGTGCTAATTCGGTTAGATTTAAACAAAAACCATACATGTAATAAAGTTGAAAAATAGCAATAATATGAAAAAAAAAAAAAAAAAAAAAAAAACTTTACTATTTCAATATATTAACTAAATTTAGGCAAATATTGTATGATTATTTCTAAATCATAATCAAACAACAAACACAACCAAACAATAAAAAGAAAAAAACATATCGAACTCCAAATATATACAAGAGCGATCAGACTCGGGTTTATGAAGTCCTCTGTGAACAACAACATTAACGAGTCACATGATGCCCAACATATTTTATTAATTTAAATTTTTACAACATATTTTATTCAATATCTTCTGACAAAAAAAACGAGTCAAATTATGCCCAATAGTCTGCCGAACCTCTTAAAAGGTACTCTGCCTCCCCATCAGAAATGCACGGTCTTTAGGGAAGGAAAATTTACCTATAAATCCTAGTTTTTGAAAAGTTAAATCATTTAGTCTTAAAAGTTTTCTTATGTTCCATTTAGTCCTATTTATACATCATCATGATGTTCATGATGTAAATGAATCTGATGTTTCATTTTATAATTTCAAAATTTATTGAAATCTGATGAACATTAGATGTTTGAAATCTAATGTTTAAAACATTCATCCTATAATTTCAAACATTATTGAAATCTGATGAACATTAGATGTTTGAAATCTAATGTTTGAAACATTAATCTGATGTTTGAAACATTGTAATGGGACCTTTCAGTCTATAAGAAAACTTTTAGGACTAAACAGTGTATAAGTTATTAATTTGGGATTTATTGATGCATCCCCCTAGGAATTAATCAGGACTCATTCCCATCTTGATATGGCTCTATCCATAAGCAGTAATGTCAGGAATTTAAATGAAAAATGTTAAAAATTTTGTTAAATTTTTTATTAAATATCTCATGTGAGATAAGTTGTATGTAGATTTTACATTCATAAAAATATTTAATAAAAATTTTAGTAGAACTTTTAAAATTTCTTACATTATCTATTTAAAATTTTAGATGTTCGTAGCATGTGTCTTACCGTAAGAATAGAAAGAAAATTAATTATGATATTTCAAAAAAGTTAAATTTCTATTTATATGAACATAATTAAGTTCTCCTGTTTTCATAAAACAACATTTTTTTTATAACTACTACTACTACATAGGCCTATTTTGAAAAGTTTGTTAAAAATTGATTTTTTACTTTTTTTTTTCTATAAAAAATATACAAAAAAAAGAAAAAAGAAGTGATGTGAGTTAAAAAATCAAAAAGTCAATAAACTTTAATCTTATTCTCAAAATAGGCCATAGTGTGATAAAATAAAATATAATAAAATAAAAACTATCCTATACTGTTGTTCTTTTTTTGTTTATTTTGTCAAACTAGTCCAAAATATGGTGAGAACCCTACCAACATTTAAAATTTTTATTTAGAATTTATTTTTAAAAAATTACAAATTAGTTTGACAAAAATAAATTTAAATATATATATTTGAATTTCTAAATATTAATTTATGTTTAAAAAAATCGTATAAAAAATTAGTGCTTGATAAAAAAAATTTAAATTTCACCGAACTAAATTTTATTTTTTTGGAAAAACATATTCAAAAAACTCAATTAATAAATATAGATGTATATATACCTTTGAAACATGTCCAATATACAATTTGATAAAATATACATGAAGTATAAGTTAGTACCAATGAGAAATAGGTCCAAATTGAAAATAATACAAAACATTAAATTTAAGGGAGGTGAAGAGGTATATAAAAACAGTAATGATTCAGACCCCCACAAAACATCACCCCCACACCCCCACTCACTTGTGATTGGTTTAAGTAAAAAAGAGAAAAAAATAAAAATAATAATACAAACACATCATTGGTCCACATCACTGTGGGAGTGGTGGAGGTCTCTGCAAAATGGGGTCCCAAACATTTTCCATATAAAAATGGGTTTTGTTAACAAGTGTTCCTAAGACACAAATAAATGGCAAAAAATTTTAAGAACAGAAGACACTTTTCACTAAATTTAATGTACTTTTCTTGAAATCAATACATTTTTAAACATATTTATGTATATTAATTGGTGCATATAACATTATTTATTTACATATTTTTAAGACACTTTATACATACTTTCCAACATTAAATAATGCATAGGGATATTTGTTAGTATTTGCCTATAAAAATAAGGGAGGAGAAGGATAATTTTAATAAAACAAAAAATCAATTCTTTCAATTTCACATAAGAACTAGACCAGTGAATTCTTACATTGTGGGAATTCACTTTAATAATTCTATTTGCTCATCTAATTAAAATAATATTTGTAATTTTTTTTAATAGTGTGGAGTATTTTACCTAAAATTTATTCTCTTCTTTAATCCTTGTAACTAAAATTCTAGACTTTAATATTTTGGGGCACTTTTGGATAATATATATATATAGAAGAATTTTAAGTTGGACTTTGAATAATAAGTTTTTCTCTATTGATCCCATTGATAAAGAATTTTTTTTCAACACTTTTTATTAGAAAAAATACTTGAGCCCTCTAAAATATTACCTCTAAACTTACCCCTCAATGACATAGCCTGACGCATATTAGTTGTTGATTTGTTCAAAAATCAATACTTAGAGCATCCAGAATGGATGTGTTAATGATTGTGTTAGTGTCAGTGGCCAAATTTTAGCTAGCTACAGTAATGTTTGGATCTCACAATAGAAGTGTTAAGTAATGTGCTAGTGGGTTTTGTTAGTGTCAGTTGTTAACTTTTTTGTTAACTGTGGCTAACGTTTTAGCCAGCGAGAGAGAGAAAGGGAAGAGGAAAAAGGGGACATGGGAAAGTGCCTTGGGGTCGTTTGATCGGATGTCCGGCCGGTCATCCTCCCAGACGTCCTAACCCTTCAAAAAAAAAAAAAAATTGCCTTTGACGATCAACCAGCCGGATGTCTTGCCCAACTTTGCTGTCTTCATCCATTGCACCTTAACACATATTATTTATATATATAATACACACACCTTTAACACATATTATTTTTTATATATAATACACATATTATTTATACTATTTTATTTATTATTTATATATATATATATATACTTAACACACATTTTAATACACACTTTAACACATCCATTGCATCACCACTCACTCTCTAAAATTAACAAACTCTTAACACACCTTAACACATATTTTTGGGCCCCACTTTTATTACTTTTTGTCATATAACACACATTTTAACAAACAATTTTAGCTATCCCATTATGGATGCCCTTAGAACCCAATCCTTAGAGGTGACATTTTAAAGGTTTTTAGTATTTACTTTTGTGATGAAGTATCTTTATTCAATGATAAAAATTAAAATTAAAAAAGAAAAAAAAATTGAGTTGCTTGATAATGAGAGTATTATTTATTTATTTATTTATTTATTTTTTCTAATCTTCAATTTCGGAGGCCTTAAAAAAAAGAGGTTATTTCGGTTGGATGTTGGCATAAGATTTTTATTTTTATTTTTGTGGTTGGGCTTTTTATTTTTTTTAATATTAGACTTTTCGAAAAAAAGAAAAAGAAAAAAAGAATTTAGGGCCTCTTCCAAAATAGGGCCTTGAGCCATTGCTTGAATGGCCCAGGCCATGAGTCGGCCCTGCCTACTACCCTAGTTTCTTCTTTAGAAAAATTGTAAATCAGTATATATTTTCAAAAATAATTTTAAATTAGTGATAATTTTTTTTAATTTTAATAATTAAAATTATAATATATATATATATTTTATGAATTTGTAAATATTTTGCAGTGATCACTGATTTGTAATTTTCTTTACTTCTTTCATGTTTTGTACATGCACCTTCTGCCTTTAACAAGTAATTGATTTATGGCTCCATTCCACTCAATACCGTCAGTCTAATTTATCAAAAAATATATTAAAGCCAGAATCTTGATCCAATGGTTAGATTTGTGTATTGTATGTAAATTATGATATTTATGATGTTGATTATTATAAATATTTATTTAACGGAATCTCTTGTACTAAATAATTATTCTTTTTGTTCTTAAATTTAGTTTATGAGTCAGTGAGTCTATCAAATGCCTCATTTTGAGGAGGTGAACTATTAATTTTGTAACTTTCATATATAGATTAATCATTACCAAAATTCATGTTCATTCAATAACGGTAATCATTTAATTTAATCACATTTATTTTGAAAAAAAAAATGTAAAAATTGTTTTAACAAAAAAAACAATTGGATTAATTTAATTTTTTTTATATAAATATTTATAAATAACAAATTATAAAATTAATGATTTAAATTACGGAAAGTGGATCTAGTCCAATAATGACCGAAGACAAATCAAATCAAACATTTGGAGATATGCCTGGCCCAACTCCGCATAGCTTTCTTTTGCATCTCAGTCTTGGATTAATAGTCATAAAATAACAAAATAAATTAAAAAATTAATAAAATAAAATATATTTAAATTATAATAATTTATTTTTTCTCTTATAAAAATTAAAAAATTTAAAAAACTCATCGTCAACAAAACTTTTCAACGCAAATTAAAATAGTTAAAAAATCAAAAAAATCAATCTACGTCCCAACCCTTAATTGATTTTTTTTATATAAATGGATTTCTGGATTCCGTCGTGATTCGCTTTGGATATTGTCGGATACAATAATTGTGACGAATATGAGAAATTATAGTTTGCTTTAAGGACAAATTCAAATAGTGCTTCTAGTTTGGAAACATACTCCTTTTTTTTAGTAATTTTTTAATTTTTTAACTAAAATATAATATAAAAAAATTAATATATTTGAGATAATTTTTTAATTTTTTACGAAAAATGTACAAAAAGTAAAGAAAAAAGAAATTTTTTGACTTTTTGATATAAATTGTTGACTTTTTGATTTTTTTAATGAATTTTTTATTTTTAAACTAAAAAGTGATGTTACCAAACGAGATCTTAATATGTGTTTTGTTAATTAAAATAGTGGATTTCACTATTTTTTGTCTCTTATATAGAAATAACATGATAATTGTTATGATTTGTATGGTATTAGTAATAATGTTCTTAGATCACTAAGGATTAGTTTGGCATAAACCAAATAATACAAAAAGTTAAAAAGTCACTAAGTCACATCATCTTATTTAAATCACATCACCTCTCTAACACATCACATCAAACCTAATCCAAACCCAACTCATATAAGCCAATAAGTCAAAAAGTACATTTTTTTTAAAATATCCCAAACCAATCCTAAATAACTTCTTCTTGAGTATGGTTAGGTTGACTTCATTTTCTTAAAAGTGGTTTATAAGTGGATTTATTAATTTTTTTATTTATTTAAATTATATTAATTTATTAAACATTTCTCAAAGTAGGCCTGATAATATGAAATACATTAGATGCCATGTGATGTGATGTGACTGTATCTTATATGAATTGAAATTGGATAAGTACTATATACATCTATATATATTGTAATATTTGTGAATTTAATTATTATAAATAGAAAAAAGATTTGTGCCTCGAATCTGACTCCCCCGAATGCCCCGAATTGGTGAAACGACGTCGTTTCACCAATTCAATTTTTTTTTTTTTTTCTTCTTCTTCCTCCTGTTTGAACTCTGAACAGGAGAGAGGGAGAGAGGAGAGAGAGAGAGAGAGAGCGGTCAGATCGCCCCCGCCGCCGATTGCGTCGTCTTGGCCGCCGATTGCGTCGTCTTGGCCGCCGATCGCGTCGCCTCGGCCACGATCGCCGCGCCTCCGCCGATCGCCATGCCTCTGCCTCGCCTCCAGCCCCATTTTTTAGGGCCCCCTCCAGTCCTTCCTCCCCTCCTCCTCCTCCTTCTCCTCCCCTCTCCCTCCTCCGTCTTCTTCTCCCTTCTTCGGCTAAAAAAAAAAAAAAACAGAAACAAAGACAAAAACGACGTCGTTTTAATGTTTAGGGGCATTCGGGGGAGCTCGGATTCGAGCTCCCAATCGCGGTTGTTATAAATATTACAATTCAATTTTATGGGAGTGATTAAAAGAGAAAAATATCATTTTACTCTTTAAATTATTATTCAAAAAAAAAAAATTCAACTATTATATTTTCAATTATATCAATTTTACATTTAAACAATATAATTTTGAATTAATTTCACCTCTAGCTTCAGCTATCGTCTATAATTAGATGGCACTTGCTGATGTAGCAACAATTTTATTTAAAATATCATTTTATCCCAAACTATCCCTAAAAAATCAATTATATGCCTAACATAGAAAAAAATAAATTTAAATTTTTAATAATAATTTTTCATCTAAATTATTCTAGTATTAATCCGGTTGAGTATTCTTGAGAGAGTAATTGCTAACTTTTAAGTTAAATTGTCATTCATTCGATAATACGATTGAGTATGTACTTATCTCGATTTTGTAGGTAAATCTCGACATATTCAATATAATTTTTCAAATGTCAAAAAAATATGTTACTTTCATAATAAGCGTGGTCTAAATTTTTACCCACTCAACTTTGAAATTACTGTTACTTGATCAATTCTATTAAAATTAATTTGAAGAATAAGTTAGTTACAATTGCATGCATGCAAGCATATAGGTTTCCAGGCTTTTTTGGCTATTTTAGCCACAAAAAACAAAATAGACTATTTTAGCCACAACAAACAAAACATTACATCCAACCCATAATCATTACACTCTTCTCTCACAAAAAAAAAGTCAAAAAGTCAAAAAGTTAAAAAGTTAAAAAGTCCTTCCCAAACCAAGCTTTTTAGCTCAGGCTAAAATAACCAAAAAAGCCAAACAACCAACCCACTTCCCAATCCAACCCACAATAGTCAAGAAATTTTCTGGTCAATTAGTTTATATCTAGGATTGACTCAACATAATTTAAGATTTAAAGAGACAATTCTAAATGAGAATTTTTTTACAAAGTATATTATTTAAAATATATTTTTTCATTTTTGAGAAAAAAATATTAATTAAAATAAAAATTTTAAATTTTTTATATTTGGGGTCTAATTGATTTTTGAGATATAGTTTAAGGGTAAAATAAAGTTTCAAATGAAATTTAATACCACGTCAGTGAATTTTGTCTGATTTTAGACGGCAACTGATAACAGGGTAAAATTAATCCAAAATTCAATAGTTTAGATGTAAAATTGATATAATTGAAAGTATAAGGGTTGAATTGATTTGTGAGTAATAGTTTAGGGGGGCAAAATGATATTTCCACTAACTTAAAAAAAAAAAAAAATCGTATAATCAAATACAACATAAGGTATAACCAAGTAGCTCTAGAATCATAATCAAAATAATGTGATAATCAATATCATAATAAATCATAATTAATATCACAATAAATCATAACTAAAGATGACAAAAGTCGTAACCAAAGATGCGTATAACTTTCCATTCAAATTAGGTCTTCCTGTTTGTTTGCCAAATTAAGTTTGATGAAGTTATTAATATAATGAAATTTAGTGAGGAGATTATTAGTATTAGATTGGCATTGTAAGTCAAATTATGTTTGTTTATATAATGCAATTTTGAGTGCTTACTTTTTGAAAAAAATATTATTTTACTGTTTTGAGATTTTAAGATATTTTAAAATATTTTAGCACAAAACACGCACAAAATTTATTTATGCTCGTTGAGTAGAATATATATATAAAAAAATTAAGATAATCAAATATTAGGAGCTATATATCACATTCGTATTATAAAAAATGTATGACTACTCTTAAAATTATAATTGTTGTCTATCTTTTTAAAACAAACGTGATTAAAATTTATAGTTATCAATAACTGATCATCTTAATTTTTTGTGTGAATATTCAACTCAATGAGTCTTAAAAAGTGATCAATTTAGATTACCAAGATTGGCCTTAAAATGGCCTACCAAGTCTAAATGTTCTCTCAAGTCAACTTGAGAATCCAATCCCTATAATATTGAGATTGTCTATTAAAATAAAAAGAATTTATATCTTCATAGCACATAATTTGCTCTTTCACTTATCAAAACATGATAGTTGAAAAAATATAATTTTTTTCTCATCTAAATAAAAGACCACAATTTTTTCTTCTTCATTTTCACTCTACAAGCCAAACAGAGTGTAAGTACATTCAATTTTTTTTCTTTAAGGACCCAAATATGTGAGATATATTTAGCATATTTTCACAAGTATAGAAAGGTGTCGTCCATTAAGGAAAAAATACTATATAAATAATTTTATTTCTTACAAATTGATATGACGTGCATTAATAAATTCAATAATATTTGGAGGTTTTAATTTGGAGCTTTAATAAAGCGCTAATGGTAAGTCCCACATGCACATGTGATGTTTTGATTTTTGATTTTTATTTTTTTTAGAACTCTAATTTTAGAGCTCTCTATCACTTTTCTAATAAATTATTAATACTTGATATTGACCTATTGATGAAAGGAATAACTCAGTTTGTAAACTTCATTTATTGAAAGGGTAAAATGACACAAATATACTCTGGAGACTAAAAGAGTGGGAGCGGGGTCACTGCTATGGCCCCTCCCTGCTGTGTTTCTGTTGTGCTGTAAAACGGTACAGTTTTATCTTCTTGTTGTAAAATGGTACAGTTTTATCTTCTTTTTTCTTTTTTTTAAATTGATGTTTTTTATTTTAGGGTTTAGAGTTTAGGGTTTAAAATTTAATTCTTAATTTTTTTTTATTTTAGGGTTTAGGGATAAAAAAAAAATTTATTTTAATTTTAATTTTAGGGTTTAGGATTTAGGGTTTAAGATTTAATTCTTAAATTATTTTTTTATTTTTTTATTTTAGGGTTTAGGGTTTAGGGTTTAATTCTTAAAATTTATTTTTTCTTATTTTAGGGTTTAGGGTTTAGGATTTAGGGTTTAATTCTTAAAATTTATTTATTTTTATTTTAGGGTTTAGGGTTTAGGTTTAATTTTTAATTTTTATTTTATTTTAGGGTTTAGGGTTTAATTCTTAAAATTTATTTATTTTTTTTATTTTAGAGTTTGGAGTTTAGGATTTAGGATTTAATTTTTAAAATTTATCTTTTTATTTAGGGTTTAGAGTTTAGGGTTTAAGTTTAATTCTTAAAACTTTTTTATTTTATTTTATTTTAGAGTTTAGGGTTTAGGGTAAAGTGTAATTTATCATGCCAAAAAAACATAGTGACAACATGTTGAAAAAAAAAGGAAAAGAAAAAAAAAGTGGTGAAATTGTACCGTTTTACCTCACAGCAGGAACACAACAGGAGGGGGCACAACAATGACCCCCTGTCCTAAAAGAACACTTAGGTCTCGTTTGAAAATATGTTATTTTAGTAATTTTTTTGTTTTTTTTAAAAAATATATATAGAAAAGTAGAGAGAGTGATGTGATAACTTATAGTGACTTTTTGAATTTTTGACTAAAATACAAAGTTCCCAAACAAGGCCTTAATCCAATTTTAAAATAAATTATTCACACCTATCTATTAGTTTGGGAATTAAAAGATTAAAATTTTTAAGTGTATTTTTTATTTATGACAGACTTAAATACATATCTGCAAAGAAGTTAGATTTGGACACCAAATCAAAACATTTTCTATACATTGAAAATTAAATTGAAACAATTTAATTATTTGGGATCAAAATGATGGAGAATTTTATTATACACACTTTCATATCATATGTACTCTTAGTTATATCATTTTCTTTATGACAATTTTTATTCTTTAGTTATGACATTATTTTGAAATATTTGGTTTTGATTTTTTTCGTGTTTAGTAATGACTTATTTATTTATTTTTTTAACTTATAATTCAAAAAGTATGAAATTATACTATTCTTTTTCTTTCTTTTTTTAATTATAAAGTACATATGATATACACCTTTTAAGTGGTGTGTACCATATGATACAAACCCCATCTTTTGATAACTAAAAAGGCAATCAGCCCTTTAAAATTTATATTTCCCTTCGTATTATTTCAATGGATTTCATCTATGAAGCATGGGTACTTCGAAAAACATATCGTACTTGTATCGAGTACTTACCGGCGTATGGTACCTCATATGGTACTTCTGCATACGTACTAGGTACATAAAACAAGTACTCAAATTTTTTCTTCTCAATTTTTGGAATACCCAAACATACCTAATACATAACCAAGTCATACCATACCTCAGTTAAAATAATATTTTCTTCTACTATGGAGATAATACTCCTTTCACTAGACTTCTTTTTTATTTTTAGTTTTATACTTAGTATGATTTTAAAATTAAACTATGGTTTGTAAGTTATTTTATATATTGATATTTAATTTTGATTTATACCTTTACATTTGGTATTAAATGTTAATTATAAGTTGGATCTTAACAAATTAAACTATTTAATTAATTTTTGCATTACTCTAAATGAAAAATAAATATTTTTTTTTACAAACGTATCAAGTCGTATCCGTACCCATACCCGTACCCGTACCCGTACCATACTTTTTTATTTTATATTTTATATTTTACCGTATCATACCAGTATCCCAGTACTTGTACCCGTGCTTCATACGATTTCATTGAATTAGGAATAAAATTAGTTTTACAGAATTCATCCACAAAGAAGAATGGATTTCACTTGTGAGCTCTACATAGTAGCATATGGTTTCCACGGTGGAATGGCAATGGGTGAGGCAAGGCTGGGGATCACATTCCCTGTTCTCGATCCCTGATGGTGAAAATTCCCTCGGCCTCGTTCCCCGGCGGGAAACCTATCACCGCCCCCGCCCCCGCCCCCGCCCCCACCCCCACCCCTTAACGGGGATCGGGTTTCCAAGACCCCGAATATTCCCCGGCCAAAAAAAAGAAAGCAAAACAGTAGCTATCTCATCATCATCAACAACAACAACACAAAATCATCATCAATGATCATCATTATAGCGATCCTAGTTTTTCCCTTTCGTGTTTAACTGTAATCCGGACTCGGTTCCGTAAGGGTGTTGTTGTCTTATCCTCTTTCTATCCCTTACTCTTTGTGTTCGAGTTTTGGGTTATGTTGGGCAAGTTGGGAATAAGTTGGCCGTGTTTTAAAACGTAAAATCCTTGTCCAGTTTTTGGTCTCTCCGCTCGAGCGGCTCTTTCGACGCTCGAGCGGGCATTTGTTGTTGCTAATCCGCTCGAGCGGGGGTGTTGCCGCTCAAGCGGGGGTGTTGCCGCTCGAGCGGGGAAATCACCCATCCAGTATTTCGTCTGCAATGGTAGACGCTCGGCGAGGTGGCGCCGGCGGGAGTTTGTGTCGACGCCGGCGAGGACTTTGACGCTCGAGCGGAGACCATGTCCGTAAAAGTTCTGGGAGTGTGCATCCGCCGCTCGAGCGAGAGTCTGTGAGTGACGCTCGAGCGGGGGTTTCCACGCTCGAGCGGGGCGACTTTTATATAAAACTGAGATCTGACTTTTTTGTTCACTTTTCAACATCTTTTCTCTCTCTTACTTTTCCAAAAAGCTATTTTGAGAGTTCCTCTCACTAAAACCCTAACTTCTCTCTTAGGATTGATCTAGTGGGAGTTGTTTTCTCACCTTGAACCTTTACAAAAGTTGTGTTGATCGTCGAGGGTTATCTTCTAATCTGAAAATTTCAGGATTTGGAGCATTTTCGTTTTCTTCATCTCCTTCGTTGGGTTCCATCATTCGAGGTAGGGATATCCTACTCCTCTTTATGAGCTTTGTCATTAAATTTTAGTAGTTTGATACGTTGGGGGTTGTTGGGTAATTTTAAGAAAGTTTAGGCCTTTGTGTAATTTTACAAGAGTTGGGGTTTTAAATATATATATATAAAACTTATATGCATGTTTGGCATAGAGAAACGGAATTAATGTTGAAACATTGATGAAAATGAAATCTTAGGGTTGCAATGTTAATTATGGAAAATGCCCTAATTACATTGATTAATTAATTTGTATAATTAATTGTGAGAAATGAGGAATTGAAATGAGAAAGTCGAGATTGGGAATGTATGGGATTAAAGGGTGTAGTTGAATCATTTATCACTCACCAAGTTGAAATTTTGACTATTATATCTGTTGGATGCATTTATTTTCTGTTTAGAAATAATTGCTTTGAGCTACCGGTGGAGGGTAGTTTTGATTGTTGTAGACAATGCATGATGATTAGGCAAACTAAAACTAATCAATTGGCTGTGTCATAGAGTATGACGGTTGAAAGAATACATTAACTTCATGTATTGATTGATTATGTATACTACCGATGCGTATATATATGTGTTGTTTTGTGCAGGCGGTTTATTGGAAGAAAGGGGCTGGACCTCTAAACCAAATGGTTTATTGGAAGAAAGGGGCTGTACCTCTAAACCAAACGGTTTATTGAAAGAAAGAGGCTGGACCTCTAAACCGGAAATTGATACAGCTCATATGCTTATCTTTTGAAGTGTTGATATAGCTCATATGCTTATCTTTTGAAGTGTTGATACAGCTCATATGCTTATCTTTTGAAGTGTTGATATAGCTCATATGCTCATCTTTCAAAGTGTTGATATAACTCATATGCTTCTCCTTTGAAGTGTGGATGCAGCTTGTGTGTTTATCTGTTGAAGTATTGATATAGCTAGTAAATGGAAAAATGTTTAGATGAGTTATTGTCGCATAAAAGTTGTTTGGCTAGGTTCTAAACTATGGTATGAATTGAGAATTGGATAAGAAACGGAAAGTGAAATATAACTTGGACATGATTGTCATGAAACTGTAACACGGTATAAGTGGGAATATAAGTGTGGACCATCTGTTGAATGCTATTATTTTAGTCATTGTTTATAATTGGTTTAGTGTATTTCTACTGGGCTATGGCTCACCCTATATGGGAACATCATTTCAGGTACAGGTAGCAAGCCACCTCCAAGGACAGTGCTTGGGAGGCTAGAGGCGGATAGACATTTTTGTTGTCTATTTTCTTTGATGTACTACATGTAATTCCGGCCAAGGGCTTAATATGTATTTGAGTTAACACTCTATTTTCTTGTAACCAAGTGTTGACTTGGAAAAGCTGTAAGCCCGTAGGGTATTTGCTTTGTTGATAACATGTAATACTGTTGTTAGAACTACTCTGATGAATAGAAGAATGTTGGTCTTTTGTTTATCAATACATCTCAATATTGATGGGTTTGTTGTATTATTTTGAAGGCGTTACAACTTGGTATCAGAGCGTACCAGGTTCGAATACATCGGGTACGTGGGAAGTGATTAGTATCACAATGGGTTTGTCTCACTTGATTAGAGACTTAGATGTAATGTTATGTGCTTATGTGATAACATGTTTATGTGACTACTTGGGTATGAGATTTAATTTCTAGGATGTTGATTGGATCCTTGAGTTTCTGTGAGTCTTGTTGGAAAAACACTTGATCAATGCTGTTTCTAATCGGAACTCTAGTAACACCTCGGGACTATCATTATCCAGAAATGAAATTCGTAAGTGCTTATGTGTTTATGTGTTTACGTGGAATGAATTACAGCTATCCATTGTGTTAGGACGCTAGTGAAATAATTTCGGCATCGTTGTCGTTGTGCTAATACCTTTATTACTTTTACTAGGATGCCTAGGCGAGGAAGTTGTGATTTCCCTCCTTCCACACGGGAAGAGTTGTGGAAACAGTTTGTGGAGTTGCGCCAAGGTACTACTCTTTTGGTGCAGTTTGAGGCATGGTTTGCTAACTTGTCGAGGTTTGCCCCAGAGTTGATGGAAACGGAGAAATTGCGTTGTGCGAAGTTTGAGAGTAGACTATGTGACGGCATTCGAGGAAAAATTGCGGGGTCTTGGCGTAGGAGCTATAGTGCACTTGTTGGGGCTGCGGCTCATATAGAGGCAGCGGTGCTAGCTATGGGGCAGAGCGGGAAGGAAGCCATCTCGGCGACTCCTGTAACTCGAAGTGTTGGTAGGCTTTTTAAGAGGCAGAGGGTTCTAAACCCACAACATGGAGGTCGGTCTAGAGCTACCTTTCCAATGTCGGATTTGGGTTCGGGAGAAAGTAAACAGAGGAGTGTTACTTGTTTCAGGTGTGGTCTGCTGGGCCACAAGTCTTCGGTTTGCCCACAAAGGAAGAGGGCAGGTTTAGCAGTTCAACCAGTAGTTGTGCCACCAGCATTACCTAACCAGCCAGGTTTTGGGTCGACTGGAAGTTCAGTGGAGAGGCAGTTGTTGGGGCCTCCATCAGCTCAGACTTTGAATTAGTCTCGTGCTTGGGAGCTGTTTACTTGTTGGGTGTGTAATCAACCAGGGCATATCAGGCGTTTCTGTACTCAACCAGGGGCTTCTTTGGGAGTCCTGCAACCTAGTCAGGTCCAAATTATTATTCGACCAAGAACAATACCGTTTTGGGGGACAACGGTCGATTCGAGGGCCTCGGGTGAGTCGAGTTCCTAAGTCCCAGTTGGGGAAATTAGTGGTTGTTCCAGGTGTGGCCAGATGGGGCACACCAGTAGTTCGTATCCGTGGCTTGTAAGCTCGTAGGTTATCCTGTATTTGGAGATGACCAACTTTGGCGGTCCAGTGAGGGACAGTAGTGGTGGTAATACCGATAGGATAGTTTTGTTTTGACTAATCCGTTTTGTAATCAGTGAATTGTCGTTTTGTAATCATTGGGTTCTGTTGTGTAATCAATGTGTTTTGGAAATGTTGAAACATTAAGGTTGTTTGTTTCTATATATATGTTTACATAGTTGTGTGTGCTAGTACTCATCTATTTTCTTGAAATGGGCAAGTTAGAGCTTGTGGTGGCTCTAAAAGTTTTACTAATATAATAGGTTGTGGTGAGACCATAAAATCTTTGGTAATAATGCATTTATATGCGTGCGTTTTGGTTTGGGAAAATGAGGGCTGATGAGCCATGTTTTCAAATTTGAAGGGATTACTGAGAGATGTTTATCTTAATCAGGATTACAAGGAGGCGAGAACAATTATACTTACCGGGTGTTCGAAATTTCATTAGTGTTATCTAATTGACCTTATGTGCGCGAAAGTGATGTTGATCTACTGTCGTGAGGACTCCTCGAGGGGATGTGAAATGTGCGAGTAATACTAGGTGCAGTATGTATTTAACATGGTGCTTTACGCGGGCATAGTGCATAACCTTATTAGGAATAGACTTGTACCTTCGTGGTAAGTAACGTTGCCGAATTGGTATATGTACAGGTTGGTTGTTTTGATTGAGGGAGTGTTAGCCCCTACATGAGGGTATGGTTGTTGGCATCGGGGAGTGACGTGTTGTAAGCAGTTGATGCTACATCTCGGGTAGTAGTATATGGGTGTTTCCTAAGTTTTTAGGCTCCTTTATTATGATCGAATGTGATAGGTTTGTACCTTAACACCGGTTAGGTCGGGAAATGCTGCCGTAAGGGTTGATTGGGTGTACAGCCCGCAGTTAGGGTGTGACCCGTGGATGGGGTCAGAGTGGTATGGTGTTTGCGGATTGAGATGTGGGTTAATAGTGAGGAGGATGAAGACCTTTACTCTGCTAGATAGTTAGGATGGTGAGTCTTTGGAAGCCTGGTCGGCGTCGTGCTTTGGTGTCGGGATTTGGTGCAAGACAGTTGTTCAGTTGTAGTAATGACGGATGGTTGGGCACGTAGACCTAGTGTCTTGGTTATACTCTCAGAATGAGTGACAAATAGAATGAGGAATAAAGTATGGACCCTATAGGTCAGTGTCGGATGAAGATGCTATGATTGATTGTGTTCGGTACGAAAGGTTGATGGGTAATGTTAAATGTTGTGTTGTAGCAAACCCTGTCAGTTAACTCAGTACGAGGGAAGGGATAAGCAAATTCTGTTACTTTGAGTTCAGTCGAGGTAGTGGGCGAAATCTCTAAGTGAAGAAGTTTTGCATAGTACGATACTGTAGACACCCCATTTTTGACCGCCCTTAAGACTTGGATGCGACTGATGGTTTTAGAAGGTGTGCAGGGCAAAGGTTCAATTTCTTCGGCAAGGAGAGAGACAAATCTCAACTTCACACCCCATTTTGGACCAAAGTTATTTTGGATGGTTTTTAGACCTTAGAACCCTCTCTTTCAAAACTTTTTTTGAAATAAAGTTTCTACAATGTTCCGAGGCTCACATTTTGTCAAATGATGCGCTTTTTTCGATAAACCGAGCAAGGACAAAGTGGAAATGAGTGAAAGAGAGATGAAATCTTTGAAAAATCTTTCAAAACACCTTTTTTAGGGGTTTAGAGTTGAAGAAAAGAGGAGAAGAGAGAAGAAACCTAGCTGGGGAAAAAGTTAGGTATGAATCGCTAAGAGAGAGTCGAGTGGTCCTCGCTAAATCAGGCTTATCTATCTATGCACTTGGAGTGAAGCTATGAGGCCACCACCGTTGGAAAGAAGACTTCCGGGGCTTCATTTTGCATTCAAGAATCTCCTAAAGCCAAGTCCGGATGAGGGAGATATGATTGGTTGAAGTTGGGCATCACTCCGGTTGGACTGAATCTGCGCGGCTTCACCAAAAGGGGAATAACTTTTTCCACAGGAGGAATTTTAATGCAAAGTTTGCGCCATTGGAAAGCTAACTTCCGGGGCTTCAATTTGGACACAATAATGACATGAAAAGGGGTTCATATGAAGCAGTTATGTCCGTTTGAAGTTGGACCTTCAGTGCAGATTTTTTTTTTTTTTTTTGCCACCGGCCATTGGTGATAGTCGGTCGGCAAGGTCGGTCGGCATGGGTCGGTCGGCATGGTCGGTCTTCCATTTTTTTTTTTTTGGCCGAACCCTTGGTTTTAGCTTCTTGAGGAAGCTTGAACTTTTTGCTCTAGCTTCTCCAAGAAGCTTGAACCCTTTGTTTTAGCTTCTTGAAGAAGCTTGACCTTTTTGGTTTAGCTTCTCTTAGAAGCTTGCACCCTTTGGTTTAGCTTCTCTTAGAAGCTTGCACCCTTTGCTTGAGGCTTCTCCAAGAAGCCTTTGCCCTTTTTCTTCTATAAAACCAACACTCCCTCTCCATTTGCAGGGGTTAGAGATTTTTGTATAAGCCTCTCACATTCAATCTCTCTCTCTCTCTCTCTCTCTCTATATTCTAACCATGAAAACTCCAAGTTCCTTCCACCATTTCTTCACCACCACCTAGCACCACCACCACCACTCCATTCTAGCGGCTTGGAGGACCTTCTCAGAGGCTAGAAGTGCCGCATTTTGGACCAAGAGGCTGCTAAAGGGTTGGTCTTCAAGGGTGAGTCTCGTTTTTCCCTTTTTTGCTCTTTTCTTGGTCTATTTCTTAGCCCTTCTTGCTTGTACATTTGAGCTCCGACCAAAACTGAAAGTGTCATTTTTTTTGAGCTCTATTTCATCTTTCATTAAGGGTCTTACCCTGTTTGGGACCCCCATCTTGCACTTGCTTCAATATCCTCTTGTATCCCCCTTTCTTGCATAGCATTTTTGGCCTATTTGTAAATTGTTTTGAGCTCTATTGTAAACTGTAAAGTGGCCTATTTTGAGCCCTTCTTCAACATTGTTGAAGGGCTCAACACTTTTGGGGACCTCCATATATCACTTGCCATTATACCCCTCTTTGGTCCCCATTTTTGCATGATTTGTTAGCTTATCTTGCTTTTGTTTTTCGGCCATGATCAGAACTGAAAGTGGCCATATTTTGACCCCGTTGTCATGTTTCATTAAGGGTCTTTGGCTGTTTGATGAATATTTTGTATACTTTATGTTATAGCCTTCTTGTGGCCTTAATCTTGCATTGCATTTTGAGCATGTTTGTATACTGATTTGGGCTTGATCATCTACTGTAAAATGCTATATTTTGGGACCCTCTTCAACATTGTTGAAGGTACCTCACTTGTTTAAGACCCCCATATATCAGTTACTTCTTTGCCCCTTTGTTGGCCCATTTCTTGCATGAATTGTTTTCCATACTTGTATCTGTTTCTGGGGCTTGTCATCTACTTAAAAGCATCATATTTTTTTCCTCTCTTCAATGTTGTAGAAGGTCCCTTTCCTATTTGGGGCCAGCAGCTGTGAGTTGCTTCATCACCCCTCTTGCGGGCCCATTTTTGCATGCTAATTTAGTCCCACTTGTGCTTACTTTTTAGCCATGCTTTGAACTGTAAAAATGATTTTCTTGGGGCTGCCTTGCTTCTTCTTTTACACTTCATGTCCTAATTATGCATGCTTTGTATAGCTATAAGCCATTTCATGTACCTAGTTTTGCATTTCGGGAGAGATTCCATGCATCGGGTGTCATTTCGCCTTGTTTCGGGCTGTTTTCCCCCTCATTTTGCTACTGATTTTTGCATGTTTGCATATCATATTCCATGTCTTTGCCATGTCTCATTAGAGTGGCATTTCGGTGCCTGAGGGTCGGTTCTCGGTTTGCGTGCATATGTGCACGTATCCCGAGTTGTCTCATTTTCATTATTATGGCCTCTTATGTGAGTGTGGCTGAGGCTCTCTCATGTTGGTGTAAGCCCATATTGTATTGCGTATGCCATTTCATCCATAGCATTGTGTATGCTCGGTTGTGTATCACCTTGTGTAGCGTGTGTGCCATTCCATAACATTGTGGATGTTAGGATTGTATCTTAGTTGCATTTCACGCATATCATGCATATTGCATCGTGTTCGGGATAGGAGTTAGCCCGGGCACGGGAAACGAGGTACGTTCCGTACTCCGAGTGGCGGAACGTGTCTTAATTCCCTAGTCACCGACACTCCGGATTATCCATGATGGAGTTAGGTTTTGTTGTATTTTCATATGCATTCATTTCATATTGAGTTGTGCAATTTGACTCCTTGGCCACCATGCATCGATATGCGTGATTGGTGGCACGAGGATCGAGACATGCATACATTTGTAAAAATACATTGCCATGCCCTTTTCCTGCTCTCTGTTGCAGCAAAATGAAGAATCGGCAACTTTTCAGAGCTTGGCACGCATTTCAAAAATCATTGCGAAACAGAGGCTAATTGGGGCATCGCAATGGATTTCCGCACAAAGGCAACCCGAACATGCATCATTCATCACCCGGAGCGGAATCAAGGCAGTCCCTGGCTTGCATGCCAGTTTTACAGCTCTCTTAGTTAATTTGTTAATTAATTAGGAATTTGTACATTATTTGGACTGTATCATTTGAACTGTATTATTCTTTCATTCGGATCAGATATTCATTCGGACCATTCATGCGAGGGCAAAATTGTAATAAGTGTGGGTGAGTGTGATGTATGTCTTCCAACCCCACGCCTTTTCTTCCCTTTTATTTACTTGCTTATGATGGTTAGATTAGGGCATATTTCAATTAGCATACAAGATGACAAAGATGTTTGCATCATTCATCTGTTTTTGCACGCGGCCTGCCAAGATCATACTAACTGCATTTGTATTTCAATTCCAAATTGAATACGTGTTAGTTGTAACATTCCATATGCCATGTTTAGAATAGCCGAGCCTGCTATAGTTGTATCTTTGCATGTGTTGCATTAGGCATTTCTGTATATATTTAGGATCATGCATGATTTCTAACGAGCTTTTGTTTTGGCTTGGAGTACTCGGTGAGTTTTTATGCTTTAGCATCCTTGCATGCGTGTGAGTGATTGCCATGAATAGCATGCTTACCATGAGGCTATTTGCTTATGTGATATAACTGCCTTGAATGCCTGTGGGTGGAGGTTGGGTTACTTGGAGTGGGACAATTCATCAAATGTTTGTTTTAAGCCCATTAGATAGTGGCAAAACCATTGTTTTCTAAGCCCACCTGAGGGTGGCAAAATCGGCATTTTTAAGCCTACCTGCGGGTAGCAAACCATTTTTCAAACAAACAAACATGAAGTGTTTTGTTCCAATTCAGGCGACTCAGTCTATACTTATATGCTGTGTGCATCACATAGTAACCTAGGCTAATAACCGGAATAAGAACGCACAATGTTTTCAAAATCAGATATCATGGTTAGTAGAAGCCGGTCTTTGACCGGGCGAGCGAGGGTGCTCACGAGGTGACCTTCCCCAATCGTACCCAAGTTCCCGAGCCGAGGCAACTTTGGTGATGACGGACACGTGGCCTTTGGCACCGAGTCAGGGTTTCCTAAATTTCCCATAAAAAACATTTAGGTGGCGACTCAGATTCCGCAAAGCACCCATGTTTGGCACTTCTTTCAAAATCGCTTTTCAAAACGATTTGCCAGATTTGGACTCTTTGGTTCAAGATTAAGAACCGTGACATTTGAGTCCTTGAACTGTAGTGACCCCAATATGAACGGAACGGGACTTAACCCTCCCGGGGCGTTCGGGGACGTCTACAGTTTCTGGCGACTCTGCTGGGTACTTAGAAAACTTGACTCGAACTCATGATATCTCGCTTTGACTACACTTGTGTGTTTCTTTACATTGCATTTGCATTGGTGCGCCTAGGACACCGTGTTTGCCATCTGCTATTCCTGAACGGTTTGCTGGAGGCTTGTCTTGTCAAGGCATGACCATAAGGTCGACGGTTGTGGGCTCGCCAAGATGGGAACACAAACCCGCTTTTACCGGCACCTTTTTGACCATTCGACCTAGTGCATATTCGGATCCATAGTGACCATTCCAAACTAGGACAAAGTTGCTTACCCGCTTATAGGTTGTTTGAAACCATCTGGCGTGAGTGAAACCCTAGTTCTCGACAAAATAGGACAGGGAAACCCTACCCCAACATAGGGGTGTTTTGGCTCTCACTTGTCTCGCTATGTGCTTGTTAGAGTGTGTCTCACAGGAATGCATGTATCGCTTTATGAGTTTGGGCATCGAAGTGCATGGGCATCAATCGATTCGAGAATCGCTTGTCTCATGATATCAGATTCAGTTTTGGGGAACAGTGATACAGGAACAGTGATCAGTGATTGAGGACAGTGTGTTTTCAGCTTATCAACCGTGTGTTGTATGCCCGACTGTGTGTTGTGTATTTAATTTAAGCTGTTATGCTGCCCGTTTACCTGGTTATTTATTTCCTTTTCGCTTTATTTATCTTTTGATAGGGCAGTTGTAGCACCATTGCTTCCAACCCAGTAGATATTCCCCAAGCACTTTGGACACGAGGTCGTCGACTCAATCGATCTGAGGATCTGGTTGACGGACATCCAGTGTTCCATTCCCTACCCCAGCTTGTTAGAAGAAGGCCAAGGAGGCGCAGTGTCGAGCAGGATTATCGGACAATGGGCTACTTTAGCAAAGAAAACAAAGTTGGGATTGCTTCCGCCATAGAGATACACTTATCGGCCACCACCGACCAATGATATGGCCGGGATAGAGGAAATGATGCGCCAGATGCAAGAGAGCATGAGACAAATGCAGGAGGATGCCATCCACCAAGCGGAATTTTCTAAGCAACAAAGTTACGCCATGGCCCAAGAAAGCCGAGCCGACATTAGGTCAAGAATAAACATGCGCATCCGCTTCACATCAGTTCTCCTCCACCCGGCTCCATTACCCGAGCAGCACCTACCGTCGTAATACCCTCTCGAACACCCAGAATACCCTACCCAATGTCCAGAATACTCAAGAGGACACAGGCCTTCCAACGGGGCTGGCTCCGCCCCCGCTTCCACCTCAACTGTCCAAGACTCATACACCCTATCACCCGGACTCTCCCTTTGAGTTCGAAATAGACCATACGGCCCTAAAACTGAGCAAGCTTGAGAAGCTTTTCAAGAAATCACAAGGGGTAAAGGCCATTCCATACATCGAAGATGGGTACACCGATATAGCCGTAACATTACCAGACAGATTCAAGATGCCACAAATTGACCGCTTCGATGGGTCCGGAGACCCCATGGTCCATCTTCGGCTATTCTCGGACATTCTGCGGCCAATTGGCCTGACCCGACCACAAAAGCTTTCTCTGTTTGGCCGAACTTTGTTGGGTGTGGCAGCCATCTGGTACGCAAAGTTAGAAGATGACGTAAAAAGAAGCTGGGATGAGATGGCTGAGGCCTTCGTTGCACAGTACTCGTACAATACACAGATCGAGATTACAACTCGTGATCTCAAAACAACGAGGCAGGAACCCAAGGAGACTTTCTCAGACTTCGTAACTCGGTGGAGGGCAAAGGCATCGATGATGACCTTGAGGCCTACAGACAAAGATCAAATCCGGATGATTGTGCGCAATCTCCAACCGAAGTTGATGTAGAGAATGATCGTACTCCCCTTTCCCACATTCTCAGACTTACACGAGATGGGGGTACAGATCGAGGATGCCATGAAACAAGGTCTGATCGACCAGGATAAAGAGCAACCCAGAAGGGCTTTCAACCGTAACAATAACGCAGGCCCGAGCGCCGCTGCAAATACAAGAGCTTCGGAGGTCAGTATGGTCACCACCACTCCTCCTCCCCATCCAAGGCTAGCGGCAGCTACACCCTTCTCCGGTGCCTCCGGAAGTAATACCCAGACCACAAGATACCAGCCCAGAGGTCAAAGAGCCTTCACTCCACTATACATGCCTTTGTTTAAGGCTCTCGGGGTTCTAATCAGAAAGAAGCATCTGATGCCCCTAGAACCAAGGCCACTACCAAATCCACTCCCTCTCTCTCATGACCCAGCAAAATACTGCGCGTATCACCAACAGCACGGTCATGACACCGACCGTTGTTTTCGATTGCGTCATGAGATTCAGGATCTTATTGACAAGCAGGTGATCGCGCCTCCCGAAAAACCCAACGTCACGACAAATCCTCTCCCACCACATAACCAGACCCTCCTCCCAACAGAATCAACTTCATCCAAACTGGGGTCGTGTCTTACGATCCTAGTATCTATATCACCCCATCCCACCTACCTTAGCCGGAGGTGATCCTTCCTGTCTGCACTGAGTTGTGCATGATGGACATCTCCACAACCCAATCTAAGCCAGTGGTGGTGACCACCGAAGATGGGACAGGGCAGATTTCCGAGGAAAAGGGAGTTGCTGAGTCTGAGATTGAACAGTCTGGGAATCTTGCCGGAGGAGCCTATGATCCGAGCAAATACATCTTATCAGTGGGCCAGTCTGAACTGAGTGTGGGGCTGCCAGAGAAAGCTGAACTGTGCATGATTCAGGGGGACGGACTTGAACAAGGGGCAGATGATCTGACAACAGTGGAAGGGGACTTTGCCAACCTCCAGTTCTTCAACGACCAAGAATCAGGGGATGCAGCAATCAACTGGTTCGACTATGAGGAGTTGGCAAAAGTTACCGGATGGTTAGATGATCAGCCAGACGTTGCAGAATTTCAATCAGAACAGGGCCCGGCAGGGGCAAGAGTATCAGTGGTGGCCGGAAAGGCCGAGAGTCAAAATCCACCGCCGGAGAGCGCCGGCACTAAGAATTTTGCTCAGAATTTGGGGATTGTAAATGCAGGGAATATTGACCAACCAGCTGTACTGACGCAGTTGGAACAACAAAGGTTTGAGGATTCCGAGAGAATCAGAAAAAGCTAAGGCCCACGTAAGGGTTGAGAGTCTCAGGTGCACAGAACAGAAATGTCATGCATGAGGATCAAGGTGCCGCGAGCACGATCATACCGAGTCGACAGTGTCCGCTTACCGCCGACGGAATGTGGTGGGAAGACGATGACTTATGTCTTGCCCACACGGATGAGGATTGGGGAAGTAACTAGCCAGATGATACCTGGTATATTGACGAGATCGCTCATATGACAAGAAGTGGGCGATATTTCAAACCCCAGCACTTAGACCAACCTGAGGCATCTGGGAAAGACAGGGAAGCTGAGAAACAGAGAGAGAAACAGATTGAAGAAGAAGCTGTGCTCAAGCAATTGAAGAAGATACAAGCAGACATCTCTATTTGGGGACTGCTTATGGCGTCGCGAGTACGCAGACAAGCTGTCCTATCTGCTATGGACAAGGCCAAACTCTCTATGGACACTACACCAGAGCAGCTGGTTGGGCTGGTTTTTCTGGGAGGAGGTTCCCCGGCTTTAACCTTCTCAGACAAAGAACTGCCGCCTGAGGGCGTGAATCATAACAAACCTCTCTACATCTCCGTGGAATGTAGAGACAAGTGGATACCGGTAGTACTTGTTGATACCGGGTCTGCTATCAATGTCTACCCAGCCAGAACAGCGTATGCAATCGGGTTGAAGCCCGCGGACTTCATCCCGACAACTCAGGTGATTAGAGCGTATGATAATACTAGCAGAGAAGTGATGGGGACTGTCAAGATTCAGACCCAGGTTGGTCCAGGACAACACAACATCGAATTTCATGTCTTGGACTTTCCCGCAATCTTCAACTTACTCTTGGGGCGGCCGTGGTTGCACCAAGTAAAGGCGATTCTTCCACTTTACATCAATGTCAAGTACCCTCACGGAAGGGTGGCTATTGTCTTCGAAATTCATCCATCCATCGTCACGGAAGTGTTCACACCAGTTCTAGAAATCGAGCATGGCACGGAGGATGTGTTCTTATCGGGTTCACTTTGGCCGAGGCCCGATGGTGTAGAATATTATGGTCATGAATGAAGGTGTGTACGCTGCTGCTCAATCCGCCTACCTTATGAACAAGCTACAACACATCCCCGGATGGGATTAGGAAGAAGCGGCCGAAAGGCGTTGCAAAGATTGGCCAAGTGCCACACAACCCTCATACCTTTGGCTTGGGTTATCCGCCCACCAAAGAGAACTGGTGAGGAAAGGAAAAGAAATGGCGAAGAGCCAGAGCAAAGCAGCCGAAGCCTTTTGAGTTAATGCATAGGCCCATTCAGTAGGTACCTAAACGGACGCTTCCGAGGGGAGGACTTTCCATTTTGCGCTTCCAGAGCCGTGGATAAACGCGAGAAGAAGCGCTGCAAAGCCGAGATCTTCTTCGACCGCAACTATCGGGGATGACGCGTTGCCATAGAGCATGCACTCCATCACCGAGGTTGAACAAAGGTAAGCAAAGGATCCCGAGGGCCAGTAATTTGAAACGGGGGTAGCGCTGGCATGTCTACTTTCTGATCCTCCGATCGACCATAAGTGCTTGGGGGATAACTTTGCGGTTTCCATGATTGGGGATGAAACGGCTACGAGCCAACCAGCAGCTATCTTGGACGCATCTATCACACCCTCTCTCATTTGGCAATACGATGAGGGATTTTTGTCCAGCAGCACCGGGTCAGGTAGTGAGCCATAATCTGATTCCACCGAGTCTTGTGAGTTAGAATCAGATTCCAGCTCGACTGAGTCTGAGTCTGGTACTCCTAGGGATGTTAACCCAGATGCCACAGTCCTGTCCAGGTCGTCTTTTTCCTTTTCATTTGAGTCTGTTGTAAATGAATCGGACGATTTGGATGTGCCTAATGAGAATCAAGCAACTGTGGTTTCTGAGTACTTTTCTGTGCCCTTAATTTATTGCATTAATTCAGACTTTCAAAATTTTGAAAACGACGAGGACGAAGTTCCTCCGGTTTTGCAACGATTAATTGAGCAGGAGCAGGAAAGATTTGTTAAACCCCTAGTGGACGAAATCACTGCCGTGAACATTGGTATTGAGGAGGACCCGAGGCTGGTCCAGATCGGGTCCATGTTGTCTTCGGAGGAACGCGAGCGCTTAGTCGCTTTATTAAAAGATTTCAAAGATGTTTTCGCGTGGTCCTACGAAGACATGCCTGGAATCGATCCTGAGATTGTACAGCATCGGATCCCCCTTGACACCGAGGCTCGACCTGTCAAGCAGAAACTCAAAAGGATCCGCCCGGACTGGGCTCTCAAGATTAAGGAAGAGGTCACCAAGAAAATCGACGCAGGCTTCCTGCTGGTATCAGAATATCCGACTTGGTTGGCCAATATTGTTCCGGTGCCAAAGAAAGATGGCAAGATCCGGGTATGTGTGGATTTTAGGGATTTGAACAGAGCTAGTCCGAAGGACGACTTTCCCTTACCGCACATCGATGAGTTGGTGGATTTCACAGCGGGGCACGCTTTGCTCTCATTCATGGATGGCTTCTCAGGTTATAACCAGATAGTGATGGCACTCGAAGACCGGAAAAGATCAGATTCACCACCCGTGGGGACATATCGCCATGTGGTAATGCCGCTTTGGGTTGAAGAACGTTGGAGCTACTTATCAACGACGCGACCACAATACTACATGATATGATCCACAAAGAGGTTGAGGTGTATGTGACGACATGATTGTCAAGTCCAAAGAAAGAGAGGGCCACTACACCGCCTTTGCATAAGTTTTTCCAAAGGATCGTGAATTCTTGCCATGAACCCTCAAATGTACATTTGGCGTTACAATGAAAAATGTCAGGGTTTCGATTACACAAAGGGGCATCGAGGTCGACCCTTCCAAAATCAAGGCCATCCTAGAAATGCCACCACCAAAGACTGAAAAGGAGGTGCGAGGCTTTCTGGGTAAAGTGCAATTCATAAGACGGTTTATTTCAAAATTAACCTTGACTTGTGAACCACTTTTTGGCCTCCTGAAGAAAGGAAAAAAGTTCCAATAGGACGGCCGATGTCAAGCTGCGTTTGAACAAATTAAAGAATATCTACAGAACCCGCCCGTTTTGTCACCGCCAGAACCAGGGAAACCGTTGATTTTGTATCTGTTAGTAACTGAAACTACAATGGGCTGCATGCTTGCACAAGAATCAGAAGACAAGGTGGAGAAAGCCATCTACTATCTCAAAGAAGAAGATGCTAGAGTATGACCCGTTACACTACCTTTGAAAAGGCTTGCTTAGCCTTGGTATGGGCTACCGTGAAGTCATGACACTACCTGTTAGCTCACTCTGTAATGTTGGTTTCACGACTTGATCCCATCAAATATCTCTTCGAGAAACCAGCACTTACGGGTAGGCTAGCTCGTTGGTTGCTGTTGCTATCCGAATTTGATATAAAGTATGTAACACGCAAGTCTGTCAAAGATAGAGCAGTGGCAGAATTTTTAGCCGACCATCCAGTGGAAGGGGGTGAAGCAGTTGAGTATTTATTCCCAGATGAAGCCATTTTACACATCGACGATTTAAACTTGATTTATGTACTTTGACGAGGCCAAATCAATACGAGTATGGGATAGAGTGTTGCCGATAGCACCGACAATTCCTCAGATCCTCTAGCCTTCAAACTCCGATTCAAAGTCTCGAACAATGAAGCAGAATATGAGGCGTGTATTGCTGGTCTAGAAGCCGCCCTGGAACTAGGGGCAAGACGGTTGGACGTCATTGGGGACTCGAACCTTGTTGTGTCTCAAGCTAAAGGAGACTGGAAAGTAAAAGAGGAAAATATGATGATGTATCACCAGACCTTGGATTTGCTGATTCCTCGGTTTGAGAAGCTAAGTTTTACTCATCTACTAAGAGAGAACAACAGGTTCGCAGATTCTTTAGCAACCCTATCTTCTATGATAGACATCCCGTGTGGAGTCCGGATGCGTCCAGTCATCATCGACCAGAAATTTGCACCTGCCTACGAGTCGATTGCCGCTATAGATGAAGCTCAGGACGAAAACCCCTGGTATTACGACATCTGGAACTTCTTGGAGAAAGAAGCATATCCGCCAGGGGTAAACGCCAAAGACAAAAGGGTAATCAGGAGAATGGCAGTTCAGTTCATCATCTACGGGGGTAAACTGTATAAAAGGGGTCATCTGGGAATGCATAAACTATGCGTTGATGCCGAAGAGTCAAAGCGTCTAATGGAAGCCATCCACGGGGGAGAATGTGGTGCGCACATGAATGGGGTAATGTTGGCACGGAAGATCCTCAGACAGGGTTATTACAAGTCCACCATGGAGGAGGATTGTATTGGTTTCGTCCGGCGATGTCACAAATGTCAGATTCATGCAAATCGCATGAACATTCTGCCGTCAAAGCTGTACGACATGACTTCGCCATGGCCATTTTCAGTCTGGGGAATTGATGTAATCAGAGCTGTTACGCCGAAGGGGTCGAATGGGCATGAGTTCATCTTCGTAGCGATAGATTATTTCACAAAGTGGGTTGAGGCCCAATCTTATGCGGTGTTGAAAGCTTCGCATGTCGCAAAATTTATCAGAAACAACATCATCTGTCGCTACGGGGTCCCAAACGAAATAATTTCAGACAATGGTTCCCACTTCAAGAAGGAAGTGATAGACTTGTTGAAAAAATACAACGTGGCTTTTCATAAGTCATCTACCTATCGGCCGCAAACCAATGGAGCGGTTGAGGCCGCCAATAAGAATATCAAGCGCATATTGCAGAAGATGGTGGAAACCTACCGAGACTGGCCAGATAAGCTGCCGTTTGCTCTGTGGGGCTACCGGACTTCAATCAGAACTTCTACTGGGGCGACTCCATACTCATTGGTTTATGGGATGGAGGCCATTCTACCTATTGAGATTGAGGTTCTGTCATTACGAGTATTGGCCGAGTGTCAAATAGCCGAGGCAGATTGGCAGCAGAGCCGATTTGAGGAACTCATGCTTTTCGATGAAAGAAGACTGAAAGCGCTGTACCTGTCCAAGGTTATCAACGCAGAATCGCCCGGGCTTTCAACAAGAAGGTTAAGTCCAGGAATTTAAAGGAAGGAGATTTGGTACTCAAAGACAACCGAGCTCCCATCCACGACCCAAGGGGCAAGTTCAGACCCAATTGAACTGGTCCCTACATCATCAAGTCAATCTGGTCAGGTGGAGCTGTGGTTCTGATGGATCTAGATGGCTTAGAGTTCTCACAACCGATCAATATGGACAAGTTAAAGAAATATTACCCATGAGAGGCTCGCTAGGCCGAAAACCCGAAAGGGCGACCTAGGCAAAACTCAGAGCACAAAAAAATTTGAAATTATAAAAACTGAGCTCGCAAGGTTGAAAACCCGCAAAGGGTGGCCTTGGCAAAAGTTAGAGCGCAAAAGGAGAGTGAAAATACCCGAAATAACCTAAGCCCGAACTACGAAGGCTTGATTCCTATCTTTGGGATACGAGGCGCTTCATCAAGTTCACCATAAACATTTTCCCCGATCAACTTTGTCCAAATTGATCATCTCACCATCTTTGTCCATCAAGATTCATCGTAATCTCCGGTGCAAGGTTATTCAGACTAGGGGCAACTTTCCAGCTTGCTAGGATCCGGTTGTGCATCTCAAAGGATGATCTCAGCGTGTCCAGCCTCGATCCATATCGAAAATAGTTTTGAAAAGTTTTAATAAAAGTTGACTTTGTTCAAATTAATCTTTTTACAACTAAGACTATTTTTGGACCAAAGCGGAAAATTCTCAGTACCACAACCTTCAATTTCATTGATTTCAAAACAGAGTTCTCTTGCTCTTGCATACAATTGAAGTTGTTTTTTATTACATTCAGAGAGAAAACTTGAAAGTACTAATAAAGCAATAAATCCAGGGTATAGTCAAGGCAGGTATCCCTGTGCCCCCTCCCAGAGCTGGTTGAAGCCTCTGATGCCAAGCTGGGCCCAATCTGTGCCTCTTCATTGAGCCAATCTATGCACTCATCAGACAAAGTACAACTGAAAGTGGGAGCGAGGGCCAGGAGCTCTCGAGTCCTCCATGCTGTGGCATAACGGGCAAGCTGTGCGCCTCGAACCGGGAATGCGACAGGATACTCTATCCCTTCTGGTGGACAAGTCTGATCATGGCCGAACTGGCGCTAGAACCGGAACGGAAAGTAGAACACATAGTGGGTCAGACCAATCAGCTGGATCCCGGTCTGCCGGGACATGCTATAGCTCATTGCCGGGAGATTGAGCCAAGGATAGCGCCAATCAATGCGATCTGCAGACAAATTGCACATCCAGTCAAACCACCACCCCTCATCAAGGGCGTCGACTAGGCGTTGTCGAAAGAAGTAGCCGAAGCCGAGTAAGGTGGCAAGAGTCCACAACTTGCAATTTATCCATCAACCATATCTGGGAAGGGATAAAAATGAGAGAATAAAGAATAGAGAGATGTGCGATGAGAGAAAAGTAAGATGAGGGTTCTGTGAGAAAAACCGAGCCTGAGGGCCGAGCGACGTGAGCAAAGACATATGTGAGCTTGGGTGGGAAACATTACCTGCAGCAGTAGTGGACTCCCTGCAAATCTGGTTGTCTCCCGGCGGTAGAAAGCATCTAAGCCCATCAGTGTTTCGGCCAATGCCATAGCAATACAGCTCTTTCCTTCCTTCAAGCCTTGAGCGACTTCAATCAAACGAATGCTAGCTCCTCCGGAGCCCGAGACAAACAGAAAATGAGATAGCATGCACAAGCAGAGGGCATGTTGTCGGAAACCTTGCCAATGATGGTTGCCGCGGTCACCGGCATCAGAAAAGCGATGAATCAAGCCGAGGATGTCCAGTTCCCCATTACAGATCAGAGACCGAGCGTCATGCATTGTGAGCCCACACATCCGCCCTAAGGCTTGGGCATGGCCAAAGCGAAGCTGAGGCAAGATTTCTTCGTTGCGCTCAGATTCCATCAAAGCTTGGAAATCTTCGAAGGTAGGACATACCACTTGACCGCCAAAGCTAAAGACATGTGTTACCGGATTCCAAAACCTTGTCGCGGCATGGAGAAACGGAAAGTGCAGCGGAGTATGACTCAGAGTGAATAGTGCGTTTATATTAAAGCCCCGGAAATTCAGCTTTTCCGAGCCGTTCAAGTTGGAAATCCAAGCTGTGAGATTATGGGCAAGAAACTCTTCCATTTGGAACAAATCAGTGTTGGATTGAGAAAAACTACGAAGCTAAGGCTTTTTGTAGGGGATAAGGTGTGAGTGGAGGACAGATGTCAACATTCTGGTGATTTTTGTAGGGGATAAGGTGTGAGTGGAGGACAGATGTCAACATTCTGGTGGCTTTTTGTAGGGGATAAGGTGTGAGTGGAGGACAGATGTCAACATTCTGGTGATTTTTGTAGGGGATAAGGTGTGAGTGGAGGACAGATGTCAACTTTTGGTCGATTGGTCAAGTGTGTTGGCTGATGGCCATTTCTCAAGGCCGGTGTCCTTTCCTTATGACCGAAGGACTTCCCTCTTGCTCCATTAGCTGTTTAGAAGTTGAACATGCTGAGAATTTGGGGAATGCCACGACTTCCAATGCCCTCCAATGATGATTTTTGCGGCGTCACGCCTATTTGCTTATCGAGTTGTTGTAAATTTGCTTATCGAGTTGTATTTCACTCTCCTTAAGTCTTTGATTTGCTTATCGAGTTGTACTCGCACTTATTTGGCTTATCGAGTTTCCTTGTTTTGTTTATCGAGTTGTAAGTCGGTTCACTACCTGATTATTACGATGCAAGTGCTCAATTTTCAAACGAATTTCAATTTCATTCACATTGTTATGTAATGCCACGCGATGCGATGCATAGAACGTGCAAATGTAACACCTTTCGAACAAAATAGTTGTTTCATTTCCCTCATGTGTTTTGCAAAAATACACACTTTTGAAAAAAGTAAAACTTGCCTGAGGCAGTGCAATGTGCTTAAACTACTAGTAAAAAAAAAAAAAGGCAAATAAAGCAGGAACATCTGTGCTCTCAAGTGCAAGAATAAAAGGCCCTCTTCGTCCTCTTCGGCTGAGAAGTCCCTGCACCATCTCTCTACAAGGGCGCTCATCAACGTCCTGCTAGCAGGGTAGCGAGAAATCCCAGTGCAGAAGGGTCCAAACCCTGCCTGGTCAACCTAATCCCGAATAGCCTCCGGGAGCTCTGCATACCACTCCCTCACAACAATGGAGCCGTATCCTCGTGTAACACGGGAAGACACTTGCATTCATAATGAACACATGTATTGAGTTTCAGAATGAAATGAGTAAGCTGCGTGCGAATGAAGTGAGTAAGCTGCGTGCAAACGAAAAGTTTGAGCTGTGTGTTCAGATTTCAAGAAAGTGTGTGCTGTGTGTTCACCTTCAAAATGGGCTGCGTGTTCATCATCAAAGTTTAGGCTGCGTGTTCAACTTCTTTCAACAAGTGTGTGCTGCGTGTTCACAATCAAAATGGGCTGCGTGTTCATCATCAAAGTTTGGGCTGCGTGTTCAACTTTCAACAAGTGTGTGCTGCATGTTCACCTTCAAAATGGGCTGTGTGTTCAGAAATTCAAAGTTTGGGCTGCGTGTTCAACTTCTTTCAACAAGTGTGTGCTGCGTGTTCACCTTCAAAATGGGCTGTGTGTTCAGAAATTCAAAGTTTGGGTTGCGTGTTCAACTTCTTTCAACATGTGTGTGCTGCGTGTTCACAATCAAAATGGGCTGTGTGTTCAGAAATTCAAAGTTTGGGCTGCGTGTTCAACTTCTTTCAACAAGTGTGTGCTGTGTGTTCACAATCAAAATGGGCTGTGTGTTCAGAAATTCAAAAGTTTGGGCTGCTTGTTCAACTTTCAAAAAGTATGAACTGCGTGTTCACGACAAAAAGTTTGAGCTGCGTGTTCAAATGTCAGAAAAGGTGGGCTGCGTGTTCAAGACAAAAAGTATGAGCTGCGTGTTCAGAAGTTCAAAATGCAAACCAAATGCTGAGTTATGGACTAAGTGTTCAGATTAAGTAATGTTATGAGTCAGGTGTCTTAAAACGAGCAGTGTCTTAAAATGAGTCTGTGTTCAAGAATGAGCTGTGTGCCAAATGAATGGAATGCTATGTCGTAAGTTGTGTACCAAGTCCTGCATTATGCATGCATTTCATCGCGTTATTTTGCGCACCTACGCCGGTCTAGGAGACCTTAAATCCTCTAAAGGTGCAATTCCTTTGGTGTTTGTCGTGCCCGAACGACTTCCAGCGGTCTGGTATAGCCACCTGCTTGTGTTAGTAGTGAGTTCCTAGGAGACCAACTAAGACGGTGGAAACTAGAGTTCGAATGGCTCATGCCTAGAACGCAAAGGTTCGGGATTTCCGAGACTAAAGTCTAGTTTAAATACCCAGGGGTATATCCTCGGCTTGAAATCAGATGGCAATTTCCATAGATTGAGATAGCATCTGTATGCGCCTCAATTCTAGATACTGATCCAACCTAGTCTGTCACCCTGTTGGAGAATAGGGAAAGCTACGACCACAGTCAGGGAGAAAAGCATTACCTATGGTTAAATTAAGATGTAGAAGCAGGAGATCCCCAACAGCCTGAGGTGAGTCATCAACAATTGCCCCTGTAAGGTACCTCCCTTTTCCTAGCTATCACTTTGCATTTTAGTCATTACAGTGCATTGCATAAATCCTCAATTTTCAAACCGGCTTCGCGTAGCGTATAAGTCCAATCTTCAAACCGGCGTCGTGTAGCGTATAAGTCCAATCATCAAAATCTTTCTGCATATCATTTTGTATCCTGCCCCTGAACTACGCTGGTTTGATTCCTTGCAAAGGGATACGTAGGCAGCCTGCGGGTGCAACCATTTATTTATCTATATTTTGTTTGTTTGTCCAAGTCTTCGGCCTTGTCAAAAATGGGTCGTCTCTGGGCTTTGACATTCACTCCCGTCACTTCTTGACTTCCGAGTTCTGTCAAAGAGGGGCAACTGTAGACACCCCATTTTTGACCGCCCTTAAGACTTGGATGCGACTGATGGTTTTAAAAGGTGTGCAGGGCAAAGGTTCAATTTCTTCGGCAAGGAGAGAGACAAATCTCAACTTCACACCCCATTTTGGACCAAAGTTATTTTGGATGGTTTTTAGACCTTAGAACCCTCTCTTTCAAAACGTTTTTTGAAATAAAGTTTCTACAATGTTCCGAGGCTCACATTTTGTCAAATGATGCGCATTTTTCGATAAACCGAGCAAGGACAAAGTGGAAATGAGTGAAAGAGAGATGAAATCTTTGAAAAATCTTTCAAAACACCTTTTTTAGGGGTTTAGAGTTGAAGAAAAGAGGAGAAGAGAGAAGAAACCTAGCTGGGGAAGAAGTTGGGTATGAATCGCTAAGAGAGAGTCGAGTGGTCCTCGCTAAATCAGGCTTATCTATCTATGCACTTGGAGTGAAGCTATGAGGCTGCCACCGTTGGAAACAAGACTTCCGGGGCTTCATTTTGCATTCAAGAATCTCCTAAAGCCAAGTCCGGATGAGGGAGATATGATTGGTTGAAGTTGGGCATCACTCCGGTTGGACCGAATCTGCGCAACTTCACCAAAAGGGGAATAAATTTTTCCACAGGAGGAATTTTAATGCAAGGTTTGCGCCATTGGAAAGATAACTTCCGGGGCTTCAATGTGGACACAAGAATGACATGAAAAGGGGTTCATATGAAGCAGTTATGTCCGTTTGAAGTTGGACCTTCAGTGTAGATTTTTTTTTTTTTTGCCACCGGCCATTGGTGATAGTCGGTCGGCAAGGTCGGTTGGCCAGGTCGGTCGGCAAGGTCGGTCGGCATGGGTCGGTCGGCATGATCGGTCTTCCTTTTTTTTTTTTTTTTTTTTGGCCGAACCCTTGGTTTTAGCTTCTTGAGGAAGCTTGAACTTTTTGCTCTAGCTTCTTCAAGAAGCTTGAACCCTTTGTTTTAGCTTCTTGAAGAAGCTTGACCCTTTTGGTTTAGCTTCTCTTAGAAGCTTGCACCCTTTGTTTTAGCTTCTTGAAGAAGCTTGACCCTTTTGGCTTAGCTTCTCTTAGAAGCTTGCACCCTTTGCTTGAGGCTTCTCCAAGAAGCCTTGGCCCTTTTTCTTCTATAAAACCAACACTCCCTCTCCATTTGCAGGGGTTAGAGATTTTTGTATAAGCCTCTCACATTCAATCTCTCTCTCTCTCTCTATATTCTAACCATCAAAACTCCAAGTTCCTTCCACCATTTCTTCACCACCACCACCACTCCATTCCAGCAGCTTGGAGGACCTTCTCAGAGGCTAGAAGTGCCGCATTTTGGACCAAGAGGCTGCTAAAGGGTTGGTCTTCAAGGGTGAGTCTCGTTTTTCCCTTTTTTGCTCTTTTCTTGGTCTATTTCTTAGCTCTTCTTGCTTGTACATTTGAGCTCCGACCAAAACTGAAAGTGTCATTTTTTTTGAGCTCTATTTCATCTTTCATTAAGGGTCTTACCCTGTTTGGGACCCCCATCTTGCACTTGCTTCAATATCCTCTTGTATCCCCCTTTCTTGCATAGCATTTTTGGCCTATTTGTAAATTTTTTTGAGCTCTGTTGTAAACTATAAAGTGGCCTATTTTGAGCCCTTCTTCAACATTTTTGAAGGGCTCAACACTTTTGGGGACCTCCATATATCACTTGCCATTGTACCCCTCTTTGGTCCCCATTTTTGCATGATTTGTTAGCTTATCTTGCTTTTGTTTTTCGGCCATGATCAGAACTGAAAGTGGCCATATTTTGACCCCCTTGTCATGTTTCATTAAGGGTCTTTGGCTTTTTGGTGAATATTTTGTATACTTTATGTTATAGCCTTCTTGTGGCCTTAATCTTGCATTGCATTTTGAGCATGTTTTTATACTGATTTGGGCTTGATCATCTACTGTTAAATTCTATATTTTGGGACCCTCTTAAACATTGTTGAAGGTCCCTCACTTGTTTGAGACCCCCATATATCAGTTACTTCTTTGCCCCTTTGTTGGCCCATTTCTTGCATGAATTGTTTGCCATACTTGTATCTGTTTCTAGGGCTTGTCATCTACTGAAAAGCATCATATTTTTGGCCCCTCTTCAATGTTGTAGAAGGTCCCTTTCCTATTTGGGGCCAGAAGCTGTGAGTTGCTTCATCACCCCTCTTGCGGGCCCATTTTTGCATGCTAATTTAGTCCCACTTGTGCTTACTGTTTAGCCATGCTTTGAACTGTAAAAATGCTTTTCTTGGGGCTTCCTTTTTTCTGATTTTACACTTCATGTCCTAATTATGCATGCTTTGTATAGCTGTAAGCCATTTTATGTACCTAGTTTTGCATTTCGGGAGAGATTCCATGCATCGGGTGTCATTTCGCCTTGTTTCGGGGCTGTTTTCCCCCTCACTTTGCTACTGATTTTTGCATGTTTGCATATCATATTCCATGTCTTTGCCATGTCTCATTAGAGTGGCATTTCGGTGCCTGAGGGTCGGTTCTCGGTTTGCGTGCACGTGTGCACGTATCCCAAGTTGTCTCATTTTCATTATTATGGCCTCTTATGTGAGTGTGGCTGAGGCTCTCTCATGTTGGTGTAAGCCCATATTGCATTGCGTATGCCATTTCATCTATAGCATTGTGTATGCTCGGTTGTGTATCACCTTGTGTAGCGTGTGTGCCATTCCATAACTTGTGTATGTTAGGATTGTATCTTAGTTGCATTTCACGCATATCATGCATATTGCATCGTGTTCGGGATAGGAGTTAGCCCGGGCACGGGAAACGAGGTACGTTCCGTACTCCGAGTGGCGGAACGTATCTTAATTCCCCAGTCACCGACACTCCAGATTATCCATGATGGAGTTAGGTTTTGTTGTATTTTCATATGCATTCATTTCATATTGAGTTGTGCAATTCGACTCCTCGGCCACCATGCATCGATATGCGTGATTGGTGGCACGAGAATCAAGACATGCATACATTTGTGAAAATACATTGCCATGCCCCTTTCCTGCTCTCTGTTGCTGCAAAATGAAGAATCAGCAACTTTTCAGAGCTTGGCACGCATTTCAAAAACCATTGTGAAACAGAGGCTAATTGGGGCATCGCAGTGGATTTCCGCACAAAGGCAACCCGAACATGCATCATTCATCACCCGGAGCGGAATCAAGGCAGTCCCTGGCTTGCATGCCAGTTTTACAGCTCTCTTAGTTAATTTGTTAATTAATTAGGAATTTGTACATTATTTAGACTGTATCATTTGGACTGTATTATTCTTTCATTCGGGACTGTATATTCATTCGGACCCTCTGTGCGAGGGCAAAATTGTAATAAGTGTGGGTGAGTGTGATGTATGTCTTCCAACCCCACGTCTTTCTTCCCTTTTATTTACTTGCTTATGATGGTTAGATTAGGGCATATTTCAATTAGCATACAGTATGACAGCATGTTTGCATCATTCATCTGTTTTGCACGCACCGGGCTCGGCGTATCATACTAACTGCATTTGTATTTCAATTCCAAATTGAATACGTGTTAGTTGTAACATTCCATATGCCATGTTTAGAATAGCCGAGCCTGCTATAGTTGCATCTTTGCATGTGTTGCATTAGGCATTTCTGTATATATTTAGGATCATGCATGATTTCTAACGAGCTTTTGTTTTGACTTGGAGTACTCGATGAGTTTTTATGCTTTAGCATCCTTGCATGCGTGTGAGTGACTGCCATGAATAGCATGCTTACCATGAGGCTATTTGCTTATGTGATATAACTGCCTTGAATGCCTGTGGGTGGAGGTTGGGTTACTTGGAGTGGGACAATTCATCAAATGTTTGTTTTAAGCCCACTAGATAGTGGCAAAACCATTGTTTTCTAAGCCTACTTGAGGGTGGCAAAATCTGCATTTTTAAGCCTACCTGCGGGTAGCAAACCATTTTTCAAACAAACAAACATGAAGTGTTTTGTTCCAATTCAAGCGACTTAGTCTATACTTGTATGCTGTGTGCATCACATAGTAACCTAGGCTAATAACCGGAATAAGAACGCACAATGTTTTCAAAATCAGATATCATGGTTAGTAGAGGCCGGTCTTTGACCGGGCGAGCGGGGGTGCTCACGAGGTGACCTTCCCCAATCGTACCCAAGTTCCCGAGCCGAGGCAACTTTGGTGATGACGGACACGTGGCCTTTGGCACCGAGTCAGGGTTTCCTAAATTTCCCATAAAAAACATTTAGGTGGCGACTCTGTACCTGGCAAAGCAGTCCATGTTTGGCACTTCTTTCAAAAATCAGTTTTCTCAAAACGATTTACCAGATTTGGACTCTTTGGTTCAAGATTAAGAACCGTGACATTTGAGTCCTTGAACTGTAGTGACCCCAATATGAACGGAACGGGACTTAACCCTCCCGGGGCGTTCGGGGACGTCTATAGATACGTATTAATGTGTGGTTCGTATGTTGTTAGTAGATGATGCGTAGAAGGGGATTGATCTTAGGGAATCCCTGGTGGATACCTTGGTAAGGCTATAATATGGTTACTGATGGAAGTGTGGTTTGAAGTTTGAAGTTTGGTAAAGCTAGGTCACTTGGGCATGAGTACCCGTCGTTCAGTTTGGATAGTGGTAAAGCGAGTAAGGGAGTGAAAGTATGTGGAGTAAGTGTGGCACACTGTTAGAGTCGTTTCGACTTATTCAGTCTTGTTTGTGCGGTGGAAGGCGTGGGGGTGTATAAAGTTATCCTTCATGTTGCTGCGTTGTTGGGAACTTCAAACGTTTAGGAGTCCCTAGTGTGATAATACTGTTTTTGGGAATTGCGTCATTACTGTGAGTATAGCGTTGGTCAAAATGGTCCTTCGTGTTTGGGTTGTTGTGATTGAGATTGACCATGTCGGTCTTCAGTCAAGGAAGTGAGCAGGCTTGCTAGATAGCCATGGCGGGGGATCGTGATTCCCTTAGACGCAGTGTTGATACGGTTCAATTTTAGGAGATCCGGTGAGATTCCAAAACTTGTGGTTTGCGTAGGGAACTCCGTGTTTGGGGTTAGTGGTTTGAGTGGCACATCAGTGTGTGGATTACTGAGTGTAGAGTTTATTGAGTTGATTAGTCAGCTTGTCGGTATCGGGTTTTGGGTTGGCATTGGTCACCTTGAGTTTAGTCTCGTTTGTTGTAGACTTTGTATATTGATTAGGAAAAATTGAAACTAATCGATCATGTTTTGTCATTGAATCTGAGGGTTGGAATAATACATCTAACATGAGTATTGATTAATCATTGCGAATGATTGACTTTTTATACATTATGTATGTATGATGTTTGGTTTGATATTGATACAACACTACAATGTGTATCAATTGTGTATTCAATGGGGTATTGTTGAGATGAGATGTGCTCTCATTTGGTTGTTGGCCAGGTCCTGAACCGTATTTATGATTTTTTTTAAGTAAAGGGAGGCGGAATGAATTGCAAAACCATGAATCTCTTATGCCTTATGTGCTGTTAGTACTGTTGTTATTTCTATTAACTCTCATTATAGAAATGTTATTTTCTGTGTCGATTGCGGCATCATTGTGTGAGTAATGGTTGTGGATAGTACTGTTTTGGAAAGAAATGGAAAACAAAATTTTTCCAGTGTTTGGGCCATCTAAGGGCATTGTTGAAGGGTTGACCTAATTCAAGGATTTTAAAGAATTCTAGATTAATCTTTTTGGCAAATAAACTATGGATGACTCTGCGTTTTGGGTAACACCGTATTTGTGAAAAATGTTTACAAAGCTTTTGAGTTTTCGTATGGAAAATGCAAGATTTATTCCGGAACGTTAACGTTGAAAATTTAAACATCTTTGAGAAATGCCTCTTGAACAAGAAAATATTTTCTTATTATCTGCTCTAAAGATTTGCTTTGGTCGTGTTGTGGAGTAGTGACTTAACTTGAAGCACTAGTCGGTGGTTGGTGAATTGTTTCGGGGGAGGTTTGGTTTGTTGAGGCTTGCGTGCCTAAGGTGTTGTCGTTTAGAACGTGTTCCATTGGTCAGTCTCTTCCTTGGTAAGAGTGAGTCGGAGGTTTGTTATGAAAGTAATTTCTTTCCTTGGGGCTCGGATGTTGAATGCTCTGTGATCAATTAGCCTTGTGTTTTGGTGTATCCTTAATTTCGGGGACGAAATTCTTTAAGGGGGGGAGGTTATAGCGATCCCGGTTTTTCCCTTTCGTGTTTAATTGTAATCCAGACTCGGTTCCGTAAGGGTGTTGTTGTCTTATCCTCTTTCTATCCCTTACTCTTTGTGTTCGAGTTTTGGGTTGTGTTGGGCAAGTTGGGAATAAGTTGGTTGTGTTTTAAAACGTAAAATCCTTGCCCAGTTTTTGGTCTCTCCGCTCGAGCGGCCCTTTGACACTCGAGCAGGCATTTGTTGTTGCTTATCCGCTCGAGCGGGGGTGTTGGCGCTCGAGCGGGGAAATCACCCATCCAGTATTTCGTCTGCAGTGGTAGACACTCGAGCGGGGGAGTGGCCGCTCGAGTGGGAGTTTGTGTCTGACGCTTGAGCGGGGAGTTTGACGCTCGAGCGGAGACCATGTCTCAGAAAGTTCTCGAGGTGCATCCGCCGCCGGCGGAGTTTGACGCCAAGCGCGAAGTTCGTGAGTGACGCTCGAGCGGGGGTTTCCACGCTCGAGCGGGGCGACTTTTATATAAAGCTGAGATCCGACTTTTTTGTTCACTTTTCAATATCCCTTCTCTCTCTTACTTTTCTAAAAAGCTATTTTGAGAGTTCCTCTCACTAAAACCCTAACTTCTCTCTTAGGATTGATCTAGTGGGAGTTGTTTTCTCACCTTGAACCTTTACAAAAGTTGTGTTGAGCGTCGAAGGCTATCTTCTAATCTGAAAATTTTGGGATTTGGAGCATTTTTGTTTTCTTCATCTCTTTCGTTGGGTTCCATCATTCGAGGTAGGGATATCCTACTCCTCTTTATGAGCTTTGTCGTTAAATTTTAGTAGTTTGATACATTGGGGGTTGTTGGGTAATTTTGAGAAAGTTTTGGCCTTTGTGTAATTTTACAAGAGTTGGGGTTTTAAATATATATAAAACCTATATGCATGTTTGGCATGGAGAAACGGAATTAATGTTGAAACATTAATGAAAATGAAACCTTAGGGTTGCAATGTTAATTATGAAAAATGCCCTAATTACATTGATTAATTAATTTGTATAATTAATTGTGAGAAATGAGGAATTGAAATGAGAAAGTCGAGATTGGGAATGTATGGGATTAAAGGGTGTAGTTGAATCATTTATCGCTCACCAAGTTGAAATGTTGACTATTATATCCGTTGGATGCATTTATTTTCTGTTTAGAAATAATTGCTTTGGGCTACCGGTGGAGGGTAGTTTTGATTATTGTAGACAATGCATGATGATTAGGCAAACTAAAACTAATCAATTGGCTGTGTCATAGAGTATGATGGTTGAAGGAATACATTAACTTCATGTATTGATTGATTATGTATACTACCGATGTGTATATATATGTGTTGTTTTGTGCAGGCAGTTTATTGGAAGAAATGGGCTGGACCTCTAAACCAAATGGTTTATTGGAAGAAAGGGGCTGGACCTCTAAACCAAACGGTTTATTGGAAGAAAGTGATTGGACCTTTAAACCGTAAATTGATACAGCTCATATGCTTATCTTTTGAAGTGTTGATATAGCTCATATGCTTATCTTTTGAAGTGTTGATACAGCTCATATGCTTATCTTTTGAAGTGTTGATATAGCTCATATGCTCATCTTTCAAAGTGTTGATATAACTCATATGCTTCTCCTTTGAAGTGTGGATGCAGCTTGTGTGTTTATCTGTTGAAGTATTGATATAGCTAGTAAATGGAAAAATGTTTAGATGAGTTATTGTCGCATATAAGTTGTTTGGCTAGGTTCTGAACTATGGTATGAATTGAGAATTGGATAAGAAACGGAAAGTGAAATGTAACTTGGACATGATTGTCATGAAACTGTAACATGGTATAAGTGGAAATATAAGTGTGGACCATCTGTTGAATGCTATTATTTTAGTCATTGTTTATAATTGGTTTAGTGTATTTCTATTGGGCTGTGGTTCACCCTATATGGGAACATCATTTCAGGTACAGGTAGCAAGCCACCTTCAAGGACAGTGCTTGGGAGGCTAGAGGCGGATAGACATTTTTGTTGTCTATTTTCTTTGATGTACTACATGTAATTCAGGCCAAGGGCTTAATATGTATTTGAGTTAGCACTCTATTTTCTTGTAACCAAGTGTTGACTTGGAAAAGCTGTAAGTCCGTAGGGCATTTGCTTTGTTAATAACATGTAATACTGTTGTTAGAACTACTCTGATGAATAGAAGAATGTTGGTCTTTTGTTTATCAATACATCTTAATATTGATGGGTTTGTTGTATTATTTTGTGGGCGTTACAATCATCATCAACATCAACAATAACAAAATATATCTATATCTATATCAATGATGATATAGTGAAGATCTTGAGAACCACTGTATATATATTATCTCAGATCGGAAGAACAGTGAGAGAGGGCTAGAGGGCGACCAGTGAGAGAACAATGGCAGTAGATCTGGAGACAAGACAGCAAACGAAGGAGAGAGAGAGAGAGAGAGAGAGTGTGGTAGTTGTGTCGGTGACGGTGGTGCGATTAGCGGCTGATGATGGTGCTCAGAAATGTTCATCGGCTCAGATCTGGAAAGAGCTCTCTGTCGCCGATCTGTCTCTAGACTTCTCCGTCGCGGCTTAGATCTGAAAGGTACATGTGCTCATTCATCTCTCGCACAAAGAGTAGAGGGAGAAGAACGAGAGAGAGAGAGAGAGAGAGAGAGAGAGAGAGAGAGAGTTGAGAACTTGTGATAGATATTAGGTTACCTATCACCGTCCCCAGCCCAAAAATCATCGGGGATTTAATTTTTTAATACCATCATTGGCCCTATGAGGATAATTTTCGGGAAAAACCCGTTCTAACTGGAGTCGGGGGTCCGGTCCCCATCGTCCTGGGTTCAAATTGTCATCCCTATTTCCATTCAACTTTCTTTTCTTCATTTTTTTTAATTATTTTTTATAATTAAAAAAAAAAAAAACTGTTATGTCATCTATTAGGTAAATAGATTATGTGCAAACAACACAATTATAGAATTATTTAATGAGTTCTCAGTAATTATGCTAACTCAAACAATCAATTCGTTTACACCCCAATAAAAAGTTTATTGATCCCATTCAAAGTTGTGGGCTTCTGTATTTTGTATCAATAAAATTTTGTTTTTTTGTTGACATACATTCAAAGTGTGTGAAAAAAATCAAATTTAATATATCATGTTTGCTTTCAAGAGAAATAATTAAAGATGGTAAGAATGCATATTCAATATGTTTAATGAAATATATGACTTTGTGACCTAGTGACATGAAAACAACAGTTAGATACTTGCAAATGAAAAGTTGAGAGAGATTGAAATCTGTGTGTTAAGTTTGGCACCTTTGGAGTGGAGCAAAGTTACTAGGCTGCTGGTTTGTCTAACTTGTACCAAGTGCACTACTGCACTTCAGATATCTGCTGTGCTCTGCACTAGGCTGGCCCTCAGCACTTAGGCTGCTGCTGATGGGCTTGTGGTGATCTGCTGTGCTTAGCACTAGGATCCTGCTAATGCTCTGCTGCTGCCCTTGTTTCTGTTATTTTGCTGTTCTGATTATATGGTTTTTAGTTGCTGGGTCTGCTGTGTGGCTGATCAGTTTTTACTCTGGCTGCTGCTGCGATGGCTGTGCTGGTCTGTGGGTTTGTCTACTGATCTCCTGTTTATGGTCTGCTTTGGCTGCCTTGTGGCTGGGTTTATGGAGATCTGCTGTGTCCTGCACTAGGATGGCATCTCTGCTGTGTCCTGTTTTTGTTCTGCTATGGGCCTTGTGGTATTCTGAGCATGGTTGCTGATGCACTAGGGTGGCTTCTATGCACTAGGTTGTGGCTGGGTTATTGCCTTTGCCTTTGTGCCACAGTTTCTCACAGACTGCTGGTTGTGTGTTATGCACTATGCTGGTCTGTGGGTTTGTCTACTGATCTCCTGTTTATGGTCTGCTTTGGCTGCCTTGTGGCTGGGCTTATGGAGCTCTGCTGTGTCCTGCACTAGGATGGCACCTCTGCTGTGTCCTGTTTTTGTTCTGCTATGGGCCTTGTGGTATTCTGAGCATGGTTGCTGATGCACTAGGATGGCTTCTTTGCACTAGGTGTTTTGCCTCTGCCTTTCTGCCTCAGTTTCACTCAGACTGCTGGTTACAAAACCACAGCAGAATTGGTGTCTTAGCTCTCATTCTCACCTGGTTTACCCTGTGATGGCCCTCCTGAAGAATTGGTGGTGTGTTTGGAGTAAAGTGCAGGACTGAGGCATCAGATATGGAATGCTTGATAATGATCTGACAACACCCTTATTCACTCAACAAGAACTAACTCATACACAAGTATTCTACTGATACAACCCATGATTAAAGGACAACTAATGGGTCACAGCCCAATCTGTGTTACAGAAACTATATTTTCATTTTTGGCTTTTGAGTTCTTGCATATACTGAGCAGAGGTGTCTGTGTGGGTCACTCCTTTCATTATCCATTTTTTGCTCTTGCTAACTCCTCAACTATATTACTTTGAGTTGGGTCTGCATCAGTTTCTGGCATTGTCTTCGTTGGAACGGCTTGAATTGGTGGTGAAGCAGGGCAGCTGGGTTTGTATGAAAAAGTAGTGCTCTATATAGGGTTGACACTAGGGAGTGACTGAGCTGATTTTCAGCTTGTTGCTAACAGCAGAATTGATTGCTGCTGCTGTGATGTTATCTGCTATGGGTTGGGTGAAAGGTCTCAGAAAGCATGTCTGCTACTGGTTAGGGACTGTTAAGCTGCTATAAGGGACTGTTAAGCTGCTCTAAGGGACTGTTAAGCTGGTTTTCTTCATTAACTACAATGATATGGATGGTGTCTCTATGCAAATTAATATTCTGGTGTATATTGGTTCAAAGTCTGGATGGTGTGAAATGTTTGGGTGTTGGTCTCCAGGCTTTCATGGTTGCTGCAGCTTTGGTGTTGTCTTCAAGAGATTTGGATGGTGTCTATGTTAACATCTGGTGTTTCCGTTGGTCTCTCACCAACTTAGGGGTGCTAGCAAATGATAGGGTGAGTTCGGTGGTGCCAATCTAGTTGAGATCATTTAGTGCACTGTGATGCTTTTGCACTTCCCTTTCCTTTATTGATGTAATTTTTCTTGCACCTTGTTCTTAATCTTTCATCAATAAAGTTTCTTTTGCCGATCAAAAAAAAAAAAAAATGAAAAGTTGAGCGTTCAACTCTTATTAAGAGCTAATTTAATGATTAATAATTGATTTTTACCGATAAAAAAAAGAAAAAAAGATTGCAAATACACATATATATGTCTATTTTTGTATGAGAGATTAACAAAGTGAGATAGAGAGAATTCTACTAATAAAAACTTCATCACCATGAAAATTAACAAATAAATTACAATATTAACTGATATAAAAGTTGCTACAAAATAGATTATATATGTAAATTGTTAACAGTCAATTCATCTAAAAGTTTAAGTTATTAAAGAGGGCATTCTAACATATGCTTATCCCATACTCGTGTATATTTGGCTAATAAATATTAGGAACTAAATACACGATATTCGTGCATTGATAATACCCTCTGCAACTTAAGCTATTAGAGAAAAGAGTTAACTTATTTATTTATTTTATCTTACACACTTACTTAGAAGCTTCACCACACTGCAATTATTAGATGATAAGATTGACATTTGACACACATACACCCGAAGGTGTCTATTACTTGAGATGGTGAGTCTCAATATCTTTGGTGACATTGATGATGAAATCCATCAACGTATTTGGATCTTCAACATTCTCGCTCTTCTTCTCATACTCAAGAGTCCAGGTCACCAAGTTGTTTTCGCCCTTCGTATCGACATGGACAGTGGCTTTGAATGCCTTGTACAGCTCTGTGAGATCTCCATCAATTAACTTGAAGGTCACTGACTTGTTTTCCTCGTCTATTGCTTCGACAACCTCCTTAGCAACCTTCTTTTTCCCATCTACAGCATCATCCAAAAATTTACCCGGTTCGAGAAATAGATTAAGGTGTCGTTTGGAAACAAATTATTTTTTTAATTTTTTAGTTTTTTGGTTAAAACATGAGATTAAAAAAAATAATATATTTGGAATATTCTTTTTTTGTTTTGTATGAATAGATGTGCAAAAAATAGAAAAAAAAAAAAAGAATATTATACTTTTTGATATAGATTGTTAGTTTTTAATTTTTTTAATGTCTTTTTGACTTTTAGACTAAAACAATAAATTGTCAAACAAGACCTAAATGTGAGGTTTTTTATTTTTTTATTTTTTATTTTTAATAATCATTTTGTATTATTAGCAATTTATGTGAATATGAGTAATTGAATTTTTTTTTTTAAATGATCAATAAAACAACATATATATTTCTACAACACGATTTTAAATAACTATCAGGATATGAATTGATTTGCTCATAAATCAATCATTATCAAACATTATTAACCTATATATAAATAACAATATTAAAAATCCAAAATCTTAATATGTAACTGATGTTACAATACGAAACAACTAATATGTAAAACTTAAGTAAGAATAAGAATGAGATTGTATAAGAGAGATGATGAGTACACCATTAGATTCACAAGATCATGGTCTATAAGAACACAAAATGCTGGTTCATATATAAATTCATTTTTTTCATTATAGTTCCAAGAGATGACAGTGCCAACATGTCCCCAATCACCTTCATGCAAATCAACACCATGTGTCACCAGGGGACATGGTGGAGATATGGTGTGGTTTGTGTCTAAACAGTTCATGGAACAAATCACCATCAGACTTTATCTATAACTGGAAATTTGAAACTTATCAATTCTTTATCATCTTCTTTTTATTTCTTTTTCTCTTTCCATTTCCTACATCAAATCCTCCAATCAAAGACAACCTAAGTTTCATTCTCCATCAATGATTGGGCTGGCCTTTTGAGTCGGTTGAGTCTAACCTAATTTCGACCATCGCAGCCAAATCCATTCATCACCGAGCAGATTAAAACCTCATTTAGAAACAAGCTATTTTAGTAATTTTTTAACTTTTTATGAAAAAATGTATAGAAAAATAGAGAGAGTGATGTGGCAAGTTATAGTAACTTTTTGACTAAAACTAAAGGTTGTCAAACGAGGCCTAAACCTACCGATTAGTAGATTATGGACTGAGGCACTTAGAGACCAGGACCTGAACTTTATTATGGACAACAAATTCATTCTTTATCTATTTTCATGTAGGTTCTAATAAGTAAATTTATTACTCAATAGATTCTATGATAATTGATGACGTTTTTTTTATCAAATATTATTAAAAAAACGTCACTAATTATTAATTTTTAGTGACAATTTAAAAATTGTCACAAAAATATCACTAATTATAAGTTTTAGCGATAATTTAAAAAATCGTCATAAAAAGAAAATTACTAATTTTCAACTTTTAGCAATAATTTAAAAAATTCGTCTCAGAAAATGTCATTTATTGTAAATTTTAATAACAATTTATAAAAATCGTAATTGTAAGTTTCCACTTATCTTTGGTATAAGGAAAAAAGAAAAAAAAAAAAAAAAGAAAAGAAAGAGACAAAAAGAAAGGTATTAAATTAGGGTTAATTGGTGTTGGTGTTGGTGTAGGCTTACCATGAGTATAGTTCCAGGAAATGACAGAGCCAACATGTCCCCAATCACCTTCATGCAAATCAACGCCATGTACGTTACCAGGGGACATGGTGGAGATATGGTGTGGTTTGTCTCTAATGAGTTCATGGAACACATCACCATCAGACTTGATCTCTACTTGCCTTACCAACTTACCAGTTAGACCCATCTCAACAATCACCCTCCCCACAAACAAACCCAAAGTATTATCAAACAATGGATGATAGAACTGAAGGCAAGAGTTGGAGAAAAATACTTGGCTCTTGAGCCTTTATATAGTGGAAAAGCTGTGAGTTGGTTTAGAGGGTAGGTATGTCATTAATTGGTCCTTGTATTTGTCCATAAACATGTCACACAATGGCTTCTTTAGACTATATTTTATTGTGGAATTATTTTTTCTGTGGTTAAATAGGATGGATGATATTTTTTCTGTGGTTGAAGGCAAGAGTTGGAGAAATATTTTTTCGTGTGTCCATTAGTTGCAGTTTCTTCCTGCTGGTTTTAGTTTCCTATCTCTGTTGGCTTGTGTTGGGGTGTTCTTTGTGTGTCCTTCTGTTGGTACTGCTTTTGCCGTTAGCTCCCTTTTGCTGGTTGAACTCTTGCCAACTAGCCCTTGGCTTGTCCCTTTTGGGTGGCTTTCTTGTTCCATCCAGGTTTTTCTTTATTGATGTAAGATGTAAGGTTCCCTCCTTGGTTCTTATTCAATAAAGTTCTTTTCGCTGATTAAAAAAAAAAAAAAAAAAAAAAAAAAAAAAAAAAAAAAAAAAGAAGAAAGATGGATGATGAATAAGATTTTGAGATATAGGTTACATTAAGGAATTAGATGAGAAGAATAATTAAATATACGATATGATTATAGATAAAATTATAAGGGATACATTATGCCATGAGATAATAAATTGAATAAATCATTAGATGGAAGAAATAAAATATTTTTGATTGTGATGAAATAAAATTATTTTAATATTTTTTACCCTTCAAGAATAACAATTATCTGAAGAGGTATAATCGTTATAATACTACAATTCCTAAATTTTTTTTTTTATCTCCAATCCTATTCTTCTTATCCCACACTCAAATATTGAATCAAAAATCCAATGAACCCCACATATTCACTCCACTTTCAATCCCCTTCTTAATATCCCAAACAAATGTGTTCTTAACATATAGGCCATGTTTGATTCACAAGCTTAATAGTGAGGTATTAATAATCCTATTAATATAGTGTAGTATTCACTATCCAATTGGATTAATAGAATAAATTATTCATTGTGTTTGATTGGGTGGATTAGAGCATGGGATTGAGATTATTAATCTGTGGGCCCAATTATCCCATGTTTGTTTTAACATTTTGGTTTAAGATTATTAATCCAATGGATAATTAATCTAACAAATTTGTAGGATTATTAGTAATGGAGTTGGGGTGGAATTATTAATCCAATGGATATTAATCCAATTGGATAGTGAATACTACACTATTAATCTTTTGAATCAAACATAACCTGAATTATTAGTATTAATAGGATTATTAATACTTCACTATTAGTCTTTTGAATCAAACATGACCATAAAGTTTATAATACATGGGACTTAATTGTCTCCCGTTGGTCAAGATCGTCTAGTTTAGTCTATTGTGAATCCATTTAGTGCTTATCTATTATATAAGGAAAAGAGTCTTTTTAACTCACAATTAGTGGGAGCTCTATTATTTCAATCATAATTCCTTAATTTTCTAATTAAAAAAAAAAAAAAATTTCCCGCCCTCTGATTTAAATAATATATAGATATTAACTTAAATCTTATCACCTCTATCACAGCAGCCTAAACTTTGGAAGAGAGAGAATAACCTAAACCTAACATAGTTGCCTAAACCTTTGGGAGAGAGAGAATAACCTAAACCTAATGCAGCAGCCTAAACCTAAACCTATCACAGAAGCCTAATCCTTACGTAGCGGCAGCAACCTACGCAGCAGTTTAGGAGAGAGATTAAGATAGAATCTTGGAAGGAAAATATTTCAAAATCTGTAAGTAAATCATTTATTTTTTAATATGGTGATAATATTTTTAAATTGATTAAGAATGATTGTATTCATTAGGTTTACATAAACTATTAACTAGTGATGATTAAGAATGATTGTATTCATTAGGTTCACATAAAGTATTAACTATTGATGATGATTGGATTGTATTTTGTGAGTGTGATTGGACTTAATTTATTTTTCAATACGGTGATTGTATTTTTAATCTATGTTTAAAAAAAAAAAAAATTGTATTCATTATATTCACATAAAGTACGCAGTATTTAATGATGATGATTATATTACATTTTGTAATTGGATTTTTTAACTCATTTTATTTATTATGCATTTTAACTATTAATTAACTTAATTCGTGATTGAGTTTTTAACTCATGTTTTTTGAAAAAAAAAACATAATTGTATTTTTTAATGACCAATTGACTTTATTGTTTTCATTTATTTTTTATTTTTTATGAACAAAAATGTGATTGTGTTTTTTTGCATTCCGTTTTGATCACACGGTAATTTTATTTTTTTAAATGATTGTTATTTTTTACATTTCATTTAATCTGTGTTTTTTGAAAGAAAAAAAAAATAGTGTCTTCATGTTTTTTGAATACAATCACATCGTGATTGTATTTTTAATATATGTTTTTTCAAAAAAAAAATAAAAAATTAGATTGCATTAATTAGGCTTGCATAAAGTACCCACTATTAATGATGATTAGATTGTATTTTGTGATTGTGATTGTGATTGAACTTAACTTAATTTTTAGTACAGTAATTATATTTTGAATTTATCTTTTTTGGAAAAAAAAAAAAAATTGGATTGTATTAATTAGGTTCACATAAAATACCCACCATTGATGATGATGATTACATTATATTTTGTAATTGCGTTTTTTAACTCACTGTATTTATTTATTTTTTAAATGGTTGTGTTTTTTAACTATTAATTAACTTAATTCATGATTGGGTGTATTATTTTTATTTATTTATTTTGGATACAATGTTAACACTGTGGTCAAAGACAATACTAGTTCAATAAATCTCATTGTTCAAGATAAACGGACAGAGTTTATCTTGCGATGTCAACCATCATATTTGAAGAATATAAGATCAAAGGTACAAAACTATACAGTTTATTATAAATAAATTATTCTTACCTTTTCAAACACAATATTATAATTTCAAAATTTTACAGGATAATGGAGTTAGAATGATTAAAGATTATATTACGTCATGCCAAAATCGTGCCTATACATTTATTATACATGTACCAACAATGCAACGTCAATTAGATTGTGCACCGTGCGTGAACTTTGTTTTAAATATAGATTGATCTGAAAAATGTCTATACCTTTTAGAAACTAAAAAAAAATAGAAATATATAATATGTAAGTATAACATTTGTACTTTATAATATTTTATAAATACATAATATATATGTTATTCATCAATTATAATACTAACTATCATGTTGACAATGCAGGAATGTTGATGGAAGACCCACAACAATTTAGATTGTAGTTATATTTTGTTTTATTTATTCAGTAAATTTCGAACAAATGTTATAAATTCTTATTTTTATTACTTTAATTATGCAATGTCAACATTTTCTTTTAAAATGACGTATATTTTATACTAACAATTTAAAAATATGTTTGACATAATCATAAATAGTTTTTTAAATTCAATCCCGAGCATAGCAGGGGTAATATGCTAGTATCAATAATTTGAATTGTTTATTTTGTAAAACTTGTTGAGCTCATGATTATCCATGCCAAAAAAAAATATATATATATTTGATTGGATAGTAAAAGTCATTTGATCTTATCACATTTGTTTGAAAAATAATTAATATGAAAGTATGATTTTGAAGTAGATCATCTATTTTTTAAGCAAATGTAATCCGATCAAGTGATTATCAATATTTGATTAATTTGATCTCTAACATGGATGATCTTCTAAGCAAACTATATAAAATAATTCGAATCATTAAAATAAGGGCTTTTTACTGATAAATCTCATTTAGAAGTGTTTTAACACAAAAGTCTATGAAGAAATTTTTTAACACACTTAGTCTTATGTATTTATACTTTTATTCCATAAAGTCATTTTTCTTGATTTATATTATTTTCTTAGACTCTTATGCCCTTATATTTAATATTGATATTTAATGTTTGGAAAGGAGAATGAAAGGAAAGGATCAAGGCATAGAAAATTTCATACACAAATTAAATAATATTGATGTTATTATTTTATATTATTATATAATGTGAATATATTTTGAATTGACAACACATTAAAAATAATGTGAACATTCTTTCTCATCTGATGTGAATATATTTTTAATTGACAACACATTAAAAATAATGTGAATATTCTCTCTCATCTGATGTGAAGTTCACAACATTTTTCCAAAAAATTCTTTCTCATCTAATGTAGTGATGTGAACGTTCATAACATGTGAATTTTCTTATTTTTAATTGACAACACATTAAAATAACGTTAATTATATTTTTAATTGACAACACATTCTTATTCACAATATGTAGTGATGTGAACATTCATAACATATGAACATTCTCTCTCATCTAATATAGTGATGTGAACATTCACATTCGTATGTTTTAATATGAATATTCACATTATGTAATTAACAACATAATAACAAAAACTCATTTCAAATTAATGTGAAAATAATGATGTGAATATTCATTTCAATTGCATGATGTGAATATTCACATCATTTAATTGATATCACAATGACAAAAATTCATTTCAAATTAATATGAATATGATGATAGTCAACATATATTGATGCATAGAAACTACCAAAATATAATGACAATCAACATTAAATATCAACATTAATAGGGGTAGAAGAGATTGAGGGTGTTTTGGTCTTTTACCTCAAAAAAGACCTAATGAAATATTAAAAAATAATATGAATTGGATGAAACAAAACTCATAAAAAAAAGATTTATCAAAAAAACTCCCTTAAAATAAACCCTAAATGAACTTACAGTAGACCAAATTGGATTGTCCAGGCCAATAAGAGGCAATCCAAACCCTTTACAATATATATAGAGCATGAGCGACTGTAATTGGAAGTTTGTGTGAGAGACTCCACCTTAATTTTTTTTTATATATATTTTGATAACTTATTAACCAGCCCAATAGAAAGACTAATTTGGGTGACTATTCCAATCATCCACTGGCAAGAGACCCAATTAAAATAGAGACAAAGTCTCGTATAGAGTGATATAAAAAAATTATGCATCTAGAAGGTTTTGAACCTAAGACTTTAGAGAAAACATAATCTCAAAATATTTGGAAAATTACAAATCAATATACTTTCTTAAATTAATTACAGATTTATATAAAAAAAAATTTGTAACTTTAATTATTAAAGTTTGTCATTGACCTCAATTTTTTTTCCCCATCAAATTTATGCCTAAATTTCTATTTTTTAAAAAATATTTTATGAGAAATATAGATATTTTGAAAATTTTGGAAGATCTGTATGACAAAATTTGAAATTGATCTACTCACGAAATGGACCACATCACAAAATATTTTCAAAGGTCATAAAATAAACCAAGTCACCAAAGCTCCAGTTGTGTCTAATTTATTGGAATTTGCTAGAGATGAAATTGTTTTGGTAAATAAATTAAATTTGAATTTATTTAAAAAAATATTAGTTTTTTAAATTTCTATCTTAAACTTGTATTTGATTCATTAAGCTTATATGCACATTAAACTATATAAAAATAAAATTATTTGTCCTCTTCTCACAACGGACTCAATTAAAGATAAATCAACATTCACTTGAAATTACAATTTATTTAAAAAAAATATTAATTTTTTATTTTTTATTATCTTAAACTTGAATTTGATTCATCGAAATGGAATTTATAATGAACTCCACGGACTCAAATAACACCCCCTAATTCAAAATCTAGACAGAAAGGATCGTCCTCTAATAGCTAATTTAGGTGAATCCATTAAAAGCTCTTATGATACTTATCATAAAAACTTTGCATGCAAGTGTCATTTTCACATTCTATTATAGTTATGATTGTCCTCTGGATGTTTTGGTTGGTTGGTACAAGAAGTTAAAAAATGTCTCCTCTCTGATTTACAAACACAAAAATATTTTATAGCTCTAGTAAAGGAAATTTAATTGAGGGTGGACTCTATTATGATAGTAATTGTTTCTGTTTTTTTTTTTTTTTTTTTTTTTGAAAATGCTTAGAAGCTCTAAATATGGAGCCCCCCCACCCCCCAATGATGTGATGGTTGTTTGCCCTTTTTGTCTTTTTTTTTTTTTTTTTTTTTGAATTTTCAGCTCAATAGAACTGGTTTAGTACTCATTTTTTAGAGTTCTGAATTAGCTCTCTCTCTCTCTCTCTCTCTCTCTCTCTCTCTCTCTCTTTTTATTTATTTTTTATTTTTATTTAATGTCATTAGAGCTCATTAGAGCTATTTTATTTAAGGGGATGTATCATTGTTGTTTACAAATATGGACTGGACCGTCCAGTTTTAATAGTTGGCCCATTTTTGGGATCAAATTCAATGATTCAAGTTCTTCATATTTTAAAGTTTGTCAAGTGAATTATTCATACAAAAAATTAAATTAATTAGATAATGGTAACCTTATGTTCGGAATCAATTTTATACGTAAAATGATGAGTATAATTATTCATTTTTTAATACAAAATCGATTCAAACATATAGTTAACATTATTTAATTAACTTAATTTTTTTATATGAATGATTTACTGATGAACTTTAATTAGATTAAGTTAAGTTGGACATAAAATAAAATATTAAATTTTAGCATACAGGAACAAGTAAACAGGCAGAGTATTCAATTTTCTTAAGAGGTGATAAACGACAGTCCAATTAGTTTAAGTTGATTGTAAGAAAAAAGAAAAAAAAAATTGAAATGAGAAAGCTGTTTGAAATTTTTTCTACAGATAACAAATGATAATCCAATCAATTTAAGGTGCTCAAACAATTTTTTAAAGATGACAAATGACAATGAAAGTAGCCGAGGACGAATTTTAAAGATCAACAAATGACAAATTAAAACATACATAAATTATATATATAAATATATATATTTAATTTCTTCAATTCCATATCCTCAAATGCAACTGGTGCCACCCCCTTTGATGGAATTTATATTTTGTAATGAAATAATTTGTTTTTATAGTACATAATGATGGATGATGGTATCCATAAATGGTGGGAAAAAAGGTTGGAGCTATTTTAGCCACAAAAAGATAAAATAGATTTTTTAATTTAATAAGAAAAAAATATCACATCTAACACATAATTATTATATTCTTTATCTCACAAAAAATAAAAAAAAAAAAGTTAAAAAATCTTTTACAAACGAGACTTTTTAACCCTAAAAATAATTAAAAAATCACAAAATCACAAAATTAATCCACTTTCCAAATGAACCCAAGGTGTGGTCTATAGACTGGATATGATTAAGACAGGCTATTGGGTGTTAGTGTAAGATTTGTTGAATATATATTATAAAAATATTCAAATTAATGAAACGTTCATAATTTATAATAAATTCACGTTTATGTTTAAAAAAATAAATAATTAATATAATTTTAATAATTTTTTAAGATTATTATTTGACTTGATCATAAGATTATATTTACCCAATTAATTTTATTTTTTATACGTTACAATATAAATAATTTAAATTATTAAAATATAATCAAAATAAATCTAACAAAGTGTGACGGTACGCGTGATGTCATAGCATGTATCCCAAATCCTCTGCACAACACCACACCACGTGACCAAAACTACTCCAAGTATAGATAATGGCGGTGTTTGACAAGATTTGATTTTAAGTTTTTTTTTTTTTTTTTTTTTTTTTTTTTTTTTTATTAAAAGACAAAGTTTTTGTAAATAAGAAAAACAAATTTAAAAAAATATCACATCTAACTTTATAATTATTTCACTTTTTCTCTCACAAATATCACATTCAATCACAAAAAAATCTAACTATCTTTCCAAATACCAAAATTTTTTTATCCAATAATATCCTACAACTAAAAAAACTTACATAAAAACTTACTTTCCAAACACCCACAATGTGATACGCTTTAATCCAATTAGCTTCAATAATTATTAATATTTATAAAATTTATTAAAACAATTCTTTAAAATATGGCTACCCACCTACCTGCCCCCATTGGTTTGCTTTAAACGTGCTCTGCCGACACATCAGATTAGGAAACATGAATTAATCATTACTCATTCCCATCTTGATAGGCGTTAGGATCCTCTAAAGCGAAAACTCTCAAGTGATCTCTAGATTGATCCATCTAACGATAAAAATTAAATCTCACCAAAATGACGTCGTTTTAGTGAGTAATTTGTAGACCAAAAAAATAAAATAAAAAGAAAAGAAGAAACAACTTTAATTCAAAACATTCAAAAGTTCCTGCAAATATGAAACCTTAAAGAGAGAGAAAAGGGTTGAGAGGAGGAGCTCTTTTCACCCCCGACGCGCCACCGCCGCCACCGCTGCTACTAATTTGATGAGAGAATTGAAAGAATGAGAGAGAAAGAGACTTGTTGAGCTTAAAACGCTTCAAAACAAAGACTTTAAATCAAACCCATATACATTTAAGAGCCACAAATATGATTTTTTTTTTTTTTTTTTTTTTTGTTGATAAAGTGTGTAATTTGATGAGCAAGAAATAGACCTGTTTAGTTTGTTTATTGATGATTCTGGTTTATTCAATAGCATTCAAAAACACAAACACAGTGTTGATGTTATCAATGAAATGGGTTTGATTGAGCGTTTGAAGCTCCAATCGGGTAAAATTACTTAAACAACTACGCAAATCCACTGAGAGAATGAGAGAAGAGGAGGAGGACATCGCCGCCCCTCCCCTTCCCACCCCAGACGCACTGCCACCGTTGCTACACCGCCGCTACGCCGCTCCCCTGCCGCCCCTCCCCTTTATTCCTTCCTTTTTCTTTTCCTTTCTTTTCCTTCTAGATCTATATATATATATATATATAAATCAAAACAAACAAATATATAAAACATAGAGATGATAGATATATACATATATAAATCAAAATAGCCATGGCAGAGATTGGGGATCCCCTTTTCTCTATCTCCCTTCTTGTCTCTGTCTCACTCTGTTTTTGTTTTTGTTTTTTTCAAATTACTCGCCAAAACGACTTCGTTTTGGTGAGTTGAATCTCAGCCCTTGGTTCGATGAGTGGGACACGTGTCGACTGCTTATCTTGCACTCTAGGAGATCACTGTAGGAACATTACTCTAGAGGATTCTCAAGTGATTGGTAGAGCTATCCATTTCACACTCATAAAATTATTCGAAAATTTATCTCTATCATATCTTGTTGGTGTTTGGGAAGTAAATTTTTTTGTAAGTTTTTTTAGTTGTAGGATTTTATTTGAGAAATTTTTTTTTTTTTGTGTTTGGGAAGATAGTTGGGTTTTTTTTGTAGTTGGATGTGATGTTTGTGAGAGAAAAAATGAAATAATTATGAGGTTTGATGTGATATTTTGTTTGGATTTATTTTTTTGATTTTGTAAAATATTTGTCTTGTAGTGAAAAAAAAAAAATCCAAAAACCAAGTTGCCAAACACCACCAATAAATTCTATATAAATCTCATATTATATAAATTAATTTCTATCTTATAATTATTTATTCAGAAAATTTTGAATGAATAAGTTTGAGTTAGCAGATTTTTTTAAACAAGAATGTTAGGAATATAAAATTTTTTATTAAAATTTTTACTATTTATTCACATGAATGTAAGACTCATACTCGTGTTAATGTTTGGAAAAAAATAAATAGAAATTTTAAGGTCAGTAACCATTTTGATTCATAAATGGATGAGCAAAAGAGGGAAAAGGTAGGCAAGTAAAGTTTTGATATATAGAAAAATAATCAATTTATAATAATGTGACAACGATAATTTAAATAACAAAAAAAAATCAATTCTTTCAATTTTATATAAGAACTAGACCAGTTATTTCTTACATTATGGGTTTCTCAGAAAGTTTGCTTTAATCATTCTATTTGCTCATTTTGTAGCTATATGTAGATTATTCGCTAAAAAATAATTGAATTAATCCAATAATTTCTTACTTTATTAAAAATCAAATAACAAAAATAATTTTGAGAATATTAAATCAATTTCTTAAAAGAACAATTTATACATATAAACCAAAAATATAAGGGGGATATTACCCTCCAGTGGTAACAGCAAAAACTTATTACAAAATCATGAATTTTTTTATAATTTTAATTATTAATATTTATAAAATCTTCTACTGATTTGTAATTATATTTTTTAAAATCCACTTATTGATATTTCTTCAAAATATAACCAGATGGAATATTAAAGTATGTGCTATTTTGGAAAGTTGGCTTTTAGTAACTTTTTTTGGCTTATAGCAATAACCAAAAGTTGGTTTTTTTACATTTTTTTTTTCGGTTTTGCCTTATACCTCCAGTGGGGGTCACACCCCCAGTGAGGTGGCGCGTCCCCATTGGCTGAGACCCAAAAAAAAAAAAAAAGAAAACTTTTTTTTTTTACCAATCCCGGAGTAACACCTCACTGGGGGTCGATCCCCAGTGGGGGTAGGAAACATTTTTGTTTTTTTTTTCATTTGGGAAGTTGGTTTTTAACTATTGATAAAATTACAATTTTACCTCTCATGAATCAAAATGTGCTACATGATTGAAGTTGTAAATATTTTAAATTAAAGGGGTTAGTTTGGTCATTTTATTATGATTTGACACTATAAACAAATATTAATAAAAAAAAGTCAAAAGTAACTTTTTACTAACTTCTCAAATCATTTATCTAAAAAAGTCAAAAGCTTAGTTAAAAGCAAAAAAAATTATTTTTTACCATCTTTTCAAAATAGACCTATGTCATGTGCTGGACTATAGGATAGGATTGGATAGTCCAATCTTTTCAATTAATTTGTGTAACGGTAGATATTTTGATTTAAAAATAAGAAAAAATTATATTTTAATTGGATAGTGAAAAAATAGTTTCATATTCATACTGGTGCAAGTTTTTTGTATATATATAGGGCAAGTCTTTTTTGTATATCAGAATTGTATAAAAAGAATTTTATTCTTAGTGAAATTATTTTTAAAATAATCCATTTATTTGTAATTTTTTAAGAAAAATTAGTGATCACAAAGTTTGCATACAAATTTTTAAAAATATATTAAAAAAGGGGGAATTAGCCACCAGCGGTGTGCAAAAAAATATTAAAAAAATGATAAATTTTATAAATATTAATAATTAAAATTATAAATTTTTTTATTATAATAACTTTTCAAAACTTTAATAGTAGTTTTCCTTTAAAGAAAGGAAAATGAGTGAGAGCACTAATTAGTGCTACCACTAATGTGTGGCAGTGGGCCCCATCATGAATGATTTGATGTTTTGGCCTTGGTGTTGTATTTTTTTTCTTTTTTTATTGAGTGTCATGTCATTAATGATCTCTTTAGAGCTCCAAAATTAGTGGTCTCTATCATTGTTGTTAAAGAAAAAGCAATGCGTTGAAAATATGTTGGTGATCATATTTATTCCGATGAGATGTATGAAAAGATGTAATTATTGGTCTGACATGGCTCATTGGGATAATAATTGTATTTGATTTTAGTGTTTTCAATTTAATTTTTTAAAAATTGAGTTTTTTTTTTTTTTAATAAATATTTTTAAAAATTTTATGCAATTTTTTATTTAATTAAATATATCACAAAGTAAAATATTTATAAAAAAATATTTTAAAAAATTAATAAATATATAAAAATATACTAAATTCTCATTTTTTTTTATATTTTTGATATTTATTAAATTTTCTTAAATTTTTTTTACAAATATTATATTTTTTAAGCGTATTTATGTTAATATATCTAAAAATTTTAAAAATTATTTAAAATATTAAAAAATTCAATAAAAGTACAAAAATTATTTAATATATTTCAAATTTTGAAAAATTGAATTTTAAAAGTTAAAACTAAACAAAATGAATAGTCTCACAATAATACATAGAAAGATGAATCAGTTATTCGTCTGACATGATTCATTGGGATGATAATACGATGATGTCACAATAATTACAAAAATTTATACCATAGGGGATGAGACGTGTAGAAAGAGGATCCAGTGTGACTGTTGTGTAATCTGTAAGACTTATTTTGGATTCTATTTTGATAATTTGAATCATTCAAATTTAAGAGAATATTGAAATAATATATTTGTAAAAAATCAAATTAATCAGATATCAATAACTTGTTCATCAAATGACATCTTTATACAAAAAAATAAATATGTATGTATCAAATTAAGTATAAATATTATTTGATGAAGATGTTATTAATATCTGATCAACTTGATTTTTTACAAGTATATTGTTCTCGATATTTCTTAAAATTTAAAAGATTCGAGTCATCAAAATAGGACGCGAAATAAGTCTCACAGGTTATACAACAATCACTGTTGTGCTTGATGCACAGCAGTAACATTAGATCCGTAAAAAGATGAGTCAATTATTGGTTTGGCATGATTCATTGGGATAATAATAGGATAGTGTCACAATAATTATTACTCCATTCGTTTCAAAATAATAATCACTATGTTTGTTTTTAATTTTTTAAAAATATTTTTCAAAAAATTTTATTTTTTTATTTGAAAAAATTACTCATCAATCTCATTTGGAGAAAAGTTATTTCATTTAATTCTAGAAGTTTTCTTTCAAACCAATTAGTCATTTTTATTTTGGGTATGTTATATTTCCTTGATTTGGGGGTTTGAAAGTTTACTTGTTTGCCCTCGTGCGTGATTTTGTTTGGATTTTTTTTCCTAATGTTGGGTGTGCGTGAGTAAGGTAAATTTTTACATTTCTATTTTTTTTTTTTTTTCTTGGAGATTTAATGGAGTGATTTGTAGATGTATGATGTTATTGGTTTGGTGTTCGTTCCTATTGTAACATTGACATTAATTAATATCCAAACGTAATACTAATGTAACACATAAAAAAAACTCATTACTGTATTTTTTCAAAACGTAACACTCCAAAAAAATTCCTTAGTATAACACTTCAAAGTAACACACAAATTTTTTTTCTTATTGTAACACTAATGTAACACACAAAAAAAATTTCTTAATGTATTTTTTCCAAACATAACACTTTAATATAATACACAAAAAAACTCCTTAATGTAACATTCTAATGTAATACACATACAAACTCCTTAGTATAACACTTTAACGTAACATACAAAAAAATTTATTGATGTACTTTTTTCAAATGTAACACTCTAATATAATACTTTAAAAAAATTCTTTAATATAACATCCTAATATAACGCACAAAAACTCCTTAACGTAACATTCTAATGTAACACACAAAAAAAATCATTAATGTACTTTTTCCAGACGTAACACTTCAATATAACATTCCAAAAAAATTCCTTAGTGTATCACTTTAATGTAACACACAAAAAAACTCTTTGATGTACTTTTTCCATACGTAACGCTCCAATGTAACAAAAAAAAACTTTTTAGTTATTTTTCCTAAATGTAACATTCCAATGTAACACTTAAAAAAAAAAAAAAAGAATTTAGGATTCTTCAAACCATTTCGAAAAGAATACAAATATTCTTTAGTAAGTTTTGAACAAATGTATAACTTCAAACTGTGAGTGTTACGTTTGAAAAAAAAATATATACTAAGGGATTTTTTTAGTATTTTTGTGTGTTACATTGAAATATGTTATATTGGAGTGTTACCTTTGAGATTACACTGATTGAAGTATTATGTTTGGAAAAAATATACAAAAAAACTATTTTTTTTATTTATTTATTTTTATATTGGAGAGTTATGTTTGGAAAAAATACACCATTTTTTTTTTTTTTTTGAGTGTTACGTTGTACCAATTGGGAAAAGTACACCAATGGGTTTTTTAGTATGTTACGTTGAAATATTATGTTATTGGAGTATTACATTAGAGTTTAGGTTTTTGTTTGTAATGTGTGATTTGTTCTAGACTGAGGGAAAATCCAAAACTTTTATAGTGCAAATTGTCTAAATGTGTAATTTTACATTTTGAGAAAATCACTTTTATCCCTAAAAAATTAAACCCAAGCATGTAAGTGATTATCCTTTTATGTAATTTCCATGTTAATGGGACCTTGGATTTATAAATAAAAAAAAAAAAACAAAACAAAAAAGGAGGACTAAATCGTTCACAAGATTATATTTTGAGATTTATTGGTACTTCACCCTTTTTATTTTTCATTTTTTTTATTTTTACTGATTTTTTAAAAATCTTTTAAGCAATTTTTTTTAAAAAAAATTTTAAACACACCTAACATAAATACACTCAAAAAGTATAATTTTGGTGAAAAAATATTTTAAAAATCAACTAAATTCTTCCGCATATATATATATATATATTGTATTTTTGTGTATTTACTTATTTTTTAAAATATTTTTTTACAAATATTTTAATTTTTAGATATATCTAAGTAAGGTGCATCTAAAAAAGTAAAAAAAAAAAAATGATTAAAAATTTAAATATATTAAACTAAAAAGAAAAACAAAAAATAAAAAATCCAATTTTCAGAAAATTGAATTCAGAAAATTGAAACCAAACACACTGAATATTTTTTAGAAAATTTAACTTCTTTAATAGTATAATTATTATACTTTAAAAATATTAATTTTTTAAAATATCCTTTGATAATATATATATATATATATATTTTAAGAATATCAATTGTCATAATTGTAATTTTTATGTTGTTAATGATTTTTTTTTTTTTTGAAAAAAAGCAAAATAGGAAATCATATTATTTTAGTCCTTTATTTTTGAAAACGGACTAATTTTTTGAAATAATAAAAAATAAAATAAATGGTTAATATTTTGAGACAAAAGGAGTACAAAAATTGATACATGGGAATAACAGTAGAGTAGAGTGGTAAGAGGAAAAAAATTTATATATTTTAATAATTAAAATATCATATACTTTCTAATGATTTGTAATTTTTTTTTTTTTACTATATCACTATACACTTAGGCCTTGTTTGGGAACAAACTATTTTAGTAATTTTTTTTTTATTTTTTACAAAAAGATGTGCAAAATGTAAATAAAAAAGAAAATCTTTGAATTTTTTTTATATAATTTATTGAATTTTTAACTTTTTTAATGACTTTAAAATATAATGTTGTCAAATGAGACCTTATTTCCCTTTATATCATACATAAAAAGGACTTCCACCAATATGAAAGGGCTTTCACCCCTTGCAATGCTTGATTGTATGTCATTTCAAAGTAAGCATTGTTTGGAAAAATTATTGCAAGTAAGAGCATCTCCAATGGTTTGTCATTGGATCTGCCAAAATTATAATATAGCAGCTTTGAGGAAAATAGGGTTCTCCAATGGTGAGATATAGCAGCTCTTAAAAATGGCAAATGTCAAAATTGTTTCCAAGTTTGACAACAACTTTAGCAAATAGCAAATCTACTAGCTCACCCAAAACCAACTGATTTTCTTTATTCCTTCCTTCACTTTCTCCCTTTCTCATTCTTTTCTAGAATAAACTCAAACAAAAATAGATCAATAATTTCATTTTGCGAAATTAATGAAATTTGTTTTAAACAAAACTCACCAATATGTTTAAACAGTGTTGGCAATTGACATTTGGGAGAAAAAAAAAGTCAATAATTTTTTTTAAAGAAAATTTCACTAAAACAACAACATTCAAGCAATCTCAAACAAATCTCAAGTAATCTCAAGCAATAATCAATAAATTTGAAGTAGAGTTTAAACAATAAATACCTAGATTTAAAGAAATAGGTTAAAGCTCAGTGCAGTTGCTTCAGCTTCATCTTCTTCGTTTTCATATTCTTCTTAAAGTGATTTCAAGGGTTTTGGTTTCTCACAGACAAATCGAAGATAAAGGTTTAGCGTTTCTCACAGGTAAATCGAAGATAAGGCTTAGGGTTTCAGTTTCTCACAGTTCTGCGATCTGAAAAGGGGGTGGATGAGATTGTTGTCATCGATTGATCTTCACCGAGGGTCATTGATTTCTCTCTCTCTCTCTCTCTGATCTTCACTGATCCGAACATTCTAGAGTCAAGATGGACACAAAGAGAGAGAGAGAGAGAGAGAGAGAGAGAGAGAGAGATAGATAGATAGATAGATAGATAGATAGATAGAGAAAGGGAGACAATCGGTGATCCGTGATCGGTGATGAGGGTTCATCAGGGGTGAGAGAAAGGTTTAAGGGATGAAGAGAGAGAGAGAGAGAGAGAGAGAGAGACGACTGAAACAAAGATACCAAGAGTTGATCTCAGAGAAACGAAGAGTTGTGAGATGGGGTTGTGGTGGAAAAGAGGGTTGGACAAAGAAATTTGGGGTTTGAGGATTGGAGATCGACGGTGGGTATGGTGGTGGTTCTGCTGGTTGTGGTGGTGGTAGTGGTGGTTATTCTTGTGGTTATGGTGATAAAGAACATGATAGATGAGGGGAGAGAGTGTAAGGGAAAGGTTTGGAGACGGTAAGAGAGAGGGAGAGAGATGAAGATGGTGAGAGAGAGGGAGATAGAGGTAATGGAGAGAGAGAGAGAGATGAGGGTTCATCTGAAATGAGATGATTCACCGTTGGATTATTTAATCCAATTGTGCTCTTTTGTTATTGGAATGCACAAATTGAGCAACGACTCTTTTTCTTCCTCCAATTCAGAAAGGTTTGAAACGGCTCTGTTTAACGGCTTTAAATTAAACGGATAAAAAAAAACGACCATATTTTTACTCCCTATAAATATAAACAACCAATCTCAATTTTAATTCACAACTTTCAATGTACATAATTTTTTTCATGTTTGATTTTTTACACAATCAATATGGAAGTTTCATCAAAAACAAAGAGAGGAAATCATTCACCACTCAAGAAGATGTGGCAATTTGTAGAGCTTGGTGTTACATTACTAAAGACCCAATTGTTGGGAATTCGTAATCTCATGCTCATTTTTGGGGAAGAATTTTTAAAAATTATTGTTTGCTACAGAATGATCACTCAAGAACACAAGTGTCTATCTCATCTCGATGGAGTGTAATCATGAAATGTTGCAACAAATTTCGTAGGCGTTTAGCACAAGTCGAAAATCTACACCCAAGTGGGATGTCTCAAGTTGATGTAGTAAGATTTCATCTTCATTTATTATGTTAGTTTTTTTATTTTGTATCATATCAAAATTAACTAATTAATTAATTTAATATTTTATTGATACAGATGCTTCAAGCAAAACTTTTATACCATCACGATGAAAATAAACATTTTGCTTTTGAATATTGTTGGCCAATCTTGCAAAACAATATCAAGTGGCAAGATGTAGCTCATACGAACATAGTGAAGTTAAGGATACATACATCATTTTCTCCTAATGTAGCCCTCGATTCCCCTATAGATAACTGCATTTCTCTTGGAGACCACAACAGTCTAAGTGTTGATGACAATCCAACTGCTGGTAATAATCTAATCGGTGAGGGTAGTGTCTCTGTAAGGAGTAAAAGGCCTATGGGTAGGAAAGCTGCAAAAGAATTATTTTGGAGAAATCAAGTCGGTGAAGCTGAAGTCCACAAATTTAGCAATGTGTTGGAGACAATTAACCAACACCTTGCTAAGAAGGAAATGAAAAAAACTGAAAGAGAAGAAAAAAGGATTCAAGCACTGTAGGAGATGAAAGAACTTGAGATCAAAAGATAAGAACATGAGATCAAAAAGAAAGAACATTTGATAATAACTACAAATATTTCTTATATGGACCCTTAGATGAAAACGTATTACATAATACAAAAAAATGGGATTTTTGCCAAGTGGTTCGCAAATGTTAGCAACTCAAATTACTATTTTCCCTTGCCTCTTGATGCATAATTACGGGAGAATGTATTTTTTAATTTTACAATGTCGTTTATTTTTAATGCAATTTTTTATCTTTATTTGCAATATCATTTTTATGTTCCAATGTAATTTTTAGTATTTAATTTTTTTTTTCAATTTTTATATTTGTCTAGTCGGTTATAATATAAATATATAATTTTTTTTTTACAAACAATTAAAAAAAGGTCACAAAAGACAAAAAAAAAAAAAAAATACTAAAAAACCATTATCCAAACAACACCTACAAATTTAGAGGGAAAGTTTGTTGAGATTTGCCAAAATAGCATGTGTACCACTGGAGCATCATCGCTATAATTTGACAAATTACTACTATTTATTGTCAAATTATAGCAATAGCAATGGTATTATAGCAAATACCATTGGGGATGCTCTATAAATAAATAAAAAACCTGAAGTTAGTGAAAATTTTCAAAATTGTAATACATGTAGAATGAATGAAAAAAAATATCAACAGAAGGAAATATATTGCTGGTTAGATCAAAATGTCCTTTCCTCTTTGCTTTTCATCCTTAAAAAGTAACTAGACTTTACACATTGTTGTTATGTTGATGTAGAAAAAAAAAAAGGGAAGGTGGAGAACTTAAAAGAAGAAGGTGATGTGGAAAACAAAATAGTGCAGATGACAGCAGTAGATGGAGGTAGAGGGAGATTGCTTGAAGCTGTACAAGAGTTTTAACCTCATCCACCATGTCATTCCTAGGGGAAATACCTATGTACAAAATCACTATAGAGTACAAAGAAGCGAAATGAGGATGTCCCGCTCCACACAAATACATAAACTCTATAGTTGAATTGGTTAAAGATCTCAATGCTAAGCTGGTGATGGCATAGTAATGTGCAAAGATCATATGCTTAATGGTTCTTATTTGGTACTTGTGTTGTTGTAATAAGAGCTTGGAAGCTCTCAATGTTGGTGCTTCAAAATCAATCCAATTATGTGTTTAGAACTTGTCTATCTAGAGGACATTAATAAGCTTTTGAGTGTTGGTTGCTAGCTCTTTCCCTTTCACCTTAAATGCCTCTACTCCATCTCCATCCATGTGTTTTTGGTGTCACTGGCATTGAAAAATGATAACCATTACCTACTAAAGAATGGTGTCTAAACTAACTGTTGGCCTGTGCAAATGTTGGTTGATAATGCCTCTTACTACCTCTATCTCTAAAGGAGCTTATGTGACTGGTCTCCCTGACTTAACCGCTTACGGGCTTTCATTCTCATCTAGATCTCAAACAAATACATTTTGAATTCTACTGTATGCAAAGGATGGATGATAATATGTTTCACCACTCTCATAGCTAGAAGCCTAATTCACTTTCTTTGGTCATTGTTGTAGCGATTGTAGACTTGTTGGCACTGTACTTTATTAATCATTGAGGTGATAGGCTTCACCATTTGTTTATGATGCTCTCCCTCTCCGGACTACACTAAGACAAAGATGAATATTTAGTAGACCCCCTTGCTACATTACTGCTTATCAAATTTTCATAATTTTTTGATTTCTGAAAGCACTCATGCTCAATTACTTACGTTAAATTCCCACATCTTTTTTTATTATTATTACCGTGTGTGCTGTTTTTTGACCACGCTGCCAAACAAGTACTCAACTGGAGAACACTGGCAGAATAGATGGCACCCAAAAGACCTGCCACAGAAAGAAAAAGACTCCGGCGGTGGTTCGTCCACCCGGGGGCACTTCGACGATCAAGTCAGTTATTTCTCAAAGATAGCAAAAGTGCTTAACTCACTATTTAGAATACAAAAAGCGCCCCTTAGACCCACAAGGGTGCCTTACTTTTATAATCAACACTGACCTGATCCCCGTAGAAGCCTAGCTTCAATGGACGCTGGCTCAATGTCCATCCAGGACTCTTAAATAGATAAAGATAAACTCCCTAAGAGCTTTATCCTTATCCTAGTTGAAGTTCCCCCTCATTCTAGGACTCTTATAACTTATCTGCTCATCTCGGATTCCGGTATCTCCGCAGATAACCTCGGCCTAGCCGAGATTACCTCGGCGTTAAGTCAAGGACACGTGGCACCTCAGCTGGCGCTTCGGTGCCACCTTGGCCACGTGTTGCTATCTAAAAAATATGTCCCCACAACTGCCCTCTAGGTTCTATTACCTCGGCATCCTGGGGTGATGGAACCTATATCATTTGAACCCATAGCATGTTGGCTAAACTTGCTCTGTCATTTGTTACCGAGGTCATCATTTGTCAGCTCCATATGACCAAGACCTGTAATCTATTTTCACCAATACTCTAGAATCAATTAACCAAGTTTGTTCAAGTGATTTAGCCGAGATCGTTCCCTAACCGATGTCTTTGCTTCGTTAAATCAAGGACTCCAAGAGTTTTATCACGCGTATGAGCTGTCACGCATAGTATTTCAACCGTTTTTGCCACGCGTCTCTTCCCGTTCAACCGTACCTGACACGCGCTATTAAGTCGCATCATATTTACGTGCGCCATCTGACAAGCACGTCGTCCAAGGCACATTCATTGTGATTTTGCCGCCTTTTCGTGTTTTGATAAAAAACATTTCTTTCTCTCTGTCTTTTCACTTTTACACCACTGTTTTCACTCAAGCTTTCTCTCTCTAACATTCATCTCCCAAATCCTCCATTTTCATTCTTGAAGCTTTCTGTAACTTCTTTATTCTTCCCCTTCGGCGAGGCTTTCGCTGCACTTCTTTGTTCATTGCCACCGTCCGACACCGGCGTACCTCACACCAGCCTTATCTTCCTCGGTGAGCCACTGTTCCTCTTATTTCAATTTCTTGTTTTGCTTTAAATTGATTTGCTTATACACTGCCATGGTGTTTTTATTCATGCTCTGAATTTGTTACTTGTGTGTTGATTTCCCCCATTATTCATCGGTTTCATGATTCTGGTTTTATACCATCTGTTGCTGAATATACACACACTATTCACATACTTGTTTATTTTTTCACTAATCTTGGCCTCGCACTTGTGTACACACTTTGTCACTGTGTTCTTGATAGTTCATCACTGTTCTTGACTCTGAATCATATTTTTGTTTCTGTTTTCTTGCTATTTTTTTTTTCTCCAGATTCTTGCCTTTAATCCTCTTGTTTTAGTAACTTTGGGATTGGGATTTGCCTTAGAACTCCAAACTCTAGGAAAAATTGAAACAAATTCCATTTAGATCCCAAAAAACCCTTGCCCCAGCATTCGTTTAGGTTTTGCCGAGGTCCTTAAAAATCCTAACAAACCACTTCCTCTTGCAACCTAATACTTTTCCCCTTAAGCCGACATCATGGGTATGTGGAGGTGGAAGGTAGACACCCCAATTAAGCTAGAATATTTCAGGCAGGAGTTCGGCATCCCTGCCGATGTCCACCTCAAGCTTGCTTTGGAGGAGGACTCCATCATGCCTAAGGACGACTCCATGCCCTTTCCAGTTGTAGCCTTCGTAGAATGTGGACTTAGGCTTCCTTTCGATATTCTTTTTTGAGAAGTCCTACACTACTACAAACTGAACCCAATGCAGCTTGCCATTAACTCCTACCGAGTTATCAATGGTATAATTGCCTTAGCCAACAGAGAGAATGCTAGGGTTACCCTTGCCGACATCCAGTACTGCTACACCATGTGCGGCCTTAAGTCAGAAAAAGGCTATATTTACTAGCTTAAGCCAAGGTCAACAAAATACAAACTCATTGCCGACCTCCCTAATTCCAACAAGGGCGCCGAGGACGATTATTTCATCGTCTCGGGTAACTGGGAGTTCCTTCCAAACGGCGATCTCCACCTCTACCCTTTAAGCCATACACTGTTCAGAGAGGGAGATGGTAAGAGCCAAGTGTTATTTTTACTTGCTTTCAAGTCTTTTTTACTTGGATATTTTTGTATGTTTTAACGTTTGTTTGGTTTTGTTTTGCAGTTCTTCCCCAGCCCCCAAAGGACTTCCGCAAAAACTTCTTTCCTAGTAAAGATTTTAAGAAGTTGCTGGACTTGCCTGTTAATCAGTGCAAGGCTCCTTTGTTGCTCAACTTTATCCCGACATACAAATCTGTTCTTCTCGACGTCCCAAGAAAAAGGAAAAGCAAGTCTCCTCCATCAGCAACAACTCCTCAAGTCGAATCATCAAGGTCCTGTGGAACAGCCATCAACCTCAGCTCCGCAGCTGATTCCACATTCTCAACGCCAACGCCGATGCCGACGTCGAGCTCCACTGCAAGCACCAGCAGGCAAGACTCGAAGCCGAAGACGTCGAAGTGCTGAGGCGTTATCTTTCGACCTAACAAATCCACCAACAGCTCTTCTAGTAATCCATTTTGGCACAAGGGTCACAGTTGCCGCCACAGCCGACGAGATGGGTCGTAAGAAGGCCGTTGCTGATCATCTTCTGGCCAACATCCCCAACATTGTTACTATACAATCTTCACCATCCCAGTCCTAGCCAAAGCCAAAGAGGATGAACAAAGCCCAACCCAAGGCAACAGTGACTCAGATTGACACTGAGGACACCTTGCCAATTTCAAAACTGGCCGAGGGCAAGAAGACCTCCTCCGCCGTCGAGAAGAGGCCCGCCGAGGCCGAGCCCTCCATCTCCAACAGGTCAAAGAGGCCAAGGTCAGAATCTGCCACAACCTCGGGGTCCCTAAAATTGGATGCCCCCTGGGACCCTCCAATTACAATCGAGGACAAGCCAGTTAGAGTCGGCGACAGCGCTACTGACATTGAAGTCGGCGTTGCCCTCTCTACTGCCTTGCTCTTCCCAAAAGACCTCGAACGCAACGCCGAGTTTAACGAATATGAAAACTTCGCTCTGATGTTGTAACACTCTATACAAGTAAGCCCCTTAACACTTGGTACTTTTCATTCTCTGTTTTTCCATACTTAGAGATTTTTACTAACTCTAGTTTCGTCCATTTCTTCTAGGCGATCCAGCACGCCCACTGCTTCGCGATGCAAGCTTTTGACATCAAGAAGGAGTTGGTCAACAAGACCAAGGAGGTTGCCAACTTGCTGAAAACCGTTAATAAGGCCGAGGCCAAGATAAAGACTTTGATGGATCAGGCTAAGGTAGAAAAACAAGCTCAAGAAGAGGCCGAGGAGAGGGCGGGCGCTGCTGAGGCCATTGCCAAGGAAAATGAGGCCGAGAAAAAAAAGGCCGAGGCAAAGACCGCCGAGGCCCAAGCCAAGCTCATTGCTGCCTTGGCCACAAAGGACGCCGAGATCAAGTACTTCTTCAAGTTAGCCAAGGCGACTTTGTACTCCTCTGTCCATAAGAAATCTGTGGCTTTCTTTACTAGACTGAAAAAAGGTTTGCATTTATCAGAACTTCTGCTTATGAATCTGTTTAGGGCTGCAGCTCTTCTGGTCAACATCTGCACTTGCTTTGCTGACGTTGGGCTTTCTAACTCTAAAATGGCCTTGATTTGATACCGGCTTGCCTCAATGCCCTTTCTGGTGACCAAGTATCCTAGGGACTTCCCTGACCCAACTCCAAATGCACACTTCGATGCATTGAGTCGGAGCCGAAATGTCCTTAGGATGTCAAAGACTGTCTTCAGGTCAGCCAGATGATCTTCAGGTTCCTTGGTCTTCACGACTATGTCATCAATGTATACCTCCACAATTTTGCCAATTAGATGTCTGAACATCTTAGTCACTAATCTCTAGTAAGTTGCTCCTGCATTCTTCAATCCAAAAGGTATCACTCTGCAACAATACAGCCCTTTTGGGGTGAGAAATGCAGTCTTCTCCTCATCTGGGGGGTACATGGCTATCTGATGGTATCCTCTATAAGCATTCAGGAAGCTCATCCTTCCATGCCCTAAAGTGGCATCTACCAATTGATCAATTTTGGGAAGTGGGAAACTGTCCTTGGGACAAGCCTTGTTCAGGCTGGTGAAGTCCACACAGACCCTCCACTTCCCATTCTTTTTCTTCACAATCACTGTGTTTGATAACCATGTTGGGTAATTTACCTCTTGACTGGCTCTGGCCTCTAGAATTTTATCTACTTCCTCTTCTACTACCTCAACGTGCATTAATGTCGGCCTCCTTGCTCACTGGATGACAAGTTTGGCCGACCTGTCCATATTCAGTCTATGACAAGTGACATCGGGGTAAATGCCAGGCATCTCGTATGGTGTCCATGCAAACACCTCAAGGTTTGCTCTCAGGAATGCCTCTAATTCCTATTCCTCTTCCTCGGCCAATCTTGAGCCGAGAAGGAAGTAACGCTCCTCATCTCCTTGCTGGACTAAGATCTTTTTCAAGGCTTCTTCACTTTTCTCGGCTGGTTCTATGCCGACGTCCTCAAGGACCTCCATGTCCTCATTTTCAATCTTTGCTGCTTTTGCTTCTCGTATGTTATGAGTGGATTTCATTGCTGCCATGGAGCAATTCTTTTCCTGTACTTGATCCCCTCTAACTTCCTCAATTCCATGCTCTGTTGGGAATCGCAACAGCTGGTGCAATGTTGAGGGAACAGCCTCCATTGCATGCAGCCATGGCTTTCCCAGGATAACATTGTAAGGGGAGAGAGTGTTAATTATTGTGAACTCAATTTTTACCTTCTTGGTGCCAGCCTACACCTCCAAACTCACTACTCCCAAGGGCCACGTCGACGTTCCATTGTACTCGACCATTGAACGATTGGATTATTCTAGATCATCTTGGTGCAGGCCAAGCTCCTTGTAACATTTGACATACATGATATCACAAAAACTACCATGGTCGATTAGAATTCGCTTTACCTGGCACTCTCCAATCTGGAGGGATATCACCAAGGCATCGTTGTGTGGATGCTGCACCATCTCTAGGTCATCTTCAATGAAGGACACCACTGGTCCCTGGCACTCGTCTGCCCTAGGTCTCTTCTGTCAGACTTGATACACATGTTGGAGGTGTTTTACCTTCTGAGTTTCCCTCCGTATCTCATTCTCATTCACCTTCGAGTGAATCACATTGATCACTCGAGGTTCGCCTACTTGCGGTTGCGGTGCTGCCGATGCCTAAGGCAATCTCGCTTGCTCTTCCCTTGTCCTGGTCTCATCTATCAGGTCTCTTAAATGACCTTGTCTTACCAGGTCTTCCAGATATGCCTTTAGGGCTCTACACCCTTGAGTTAGATATCCATCCTCATTGTAGTAGGCACAATGTTTCCCCATACTTCTTTTCATAAATTCACCAGGAAGCTTTTATAGTGCTCTGTAATAGGGCTGATTTTGAATTCTTTCCAAAACTTTCTAGACCGGAATTCGGAATATGGTTGTGACTGCCTGTGCAGCCCTTAGTCCTGTTTCTTGCTTATTGTATCCGCCATTACCTCGGCCTCGCTTCGGCGAGCCATTTTTCTTCTCTTGTTTCGACGCCTTTGTCCCTGGCGTGTCCTTCACGGACCTGGCATACTTTTCTATCCTGGCCATAAGTTCCTCCATACTTTTTGGCAATGTCTTTGCCAGTGATTTTCGGAGTAGGCAATCATCTTTTAGGCCGTTCTTAAAAGACACAACCGCCATCTCTTGGTTGCATCCTGGTATTCGGTTGAACACCTCATAATACGTTTTGGCATAGGCCTTAAGGCTTTCATCCTCGCCAATTCTCAGAGCCATCAGGGCGTCCACCCTCAATGGCTGTAATTTGTTTGTCACAAACCTGGGCACGAACATCTTGGCCAGGCCTTCCCAGCTTTTCACAGTTCCTTTTAGCAACTTGTGAAACTAGTCTGATGCGATCTCCCCAAAGGATGAGGGGAACACCTTGCAGGGCAATGGTTCGTTCCCGGTGTATAATGCCATTGAGTTCAGGTACAAGCCGACGTGAAAGTTAGGGTCAGATTTACCGTCATATATTTGGAATCTTGACATGTGGAACCTTTTCGGGGCCTCAAATTTGTCCAACTCCACCAAGAACGGCATTCTCGGCTTGACCAGAGAGGTTACCTCGACATCTTGTCGCTTCCTTTGGAGGTAATCCCTCAGATCCTCTTTGGTCCGTCCAGGAGCTCGGCTATCAACGAATTTCAGCCTTTTCGGTGCGCTGCTCCCAGCATCGTTATGAGTCCTTTTGGACCTTTCTCCATTAGTTGCATCGAAACACAGTTCCTTCCCTTGAACATGCCAATGTTATTTGGGGTCAGCTTCCTTGGTACGATGCGTCCTCCGAGAATCTCCCCATCTTGACTCTCATCGCTTGACCTCCCCTGAAGGCCGGTGAGAGTGTTCCTCGGTCCTGGTGTGCTGGGGGACTGTAGGGACTATTTTCTTCCCTTTTTGGGTATTGTTTTTGGCCACTTGAATCGGTGTATCTTGTAATGGGAATGGTGGCTACATGAAGTTGTTCTGCATCATGAAATTGACGACCGATTACAGGTCCACCAATTTGTTCACTAGTCCCTTCATCTCACCGTCCCTTCGTAGGCATCTGTCCTTCCATACTTAGAGGTCGTCCTCGTTATAATACCCACCTCGGTCTGACTTTTTTGACAAGTCGCCCTCCTCGCCGATGTCTTTCTCTCTGGGATTCCGATCCCGAGTTTCTTCATTGCAATTATCCTCCTCCATGTTAGGGTCAGTGTGCTTACCACTCCCAATAGGGATGTTGTCCCTAACCTTCTCTTTCTGTCCATCGTTGGCCATCTATTTTCATTTCTTTCCCACAAATGGCGCCAAATTGTGTGTGCTATTTTCTGACCACACTGCCGAACAGGTACTCAGCTGGAGAACACTGGCAGAATAAATGGTGCCAAAAAGACCTACCACATAAAGAAAAAGACTCCGGCGGTGGTTTGTCCACCCGAGGGCACTTTGACGATCAAGTCAGTTATCTCTCAAAGATAGCAAAAGTGCTTAACTCATTATTCAGAATACAAAAAGCGTACCTTAGACCCACGATGGTGCCTTACTTTTATAATCAACACTGAACTGATCCTTGTAGAAGCCTAGCTTCAATGGACTCTGGCTCAATGCCCATCGAGGACTCTCAAATAGATAAAGATAAACTCCCTAAAAGCTTTATCCTTATCCTGGTTGAAGTCTCCCCTCATTCTAGGACTCTTATAACTTATCTGCTCATCTCAAATTCCGGTATCTCTGCAAATAACCTCGGCCTAGTCGAGATTACCTCGACGTCAAGTCAAGGATACGTGATACCTCAGGTGGCACTTATCTTGTCTTCTCTGACCATATTCCAAAATAAAAATATCAAATTATCAAAACAGATTAACATATATATCTCAATCTTGTGGCAATTTCCCTTCAAATCATATCAAGGGTATATCATGTCCTCTACAACCTAAAAATTTAGTGCAATACAGTTGATCATATTTTTCCTTTGATAGGTGTGTTTTGTGCAACCAATTAGTTGATTTGTAGCTAACTTCAAATTCTTCATTGCCCGGATGAAGTTGTAGGTGTCATATGAAAATGGGGAAAAACTGAGACCATTAGTCTCGAAGAAAGCTAGAGCAAGAACCCATAGATGCCTTGGCCATTAGCTATTTAAAAGACTCTACGAAGTCCACAAATTGAACCAAGGAAGGATTCACCTTTCCCCTTGTCCTGCTCTTCATCAAAAGAAAGAAATAAATAAATCTACTCTTAATTTTGAAAACAATCCACACATACACAACAGAGTAAAGCTAGAAATATAAAAAAGATCAGATTGCATTTTGTTTTTTGTTTTTTTGGTACAAGTTTTTATGACATTCATTAGCATGTCATGTAAAGTTATAATATTTTACAACATGAAATATATGTCGTCTTAAGTACAAATATTTTACGACATGTTTTTGTAAGTCGTAAAAATATATATTTTTTACGGCATACTTTTGCATGTCATAAATATATGAATTAACGACTTACATGGTATGTATGCTGTTATTGACAAAACATTAACGGCTCGCAAAAAAAAAATGTCGTAAAATGTACTAACTACAACATACATTTAATGCATGCCGTAAATAGTTAGTTTTGTTGTAGTGAATCAAGAAGCTTCCCATCTCTTTCCAACTCTACTCTCCCTCCAACTATTCTTTTAGACATGATTTTGATAAATCTCACCTCACTATTAATCTAATTTCTCCCTTTATTGAAAACAAACAAATTAAAAATTTTAAAGACAATAATTAGGGATAAAATCACTTTTTAAAGACCAAATATATTTATTGCCAAAAATGTCACTATCATATTTTTGGCAACAAAATTTAGACATTAATGATGAATTATTTTCTTTTAGGAATCAAATTTTTTCTTAAAAAAAAACCTTTTTTGGGACAAATTAGTGATATTTTAAAAAAATTGTCTCTAAATACCTTGTTTTTTACTATTTGAGATAATATGTCAGCAACTATTCTTGCGATGACAGAAATTAGTCCAAATATTTTTTTATCAAAATTTTTACATTTAAAAAAGAAATTAATCTCTAAAATTCTTATATATTTAAATTGTAACGCAACAAATCCATGGGAGAAATGGACTCAATGGAGACTTGGTTTATTGAACCTACCTCTCCTATCATGTTATATTTATTGAAAATAATCAAAAATCATTTTGTAATGGGTGGAGTAATTTTAGATTTTACGAACTAATAATTTTAGTGATTTAGAGAAGCAACTTGAAAAAGTCTTTAATGATTTATATTTATTCTGTCAAAGTTTTGTTTCTCTATAAGTAACGTTAGGGTTGTTTGACGTAATTCTATCTAAATTATTTCGCGTGTCCTTTTGTTACTTAAATTATTTCGCTTGTCCTTATGTGTGCAATTTTTGTTGTTGTTGATTTTTCTTCTTGTTGATGTTGTTGAGAAACATATTGCAACAGATAAAAAAAAATCTGTGGTATATATGAATCTGTAATGCAATAGATAAAAATTTTTTTGTTGAGAAACATATTTCAATAGATTAAAAAAAAACCTATGGTGCAACAGATTAAAAAAGATCTGTTCAAACAACTCTGAACAAATAAAAAAATCAACAAATAAAATTCAGGGGAAAAAATTGTACAAACAATAAAATTTGAACAGATAGATTTAAATAGATAAGTGAAAAAATAGATAATAAAATTTGGACAAATAGATTTAAATAGGGAAGCAAAAGAATTGAACAGATAAAGGAATTTCACATTTCAACATATAGATAAGTTAAAAATAAGAATTTCAAGAGAGAGAGAGAGAGAGAGAGAGAGAGAGAATAGAGATGTAAAAATTCAATAAATCATGGGCAGGGGTAAATTTCAACAGATAGTAAAATTTTAAATAGATAAGGGAAAAAAATTAAACAAATAGTTAAAAAAATTGAATAGATAGATATAAATTTGAATATCAATAGTTTAACCGTACAATTATTCAAATTGATAGTTGAAAGATTAAAACAAGACAAATTTGATAGTTTCGGTGGGACAAGGTGAATTTTTTCCTTAAATTCATCACTTTTTCTATGAGGAAAAGAAAGGCACGTGGCAAATTATTCACCATTAGTGCCTCTATAATAAGGGCCAACTTGTCAAGGGATTTTCTTCAACCTGTGTGTGAGTGAGTAAGTGTTCTCTATTTTTGTTTGAGAGTTGGAAGTCTTACTTGGGGGTGTGTACGTAAAAATGGATCTTGGTGGTAAGATGGAGGGTGAAGTAGAGATCAAGTGTGATGCTGATGAACTTTTCCAAATATGTTTTGGTAAAAAAGCACATATAGTACGAAACTTGAGCCCTGATAAAGTATCCAAACTCGACTTACATGAAGGTGAATGGGGAGATCATGGATCCATCAAGGTCTAGACTTATGTTACAGGTATGTTCACTAAACCTCTGTTTATTCGGACAGAAAATATTTTTCTTTACAGATTTTTTTTTTTCAAAAAATGTTATTTCATAAAAAAAATGTTTTCTTATATTTAGTTGCGTTAATTGAAAATACTATATTAATTGTTGTATTAGTGATGATGGTAGTGGTGGCACCAGGGGGAGGTGGGTGGAGGTGTTGGGGGTGGTGACGATAGTGGTGTGACAGTAGTGGTGATGTCGGTGGTGATGGTGACGACAGTGATGGTGGTCGTAACTGTAGTGGTGATTGTTAATGTGGCGACATTAATAAAACATTAGTTCGAAAAACATTTTTCACTAGTAAAAAATATTTTATATCCAAATAGGCTTACTTTTCGTTGCCTCTTATTTTTTGTTGTACCAAATGACACCGCTCTATTAAAATGTTTTCCAAAGTGGAAAATATTTTTCACTACCTACTAGAAAATATTTTTCACCACTAGAACCTAGTCTTGTTCCAATTACTTTCTCTGTCATGCACAAAGTAAAAACAGGGGAATTGCTTAAGAAAAAAAATTGCCAAAACATGGAGAGTGTAAATTGTTCTATGGTGGGGTGTAAGTGAATTTATAGGGGTGTAACTCCATGTTTGTGTAAATTATTCTTTTTTATTTCACTACAAAGTAATTTCCCCAAGTAAAAATGAGGAGAAATTTTTTATGCTGGGAGGGTACCATGTGGTACTGCCAAGTGATATTTTTCACTAATTACAAATGTGTATATCCTCTGTAGTCTTCAAAAAACTCAATATAAATGTAATAGACCCTATTGTCAAATCCAATCGAAATAAAGGAAGGTACGATGTGGCATCTACCTCCTAGCACCTAAAAATTCCTAAAAAATGAGGCAATCTTTAAACAACTATTAACTATGATTTCACATTGTTCTTATATGTTCATCCGTAATAGAGGGAAAGGTGGAGACTTTTAAGGAGAAGGTCACCATAGATGAGGAAAACAAAACAGTTCATTTGACAGCAGTGGAGGGACATTGCTTGGATCTTTACAAGAGCTATAACATCATTTACCAGATCATTCCTAAAGGAGAGACCAATGTCCTCAAAATCACTATAGAGTACGAGAAGCGAAATGAGGATGTCCCTCCTCCACAAAAATATATGGACTTCATAATTGATTTGGTTAAAGATCTCGATGCTAAACTTGTCATGGCATAATAATATGCAAAGTTCATACACATGTGTGCATGTATAATTTGGTTGCATTGTATTGCAACATGAATAAACGGGTTATGACTTAACCCTTGTGTTGTAATGAGAGTTTGGAAGCTCCAACTTTGGTGCTTAAAAAACCCAAGTTTGCAGGTTGAGTACTTGTTTATGTATAGCATTAAAAAGCCTTTTAGTGTTGTTTATTACATAAATATATCTCTATTGGTCTCCTCCATTCAATATGTCCATGCACAAAAACAGGTACACATCCATGAGCATATAACTAAAATTGTTGCACATTATAGAAAAGAATTAAGAAGATAAATGATATTTGTCACCGCATTTGTTTCACTATTTTATAGTGGTTAGGAGACTTGTGAGTTAGAACCAATTGGGTTAACCCATTAGCCAAGAGTTTGTGCACCTCATTAGGAGGTCAAATGTTCAATTTTTTTTACTTGTATGATGTACATGAAAAACTCTAAAAAGTAAACTGTTTGGATTATCGAAACGAAACCCATAGTAGATTTCATAGGCCCGGACAATACTCTCCATTCGAGATTATGGACTAGAGGGAATCCAAGTCCTAGAACAATGACATAAATTAAGGCCTCGTTTGGGAACAGACTAATTTAGTAACTTTTTGGCTAATTGGCTAAAAAGGTTGGTAAGAAAAACCTGTATGTTTGGGCCAACTTTTTGGCTAATTACGAAACGACGTGCAAAAAGTAGAGAGAAAAGGGAATCTTTGACTTTTTGGTATGGGTTGTTGGCTTTTTGGCTAAAAAGGTAACTTTTTGGCTAATTGGCTATTTTAGCCTCTTGCCAAACGAGGCCTAAGAAAAATTTTAGTTCAAATATTAATAATTAAAATCATAAACTTTTTCATAAATCTATAATAATTTTATGAAATTACCATTCCCCCATAAATTAGACCTTTTATTAACTAATATTAGCTAGCCATGTGCACCTCATTAGGAGGTCAAATGTTCAATTTTTTTTACTTGTATGATGTACATGAAAAACTCTAAAAAGTAAACTGTTTGGATTATCGAAACGAAACCCATAGTAGATTTCATAGGCCCGGACAATACTCTCCATTCGAGATTATGGACTAGAGGGAATCCAAGTTCTAGAACAATGACATAAATTAAGAAAAATTTTAGTTCAAATATTAATAATTAAAATCATAAACTTTTTCATAAATCTATAATAATTTTATGAAATTACCATTCCCCCATAAATTAGACCTTTTATTAACTAATATTAGCTAGCCATTTTTTAATATTAGCTAGACTTTGCACATAGTTGTTATGTTGATGCGAAAAATAGAGGGGAAGGTGGAGAATTTAAAAGGAGAAGGTGAGTATTGATGAGGAAAGCAAGATTGTGCAGATGACAGCAGTAAAAGGAGATTGCTTGAAGCTTTACAAGAATTTTAACATCATCCACCACATCATTCCTAGGGGAAATACTCGTGTACAAAATCACTAGAGTACAGAGAAGCGAAATGAGGATGTCTCGCCTCCACACAAATACACAAACTTCGCAGTTGAACTAGTTAAAGATCTTGATGCTAAGCTAGTCATGGCATAGTAATGTGCAAAGATCATACACTACTGGAAATTTTACATTTAGTGGCGTTTAAAAAATGCCGCTATAGGTGTAAAAAACGCCGCTAATTCTTTTTGTGACGTTTAGTACCAAACACCGAAGACGCGACCGTCACTGTAGCATTATGATGCTTTAAAAATGCCGCTAGATTAGTATAGGCGGCGTTTTTAAACGCTGCTAAATATGATAAATAACAGTAAAATAACGTCATCTAGTATTTAGCGACGTTTTAAAAATGTTGTGATAGATTTTTTCCTATTTTAAAAATATGACTGTTGGCACTGTAGTGATGTTTTGGGAAAACGCTGTTATAGCTCCTTTTTTTTTTTTTTTTTTTTTGAGATTGTGCTAATTCGGTTAGATTTAAATAAAAACTATACATGTAATAAAGCTGAAAAATAGCAATAATATGGAAAAAACTTTACTACTATTTCAATATATTGACTACATTTAGGCAAACGTTGCATGATTATTTCTAAATCATAATCAAACAACAAACACAACCAAACAATAAAAGGAAAAAACATATCGAACTCCAGATGTATGCAAGACCGATTAGACTCGGGTTTGTGAAGTTCTCTCTGAACATCAACATTAACTCTTTAGGCAATTCAAAACACTTAAAGGTCAGCAAAAAAATAAACAATAAACAGTAATAATAATGACAAAAAAAAAAAAAAAAATCTACCCTTAGTATCTATAGAAATCAGAATGGGGGGACTACTACTAATATATGAACCTTGTTATCCTCCAAAACAAATTTTGATTTAATATATGAACATCCACTCAAGCTATAGAAATCAGAATTTAATATATGAACCTTGCTATTCTCCAAAACAAATTTGGATTTTGTTTGTGTTACCAAATCAAGCTTAACTTTAGCAGAGTGTAACTTAGTCACTAGGTTCTTCACTGCATCATCATGAAACTCCAAAGACAAATGAAACACTGAAACTCCATAATAGCCAAATGGATGAAATGATATAGCTCTCAACACTACACTTTTATTAGTTTCAATGTCATGTCCCTGATTTGATTAACATACACATGAAAATTATTGAGGCAATTAGAAAGAAGTTCCAATATAAAACATTGCATTTACAATTACCGGTGACTAGTCATTGAGTATATTTGGCTTAGAAACAATATTATGGTGTGCTAAGGATCTTCCAAAATATGCTCAGTGATAGATAAAAAAATTGGACAAAAAAGACAAGAAAGAAAGAATCACAGAAAGAGAAGTAATGGATTGATATGAATATATAACGAATTTACCTTGTTGAAATGTTCATATTGACGGTTACACAGACTAAAGACACCATATGTAAGCTATTGAAGCCAGGCTGCCCTTTCATTTTCCTAAAAACATTTCCATGCAAATTTCTAAAAACAATGCACTACTAAAGTTAGTTTGATAGTGACAAAACTACCCACCTCAGTAAACCATTTGTAGAATCTTGCAGCATTATCAGTTGGCTCTCCATCTCCATAACTATAGTGACCAGCTCAAATGTAGATTAAATAAGTGCCTCACCTCCACAAAGTTCAATTTGTTAAAAAAATGTCATGCATTTCCAGATAAGAAAATTTACAAATCTATCTTATGTTGCCAACATGAAAAATACCCAAGTCTCTTTCTTTAATTTTTGTTCATATTGATCATCATCAGCAACATAATCATCGTAACTCAAGGGGAAAAAAAGGGTGATATTAAATAATCTAGTATTAGTAAATCCTCTTGAAAGATCAAATGAGAAGTAAATCCTCTGCAAGTTCAGTTTTTGGATCGAACATGGTTTTCTAAGGACAATCACAATTGTCTTAATTAATGGGCAAGGAATGTAAACTTGAGGATAAAAGAACAGGAGACCTGCATGAGAATTGATGCAGCAATCTGAGGATTGATTCCAAGTTGGAAAAGGGAAAGCTTAAGTTTGGCCATGAAATCTCCGAGTTTATCTAAAAAATAGAATGCATAAATAGTATTTTTCAAGAACAAAACGGGAAAAAGAAACCTTGGTTAGCACAATAATAACCAAATAAAAATTTGTTTACAGATATCCCTATTTGACCAAAACTTCACCAACTCGTTGAGCATGTCATTAGGAGGGAAAAAAAGTTTTGGCACAATCTAATTGTGTAGAAGGAATGAAGGACAACTCATTGATTAAGCCACAAATTATATGTAAATGCAGTTACCTTCAAAGGCTCAAGGGTACCCTCTGCCACATACAAGAAGACCTGGACATCCATCAATCTCACACTATCCTTTTGAACATTAAAAATAGTTATTGGTCATGAACATGTTCCAAAAATATGAAAGACCTGAAATTATGCCAAAGCATGAATTACTGTGTTGGAAAATAGAATAAACTAAACACATACTAGAAGCAATGCATTGCGAGTGGCATCTTTTGTAGTAACATTACCAAATATTGTGGTTAAGCCTAAAACCTCCAGCTGTGAACTTTGGAATGCCATGAAGATTGCCATGCTATCATCTGTACATCAATGAAAACATCAGTCGTACCTCACAAATGACACTTGACAGTCCCTGCACAGTTGCACATCATCCAGAGGTAAGCAAACCAAACCAAGGGAAATCATCACTTGTAATATATATATATATATATTTAAAAAAAAAAGAAGACTATGTATTGCATTGAATCATGTAAATATATGTTTTAATATTTGATTGGAGAACATCAAACCAAGGGAAATCATCACTTGTAATATTTATAACCATTAAATTTTGAAATGAAATAGTAATCAATATAAACATAGAATAGTTCAACAATCAAGTCATCCAACAATGTGGAAGTAAAAACCAAGAATCCAAGACAACCAAAATAATAATTGTAGCAATTAATTTTTGAGATTTTATTAACATCTAAGAGTGTTAAAATTCAGTGTCATCAATGAATGAGGTAATAAATAAAAAATTCATACATTATCAAGATGTTGTTAAGAGCATGTCTAGATAGATACACAGAAAAAGAAACCAGAAAATTATTCAGAATATACAATCTAAGGTCAAGATGATAATTTTTGGGTTTTCTTTTATGTGTTGATAGATTTTCTCGCAAGTCTTCTCCTTATCTTCTATCCCCACCAACTCCCCCTTCATTACAGCACTGTCACCAACCACCAACCACCAACACTATAACCATACCTATTATTTTGGCAATTGAAGGCATTACAGAGGGAGTGAAAGCAATCTTCCAAACCAGGTTCCTAGATCACAAACTTGGATACATACAACTTGTTAGGTATTTAATGAAGGCTACTTTCTATTGTCCTTTTCAATGGAGATAAAAGTTTCTTAGCTACTATGAAAAAAAATATTTAAAAATTAAAAAGAAGCCAATGTTAAAACAATCAAATTCCTAGATCACAAACTTGGATATAAATTGTCCTTATGGTCCTTTTTTTTTTTTTTCCAATGGTACTTTACCTTGTTAGTTCTTCTTCTTCTTCTTTTTCTTCTTCTTCTTCTTCTCTTTCTTTGAAAGGTGAACCTACATTTAATAAGAACAAGTATTTTAATTAATAAGGCCTTGTATTTTCAAAAAGGCTTTGATTAAATAATTGCTCACCTCCATGGATACCTCTATTTGGGTTGAAAGTTAAGAAGACATGAAACTTCTTGTAGTCAAACTTTTTTTTTTAAATAATACATATATATACAGATTTTCTTTCCCGATCAAAATATATATATATATATATATAGAAACAGATATATATGCATGTATTGTAGGTTGGGTTTATAATTGAACCATACATCCATTTGAGGAGAGTATATAGGACTGCCAAAGGAAGATGATCCAAGTTTTTCCATGTGTGGACAAAATGAAATCTCTTGAAAGCTTTGATATTCACCATTGCGAATCGGAATTCACCTAGCCAATGTCAAAAAAAAAAAAAAAACATAAATCTTGTGAGGCTGTCTTCTACATCTGAGAAATACATATAAACTATTTTTGTTGTTTTTTATTTTGTTTTTTGAAGTATATATATATAATTTCAAATCTCAACTCATAGTATCTATCTTTTGTAAGTTGGTTTTCACCAATAAAGTTTGGATCTTTTGCTGATCAAAAAATATAAAGCAAATTCAGAATTCATAAAATCTCAAAGTCTATTTTGAAGTTTGCAACCAAAGTCTGTGAAGAATTGGAAAAATACCTATAAACAGTTCTTCCCTAGAACCCTGATATCAGAATGCTAAGGTGCTTTAGTATCGCCAATTGAGAGAGATGGAATAAAAAGAAACAAAAAAGAGAGTGAGAAAGTGCGAGAGTGAGGACACTAAATGAAAGAAAGAAAGAAAAATGAAATTTGATAGACTGACAAAAGCAACAATAATCTTACAAATACAATAATCTTAAAAATGAAATTTGATAGACTGAGAAAATCTGTTTATTTATATTATTTATAAAAAAAAAATTGACTACAAGAAGTTTCAAGTCTTCTTAACTTTTAACCCAAACAAAGGTGAATTATAAAGCAACCAAATGCCAAAAAGAAGTCTCCTCTATGCTCAAAATTAAGTACCAAATCCAATTGAAGACACTAAGATGGTTAAAATTTTAATTATTTTTTACCTTGTCTTGATAAATAGGCACAGGATTGTCAAAATATAGTAAGTAAACCTCAAAAAGTCAAGAAATGCAAAGACCTCTAGAGTTCTAGGTCCAACTTGCTAGAAGTGTAACAAACATATTATCTCACAACTTTCCTCAAATTGAATAGAAATCTCAATTTCATTTTAAACCAACAAAAGAAATTTGATAGTTTCAACAATACCCACAAATAAATTTTCCTAGCTCATTTACACCGATAGAATGTAAAAGTCTACAACAGATACTAGAATCACACACTCATACAAAAAACAAACAGAACGAGTAGAAACATAAAGGCTATATTATGGTGGAGTAATGTGACTTCTATCTATATGATCAAAGTCATTTTACTGCAATCATATTATGTAAATGTTTTCAAGACATTTGAAAACTTGGGAGAGAATGATAGAGAGGTGTGAAGCTAGCTACATCTAACAGCAGCGCAGTTGGAGTGGTCCTTGTGGACAAGAGATGCAGAGGAAGAAATCATTCCTCCTTGCAGGTGAGGTGTAGAGGTACTATTGTTATGTTAACAAGTCAGTTTTGCAAGCAATAAACAAGAATCCAGTGTTTTCTAATCTTTGCCATTGTTATTTTGATATAAGCAAAGAACTAAGGATTGGGATTGTTGCATACAGTCCTCTGGTTTGTGCGCATCATACTTGCATTTTTCTATTTCCACAGTGAATTTATGTTTGTAGCATTGTGCTTAAAAACTACTTCTTAACATCATGTTTCCTGTTTTGATCACGTAGTTAAATCAAAACTAAATAAATAATTTCAACATCTTTTTTTTTTTTCTTAATTTTGTGTGTGTGTGTGTGTGTAAGGTAAATGTGTAGAAGCATAATCTGTAACAATAAGATTAGTACAACTCTTCTATAATTCTGTTGATTATTAAAAAAGCTAAAAAAAATTTAAATAAGAAAGGTAGAGTTTTAAAAATTTTACACCTATGATTAGTAATTTTTTAGAAGACAAAGCTATAAAAAAAAATACCTAAAAAATAAAGTGTATAGCATAGATTTGAGCCACATCAAAGTTTAGGATGTGGTCGACTGAATTTCTTCCTTCTGACTGTCACGACCCCAAACCGCCCCTAGTAGAGTGGTGCCGTGATGGCCAGTAATCCGTGATTACCGAAGGCCAACTTACAAGGTCAAACGCAATCAGAGTATAATATATGGGGCTCACAAATGCGGAAGCAATAAATCAAAATACAAGTGGTCCATAAGGGCTGTGCATAGATCAAATGTAATGACATACATAATACGATTTTACATTCGGTTACAGATAAACAAAATACATGATACATCTTGATCAAAAGGCTTCTCAAGCCGACATACACAAAACCAAACGAGTACAAGCCAAGAAGCATGATTTTCAAGATTTGCCGACGTAAATGCAACATTGCCGACATGAACACAGAACAAGCCGGCATAAATGTGAGTCAAGCCGACGTGACAAGAATCCAAAACTAGCTTGCAAAACATATCTAGGCATCGCCGCCGTCCTGCTCATCACCTACATATATATAGAGAGGGTGAGCTTGGATACTCAGTGAATGGTACAAGTAATAAAGGTTTTGCATGAATATAGCCGAAGTCTTTTCAGAACAAAACAAGCCAAAACCATACGAAGATTAGCTGAGATCCTTTCCGAGCAAAACACATCAAAACTCTATCAAATCAAGCGATGAACTGTGTTCATCTATCAAGTCTTACAAGTTTCAAGGGTTGCTTACTGACATCGGCAAAACATAGCCAAAAGCTTTCCGAACAAACAGTCTGTGTAGTAATCCATTAGTGGCAAAACAAAGGACTGTACGATCCGTAATCGATTTAAACAAAATGGTGCTGCGAAAGTTTAGAGTCCTCCAGCACGAGGGACTTGTGTTACTTAGGCCCGTAGCCCCTTTTTAACACAATGGCTTTTCCAAGAAAGGACCATATCCTCTCAATACAAGAGACTGGTGTCACTTAGGCCCATAGCCCTTTTTGACAAATGGTGCTGCGAAAGTTTATAGTCCTCCAGCCAAGGGACTTTTCAAGGATGACATCAAAACAGAGCCCACACATGATACATCAAAATAGGCTAGTCATTTATGCTTAACAAATACTTTCATCAAAACAAAACAAAGCAAGATTTATCAAAACTTTATAACATAGCTTTATTAAAAATACCACTCACCTAGATCTTCTTGGGTGTAGGCTTAAAGCAAAGGTCAAAGTCCTACAATCACATGGCAATCACATTCTCAAAATAAGCTTTACATGCACGCAATGATCCCGGCATTCCCACCAGATCCAAATCAATAACAAAGCAAAACATGCTGGGAGTTCAAAAACATGGACCTGGGTACCCATGCAGAAAGATCATGCAAGAATAGACACAAAACATGATTCTTGTTCCAAACTTTCGGATCAAAACGAGACTTTCCTTCAAGAACATATAGACATTATTTTCTCTTTCAAAACCAACTTCAAATCGATGCATGACATGCAAAACAGATTCGATCATGCAATGCAGCTAGATGATCGGTAAGAACAATCAGAGTAGAGCAAGAATCTAACCTCAAAACTCAAATCCAACGGTTCGATCCTCAAAGATCAAGCTCGGAACTCTACTTCTCTCTCTAAAAACTCTTTCTCCTTCCTCTAGAGCTTCTCTCTCTAAAAACAAAGGTTTGAGACAAAAATGATTTGTTTCTAAGTCTATCGGCTGACTTAACCTTCAGCTTGGACATGTGGCGCCACCGGGTTGGTTTAACTCAAAAAAGTGACTGATTGATGAGACAAGTCTATGACAAAGTGTATACAGCAAGCTAAGGCAAGACACATCGGCAATCAAAGACATTGGCTACACACCAAGCTTCGACAACAGGGTAACAAAGACATCGGCTAGGGAGGACGACACCTGACTAAGCTGTGCCACACCTTGGCCTAGGCCATACCTGCCCAAGGACAAAGATCACTAGCACAAAACATCTCGGCCTTGGCTCTAAGCACTTCGGCCTAAAGAGTGACATCTCGGCAAACATGCCGGGGTGAAGATGGAGGTCAACCAAGCGGTTCCAAAATAATTCCAAGTACAAAGGCTCAAAGGCGAACTAGGCTAAGCTGACCTCGGCAACGTACCAAGCAAGGTACAAGATCAAGCAAGTAACACGTAACAAAACAAGGCAAAACAAGATAACAAGATTTATAAACATGACAAGACAAGATCATACAAAAATGTATGCAAACATGGCTAAGTCAAGATGAGGGTTGTTACACTGACATTGCTCTCTCTAATTTGTAGGCCATTTGGGCTTCCTTTATTCAATATTAGTTGTGGAATAAGCATGAATGATAATAGCTATGTTGAACAAGCATGAAAGATATGACATGATCGTTTCAAATCCAATATCAAAACCATTCGCAGGATTTGACAAGATTGATTTCAACAACCAAATCGACATTGCACCATCAGTTCAGCTTGAGTGTGAGAGAGAGAGAGAGAGAGAGAGAGAGAGAGATAGTGGAGCTCACTGATCTGAATCGCTAAGATGAACTTCGATTTCGATTTCGAGAGAGGACTTCTAAATGGTTGAATCACTGATCTGAAATGATCTGAACTTCGATTTTGAGAGAGAACTTCGAACTTCAAAATGATCTGAATCACCGATTTGTTTCCCTAAGATCAATCTGAATCTATGAATCTAATTAGGGTTCAGACAACAGAGAGAGAGAGAGAGAGAGAGAGAGAGAAGCTCACCGATCTGAATCGATTTTGAGATGAACTTCGATTTTGAGACAGTGGAGTTCGAAATGGCTCTGAGATATTAATGGGTTTTAGACTATACACACACACACACACATACAGAGAGAGCGAGAGAGAGAGAGAGAGAGAGAGAGCGCTCGAGATTTGGACATTAAAAAAAAAAGGGTGAAAAGAGGGAGAGAGGGAGCATCTGAGAGATAACCCATTTGCAGGTGCTTATAAACGTCTTCTATTCATGAAACGGGGTTGTCTTACTTAAAGAAAAATGCAATGTTTTTGAAACGTCGTTAAATATTATAAGCAGTGACATTTAAAAAAAAGTTGTTAAAAATACGCCACTACAACCCATAATTCCTGTAGTGATATCTTTAATGGTTCTGATTTGGCACTTGTGTTTGATAAGAGTATTGAGTCGACATCACAGACTCAACAGCCTCAAGCTTCAGTTAGCAGTGCCTAGTTAGTTAGTTAGTTGGATAGTTTGTTAGTTTGTTGAATAGTTTGTTTTGTTAGTTTGTTTTCTGTAACAGAGTTCTTTAATAGAGTTCTACAAGTATAAGATGATAAGAATAAGATGATGTAAAATGTTTACAAGGATTCTTTAATGAGAATCAGTTTCTTCTCATGGTATCAGAGCCTAGAGAGCTCTAACGAGCAAGGTCTTAATGGAGTCTTCATCTTCACTCTCTTTGCCTTCAAATCTTGGAATTCTGATTTCAAATTTCACTTCACTCATCACAGTGAAGTTAGATTCAACAAATTTTCTTATATGGCGTAATCAAATGCAGAATCTTCTGTGTGCTACAGACCTTCTCAGCTTGTTGATGGTTCAATTCCATGTCCAGATCCAGATATTCTTGATTCTCAAGGCAAAAGTATACCTAATCTAGAGTTTGTGAAATGGAAGAAAATTGATGCTCACCTTCTTAGTTGCATCTCTGCAACACTATCTCCTACGATCTATTCATCGATTCTTCACCTTCAAGGTTGTGCACAGGTCTGGAATCATCTTGAAAAGCGATTTACTTCTCTCTCCAGATCCCACATTCATCAACTGAAGAATCAATTACACTCTATTTCGAAGCAATCTCGCAAAATGGCAGAATATCTCAGTCTTATCAAAGAAATTTCTGATAAACTTGCCCTAGCTTCAGCCCGTGTTGATGATGAAGATTTGGTTCTTCTCACTTTGAATAGTCTTCCTACCGAATATGATGCTTTTAAAACTACGATTCGAGCTCGTGCTGAAGCAATCACCATGGAGGATCTCTGTTCTCTTCTATGTTCTGAGGAGATTCATATCGATCAAAAAGTTCACCACTGTGTTACGATTTAATCGTAGCCTACACTGCATCAAAAAGTTCTCCTGAGTCTTCTTATTCCAGAGGCCATTACTCTAATCATCGAGGCAGAAATCAATTTCATCAATTTCGTGGAGGTTCTCGTGGTCGATCTCATGATTATCGATCTTGCGATTATTCTTCTAATCGCCCTCGTGGAGGTCGTCAGAGTTCTACTAACACTATTAGTTGTCAGATTTGTGGCGAATTAGGTCATATGGCTTTTGATTGTTGGTATCGTATGGATCCTACTTTTCAGTCTCCAATTTCTTCTTCTCTACCTTCCTCAGTTTCTTCATCTAGAGGCTCTTCTCGTGCCTATACTGCTACCACAACCTCATCCTCACCTCTCTCGTCTGCTTCACCCTGGTATCTTGATTCTGGCGCCACAAATCATATCACTAATGATCTAGCAAATCTCAGTGTCTATCAGCCATACACAGGTTCTGACCAGGTTACTGTTGGCAATGGTTCTGCTTTACCTATTAAACACATTGGTAAGGGTTTACTTCCCACACCACAATATTCTTTTCTCTTAATTGATCTCCTACATGTGCCTGCTATCTCTTCAAATTTGTTATCAGTTAATCAATTAGTTAAAGACAATAATTGTGTCATTACTTTTGATCATAACTCCTTCTTGATTCAGGACAAGACTACGAATCAGGTTCTTTTTAAAGGACCTAATCATCATGGTCTTTATCATGTTGCTCCACCGAGTTCTTCTTCTCCACCTTGTCATGCTTTCCATGCTGCTGGTGCGTCCCAGTCTTCTTCCCCTTCATCTTCTGCTTCAGTCTCTCTCTGGCATAGTCGACTTGGCCATCCTTCTCCTTTGAAGTTTCAACATACTCTACCTTATCTGCCAGACTCACTTTCTCCTCAGCTTCCTTTAGCTCAATGTACACATTGTAATGTTTCTAAGATGCATAGATTGCCTTTTAAACTTTCTAATTCTTCTGTTAATAAAGTGTTCTCCTTAGTACATAGTGATGTATGGGGGCCTTTTGAGCCATCTGTTTCTGGTTTTCGATTTTATGTTTTGTTCATTGATGACTATAGCCGTTTTACTTGGTTGTTTCCTTTAGTCTACAAAAGTGAGGTGTTTCATATATTTTTGTCTTTCAAAGCTTATGTTGAAACACAGTTTACCACCAAGCTTCAAATTTTACGAACTGACAATGGTACTGAATTTGTTAATAAGCAAATGGACAATTACCTCACTTCTCATGGTATCATTCATCAACTTAGTTGTCCCTACACCCCAGCTCAAAATGGGGTTGCTGAAAGAAAGCATAGGCACCTTACCGAGACAGCTATCACTCTTCTTCATCAGTCTTCTCTTCCTTTAAAATACTGGTTTGATGCCTTTGCCACAGCCGTGTTTTTGATTAATAGGATGCCTAGCTCAACTCTAGCTCACAAGTCTCCCTTTGAAGTTCTGTTTAACTCTGTCCCTGATTACTCCTTTTTCAGAGTTTTTGGTTGTCAGTGTTTTCCTTGGCTCCGGCCTTACACTTCTAATAAGCTCCAGCCCCAATCTCAACCTTGTGTGTTTTTGGGTTATCATCCCTTCGTCAAAGGTTATCGGTGCTTGGACCCTACGTCTGGTAAGATTCATGTGTCAATGCATGTTCTCTTTAATGAACACTGTTTTCCTTTCTCTATTTCCTCTTCCGCCTCCTCCGCTTCTCGTATTTCTTCATTTTTCTAGTCTCCATCCTCTTCTCCTCCACCTGTTTCTCCTAGTTTCTCTGTTCCACCTACCTCTTCTGCTCCACCTCCTTCTTCTTCTTCTCCATCTTCTTCTATTCCTATTGGTTCCATTTTTATCGATCTTCCTCCTGTTCCTACTGTTGCCTCTGCTCCTTCTGCTCATATTGTTACCTCTGTTCCTCCTGTTGCATCTGTCCCTCCTGTTGCCTCCTCTCACCATATGGTTACCCGTAGTAAGTCCCGTCAGTCTCATCAACCTTCTTGTTTCACTGCTGCTACTACTCTCCTCTCCACTGAACCTACAACAATCTCAGAGGCCTTACAATCTCCTGTTTGGGTAGCAGCCATGACTGAAGAATTTCACGCTCTTCAGCGACAATCTACCTGGGATTTGGTTTCTCTGCCTCCTTCTAAATCTGTCATCGGCTGCAAGTGGGTTTTTCGGATAAAGAAAAATTCTGATGGAAGTATTGCTAGATATAAAGCCCAGTTGGTGGCTAAAGGTTACCTTCAGCAAGAGGGCATCGACTATCATGAAACTTTCAGCCCTGTTACTAAACTGCCCACTATTCGTCTTCTCTTATGTCTTGCTCTTCAATTCAATTGGCCCATTCGACAGCTTGACATCTCTAATGCCTTTTTACATGGGGTTCTTGAAGAAGAGGTCTACATGACCCAACCTCCAGGTTTTATTAATTCTCAATTTCCTCATCATGTCTTCAAGCTTAAGAAAGCATTGTATGGCCTTAAACAAGCTCCTCGAGCTTGGTATTCTACCTTCTCATCTTTTCTTCTATCTAAAGGTTTTCATAACAGTCATTCTGATTCCTCCCTCTTTATCCATAAAAGTCAGTCTCATATTACTGTTCTCTTGATTTATGTTGATGATATTCTTCTTACCGGAAGTGATTCTCTTTTCATAGCTGCCTTGGTTCATAAAATGCATGAGGTGTTCTCTATGAAAGAGCTTGGTTCTATTAGTTATTTTCTTGGTATTCCTGTCCAGCACCATGTCTCAGGTTTCTTCTTATCTCAGCACAAATATGCTAGTGATTTACTTGTTAAGGCTGGCATGGTTGACTACAAATCCTGTGCTACTCCTGTTGCTGTTAAGCCCTCTTCTTCTCCTGGTGATTCTCTTCCCTTTTCTCAACCTGAAGTATATAGAAGTGTGGTTGGTGCCCTTCAGTATCTCACAATTACTCGGCCAGATCTGTCCTTTGCTGTTAACCAAGCTTGTCAATATATGCATTCTCCTACCATGGCTCATTTTGCTGCTGTCAAAAGAATTCTCCGTTACGTCAAAGGCACTTTAACTCATGGTCTCACCTTTAGTCCTGGTCCATTTGCCCTTCATGCCTATACTGATTCGAATTGGGCTGGCGACAGTATTGATCGGAGATCTACATCTGGGTTTTGTATCTTCCTGGGTACCAATCTCATTTCCTGGTCTGCAAAAAAACAGAATACCGTTTCTCGGTCATCCACTGAAGCAGAATATCGGTCTATGGCTAACACTGCTGCTGAACTATGCTGGCTTCAACAGCTGTTGACTGATTTGTCTATGCCACTTTCCTCTGTTCCTATTTTATGGTGTGACAACATCTCTGCCATGTCTCTTGCTTCCAACCCAGTTTTTCATTCCAGATCTAAGCATATAGAAATTGATTGTCACTTTATTCGCGAAAGAGTTGCTTCCAAACAAATTGATCTTCGTTACATACCTTTCACAGATCAGTTGGCAGATCTCTTCACTAAGGCTTTATCTTCTTGTCGCTTTCATTATCTCATGGACAAGCTTCAAGTGCTTCCCCGTCCTCTCAGCTTGAGGGGGCATGATAAGAGTATTGAGTCAACATCACAGACTCAACAGCCTCAAGCTTCAGTTAGCAGTGCCTAGTTAGTTAGTTAGTTGGATAGTTTGTTAGTTTGTTGAATAGTTTGTTTTGTTAGTTTGTTTTCTGTAACAGAGTTCTTTAATAGAGTTCTACAAGTATAAGATGATAAGAATAAGATGATGTAAAATGTTTACAAGGATTCTTTAATGAGAATCAGTTTCTTCTCAGTGTTGTTATAACAAGTGCTTGGAAGTTCTCAGTGTTGGTGCTTCAAAGATCCAAGTATGCGTGTTTAGTACTTGTCTATCTAGAGGACATTAATAAGCTTTTGAGTGTTGGTTGCTAGCTCTTTCCCGTTCACCTTAAATGCCTCTACTCCATCCCCATCCATGTGCTTTTGGTGTCACTGGCATTGAAAAATGATAACCAATACCTGCTAAACAATGGTGTCTAAACCAACTGTTTGCCTGGGCAAATAAATGTTGGTTGATAGTGCCTCTTACTACCTCTATCTCTAAAGGAGCTTATGTGACTGGTCAACCTGACTTAACCACTTATAGGCTTTCATTCTCGTCTAGATCTCAAACAAATGCATTTTTAATTCTACTATATGTAAAGGATGGATGATAATATGTTTCACCACTCTCATAGCCAAAAGCCTGATTCACTTTCTTTGGTCATTGTTGTAACGATTCTAGACTTGTTGGCTCTGTACTTCATTGATCATCGAGGTGATAAGCTTCACCATTTGCTTATGATGCTCTCCCCCTCCAGACTACACCTAGACAAAGATGAATATTTAGTAGACCCCCTTGCTGTATTACTGCCTATCGAATTTTCACTAGACAAAGATGAAAATTTAGTAGACCCCCTATACAGTATTATAGCCTATAGAATTTTCACAATTTGTTGATTTCTGAAAACACTCATGCTCAATTACTTACGTTAAATTCCCACATCTTTTTTTTATTTTTTATTTTTACCTTTATTATAATAAGCCTATCCTTTCTTCTCTGATCATATTCCAAAATGAAAATATCAAATTATCAAAGTTGATTAACATATCTATCTCAATCTTGTGGCAATTTCCCCTTCAAATCATATCAAGGGTATATCATATCCTCTATAACCTAAAAAATCAGTGCAATACAATTGTTTATTTTTCCTTTGATAGGTGTGTTTTGTGTAACCAATGAGCTGATCTGTAGCTATCTTCAAATTCTTTATTGCCTGGATGAAGTTGCAGGTGTCATATGAAAATAGAGAAAAATTGAGACCACTAGTTTCGAAAAAAGCTAGAGCAAGAACCCCATGGATGCCTTGGCCATTAGTTATTTAAAAGACTCTATGAAGTCCACAAATTGAACCAAGGAAGGATTCACTTTCCCCCTTGTCCTGCTCTTCATCAAAATAAATAAATAAATAAATCTACTCTTAATTTTGAAAACAATCCACACGACATGACAGAGTAAAGCTAGCAATCAAAAGCTTCCCTTCTCTTTCCAACTCTACTTCCCCTCCAACTATAATAAATAAATAAATAAATAAATAAAAAACTCATTGCCTAAAGATCTCTAGCAATGTCACAGTGAATGAGTTGGTTAACTGACTCACACTTCTTATGTAGAGCATGCATGAAGTTCAACTCAACTTGACTTGTTGAAAAGACAAAGGCATGCCATCCAAACAAAAGAATATATGCACATAACAGGAAACCCCAAAGACCCTAAAAAAGAAAAACTCAAAAACAAATGTTTCAACTTGCAAACCACTAGTTATTGTGTGAGTAATAATTTGGAGCTTGGGTAAGAAAAAGAAAATGAGTACAATAAAAGTTCTCAACTTCCATTTCAAAACATATAAATGTAATGTTTATTTTGTAGAATGTACACAAAAGGCAGAAAGCCTACAGGACTCTATTAGTTAGTTGTTCATATTTTGACAAAGGCTTAACAGACATTTACGTATTTGCAAATAAGTTACAAAGAACATATCTCTACATATATATGTCTATATTATATATGTGTGTTTTTTCGGCAATTCAATGGAGTACAGACATCACTAGTGATGTGGCTTACTTCTTCAGTATGTCAGGAACATTCTTGCTGGAGCTGACAACAATTGGAGACAAAGAGAAACCACTTTGTTTATGTGAAACTAATAAGTGATCCCCTTGCTTACCATCTTCACCTTCTCTAGATAAACTGGAAGATGATGAACCAAATATCTGCACCATTAAGCTTTCACCTAGAGGACACGGACCCAAAAGACATTTTAGTACAAAAAATATGAACATCATCAGAGAATATCATGGAGCTTTTATTCTATTGAAGGAAGGTCAAATCAATACACTTGGTTAGAGTTAATTACAGAGAACGTCACTCCTACAGTGTCGAGCTAATAAAATCCCTAGAAGACAAACTTTCAATTGTATGATTGTATTTCATAGATTGCCTGGTAGAGAAAGTTACAATTGTATGGTTGTATTTCATAAGATATACAGGTATTCCTTAAATCGACTCAACATCACATAATATTTATCAAGCGTTGAATAAACATGAACGCGTTATATTAGGACCACCTCCAATGGAGCTCATGAGATATGAAGTGGCCAAAAACACACATCCCCAACATTTTTTAAGGGTATGCGTAGATACTAGTCACATTTGTAAGCATGCTTAGTTAGAAGCTAATCATGAGAAGCCATGTAACAACACAACAAATTTGTTTTCTTTTTGGTAAATAAATCAATAATGATAGTTTTCTCTTGGGTTTATTTATTATGACCAAGTTTGCACTTTCTTTGTGCATGCGTCGTTATGTGTGCATATAGGTGTGAAACAAAGGCATCTTCTCAAATTTCATGCAACCAATTTATCTCCTAAATGTTCATGTTAGACTATAGGCTAGGTTAACAATTTTCATAAAACAAAATTGGTCACAGGTCTTGTATTGGTTTATAGGAGTATTTGACTTTCATTAGTTTTAGGACACAATTTTAACTGTTAGGCACCTCATCTCAGCATGTTTTTGTCTCCTTCAACTTTAATGGTTTTAAATTATCTTTATAAAAAATTAGGAAAATTGACGAATTAGGAGTCCACTTGAAACCCCACCCAATTGGCTTGAGTACTTGGACCTGCAGAGAACCAGAGATATTTGCTCACTTTGTGCTTGATAGTGCACTCGAGGGCAGACCTTGATAGAAATGGTTTTGGAAAAATAAATTTTTTTCAAACTTTGGTCTAAATTTTAGATGGGACCCATGTGCCAAAGTTGGCACGTCTAAGCGGTAACGTGTTCTACGCCACATTATGATTCACGTACTATATTTGGTTGCTCAAAACTATTATCGGGTGAATGGAAAATTGAAACTAAAGTAAGCTCCGTGGAAATGGTATATTGGTGAAGTTTTCATAAAGAACGGGTTAAGGTTTGTCCCACACTGATTTGGTGGGCAAACTTTGTGTGGGTTTATAAGGCTTGGGTTTGGAACTTGCGGTAAGCTCCAAGAGACACTCAAGTTTTGTAGAGGGGGAGGTTATAGGCAAAGTGGGCTAGACCCATTGGACCCAAAACAAACACCCTGCCGCCGCCGCCGGTCGAGCAGGTTGGGCCTGGGTGCGTGGTGTGAGGTTGGTTTGGGCCAAAAATATTTGAATTTATTTTTAATTTTTATTTTGAAAAATAAATTATGACTGTTTGAATTTAAATTTCGGGTGGAAAATTCAAATTTTTTGCACCTCTTCAATACAGATTTCAGACTTGTCCGAACAGGTTCTTATATGTTCAGTTCAAACCCAAACAGTTCCCTATCTGTTCAAACAGTGCCGAACAAGTACCATACCTGTTGGATTCAAATCTGAAAAGCCATAATTTCTCCTATAAATAGACAGACCCTAATTTGGAGTTTGCATTCAGAAATTTCGTTCTTACCTCTACTATTACTCTCTGCATTTTACTGCATTTAATTTTCATGTGAGAAAAAGTTTAAACACAAAGTATGCTTATTATGCAAACAGTTTGTAGTGCTGCTATTATTTGTTGTAGATCATTTCATCTTGGGAGATAGACGTCCATAATCTGTTAGCACCCGAGAGATGACGAATTTGTCTTAAGGAGACAGTGTTCAACATTGGACTTAATCTAAATATCTGACAAAATAATGTTGTAAGTAATTTGATTACTCTTCTGTTTTCATTATTTTTCCTTTTCAGATTTAGATTTTGTTTTTGTAACAAAATACGAGTATGTTTTTCCTTAATTTATATATATATATATAATGTGTTGATTTTTGTAATCAAATAGTCTCTCTCTATTCTTTAATCTATTCTTCGAATACAGTGAAGATTGTCCAACAATCTTAAGATAGAATATTTTTTGCGTCTTCATTGTATTTATTTTCTGTGCTTTTACAAAGTGATATTCTTGTTAAAAAATACAAATAGTAGTCATGTACTGTTTGATAAATAGTAGTAATATACTGTTTTTTTTTTTTTTTTACAAATAGTAGTAATATACTGTTTGTCATTAACAATTTTAGAATATTTATTTGTGTAGTAGTGTTACAGAAAATTATTGTGTAGTATTTTATTTTTTTGGTTTTAGTAACTAGAAAAGTAAAATTATTTTGTATCATAATTTATTTTCTAGTTTTAGTAACTAGAAAATTAATTTAGGTTTTGGTTTTTCTGATTTTTGCAATCAAATATTATGGCTACTGCAACTGAAAGTGGTACTCCAATTCCAATTGTTACGCCGATTTTGGTCCCTATCCAGAACCATGTTCAAGTTCCAATAAATCATGGAGAAAAAGGGGAAAAATTAAATGGCACTGAGTTTAAGCGATGGCAGCAGAAAATGCTCCTCTATCTTACAACTCTGAATCTTGCTCAGTTTCTCCGTGAAAAGGCTCCAGTACTTAAAGAGGATGTAAGCGATTGGCAAGTTGTTGCCGCTGTAGATGCTTAGAAACATTCTGATTTTCTGTGCAGAAACTACATCCTCAATGCCCTAGACAACATGTTGTATAATGTTTACAGTCATTTGAAAACAACAAAAGAATTATAGGATTCTTTGGAGAAAAAATACAAGATAGAGAATATTGGCACAAAGAAATTTATTTTTGGTAAATTTATGGACTTTGTTATGGTAGACTCTCAAACGATAATTTCTCAAGTTCAAAGTTTTCAATTAATTTTGCATGATATTTATGCTGAAGGTATATCTCTTAACGAGTCTTTCCAAGTCGCTGTGTTGGTGGAAAAATTACCACCGGCTTAGAAAGATTTAAAAAATTATTTAAAATATAAACGCAAAGAGATGACCATGGATGAACTTATTGTAAGACTAAAAATTGAGGAAGATAACCGTAAGGCTAAAAAGAAGAATAGTAAAAATCCTATTGAGTCCAAGGCTAATGTGGTTGAACAAGTGTCCAAACCACATAACAAGAAGAGGAAGTTTACTGGAGATGGTCTTAAACAAGACGACAACAATGGCAATAAAAAGTTCAAAGGTAAATGCTATAACTGTGGCAAGATTGGACATTGTGCCTCTGATTGCCGACGCCCTAAGAAGGATCGCGGAACTACAAGCAAGAAGACTACCAATCAAGCTAATATGACAGAACTAGATTACATCTCTGACGAGGTAAATGACATCAATCTCTCTGCTGTGGTGTCTGAGGCTAATTTGGTTGAAAATCCCAAGGAATGGTGGGTTGACACTGGGGCAACTTGTCACATTTCTGCGGACGAGAAGATGTTCACTACATATAATGAGGTTGCAAATGGTGAACAACTTTTCATGGAAAATTCTTCTACTTTTACCGTGGCTGGACAAGGAAAGGTGATCTTGAAGATGAGATCGGGGAAGGAACTTACCCTCAACAATGTGCTGCATGTACTAGATGTCCAGAAGAATTTAGTTTCTAGTTCTTTGTTAAGTAAGAATGGTTTTAGGCTTGTATTTGAGTCTGATAAATTTGTATTAACAAAGAGTGGTATGTATGTGGATAAGGGATACATGAGTGATGCTCTCTTTAAATTGAATGTAATGACTATTGTACCAAAACCTGCTATTAATAAGAATAATACATCTTTTGCTTATATTCTTGAGCCAAATTTATGACATGGTAGATTAGGACATGTAAATTTTGATGCTTTGCATAAAGTAATTGGTTTGGATTATATACCAAAGTTTGAAATTGATCCTTATCACAAATGTGAGATTTGTGTAGAAGTGAAACTAACTAAAGCTCCATTTAAATTGGTTGAAAGAAAAACTGAACCTCTAGAATTAATTCATACTGATGTGCTTTGGAAATGTTTAAACTCTACAAAATTGAAGTTGAAAATCAACTTGGTAACCATTAAAATGGTTAGAAGTGATAAGGGTGGTGAATATGATGCACCTTTAAATGAATTTTGTGCAGAACATGGCATTATTCACCAAACTACAACACCCTATTCTCCACAGCAAAATGGAATTGCTGAAAGAAAAAATAAAAACCTTAAAGAAATGATGAATGCCATGTTACTAAGTTCAAGCCTACCGTAGAAATTGCGGGGGGGAAGCAATATTATCTGCTAATTATGTTCTTAACGAAATATCTCACAAGGAAACGAATAGCACTCCTTATGAATTGTGGAAAGGTAGACCAACTTCCTACAAATACTTAAAAGTGTGGGGGGTGTTTGGCAAATATGGAAGTTCCTGTTCCAAAAAAGACTAAGATAGAACCAAAAATAGTAGATTGTGTGTTTATTGGTTATGCTCAGAATAGTAGTGCATATCGGTTTTTGAATTATAAATAAAAAATACTTGATATACATGTGAACACTATTATATGGTCAATGAATGCTATGTTTTTTGAACATATTTTTCCTTACAAGAAAGGACAGGAATTAAGTTCACATAAAAGAACTTATGATTGTACACAAAGTCAAAAGACTAATGACAATCAAACGCAAGAGACTAGTAATGGTCTCTTGACCAACAGGATTTAACTGATGATGAGCCAAGACGAAGTAAGAGAGCAAGAATATCAAAATCCTTTCGTCCAAATTTTATGACATACCTGTTAGAAATGAACCTTAAAGTTTTAAGGTAGCAATGACAGGTTTTGAAGTGCTTTTCTGAAAAGAGGCTATTAATAATGAAATTAAATCCATTATGCAAAATCATACTTGGGAATTGGTGGATCTTCCACCCGGTTCTAAACCGCTTAGATATAAATGGATATTCAAGAGAAAGGTGAAAGTAGATGGTTCAATAGACAAGTATAAAGCAAGACTTGTGGTAAAATGTTACAAACAAAAGGAAGGTCTAGACTATTTTGACACATATTCCCCTGTGACAAGAATAACATCCATTCAAATGCTTATTGCTATATCAGCGTTGTATAATTTAGAAATATATCAAATGGATGTTAAGAAAGCTTTCTTAAATGGTGATCTAAATGAAGAGATCTATATGGAGCAACCCGAAGGGGTTATAGTGCCATGGCAAGAAAAGAAAGTTTGTCGTCTTGTAAAATTCCTCTATGGATTAAAACAAGCCCCTAAGCAATGGTATGGAAAATTTGATCATGCTATGCTTACTAATGGGTTTAAGATAAACAAATGTGACAAGTGCGTCTATGTTAAAAATACTGACAAAGGTTATGTCATCATTTGTCTTTATGTAGATGACATGCTTATTATTGGAAGCAGTCAAAACATGATCAAATCAACTAAGCAAATGTTGAACAAAAGATTTGATATGAAAGATATAGGGGTCGCAAATGTAATATTAGGAATAAAAATTACTAAAACATGTGATGGATATGCATTATCTTAATCTCATTATATTGAGAAAATTCTTGGTAAATATATCAAGGATGATATGAATGTAACAAGAACACTTGTAGACACTAGTTTTTATTTATCAAAAAATAAATGTGATTCGGTGTCTCAGTTTAAATACTCCCAAATCATTAGAAGCCTAATGTACTTAATGAATTGCACTCGTACTGATATAGCTTATGTTGTCAGTAAATTGAGTAGATACACTAGTAACCCCAGAGAAGACCATTGGAAAGCGATCATTCAGGTTCTTAGATATCTAAGATTTACCCGTAATCATGGTTTGAACTTTACTTGATATCTTGCAATATTGGAACGCTATTGTGATGAAAATTGGATATCGATTACTCAAGATTCAAAATCCACTAGTGGATATGTCTTTACTCTAGGAGGGGCTGTTGTTTCTTGGAAATGAACGAAACAAACAAGGATCGCACGATCCACAATGAAATTTGAGTTCATTACTTTAGGCAAAGCAAGAGAAGAATCATAATGGTTTCGCCACTTCTTAGAAGATATTCCAATGTGGCCAAAACCTGTGCCAGCTATTTGCATTCATTGTGATAGTCAATCTGCAATAGGCAGGGCACAGAGTCATATGTATAATGGTAAGTCACAACATATTCGTCGTCGACGTAACACCATAAGGCAATTACTCTCAAATGGAATGATCTCAATAGATTATATAAAATCTAAAGAGAATATTGCGGATCCGTTAACAAAAGGTTTGTTAAAAGAGCAAGTGTATAGTTTATCGAAGGGGATGGGATTAAAGCCTATTACATAAGAGTCATCATAATGGTAACCCTACTTGGATGACTGGAGATCCCAAGAACTAAGTTCAAAGGGATAACTAAGTTATGTGTGGCTCGCCAGAAATCACCAAGGGATTAAAATTCCGTACCTATTCATATGGTGAAAGTGATATTTGCAACATGTGTTGTATGCAGGGGTTTAAGGATAAGCTTTGCTTTTAATGATTACTTATATCTTGATTTAGGCATAAAAATCAAGACGAATATAAGAGATACTCACAATAAAAATCACCTATATTAGTGTCAAACTGGGACCGGTTTTATGAGAATGAATAGACTAAATTCTCTAGAAGCACTCATGAACAACCAGGAGCGTTCAAGGCCAAAATGAACATAACCGTGAGAACCACGATGTGTCAGAAGATGTTTTATGTCAAATCTATTATCTTGGCTTACACAAACGGTTGAACAATTCAATGCATCGCGTCCATTGGTTAGCCAGTAAGTCCCATAGGTTATCACTAGGGAAGGTTCAAGGCCGAAAGCTACCTATCTTGATACAAGATATTTTCAATTTATTCTATTTCGACAAATTCTGCATATTGTTGCATTTTCGTTGTCATCAAATTCAATTCATGTAGGGTATTGTTAGAAATGGTTTGAAAAATGGTTTTGGAAAAAAATAGATTTTTTCCAAACTCTGGTCTAAATTTTAGGTGGGACCCATGCGTCAAAGTTAGCGGGTCTAAGTGGTAATACGTTCTACGATGCGTTGTGATTCACGTAGTATATTTGGTTGCTCAAAACCATTATCGGGTGAATGCGAAATTGAAGCCAAAGTAAGCTCCATGGAAATGGTATATTGGTGAAGTTTCCACAAAGAATAGGTTAAAGTTTGTCCCGTATTGATTTGATGGGCAAACTTTGTGTGGGTTTATAAAGCTTGGGTTTGGAACTTGGGGTGGACCCCAAGGGGCACTCAAGTTTTGTAGAATGGGAGGTTATAGGCAAAAATGGGCTAGACCCACTGGACCCAAAACAAACACACGCGCGCGCGCCACCAGCCAACTGTCCGTCCGTCCGTCTGGTCGGTCGAACGGGCTGGGCCTGGGCTTAGGAGTGAGGTTGGGTTGAGTTTGTCCAGCCCAATACTAATTCTTTTTGGGCCAAAAACATTTGAATTTATTTTTGATTTTTATTTTGAAAAATAAATTATGACCGTTTGAATTTAAATTTCGGTTGGAAAATTAAAATTTTTTGCACCTCTTCAATACAAATTCCAAACCTGTTCGAACAGGTTCTTATCTGTTCAGTTCAAACCCAAACAGTTCCCTATCTATTCAAACAGTGCTGAACATGTACCATACATGTTAGATTCAAATCTGAAAAGCCACAATTTCTCCTATAAATAGACAAACCCTCATTTGGATTTTGTATTCAGGAATTTCGTTCTTGTATATGCTATTACTCTCTGCATTTTGCTGTATTTAATTTTCCTGTAAGAAAGAGTTTAAATACAAAGTGTGTTCGTCGTGCAAACAGTTTGTAGTGTTGCTACTGTTTGTTGTAGATCATTTCATCTTGAGAGATAGACATTTATAATCTGTTAGTACCCGAGAGAGGACGAATCTGTCTTAAGGAGACAGTGAGTAATTTGATTACTTTTCTATTTTTATTATTTTTTCTTTTCAGATTCTGGTTTTATTTTTGTAACAAAATATATACGAATTAGTTTTTCCTTAATTTATATATATATATATATATATATTGTGTTGATTTTTGTAATCAAACAGTCTCTCTCTATTCTTTAATCTATTCTTCGAATACAGTGAAGATTGTCCAACATGCCTATTAGTAAAGATCCAAAGGACTATGCCCATTATGCGCTTGACAGCGAGCTCGAGTAGGCTAGCGCACCTTCTATGCTGTTACTTCAGGATTCAAGGAGAACCCTTAAACTACAGCGATGTGTGCTTGCTACCCTCTTGATAAGGCAGTTGAGCGGGCATGTAGAAATTGGATCACTCTTATTCTTGATTTGATTTGGACTCCCATGCATATAAAAACACTCTTTTGCATGATTGGGATAAGAAACAGAATATACAACAAGTTTTGCAATCTTGAGAGTTGTACCACATCAATGATTTTAGTGGATTTGTACGTTTACATTCACAAAAATACCTAATCAATAAGCATACATATACATAGATATATAATACCATATCAATCCATTTCGAAATAAAAAGTCGAATCCAACTTTAATAAATTATTGAACAATTCTAAACATACATCCTCACCAATACATACTTATATGTACTTGCAAAACAAAAACGGTGCTAACCTTGCCCCTACGATATCTGAATGGAAGAAAATAGAGTTTTGAATTGCAACAATGGAAAATTACATAGTTTTGAACCGTTACAATGGAAGAAAACAGAGTTTCGAACTACAACAATAGAAGAATGATGATGATGATGATGATGATGATGAGCTCCCTTTAGGGTTTCTTCTATTTTGTTTCTTTATTTGATGATCATCACCCAATTCATCTCTTTGACTTTTTGTTGTGTTGTGATTTTTCCCAATTCTCAAACAAACAAGTTAGAAGAGAGAGAGAGAGAGTCTGAGAGGAAGTTTATTTGTGCTGCAAGATTCTTTTTCAATTATGTTTTCTTGTCAATAATATATATTTATATATTTAGTTTTTAAAGAAACATATCTCATTAATTTCAAAACAGTCAAAATAGAAAAAGGAAACAAGAAGGTTACAATTGTGTGTAATACTTACTATAAAAAATAGAACAAAGGGTATATTAGTCCTAAAAATATTATAAATAAGGAAAAAAAAAATTTCTTGAGATACAAATCTAAATATATGAGACTAAATAAAATACAAATTTTTTTATAAACTTATTAAATTATAAGTCCCTTAAGTAGGATTTATAAATAAATCTCTCTATAAACAAGGGTCATTATAAAATTAATGATTTAAATTACGAAAAGTGGATCTAGTCCACGTAATGACTGAAGACAAATCAGGCTCATTTTGGGAAGTAGATTAAAAGCTACATCCCAGTTTTTAACCCACTTTCTCTCTCACATAAAAAAGTCAAAAAACTAAAAAAAAATTAAAAATTAAAAAAAATCAATTTTTAACCATCTTCTCAAAACATTTCTCAAATCAAACACCTCGGAGATAAGCCTGGCCTAACTCCACATAATTGATTTGATATATATACATTGATTTCTTCATTCTGTGGGTGATTCGCTTTGGATATTGTTGGATACAATAATTGTCATGAGTATGAGAAATTATAGCTTGCTCTAAGGGCAAATTCAAATGGTGTTTTAATATGTATTTTATTAATTAAAATAGCGAGTCTCATAATTTTTTGTATTTGATGTAAAAATAATATGATAATTATCATGATTTGCATGGTATGAAGTGATACTTCTAAATCACTAAATAACTTCTTCATGAATATGGTTAGGTTGATGCCATTTTTTTAGAAATGATTTATAACTCAATTTATAATTTTTTTTATTTATTTGAATTATATTAATTATATATATATATATTGTAATAAGTAAAAAAGTTAATTTATTTAACATTTTTCAAAATAGGTCTGATAATATGAAATACATGGGATGCCATGTGATGCGACTTTGGCTTTTGTTTGGCTGGGTTAAAATAGTCATAAAAAGACAAAATAAATTAAAATGTTAATAAGATAAAATGTCACATCCAAATCATAATCATTTTATTTTTTCTTTCACAAAAGTCAAGAATAATACTTGGTAGCTCGAAATGCCTTTGACCTGAATGGCTCGACTACCCAAAACGATTTCGTTTTGGGCAGTTTTTTTTTTTTTTTTCTTTCTTCTTGTAAAGAGAGAGAGAGAAAAGATAAGAAAAGAAAGAAAAAGAGAGAGGAAAAGAAGAAAGAGAGAAGAGAGGGGGAGAACCACCCATCACTAGCGCTGCTATCACCGGCGTCGCCATCATTTGTGTGTATACACAAATAGATTTGTGTGCGCATACACAGATCTGTATAAATCTCTGTACCTCTCTCTCTCTGTGTATCTCTATGTGTGTGTGTGTATATAGATCTGTATGTGTATAGAGAAGAAGAAGAAGATGATGATGAAGAAGAAGAAGAAGAAGAAAAAGCACAACACAGATCTAAACAAAGGAAGAATAGATACAGCACAGATCTACAATTTTTTTTATTTTTTTATTTTTTATGATTGTTGGTTGTTGTTGATGATGATGTATTGTTGTTGATGTTGATGCTTTCTCTCTCTCTCTCTCTCTCTCTCTCTCTGTTCCCCAGCTCCCTCTTCTCTCTTCATCCTTTTCATCTTCAGAGAGAAAAGAGAAAGGAAAAAAAAAAAAAATTCCAAAACGACGTCATTTTAGAATTTGAGCCATTCGGGGCAAGCCTTATTCGAGTTACGTAGCAGAACTGAAAAGTCAAAAAGATCATCACAAACGAGACTTTTTAGCCCCAAGTTAAAATAGCTAAAAAACCAAAAAGCCAACATACATCCCAAACAAAGGCTTTATATTGTATGAATTGAAATTGGATGATGAATACTATATATATGTAAATTATAATATTTATGAATTTGATTATCACAAATATTACAATTCAATTTTTTGGGAGTAATTAAAAGAGAAAAAATTATTTTACTCGTTAAATTATCACTCAAAAATCAATTTAACTCCTATATTTTTAATTATATCAATTTTACATTTAAACAATTCAATTTTAGATCAATTTCACCCCTAGCTTTAGCTACCGCCTATAATTAGATGGCACTTGTTGATGTAGCACCAATTTTATTTAAAATATCATTTTACCCCAAACTATTCCTAAAAAATCAATTATATGCCTAATATAGAAAAAAAATAAATTTAAATATTTAATAATAATTTTTCATCTAAATTTTTTTAGTATTAATCTTGTTGAGTATTCTTTAGAGAGTAATTGTTAACTTTTAAGTTAAATTGTCATTCATTCGATAATACGACTAAGTAGGTACTTATCTCGATTTTGTAAGCAAACCTCGGCATATTTATTTTCATCCTTAAATATAATTTTTCAAATGTCAAAAAAATATGTTACTTTCATAATAAGCGTGGTCTAAAGTTTTATCCACTCAATTTTGAAATTATTGTTACTCGATCAATTCTATTGAAATTAATTTGGAGAATAAGCTAGCTACAATTGCGTGCACGAATGCATATAGAGTAGCTAAGAAATTTTCTAATCAATTAGTTTATCTAGGACCGACTCAACATAATTTAAGATTTAAAGAGACAATTCTAAATGAGAATTTTTTTACAAAGTATATTATTTAAAATATATTTTTTCATTTTTGAGAAAAAATTATTAATTAAAATTTTTTATATTTGGGGGTCTAATTGATTTTTGAGACATAGTTTGGGAGTAAAATAAAGTTTCAAATGAAATTTACCACATCAGTAAATTTTGTCTAGTTTAGGTGTAAAATTGATATAATTGAAATATAAGAGTTGAATTGATTTGTGAGTGATAGTTTAGAAGACAAAATGATATTTCCTCTAACTTAAAGAAAAAAAATGGAAAAAAAAAAAAAAAAACCTTATAATCAAATACCATATAAGGTATAACCAAGCAGCTCTAGAATCATAATCAAAATAATGTGATAATTAACATCATAATTAACATCATAATAAATCATAACTAAAGATCACAAAAGTCGCAATCAAAGATGCATACTATGCGGGTGTTTGGAAAATTGCTATTTTAGTTGGTTATTTTGGTTTTTAGCTATTTTAATAAGTAAAATTTTTGTTTTTGTAGTGATATCTCACATATTTTGGATTTCTTTTTATAGTTAGATATGATATTTGTGAGAAAAAAAGTGAAATGATTATAGATTTGATATGACATTTTGTCTTATTAACTATTTTAGCCTATTTTATCTTTTTGTGAATTTCAACCTAAAAAAGGCTGAAATTTTTCTTACCAAACACCCCATATATAATTTTCCATTGAAATTCTCCCTGTTTGTTTGCCAAATTAAGCCCGATGAAGTTATTAATATAATAAAATTTAGTGAGAAAATTATTAGTATTAGGTTGGAATTGTAAGTGAAAATATGTTTGTTTATATAATGAAATTTCGAGCCCTTATTTTTTGAAAAAAATATTGTTTCACTGTTCTGAGATTTTATGATATTTTAAAATATTTTAGCACAAAATACACACAAAATTTATTTCTGCTCGTTGAGTAAAATATATATATATATATATAAAACTAAGATGATTGAATATCATAAGCCATATATCACATTCGTATTATAAAAAATGTTTGACTACTCTTAAAATTATAATTGTTGTCTATGTAATTAAAATTTATAGTTACCGATGTCTGAACATCTTAATTTTTTGTGTGAATATTCGGCTCAATGAGTCCTAAAAAGTGATCAATTTAGATTACCAAGATTGGCGCTAAAATGGACCTACCAAACCTATATGTTCTCTCAAGCTAACTTGATAATCCAATCTCTATAATATCGAGATTGTCTATTAAAATAAAAAGAAAAAAAAAATCTCATTTATATTTTTATAGCACATAATTTGCTCTTTTACGTATCAAAAAATGATAGTGGAAAAAATACAATTTTTTTCTCACCTTAATAAAAGATCACAATTTTTTTCTCTCTTCATTTTCACTCTACAAGCCAAACAGAGTGTAAGTACATTCAATTTTTTCCTTTTAAGGACCAAAATATGTGAGATATCACTACAAAAAAATACACCTTCGGCGACTAAATTTTTAGTCGCCAAAGGTCCTTTTTTAGTCGCCAAAGGTCGCATTTACACTTTCCCCGACAAAAACTTTTAGTCGCCACTGTTGTCGCCAATACGTCGTCATGATACCTTTGGCGACTAAAAACTCGTTAGTCGCCAATTGTCCAGTCTTCAGCGACTAAAGAAATTGTCACCAAATGAAATTCCATTTTTGGAAATTAGACCTTTGGCGACTAAACTTTTAGTCGCCAATAGTGAATTTTTTTTTATATTATTTAAACATTTGCCGACTAAAATTTTCGTCGCCAAAACGTACAACTTTCGGCGACCAACAACTTTAGTCGCCAAAACCATTTTCAGGAAAAAAAAAAATTTGCCTCAGCTGCTCCCAAGGTTAGAACCTGCAACGTCCAACACATGTTTCCACTACGCCTTTAGCAACACTCATTCCCCACTACATCACCCAAACATCACGTGAATATTAATGCATCATATATTATTTATATACTACATTCGCTGGTAATAATAGAAAATTGTATATATAAAAATAATTATTTTTATTTAATATATTTTATGAAAAAAATAAATTATTTACTAAAAAAAATAGGAGAGTACTTTTGGCGACTAAATATGAATTTTAGTCTCCAATTCTATATGTTTTGGCTACTAATTACTGTTTTGTCGCTAAAAAATTTAATTTTCGCCTAAAAATTAGCACTTTCAGCGACTAAACTAATTTTTAGTCGCCAAAACCTCCACTTTTGCCGACTAAACACAATTTTAGTCGCCAATTGTCCACTTTTAGCTACTAATTTTTTTTAGTAGCCAAAAACCTTTACTTTTGGCGACAAAAAAAATTTTTGTCGGTAAAACACCTATATTCGGCGACTAAACTATTTTTTAGTCGCCAAAAGCTGTACTTTTGGCTACTAAATGTCTTTAGTCGCCAAAAACCGTCGCCTTTGGCTACTAAAATTGTTTTAGTCGCTAAAAACCTCAGATTCGGCATCGAACTTACTTTTAGTCGCTAAAACCCGTATATTTGGCGACTAAAGTCTTTTAGTCGCCGAAAGTGATCAAATTTGGCTACTAACTCAATTTTAGTCGCCCATTGGCCTACTTTCAGCGACAAAATTTTAATTTTTGGTCGCCAAAACTGCTTTTTGTTGTAGTGTATATTTAGCATATTTTTACAAGTATAGAAAGGGGTCATCCATTAAAGAAAAAATGCTATATAAATAAATTGAGTATATAATTTTATTTCTTACAAATTGATATGACCTATTGATGAAAGGAACAACTCTTATGGGTATGAGTTTGTAATTTCATTTATAGAAAGGGTAAAATGACACAAATAATACTCTCGGGACTAAAAGAATACTTAATCCAATTTTAAAATAAATTATTTACACCTATCTATTAGTTCGGGAATTAAAATAGTAAAATTTTTAAGTGTATTTTTTATTTATGACGAACTTAAAAAAGTTAGATTTGGAGACCAAATTAAAACACTTTCTATACATTGAAAATTAAATTGAAAAAATTTAAATATTAGGAATCAAAATGATTGAAAATTCTATTATGCACACTCTCATATCATATGAACTCTTATTTATACCATTTTGTTTTTTAGTTATGACCATTTTTTTAATTATGATATTACTTTGAGATATTTGGTTATGACTTTTTAGTGTTTAGTTATGATTTTTTTTTTTTTTCAAGTTATGATTTAAAAAATTATACTATTTTTTTTTTCTTATAGGTATAAGTTACATATGATACACACCCTTTGAGTGGCGTGTACCATATGATACAAACCCCATACTTTGATAACTAAAAAAGCAATTAGCCCTTTAAAATTTATATTTCCCTTCTTATTGTTTCAATGGATTTCATTGAATTAGGAATAAATTTAGTTTTACAGAATTCATCCACAAAATAAATTACATAATAGAGATAAGAAGAATGAATTTCACTTGTGAGCTCTACATAGTAACATACGGTTTCCACCCTACTCTTTTCTTTTTTTAATTAAAAAAAAAAACTGTTATGTCATCTATTATGTAACTAGATTATGTATAAGAAGGGACAAATGAATGGGTGAGTTTGGCAACTTCATTAGCAATCTTGAATTGGTAGATATTCCAATGTTAGGCAGGCAATATACTTGGGGTAATTCTCAAAGTTGGGGCAAGATTGATAGGTTTTTGGTTAACCCTGAGTGGTTGGAATGGTATAGATATAAGGTATGGGGGTTACCAAGATTTTTTTCTGATCATAGCCCCATTTTGTTGATGGAAGATGATAGGAATTGGGGCCCGAAGCTGTTCAAGTTCATCAATGCTTGGGTTTTACACCCTAAGTTCCTTGGTGATGCAAAAAAAGTTTGGGACTCAACTAATGTACATGGTTGGGCTTTTTATATAATTATGGAAAAGATGAGAACTCTAAAAGTAGCTCTGAAAAAAATGGAATGTGGAAGTGTTTGGTGGTGTAGAATTAGAATTGAAAGAAGCTGAAAGTGTGTTACATTCTATGGATTTACAATCTGAAGTGAGGGAGTTGACTGAGGAGGAAGAGGGTCGAAGAAAGGAAGTCAGGGGTTTGATATGGAAGCTTAGTAAAAGAAAGGAGTGGATTTGGATGCAAAAATCGAGGTTGGATTGGACTTTGAAAGGAGATAGAAATACTAGATTCTTTCACATTATGGCCACCAAGAAGCATAACAGAAACCTGATTACTTCTGTTTTGGTTAATGGGGTTGAGGTGGATGAACCTATTGACGTCAAACATGCAACTTGCTATCACTTCCAAAATTTATTTACTGAACATTGGTGGTTTAGGCCAAGTATTGGAGGTGATTTTAAGAAAATTACTGCTAATCAAGTAGATGCTATTCTAGGGAGAGAATTCTGATGTAAAAGAGTGTGATGGAAACAAAGCCCCAAGCTCGGATAGGTTTAATATGATGTTCTTTCAAAAAGGGTGGAAGTTTTTGAAATGTGACATTATGAAGTTTATGAAGGAGTTCAATAGCAATTGTAAATTGAGGTATGGGGTAAATTGCTCTTTTGTTGCTCTTATTCCCAAAAAGGAGAATCCAACCTTTTTTCTTGATTACAGACCCATTAGCTTGATAAATTCCCCATATAAGGTGTTGTCCAAAGTTTTGGCTAGTAGAATGAAACAAGTCTTGCCTACTGTGATTGATAAGGCCCAATCTGCTTTCGTAGGGAGAAGAAGCATTCTAGATGGTGTGCTTATAGCTAATGAGGTGGTGGATTGGTGGAAAACATCAAAGAAGAAGGTATTATTCTCAAACTGGATTTTCAAAAGGCATACGACACTGTTAATTGGAATTATTTGTTGCAGATGTTATCTAGTTTTGGTTTTGGATCAAGATGGATTCGATGGATGAAGGAGTGTATAAAATCTGCTAAATTTCCATATTAGTAGATGGCTCACCGACAGCTCAATTTTGTCCGCAGAAAGGGTTAAAACAGGGTGATCCTCTCCCCATCCTTGTTCAATGTTGTTGCTGAAGGCTTGAATATATTGTTGTCAAGAGCTAAGGAATTGAGGATTATAAAATGAGTGGCAATGGGTAACAGTGAGGTCATCGTATCCCATCTTCAGTTCGTGAATGACACTATTATACTTTGTGAGGCTGAATGGGTAGAGGTTGTGGCTATTAAATGAATCTTAAGATGTTTTGAGATGGTCTTGGGGTTGAAGATTAATTTTCATAAAAGCACGATGTGTCGGGTGGGAGTTGATAATGAGTTGGTTGAGGAGTTTGCAGACATACTTAACTGTCGGAGTCATAAGTTACCTTTAATGTACCTTGGGTTGCCACTTGGAGCCAATACAAGTCAGAAGCAAACATGGCAGCCAGTGCTAGACAGGTATAAAAAGAAATTAGTTAGGTAGAAGAGAAGGTTGTTATCCTATGCTGGTAGGGTCACTCTCATCAAAGCTGTATTATTTTCTTTACCTGTTTATTATATGTCCTTGTTTAAGATACCAGAGTGCGTTGCTACGGAACTTGATAGGATTCAAGAAAGGTTTTTGTGGAAGGGGATGAGTCTAAAAGGAAAATACATTTGGTAAAATGAAAAGTAGTGTAGATGAATAAGAAACAAGGAGGTCTTGGTATTAGAGATATTAGATTGACGAATGAATGTCTACTTCTTAAGTGGTGGTGGAGATATGCCTTTGAAGATGAGGCTCTGTGGAAATCTGTGATTTGTGCCAAGTATGGAGTATCGGGGGGTCACTGGTTTCCTCTAGTGCGTGCTTTGGCTTCTGTTTCTGCTATCTGGAGACAAGCCCTTGCTGTGTCTTATTTAAATACTCGACTACATAATTTTTTTCTAGAAAATGTAGAGCTTAGGATTGGTGATGGGAATAGGGTAAAATTTTGGCAGGATACTTGGTTGGGAACATCAAGCCTTAAATCTCAGTTTCCAAGGCTGTATCAATTGAGTTTAAATAAGGAGATCACCTTAAAGATGCAGATTGGTTGTAGAGATAATAGCAACAATTGGTGCTTTAACTTTAGAAGGCCTCTATTTGGATGTTAAGAAGATGAGGTACTAAGGTTGCAAAATCTACTGGGAGTATGACCATGCCTTGTGGCTAGTCAAAGGGATTCAATCAGGTGGAAAGTTGACTAATTGGGGATTTTCACAGTTGGATTTGTGTATAACTGGTGCAAACAAAGTGATGGGCCTATTCTCAGCTATCTAGATTTGGTCTGGAATAACTTTGCTCCTCCTAAGGCTAAATTCATTACTTGGCTTGCTTGGTGAAAATCCTAAGTGATTCGTGATTAGATCAAGATTAAAATATTCCAATTCCCAATTATTCAAAACACACAATCTAAATCATCAAGCACTTACGAAAGTGATTTAGATTGTTGTTTTTCGGAATAAACAATAAATTGACACAAACGATTTTTTACATAGAAAAACCACAATTGAAGAACCTTCAATTGTAATAAAAAACCACGGGCGAAATGCCACTAATCAATCCACTACTGAAGAACGAAATATTACAAAGATAACACACAAATTACCCAACTCAGTCAATTTGTCTTCAAACCTTTTGTAACTCTTTCACCACGCCTTCGTCTCGGAACTGATTAATCTGAAGTTGAATTCACAACTTCACTTGTCGAATCAACGACTACGTACAGGATCAAACTCCTTTGAAACTCTACGTTTGAATCTTCGGAATCCACCAAAGAATAGCACTCTTGTATGTATTCGATCAACCTCCTTGATATGTGCTTCTCAATTCATGAGTTTAATACTCATTAAATTTTTATCAAGAAAAACTCACAAAAACCCTCCAGAAGAAAACCTTAGAAAACCTCAAAGTAGATCTGAAAAGTAATCCTAGTTTTGGAGTAGAACAACTACTTACAGAAATCCTGGATTTTGAAGCTCGCTCGAGCGAAGCTTCTCTCGCTCGAGCGCGAACCTTAACTCGCGTGATTTCCATAAGTGCCTTCGCTCGAGCGACGAAACCTTCGCTCGAGCGAGCAATCAACTCTTTCTGGTTTTATGCAGACGTAGTTCTTCACTCGAGCCATATAGTCTTCGCTCGAACGCACATTCATCACTTTCAGGTTTTTGCCAGACGCAGTCCTTCGCTCGAGTGAGGACTATATGGCTCGAGTGAGGTCCGCGAGGGGACTCACGGGTTACAGTTCGGACTCAATTCGTGTCGGTTCTAAATCTGAACCAAAGAGTCCAAATCCGGCAAATCGTTTTGAAGAAAAACAGATTTTTGAAAAGTAGTGCCAAACATGGACTGCTTTGCCAGATTACAGAGTCGCCACCTAAATATTTTAAAATGGGAAATTTAGGAAACCCTGACTCGGTGCCGAAGGCCACGTGTCCATCATCACCAAAGTGGTCTTGGCTCGGGAGCTTGGGTACGATCGGGGAAGACCGGCCTCTACTAACCGTGATATCCGATTTTGAAAACATTACATGCTCTTATTCCATTTATTAGTCTAGAATTACTATGTTATGCGCGCAGCAAACAAGTATAGACTAGATTGCCTAATTTAGAAATAAACATTGCATATCCGTTCGTTTTGAAAATGCTTCGGAATTTGCTACTCGCGAGTAGGCTAAAACACGGATTTCAATGAGTTTTCCAACTCAAGTAATCCAACCTCCACCCACAGGCATTCAAACAGTTTATCTCACGTAAGCACTTAGCCGCATGGTAAGCATACTGTCATGGCAACATTCACACGCATGTGGTATGCTAAAGCGTAAAATACTTACATCGTACTCCGTGCCAAAAACAAGAAACTAGTTAGCAGACATGCATGTCCCTAGGTCATGTTAAACGGCTAATGCAACACAGGCGAAGATGCAATTTAGAGTAGGCTCGGCTAACCCTAAAGATGGCATGTGAAATGCACTTTATTCGATACACGTATTCAATTTGGAATTGGAAATACAATGCAGTTTGTATGATGTACCGAGCCCGATGCATGTCAACAAATACATGGATGCACGCATGCATTGCATAAGGTATGCTAAAATAAATGTGCCCTAATCTACCATCATAAGCAGGTAAATAAAAGGGAGAAAGAAGTGGGGGTTGGAAGACATGCACCCACTCACGCACACTTATTACAGATTTGCTCTCGCTCGGAGAGACTTAAAAGAACAATACAGATAATTAACTACGCAAGCTAACTAAATATTACAAATTAATTAAATTTACAAATTAATTAATCTAAGGAAAAACAATAAGCCGCCTCGGGGCGAGAGCTCAATGCATGCGCGCTAGATTGCCTCTGTTTTCCCTGCTTTGCACCTCAGAAGACTGCCAAAGTCTCAGAACTACTTCCTTGAATGTTGGGGATCACCACCGGCTAAACAGGATGTCCACCGGCTGCTATATGTGGTCACCGGCACAAGATTAATCCATCGGCCATAAGTTGACTGCCGGTCGGCACTAAACACTGCCGGCCGGCACTGAATGTCTGCAGAACCTGCAACTCACAGCAGCAGAGGGCAAAAACTTGCATGGTAGCTCAATTCAAGCAATGTATGCACCAATCATGCCCCTTATCATATTTGTGACTCAAAGGGGCATGTGCCTCGATTCTCGGGCCACCAATCACGCATTCCCATGCATGATGGCCCAAGGAACCGAATGTGCACTTTCAATTTCAAATGCATGCAAACCATATAAACAAACAAGGGTGCCAAACCTCTATCATGTTTGTCTCAAGAGGCCTCGCATGCATGTGAATGCAATGAAGTCCTAAGCATATTGGCAAGCATGCAACATGGACAATGTAATGTAAGGATGTTAATATGCAAACACACCTACAAGACAAACATGTAAACCAAACAATGAGGTGGACTTAAACATGATCTAGGCAACTCTAACTAGGCCTAAAATCAGTAGCCAAAATGCTAAGCATGAGAGCTAAACACACATGCACATGTACACATGTTAAGGCACACAACTTAGGCATTAAACAAACCACTCTCAAGCACACTTGAAAGGAGATAACATGGATGATTAGCATGCAACATGAGCTCTAAAATCATGTCAAAGTGTGGTGCTAAACCAACTCAAGATTGGCCAAACAAAGCATGCAAATGGTCCAAGACTTAAAGCAAGTCAATGAGGCATTGAACTATACTTATGCAAGACAAATATGGCATGCATTAAACAACCAAAAATAGGTTTTTAGCATGTTGAAACAAAGCCAAAAGGCTACTTAGATGACATCTAAGAGGCTTGAAACCAAAGGCATGCCCAATGACCAAAACATGGAGCATTCAATACATGCTTTTAAAGCATTAAAGAGGCAACTAAGGCAAGCATACAAGCACACGAAAGGGACTGAAATGACATACCAAATGGTTCTAAACCATCAAAATGAGGTAAGCAACACATGCTACATATGCATGCTCAAAGGCTAGCAAGCCTAAAATGCAAAGGGGCTATATAATGCATGCCAAGATCAACCCAAATGACTATGGACAGAGCTAAAACATGTCAAAATAAGCACAAAACATTCATAAGGCTAAGCCTAAAGCATGCTCAAATTAGGGCTAACAACCTAAGGTATGTTAAGACAATACAAGGCGTTACATGGCAACTATGCTAAGCATGCATAAGGGACCAAAACCAACACATAGCAATGTTAAATCATGATATCCTAAGCATGAATAACAGTCCATACATGCTCAACACACACTCAAGCACAATGCTCCCTCAAGAGGCAAAACTTGCCCTTTTCAAGGACATCAAGGAGAAGGGGTGACCCCCTCCTTCTTAGGACTTTAAGGCATCACATTCACCACTGAAATCCCTCAAGATTTCAGTGGTAAAGAGACCCCAACACCAAAATCCCGGAGCTCTCACAAAAAAGGCACAAAATGAGGCCTTTTCAAGGCCTAAGAGGGGTCAAACCTCCCCAAAGCACAAAACACTCTTAATAAACTATCAAGAGGGCCTAAAAACAGAACTTTTTTGTATTAAACACTAAGCTTAAAAGCAGCTTTAAGATAGGTAAAAATAGGATACAAAAATGGAGAATAAAAGGCAAGTTTCTCACCCTTGTTGACCACCTTCACAAGTGTTGATGTTGTTGCTTCCTTGGGCTCAAATCCAGCCAAGAACACCAAGATCAACCTCTTGGGACCTCAGAAACCAAGGAAAGGTGAAACACTAGGTGTTGATGTGCAATAGTAAGACACAAACACCTAGTCACACAAACAAGAGAGAAATATAGATATAGGATATGTGTTGAACCCTAACCCTAAAACCAGAGCTCCCTCTCACCTCTCTAACCAAAACTTTTCTAACCCTAATGCCAAGAGAGAAGGCCTTCTCTTATAGGCAACAATCTTGTAAAGCTTGTCAAACAAGCTTACAAAGAGGGCATCCCTCCATACACGTGTATGGAGGGGAAGCAAATGCCCAACAGCTGTCTGAAAATATCTCCAAAAGCAGCTGAACATTAGCCGGCTGGGCAAAAATGTCATTTTGACAAATTTGAGTGCCGGCCGGCAACAAAGAGTGCCGACCGGCACAATATAGTGCCGGTGGCAACATCAACCAGCCGGTGGCCTCTAGCCACTGCCGGTGGTGTGTGGGGATGCCTCAAAAGGCATTCCCTACCCCTCCAAGGCAAAGCACAAGTGTTTGGTGCAAAACCAAACACAAAACGGTCAAGTTCGGAGGTCCTGAGGCAAGGCGCGTAGCCGAGAACTCTGGGAACTCCAAACGAACACGAACATGGATAATCACCGAGTGTTCAAATGGTGACGTCCAAGTCTTGAGGACGGTCAAAAATGGGGTGTCTACAGGTCCTCAAGCCCTTTTGGTTGCTCAACATATGCCTCTTCTTTCAAGTACCCATTCAGAAAAGCACTTTTCACATCCATTTGAAACAATTTAAAACCAAGAAAACATGCAACACCAAGTAAAATATGAATAGATTTGAGACATGTAACTGGGGCAAACGTCTCATCATAGTCAACACCCTCTACTTGTGTGTAGCCTTGAGCAACCAACCTGGCTTTATTCCTAACCACAATACCATTCTCATCAGATTTATTTTTAAAGATCCACTTGGTACCTATTACATTCATGTCTCTAGGTCTGGGAACCAGAGTCCAAACATTGTTACGTTTAAATTGACCTAATTCTTCATGCATAGCATTGACCCAACTATCATCTAGCAAGGCCTCTTTAAAATTCTTAGGTTCAATTAAAGAAACATAACACATACGTGATACCTCATCCCGAATCTGTCTTCGGGTTTTCATTCGATCCAATACACTTCCAATCACCTATTGAGCTGGATAATTCAGTTTCACCCTTACTGATGGTTTGAACTCAGGACTTGTAGTGACAGAAGCATCAGAAGTGATGTCTCTTTGTGCACTCTTTGGACTTGAACTTACCTGTGAGGATGGTGCTATCACAACTTCTTGTGCTTGGACCTCAGCTTCTCTTTGACTTTGTGGTTCAGTATCCAGGATTGGAGACTCACCATTGTCATCCTCATTTGTTGCTGGAGTAGGTGAACCAGTGTCATCTATAACCACATTGATTGATTCCATTAAAGAAGAAGTTCGCAGGTTATAGACTCGAAAAACCCTATTAGTGGTTGAATACCCTAGAAAAATACCTTCATCACTTCGGGAGTAAAATTTTCCCAAAGGCTCTCTATCTTTGAAAATGTAACACTTACTCCCAAAAGTTTTAAAGTATTTTACATTAGGTTTCAATCCCTTCCACAATTCATATGGAGTTTGTAAAGTGTCGGGCCTTAAATACACGCGATTTATGACATAAACAGCAGTATTTAGGGTTTCAGCCAAAAACTTTGGAGGAAGTTTCTTACTAAGGAGCATGACCCTTGCCATTTCTTGAACAACTCTGTTCTTCCTCTTAGCCACTCCATTTTGTTGTGGAGTAATAAGTGTAGAAAATTCATGCTTAATTCCATGCATATTACAAAAATCCGAAAACGAACTATTTTCAAACTCACAACCATGATCAGTTCGGATTCTTATGATACGCCCAATGGAAACACCCTGTTCATTTTGGATTTTAAGGACTAAGGCTTGGAAAGCATCAAACATATCGGATTTTTTCCTTAAAAAATTTACCCACGAAAAACGAGTAAAATCATCAACAGTTAAAAAAATGTATCTTTTACCTTCAATGCTTTCAGTGCGAGTAGGTCCCATTAAATCCATGTAAACCAATTCCAGAGAACGTTTGGTTGTAAAGCTGTTCACCTTCTTATGAGGGGCACGGGTTTTCTTTCCAAGTTGACATGGTCCACACACATGGTTCAGATTCTTACCTAATTTAGGTACTCCTCTCACTAGCTCTTTTTTGGCTATCTTAGTTAGGTCTTTGAAATTCATGTGACCTAATCTTTGATGCCACAAATCAATGTTACTTATGATGGCTGAGTGACAAGTGAGATCATTGGTAGTAACAATCCCATAGCAGTTATCAGATGTGCGAACCCCATGCAAGACAGTATTTCCCTTTTTATCCAAAATTTCACATTTATTTTTTGAAAACAATACTTCATGATGGGAATCACGCATTTGACTAATGCTCAAAAGATTTGCTTTAAGACCATCAACAAGTAAAACATTTTCAAGCTTGGGAAGACCAGCAACACTTATAGAGCCCTTACCAATGACTCTAGAAGTGCCGCCATCTCCAAAGGTAACAATTCCTCCTTCATATTTTTCAAGGGAGGTGAAGTAGGATTTGTTACCGGACATATGACGAGAGCACCCACTATCAAGATACCACGTGTGTGAGTCACGTGCTTTTAGAGCCGTGTGAACAACTAAACAAATCAAATCATCTTTTCTCACCCAAATCTTTTTGGTCTTGGTAAATGTCTTGGCGTTGTGAACACCCTCAAGAATCTTGGTATTCCGCCTAGACATGTAAGGTTGTCTCCTAACCCAAAAAGTATTCGAATTTCTACCCTTTTTAGACACCTTACCAAACAATTCAAAGCAATAAGGACGAATGTGTCCATACCTACCACAGTGATGACAAATAAAAACGGGTTTTACCTCCCTTTTGTTGATCTTACCCCCTTTAGGTAGATAAAGAAAGGGATCACCCTGGTCTACCTTCAACTTTCCCTTTGCTTGAGTCTTCAGGTCATGTGAAGTAGAGGCCTGTCCCTTGTGAGCTGTCGCACCATAGCCTAGCCCACTTTTGTCACAACACATTTGTTCAGACCCGAGGATGTCTTCTAAAGATTTGGAACCTTTGTTCCACATAGCAATTGTGGCTCTAGCAATACGGAGTTCTTCATCTTTCTGACAAACTATCTCTTCCAATGTAGCTTATGGCATCTCAAGGCTTTTAAGCTTCTCTTCATATATGGAATACACTTTCAGAAGTTCATTCCTTTCAGTTTCACAGGATAAAAGTTTTCCACATAGGTCTTGCCTGTCACTTGAGATCTTGATGACATTCTACTTTGTTGCTACAAGTTTTCCTTTTAGCTTGACATTCTCGCTTTCACATGCTTTGAGCTTGAGAGTGAGTTTATCATTGATTTTAGACAGATTCAGAGATTCATCATAAAGCTTTTCGTAAGCTTGTTGTAGATCATCACCAGTAATCTCATCATTATCTTTAGATGTTTCATCATCATCTTTTTGCTCCTCATTCTTCTTGACCTCATCCAGTCGGGCAACTAAGGCAGAAAAGTTGATGGATGGTGGTGAAGGTGAATCTCCTCTTTCATGAAATTGGCTTAGAATTTCCCATGCATCTTTAGCCTTTGTGCAGTAAGCAACCCGTTGTTGTTCTTCATCAAAAATTGCTTCATGAATAGTAATCAGGGCTCTCTGATTACTCGGATTGTTAGCACTTTCTGTATCTTTTTCAATGGTTTGCCAGCCTTCTGGTTCAAACGCTCTCAGAAACGCTCTTATTCTGATCTTCCAATACAGGTAGTTACTCCCATCAAAGGTGGGAGCATGATGCAGGTTCTGACCACGAACTAATTCCGCTGTCTTTGGAAGAGGTTAAGTGAAAGTGGACCAAAATGCCATGAAAACACTATCCCCGTCTTCACCGGATTCAGGTTCTTCGGGTTCTTGCTCCGACCCGCTTTCACCATCCCAGGTCACAGTGTGGACTTTCTTTCGATTCTTTTTCGAAGGACATTCGAGGGCAATATGACCAAACCCTTGACATTCATAACACTTAACCCGTTGCCCCTTTACAATCTTCTTTTTAGTTTTTTGAGCAAGTTTTGGTGGAAAAGTTTTGGGTTTTTCATTACTTTTGTCTTTTGAGATAGGGTCTTTGAAATTAGGCTTCTTTTTCTTCAAATTTTTTTTAAACTGTTTAGTAAACATAGCCGTCATCTCAGACTCTAAATCAAACTCACTCTCCGGAGTTTTTGCAATCTCATGAGCATTAATGAAAGCCACACTATCTTTTTGCTTTTTCTTAGAAATCTGGTGGGCTTTATAAGTCTGCAAATTTCCAACCAAATGATCAAGCTTAAGGGTATCAACATTTTGAGCCTCCTCAATGGCTGTCACTTTTGATTGGAACCTCTCGGGTAAAAACCTCAAAATTTTTCCAACAACTTTAGCTTCAGGGATTTTTTCACCGAGTGTGAAACAGGAATTCACGATATCACTAAGTTTTGCATAGAAATCATCAAACATCTCATCATCGCGCATAAAAAGGGTTTCAAAGGCGGAGGTGAGACGTTGAAGTTTTGACCTTTTGACAGAAGTAGTACCTTCATGAATCATTTCAAGAATGTCCCAAGCCTCTTTTGCTACCTCACACGCGTGCGAATCTGAAACCTGTTGTGTGACAGAGCAAAAGAGGGAGTTGAGAGCCTTACTGTTCCAACTCGAGTTTTGGTAATCAGTTGTGTCTCATTTATCAAGGGGTTTAGGAATATCAACACCATCAATGGTAACAATAGGTTCACTCCACCCATAGATCATGCAGTGCCAAACTTTCTCATCGATGGATTTTAAAAACACTCTCATACGAGCTTTCCAATAAGAATAGTTTGTACCATCGAGTAAAGAAGGTCTATGGGTCGAGTTACCTTCACGAATAGAATCCATATCACTAGTCACACAAAATCACACTCCTATAGTTTTGATAAAAACAAAGAGTGACCTGCTCTGATACCAATTGAAAATCCTAAGTGATTCGTGATTAGATCAAGATTAAAATATTCCAATTTTCAATTATTCAAAACACGCAATCTAAATCATCAAGCACTTACGAAAGTGATTTAGATTGTTGTTTTTCAGAATAAACAATAAATCGACACAAACGATTTTTTACGTGGAAAAATCACAATTGAAGAACCTTCAATTGTAATAAAAAAACTACGGGCGAAACGCCACTAATCAATCCACCACTGAAGAAAGAAATATTACAAAGATAACACACAAATTACCTAACTCAGTCAATTTGTCTTCAAACCTTCTGTAACTCTTTCACCACGCCTTTGTCTCGGAACTGATTAATCTGAAGTTGAATTCACAACTTCACTTGTCGAATCAATGACTACGTACAGGATCAAACTCCTTTGAAACTCTACATTTGAATCTTCGGAATCCACCGAAGAATAACACTCTTGTATGTATTCAATCAACCTCCTTGATATGTGCTTCTTAATTCATGAGTTTAATACTCATTCAATTTTTATCAAGAAAAACTCACAAAAACCCTCCAGAAGAAAACCTTTGAAAACCTTAAAGTAGATCTGCAAAGTAATCCTAGTTTTGGAGTAGAACAACTACTTATAGAAATCCTGGATTTTGAAGCTCGCTCGAGCGAAGCTTCTCTCGCTCGAGCGAGAACCTTAACTCGCATGATTTCCATAAGTGCCTTCGCTCGAGCGACAAAACCTTTGCTCGAGCGAGCAATCAACTCTTTCAGGTTTTATGCAAACGCAGTTCTTCGCTCGAGGCACATAGTCTTCGCTCGAGCGCACATTCATCTCTTTCAGGTTTTTGCCAGACACAGTCCTTCGCTCGAGTGAGGACTCCTTCGCTTGAGCGAGGAAGACAAAACAGTAAGGAAATTTTACAACTCAATTAACAAAGTTGTTTGCGGGATTGACAAGAACAAAGGACCTAACACTTGGAAAGGTAGGTTGAAAACATCTGCATTCCTCAACAGAATTGGAGTTTTGAGAGGTAATGGGACTTGGCAGTGTATGCTGTGCAAAGTTGAGAAGGAAACCTCTAATCTTATTTTTTTACTCTATTCATTTGTGTGGCATGTCTGGTCAAACATCATGGCCTGGTGCGGAATTCAATGGGTGTTACCTAGGTCTTTTGAAGGCTTGATGCAATGGTGGTTGGGGTAGAAGCTCAGGAAAAAGGAAAACAAAGTGTGGAGGGTTATTTTTCTTTCTATCATTTGGTCACTGTGGATGTATAGAAATGACTGTTTATTTAATAATACTCAACCTGATATTGATGCTTTATGTGAGCTTATTAAAATTCAAGCGGTCATGTGGTTAAAGTTTGTTGATGTAAGGTGTTGCTTCTCCATTCAATAGATTGTTTCAAACATAAAATGGGTAAGGCATATTATCTAAGGTCTAAAGGAGGCTCTGTTTGGGTTACTATATGTATAATGGGTGATGCTTTGGTGATGCTGTTCTGCTGAGGTTACTACTGGTCTATGTGGGACATATATAATGGTGTTGCTTTATTATTGATGCTCTGTTTGGATGTTGTTGGGTTTTGTTGTTGTTGTTGCTTATCTACTTGGGTTGTTGTTGCTGTTGATTTTCTTTGCTGTTGTGCTGCTATGTTGTTGTTTGTTAGCTTTGGGTTGTAATTTTTATGTTAGATATGGTTAGATTATATTTGCTGTTGCTGACTTGTTTTGGGTTGGTTTTGGGTTGTAAATTGTTGTTGCAGATCTGTTTGTGGTTGGTTTCTTACTAACTTTTGATATGGTGCTAGCATATGATTGGGTGGTCTTATTGGTGCCAACCTAATTGGGATTGATTTGGTTTACTATGATACTTTTTGCACTCATCCTCTCTCTTCCTTTATTGATGTAATAATCTTTTTATTCATCAATAAAGTTCTTGTTCTTTTGCTGATCAAAAAAAAAAAAAAACACAATTATAGAATTATTTAATGGGTTCTCTGCAACTGTGCTAACTCAAACAATCAATTGGTTTACATCCCAATAAAAAGTTTAATGACCCCATTCAAAGTTGTGGGCTCTATTTTGTATCATTAAAAATTTGTTTTTTTGTTGATATACATTCAAAGGGTATGAAAAAAAATCAGACTCAATAAATCATGCTTGGTTTCAAGAGAAATAATTAAAGATAGTAAGAATTGCATAGTCAATATGTTTAATGAAATATATGACTTTGTAACCTTGTGACACGAAAACAACAGATAGATACTTGTCTATGGAAGGTTGAGGATAACTCTTTTTAAGAGCTAATTTAATAACTAATAATTGATTTTTGCTAATAAAAAAAAGAAAAGAAAAGACAAAAAAGATTGTGAATACACATGTATATGTGTATTTTTGTATGAGAGACAAACAAAGAGAGATAGAGAGAATTCTACTAACAAAAACTTCATCACCACGAAAGTTAACCAATAATTTACAATATTAACTGATACAAAAGTAGTCAGAAAATAGATTATACATGTAAATTGTTAACAGCCAATTCATCTAAAAACTTAAGTTATTAAAGAGAGCATTCTAACTTAAGCTTATCCCATACTCATGTATATTTGGCTAATAAATATTAGGAACTAAATACACGATATTCATGCATTGATAATATCCTCTGCAACTTAAGCTATTAGAGAAAAGAGTTAACTTATTTATATTATATACTTATTTATTTATTTTATCTTACACACTTACTTAGAAGTTTCACCACACTGTAATTATTAGCTGTCTCTTTATGATCTTAAAGACTTAATTATGGCCAATAGTCAAAAAATCTTAATGAGTATATGGGCTTTGACATACACTAAGCATATAGGTTTTACAACAACTATAAATGAAACAAATAATTATGAAGATACAAAATACAGAGGATACACAAAAAACTTAGACGGAATTTTTAATTATTTTTTTTTATTTTTTATTTTTTATAACATAAAACACTCCATACACACTTATATATATATATCAAAAATTTATACATAGATAGAAATACTTACATAGCTTGATCTTGCTTTCAAAAGCTCTTCACTAAGCTCTGATACCAATTACAAAACAAAAACAGAAATAAGCTTTTTACTATTTTTATTATGGAATTATGGTGGAGTTATGGAATTATGATAGAGAAATGGAGTTATGGAATTATGATAGAGAAATTTGAGACAAAGGAGAAAGCAAAAAGATTGAGAGAATATGGAGAGAATTTACATGCTTCATTCTTGTTGGCATAAAGGCCAATCTATAGACTACAAGATGGTGAATAAAAACAAAACCAAACTTAATGCATATCTAACATATCTAACATATCTAACTTGGCAAGACTTTATGGCCAAGAGTTGCAAAATTTCTAACACCCTAGTCAAGCCTAGTCATAGGCTTTATAAAAAGTCTTCAAAAAATAAATACAAAGAGACAAAAATGGTTAAAGGAAAGACTACAATTATTTGCTCTTTACTACAGTTTTTACAATTATATACACTGATACACACTGTCTACTCTCCCCGGTTTTCAAAGAGATAGACTGTTGTAGATAAGCTTTGGCTGAGCTGCTTTGTCGTGTAGCGTCAGCTGAAAGGATATGGCTGATCACTTTTCGCCTAATAATGCAGGTTGCTCCACGTGTCCTAGATAGTTGGAGTCGATCAGGAGACAACTGCATTTGATAGTGGGGTCCACTATGCTTCCATCATATTGATAATCAGTCTCTAATGGAGGGGAATCCGAATCTTGGCTGTATTGCTCATTCCAAAAATGTTCTACATCATCCGCGGTCATGGCTAGTTCTAACGGAAGATCCAAATTATTTCTCTTTTTGAGATTTATTAACATGTCAAGAGCCTCATTAATTTGTATAGGAGACCTTTGATATGTTATGGGAAAATGGGTTACAAATAATATTCTACCATCTATAACCATGAACGGCAATTTTACTGAGCCTTGGATGTTGGACGCTGCTTATGAAATAGATATTAGACTGTCTATCTAATATTCTGTCAAAGAAAGTTTTTGGATATTTTCCAATCGCTCTCTCTGGTGATCTTCATCTAAATAATCATCTCAAATTCAAAATCATCAGTTTCTTTAAGATACCAAATCTGGTATGGTTGGAAAAAATGTTTTTGTTCTCGCCAACCAACAGTGCTGGAGATCCAGAAAGTAAAATATTTGCTCCATCGAAAGCCTTTTACTATCCATGAGAGCATTGCTTTGATGATCATTAGATAATCTATCCATTGGATTGGATCTAAAATTTGGAAAATAACTTGATTAGTTATTCCCCAATCTATATCCTCAAAAACCACATGTCATGGTTTGCCATGATGGTTATTTTGGGAATTCACTCTTTCAAATTTAATTTATCGTAAGATCGTTCTAAGATTTGTCTAATCTTGTCATGATGATCTTCAACTCGATTTTTGATTAACATAAAAATTTCTTTTGGAAGCATAGTTCTTGCTTTTTTCAAAAAGACAAATTTTTTTTATTTGTTCAAAAACTGCATCAAAAAACTCATCTGATATGAGGTCTGATAGCTGAAGAAAATTGTTTATTTTTTCAAAATTAAAATCTTCATTCCAATTCATTTGTTTGAGAATATTGAAACAAAGATTTTGCAAATCTTTTAATTTAGCTGTTTGCTCAGCTAATTTGTTGGCCAGAACTCCCATGTGTTTTCGAAATTTCACTTTGTTGTCTACAATGTGAGTTTTCCAAACTCCATTGAGTTATGTATAAATTTCTCTGGATATACCAGGGTTGAAAAAATCTTTTATCTCAGATTCATCTGGTCTAGATGTCTGAATATTAGTTGGAACTGGGTTAGTTCTCATTTGACAAAAATTCTTTTGATAAACAGGCATAGCTGGTGCACTATAAAAAGCTTTTTTAGCTTTGGTCATGCTATCATATGCTTTAAAGCTTGCTCCTGAGTATCCACAAACTTGTGTTTTGCAATCATTCCATTCTGTGTAAATTCCAGGTTGTCTTCCTGCAAACACAACGTAAACTTTTTCTTCTCTGGGGATTGTTTTTTTAGCAATTGTCACCCAATGTCCTTGAGCGGGTTGTTTACCCTTATCCATTGTTTCATCTTGGTCTAGAGGTCTTCTGCAAAAATTAAATTTACTTGTTTAGCAATTTAATTTTCTGAAACAATTTCTCCTAAGAAAATCTGCAAGAAAATTGTTAGTACCTTTAAGATGTTCTACTTCAAAAGTATATTTAGAAATTTTATTATACCAGGCTAATCGTCTTCCTTGCTCAATAGGTTTTCTATTGATCAAGAAATCTCTTACTGCCTTATTATCAGTGCGTACAATAAAATTTTCTGGGGCTAAATAAATATGAAAACTCTTTATTGCTAATTTTATTGCAAGTAATTCTTTTTTGAAAATAATATATTTCTGTTCATTTGGTTTAAATGTTCCAGAATTATATCCGCAAATTAATTCTTCGTTTTGTAATTTTATGGGTATTGGATTTTTTCTTGGTCTAATCCCATTTTCTGATAAAAGTATCTCTTTATCATGCCATAAATTACTTCGTATTGCTTTAAGAACACATCCCCAGCATGCTTCTGAGGCGTCTGTTTCTAAAATTAATTTATCACCTGTTTTAGGAAGATAAACATCCGATAAAGTTTTAATATTTTCTTTAATTTGTTTAATTAAAGCAACATCTTTTGCTGTCCATTCAAAAATAATATTTTTTCTTAATTTGGTTAACCAAGGAATTTCTATTTTTGAAAGATTTTTGATAAAATTTCGTCCATAATTTAAAATGTCTAATAAACTCTGTAATTGTGTTATATTTTCAAGAGTATCAAGAAAATCTTGTACTTTGAACAAAATATGTTCTTGTAATTTTAAACCTTTCTGATCTAAAATTATTTCCAAAAATTCAATTGATTCTTTTTCTAGTTCAATCTTTTTTGGAGACAAAATAATTCCATATTTTTGGAATTTTTCACAAAGTAATTTTAAATGTTTCTTATGCTCCTCCTTGGTTTTAGAGAAGATAAGTATATCATCAATATAAACTACACAACAATCTTTAAGGTCTTTAAAAATTGTATCTATCCACCGTTGAAATACCTGTGGTGCAATGTTTAACCCAAAAGGCATAACATTCCAGTGGTAATGTCCTCTAGGTGTACTGAAAGCTGTCAATTTTTTTGACTCTTCAGTCAATTGAATTTGCCAAAATCCACTTTTACAATCAAAACATCTTTTCATGGAATAAAATATCCATCAAATTCTAAATTTTCATTTAGCCGTTTATAGTTGACTACCATTCGGGCTTTTCCTCTTTTAATTTCAGCATGGTTTCTTACCATAAAAGCTGGACTAGAGTGAGGGCTTCTAGTTTCTTCAATTAACTTTTTATCTAACAGTTCCTGGAGTTGAATATCAAATTCATCTATATCTTGTCTAGTATAGATCATTGGTCTTACTCTAATGATAACATTAGGGTCTTTCAATTTTAAACTACAATAACGTGGGCTACGTTACCATAGTGTTAATGGATGTTCACTAAAATTTTCTTCTAAAATTTTATAAATCCAATGTGATTCATCAATAGTTTTGATGATGGGAGTTAAATCACCATACGGCACGGGCGCAAACTCTTTATTACTAATGTATTTATGTTGTTCTAACAAAGGAATATGAATTAAGACATTATTTATGCTTAATGAAATAACTTTTTCCTGTATTTGCATTGGAAGGTATTTATATATAAAATTATTGCCAAAAAGGAAATCTCCATGCATATACGGAAAACATAAAATTTTTGGTCTAATGAACTTGATATCATTTAACCAAGTAACTATATTTTTAGCCTTGAATTGTATGGAAGTACGGTTGCCATCAATTCTAGTAACCAAAATTGGATGTTTCATTAATGTCCATTTTTCCTTTGGTATGGCATTCCATTTACATGAGCTAACTGTAGCTCCTGTGTCTATGAGAACACTGAGGCTATAGGGTTTATAACTTGCAAAATTAAATGTTCCCAATACTTATGTATATCTTCTTTTTCCTTGGCTATGAGAAAAAATAATATCATCATTTTTTGTTTGAAAATGATACATATATGCAGACTTAATATGTTCAAGTTTTCTTGTTCCTGGAAAAATAGGAATCTGAACATTGTTTGAAGTAATAGATTCTTGATTAGAATTATTACTTGATTCTCCAACGCTTAACTTTGAAAATGATTTGTTAGGAAATTTTTTTTCAAATACAGAAGTTGATCTTTTAATTTTTGAAACTGTATTTTCAGTATATAAATTTTTTCCTGATGCTTGCATTTGTAATTGTGCAGGTTTTTTTGTTTTAGAAGATTCTCCGTGTCCCACTAGGTCTTGGATTAACCATTGTCGAGAGACTTCTAAATCGCTCCAATTCATTAGACGAGGTTGTATTACCGTGTCAAATGGTTTTGGTTCAAAGATTTCAACAATTTTATTATCGTTTGATCTTGTTTTTGTTTTAGGAAATTTGATTAATTCGTGAATTGTTTTCCAATGAATAGCCAAATCATGAGAATTTGATTTCATTCATAATCCTTGTGTTTTAATTCTTATTCTGACTGTATCTTCAAGATTAGGATCATTTATGGAAATAAAGAAATTCGGTCTAACATTAAACCAAACTACTCCATTAGCCAAATTAGACTGAATTCCTCCAATGATTGCTTTCATTGGGTCGGAAAATCTTTGGTTAAAAATTACTGCCAAAATAGGAGTATCTATCCCTTGGCAAAATAAGGCTGTTATGGTTACTTGAATTAATCCAATATGAATATATTGAATTTCAGGATATTTCTATTTCCATCTTGCAACCTTTTTCTTATCAAAAAAAGGAATATCAATATTTCCTTCTTCTGACCATTTTGCTTGAGTGTTACCACTGTATTGTTCAAACACTCTTGCTGAGAAGAAGTTAAATTTTGAAAGTTTGTAAATTTCTGGAATAGCAACTTCTTGCATTTTTTTGAATTTTGCTAATTCTTCGTGTAAAAGTTTTTTCTTCTCCGATTACATCTCCAAGTCGAATTGCCTGTAATTCTTCTTGAGATATACTATTTGCTTCTTGAGATATTTCTTGACTATTATTAGTCATCATGAAGATTAGTTCTTCATCTGAACTTTTTTCATCGCTAGAAATTTCATATAAGATTTCTTCTTCATCAGAAATTTCTTCTCCATATATTATTTCAAAATCTTGTTCTTCAAGGACTTTGATCATTTTCTTTGCACTTTTTTTCCTTTTTGGGCATTCGGGTGCATAGTGACCTTCTTCGTTACAAATGTAACATTTACAAGTTTTCTTTTTTGAAACACTTGTTGGTTTCTTTTTTCGAATATACTTTTTCTTTTTTGAAAAAGTTTTGTTCTTTTTCCAAGGTTTCCATTTACATTTTCTACGTTTTTTGGAAAATCCTTTTCTTTTAAGAAATGTATTACAACCAATTTTCCAATTTACTTTTAAAATTTTATCACAACATTTTTGACCGTATTGTGAGTTGGAAATTTGATCTTTTATTTGTTTTTTCGCCTTTGCTTCTAGACACCGATCTGCTATCAGTCATAGAACATAATTAATGCGAAAATCAAGATTATCATATTCTTTCTTCCCCATTTTTTTGAGAAAATCAGGATTTGTTTTAATACATAACTCATCCCATAGATTAGGGAGTTTATGAAAAAATTGATCTAGCCAGGGTTGATTTGCTGGTGGATCAATAAGATAATAATATTTTTTTGTCACCAAATTGTTTATTTGGTTTTTTGCTTCTTTATTTAAGTCAATATTTATTATAGAACCTAAATTGTCTATTTTAGATTCTATAGACTCAACTTTGGTCTCTAGATAATTTTGATTTATTTTTTGATTTTTATCTAATTTAGAAAACCAAGAACACATAATAGAACTGAATATGAAAATATTGTTGAAATATTGGATTATTGGAGAAAATTATATAAAGACCCAGACTTAGGTATTGATGAAAGAAATAGGCTACTAGATCAGATAAGAGAAACTTATCTAGAAAATGAAGCCCTTTTACAACACTTTAATTATGATATTAATATGTCAACTAATGATGATGATAGCTAATCATCCTCATCTGAAGAAACAATAGATCAAGATATTTCATTAGAAATAAATAAAGGGAAAAGAAAGGCAGAAGAGCCAATTGATCCCGAATTATTTGGTACATGGAGAGATGGAGAAAATTTTGACTTTATTCAAACAAATGAAGTTAAAAATGATACTAACATTGGAAGTACCTCCAATCCTACACCTGAGCCAGTAATATCTAGAAAAGATAATAATCATAAGTATCTAATAGCTCAAAATGGTACTTATTTAGACTTGTCTCATGTTCCATTTAAGGATCAGGAACAAGCAATTGATGATTGGGCACAATCTTTGTCCATCATTATTACCAATTATAAAAATAGTTGGTCAAAGGAAAAATTCCTTGATTATATTGTAGTAAGATTGACATTTGACACACACACACACCCAAAGGTGTCTATGACTTGAGATGGTGAGTCTCAATATCTTTGGTGACATTGATGGTGAAATCCATCAACGTATTTGGATCTTCAACATCCTCACTCTTCTTCTCATACTCAAAAGTCCATGTCACCAAGTTGTTTTCGCCCTTCGTATCCACATGGACAGTGAATTTGAATGTCCTGTACAGCTCTGTGAGATCTCCTTCAATAACCTTGAAGGTCACTGACTTGTTTTCCTCATCTATTGCTTCGATAACCTCCTTAGTAACCTTCTTTTTCCCATCTACACCATCATCCAAAAATATATTAAGGTCTCGTTTGGAAATAGTTTGTTTGGAAATAGGTTATTTTAGTAATTTTTTAATTTTTTGGTTAAAATACGAGATAAAAAAAATAGTATATTTGGAATTATTTTTTAATTTTTTACGAAAAGATGTGCAAAAAATTGAGAGAAAAGAAATTTTTGACATTTTGATATAGATTATTGGTTTTTTAGTTTTTTAGTGATTTTTTGACTTTTAAACTAAAAAAATAAGTTGTCAAACGAGACCTAAATGTTATCAATCATCAGGTTTTTTTATTTTTTTATTTTATTTTTATTTTTATAATCATTTTGTATTATTAGTATTTTATGTGAATATGAGTAATTGAATTTTTTAAAAATGATTAATAAAACAACATATATACTTCTATAACATGATTTTAAAATAACTATCAGGATATGATTGATATCAACAATACACTCATAAATCAGTTATTATCAAACATTATTAACCTATATAAAAATAACAATATTAAAAATCTAAAATTCTAATATGTAATTGGTGTTACAATACAAAATAACTGATATTTAAAACCTAAGTAAGAATTATATGATTGATACCTAAAAATGAGAGTGTATAAGAGAGATGATGAATACACCATTAGATTCACAAGATCATGGTCTATAAGAACACAAAATGTTGATTCATATATAAATTCTTATTTTTCATTTTCCCCTTATCATTGGTATAAGGGGAAAAAAAATGTTAAATTAGGGTAAATTGGTGTTGGTGTAGGTTTACCATGAGTATAGTTCCAACAGATGACAGAGCCAACATGTCCCCAATCACCTTCATGCTAATCAACACCATGGATGTTACCAGGGGACATGGTGGAGATATGGTGTGGTTTGTGTCTAAACAGTTCATGGAACACATCACCACCAGACTTGATCTATCGCTGGGAATTTGAATCTTATTAACTCTTTATCATTTTCTTTCTATTTCCCTTCTCTTTCTATTTCTCGTGTCAAATCCTCTAACTAAATATAGGCTAAGTTCTATCTCCCATCAATGATTGGGTTGGTCTTTTGAGTCAGTTGAGTCTAACCTGATTTCGACCGTCGCGGTCAAATCCATTCATCACCGAGCCGATTAAAGCCTCCTTTAGGAACAAGTTATTTTAGTAATTTTTTAACTTTTTATGAAAAAATATACAGAAAAATAGAGAACGTGATGTGAGAAGTTATAGTGACTTTTTGACTAAAACTGAAGGTTGTCAAACGAGACCTAAACCTTACAATCAATAGATTATGGACTTGGGCACTTATAGACCCAGACTTGAACTTTATTGTGGACTACAAATTCGTTCTTTTTCTATTTTCATGTAGGTTCTAATAAGTAAACTTATTGTTCAATAAGTTCTATGATAATTGATAACGTTTTTTTTCTCAAATATTATTAAGAAAACATCATTAATTATTAATTTTCAGTGACAGCTTAAAAATTGTTACAAAAATATCACTAATTATAAGTTTTAACAATAATTTAAAAAATGATCACAAAAATAGTCAATAATTTTCAACTTTCAGCAATAATTTAAAAAATTTGTCACAAAAAAATATCACTAACTGTAAGTTTTAGCGACAATTTATAAAAATCATAATTGTAAGTTTTCTCCTTATCTTTGGTTTAAGAAAAAAAGAAAAGAAAAAGAAAGTGTTAAATTAGGGTTAATTGGTGTCAGTGTAGGCTTACCATGAGTATAGTTCCAAGAAATGACAGAGCCAACATGTCCCCAATCGCCTTCATGCAAATCAACGTTGAAAAATCTAGAAATCCCCTAGATGTTGATTTGTGATTATTTATCAATTTTAAGCAGTATATAACAATACCAATCAAACAATCAAGACAAATCGACACAACGATTTTACGTGGAAAAACCACAATTGGACACTTCCAATTGTGATAAAAAAAACTACGGGCAAAAGCCACAAAACAATCTACTAAAAAGACATAAAGGAATTACACAGGTATACTCTCAATTACCTAGCGAATCCACGCCCGAATTGAACCAACCCCTATGTGCCTCTTCCAACCCCATCTTCACTTCAAAATTGTCTTGACGATGAGCCACTCCAGAATCCACCAAAGCTTCAGGCTCGAATTCTTCAAAATCCACCGAAGAACAACTCTCTCTTTTGTATAGAACAAACAAATAATCCTTTGATGTATACTCTTTAAACCATGAGTTGAATACTCAAAAAACATCAAAGAAAACTAGCAAAATATCCCCAGATATAAACCCTAGAACCCAAGAAGAAGATCTAGAGAAGTAATCCTAGATTTGGAGCAACTTGTCAATTTATAGAATCTGAAATCGCGAGGTCCGCTCGAGCGTGGGAATTTACGCTCCAGCGGGGACTCTATATGACGTGTTCCGCACTAGGGTGTACGCTCGAGCGGGGAAATGGACGCTCGAGCGTGAAAACACAGATCACAGTATATTTGCAGACTTACCAAACTTCAAAACCTGATTCTCCGCTCGGCGAGGAATGTCCGCTCAGCGCATGGTAACTTTGAATGCATTTTTACATTTTGCTTGGCGCCGCTCGACCTCGGTATGGTAGCTCGACCCCATCATAATCAGCGAAGTGGCAATCTTGAAAGCATTAACATCACAAACTTCTCTGCAAGGCTCGATTCGGGTTGGATTCATATCTAATAAACTCATAGCCTCACTGAAATAAAAATGCGAAAACAAATACAACTGAAAGTAGTTTTGTCAAACGGGGTTGCCAAGAATAAAAACCTAACAATCTCCCCCTTTGGCAATGCCGTGACAAAACACACCTAACAAATAAATTCCTAAACACCCCAACCCATTACAGCCAACAAAAGCAAACTTCTTTCTCAAGGTCATGATCTGCAAAACAACTATTAGTGCCACAATCTCCAAAACAACTATTAGTCCCCCAAGAGTATATGAAAAAAGCAATAAACATATGGCTAGATTATCTTGAAGCATTTGAAGCATGAGATGGAAAACATGAATAGATGCGACTTTGAGATTTTAAGAACATGTAACATGAAAACCTGACAACTAAGACATATGCACCTGACACATGACATGAATACATAAAATCCACTTTGACACATGAAAAACAACTTTCTCTCCCTTTTTGTCACGAATTTACAAAGGAAGCTCAACCAACAAAAGCAAGATCATAAACCACACAAGCAATGACATGATAACGATTAACCGAACTCCCCCTCACTAAAAGCAACCACAAACACTGAAAACAGTGAACAAGAAGAAAACGACAAAAATAATATGGTGGAGCAAGCATGGAATTTCAGAGTTGTACCTTAAAACACACAAGATTATCCAAGAAGCACAATTACTTGAAAACACAATGTGCACAACCTCTAGAAGATTCCTCATAAAAGAAAGTGATGCATTATGTGAAAAGCATAGATCCCATGATAAAAGTGTGTGTGTGACTCTTGGAGTTCGACAAACACAAGATTCAAATCCTAGTAGTGATCTAGTAGCTAGACCTCTGGCAAGAGAATCTAAGCACAACTAAGGAAAGTCAAACCACTAGGAATCAAGGGGTATTTGGTGAGTAAAGGCCGAGGCTCCCCCTCAATCAATGAATCTTTTCTTTTCTTTTTTCTTTCTTTTGCACATTTTTTCTTTCTTTTGCATATTTTTTCTTCTTCTTTTTCTTTTTCCTTTTTTTTTTCTTTTGGACACTCATTGGCGGCTGACACACTCAAGAGTATGGAAACCAAACCAGAGAAGCATGGATATAATAAGGATAACTTGGTTGGTGACTCTGAGGTAGCCTTTTCCTCATGGCTGGACTACAAAGAATAGAGAGGGAAAGCTGTGGAGATGTAAAAAGATGGAAGGTGGTTAAGAGACTCAACATCACCCATGATATTCTAGTATAGGTCAATTCCTCTAGAAAAACAAAAGATACAATGCCAGAAGTCCATAGAAAAAAAATGATCACTAAGGCGGAAGACTCCAATATTTGCTAATCCAAGAGTGTGTACAGAATGAGACATACTAATAAAAAAAACTCACACTCCAAAATGAGTAATGACCACAGAAAGCACACACATATTAACATGTAATGGATATTCTCATCAATTCCAATATGCACCAAGGACCACTCAAAAATTTCAAGCTTGCAAAACCATACTAAGAAAATCTTTTGGGGATTTTTTTATTTTTTTTGTTATTTTTTTCTTTTTCTAAACAAAGCAAGATAGAAAATGAACATGCACACATTAAATGGCTCAAAAAAAACACACAGAAACCCAAAAACTAAAATGAATAAACAAATTAACACAAGTCAAGTTTTCTCACTCAAACTGCTTTAGTATGAACAAAGTTGTGAGAATTGCAATTCTTGGGTGGTGTCTTGATGTTGTGGTTCCCTTCCCTTTCAATGGGAACCTGTCTCGACATGGTTTCCAACTTCCTATTTATAGGTCTAGGCAAATGCAAACTCGCTCCATGTTTGGTCTCAAGCACATTTAAATAACGAGATCTATTATGACCCTTAACCTCATTACCACAAATGAAGTGTCTCCTACCCCACGAGATGTTGGAATTTCTTCCATCTCTATGAGACACTCTCCCATGCAACTTATAACAACAAGGGCGAATATGACCATACATACCACAATGATGACAAATAAAAACAGGGTATACCTTCTTTTCTTTTACCTTACTAACTCTAGGAAGTTTAAGAAGTCCATCCTTATGTTGAATTTTTTATTCTCCTTTTCCTTGAGTTCTTGTATCATGAGATGTAGATGCACTCTGTTTTTGCTCTTTGTTATCACCAAAGCCAATGCCACTCTTGTCACAACACATTTGTTGAGACCCAATGATATCCTCTAAAGTCTTTGATCCTTTGTTCCAAAGACCAATAGTAGCCATAGCACACTTGAGCTCTTCCTCTTTCTTGATCATTAGTTCTTCCAAGGCAACTTGAGACATCTCGAGAGATTCAATCTTTTCTTCATATATTGCATAGATTTGTTGTAGCTCATTCCTTTCTGTCTCGCAAGTTAAGTGTTTTGCACAAAGAGCTTGTCGATCATTAGCTATCTTGATGGCATCAATCCTAGCCTTGGAAATCTCCTCCTTAAGTTTGACATTCTCATTTTCACATGCTTTGAGTTTCGTTGTGAGTTTGTCATTTAATTTGGATAACTTAAGAGACTCCTTATACAACTTTTCATAAGCTTGCTCAAGCTCTTCATCATCACTCTCCGACGATTCATCATCAGTGGCATTCTCAACCAACCTCTTCGGATACTCTGGTAGTCCTTCAGTTTCGGAAGCCGCCATGAAAGCAAGGAATTGTTTATGTCCCTCTTCGCCTTGATCTTCGTTGTCACTTTCATCTTCATCAGATTCTGATTCATCATCCCAAGTGATTGCGAGGGCTTTCTTCTTCCTCAAATGAGTGGGGCATTCTGAAGCAAAGTGGCCAAATCCTTGGCATTCATAGCATTGGACTCTTTCAGAGTTCCCTTGCATCTTTCCTTTCTCCTTCTTGGCTATAGAATTAATTTTGAGTTTATCTTTACCTTTAGATTTATGAGTATGAGTAGATTCCAAAAGATTAGGATTCTTTTCAAAAAAGATTTTTTAAATTGTTTAACAAAAGTAGCTGTAATCTTAGAATCTATCTTACAATCCTTATCAGAATCCTCTCCAACTCTATGAGCAATAATAAAAGCAATAGCATCTTTTTGTTTCTTTTTGAAATTTCTCTGTGCCTCATAAGTTTGGAGATTTCCAACCAAGTGATCCAGCTTGAGGTTGTCAACATCTTGAGCCTCCTCAATAGCCATAACTTTTGGTTGGAACCTATCGGGCAAGGATCTCAAAATGTTTCCCACAACTTTGGATTCTGGTATTTTTTCATCTAAATTGAAGCTGGAATTTACAATGTCACTCAACTTCGCATAAAATTCATCAAAGTTCTCACTTTCTTTCATTGAAAGGTTTTCGAAACTAGACGTGAGCATTTGAAGTTTTGAGCATTTAACAGAAGGAGTGCCCTCATGAATAGTTTGTAAGATTTCCCAAGCCTCTTTTGCGGCTTCACAATTGCAAATTCGACTAAACTCTTCAGGTGTGACAGCGCAAAAGAGAGAATTGATAGCTTTACTATTCCAGCTACTATTTTGGTAATCAATTGTGTCCCACTTATCAATTGGTTTGGGGAAAGTTACTCCATCAACGGTAATCGTTGGTTCAGTCCACCTATACATGACAGATTGACAAACTTTTTCATCAATAAATTTTAAAAACGATCTCATCTGAGCTTTCCAAAACGAATAATTGGATCCGTCAAGTAGGGGTGGTTGAACCATAGAATTTTCCTTACGAATTGAATCCATTATCACAAATCAAACAAGATCTCATTCTAAAAGATTTTTTTTAAAAAAAAAATAGAACGACCTGCTCTGATATCAATTGAAAAATCTAGAAATCCCCTAGATGTTGATTTGTGATTATGTATCAATTTTAAGCAGTATATAACAATACCAATCAAACAATCAAGACAAATCGACACAATGATTTTACGTGGAAAAACCACGATTGGACACTTCCAATTGTGATAAAAAAACAACGGGCAAAAGCCACAAAACAATCCACTAGAAAGACATAAAGGAATTACACAGGTATACTCTCAATTACCTAGCGAGTCCATGCCCGAATTGAACCAACCCCTATGTGCCTCTTCCAACCCCATCTTCACCTCAAAATTGTCTTGACGATGAGCCACTCTAGAATCCACCAAAGCTTCAAGCTCGAATTCTTCAGAATCCATCGAAGAACAACTCTCTCTTTTGTATAGAACAAACAAATAATCCTTTGATGTATACTCTTTAAACCATGAGTTGAATACTCAAAAAACATCAAAGAAAACTAGCAAAATATCCCCAGATATAAACCCTAGAACCCAAGAAGAAGATCTAGAGAAGTAATCCTAGATTTGGAGCAACTTGTCAATTTATAGAATCTGAAATCGCGAGGTCCGCTCGAGCATGGGGATTGACGCTTGAGCGGGGACTCTATATGACGTGTTCCGCACTAGGGTGTACGCTCAAGCGTGGAAATGGACGCTCGAGCGTGAAAACACGGATCGCAGTATATTTGCAAACTTACCAAACATCTGAAACACAGCATTCTCCGCTCGAGTGGGGGAATGTCCGCTCGAGCAGACAGGTAACTTTGAATGCATTTTTGCATTTTGCTTCGGGGGCGCTGCCCTTCGACCTCGTGAGCTGACCGGGCAGCTCGACCCCCATCATAATCAGCGAAGTGGCAATCTTGAAAGCATTAACATCACAAACTTCTCTGCAAGGCTCGATTCGGGTTGAATTCGCATCTAATAAACTCATAGCCTCACTGAAATAAAAGTGCGAAAACAAATACAACTGAAAGTAGTTTTGTCAAACGGGGTTTCCAAGAATAAAAACCTAACAAACGCCATGTATGTTACCAGGGGACATGGTGGAGATATGGTGTGGTTTGTCTCTAAAGAGTTCATGGAACACATCACCATCAGACTTGATCTCTACTTGCCTTACCAACTTACCAATTAGACCCATCTCAACAATCACCCTCCCCCCAAACAAACCCAAAGTATTATCAAACAATGGATGATAGAACTGAAGGCAAGAGTTGGAGAAAAATACTTGGCTCTTTAGCCTTTATATAGTGGAAAAGCTGTGAGTTGGTTTAGAGGGTAGGTATGTCATTAATTGGTCCTTGTATTTGTCCATGAACACGTCACACAATGGATTCTTTAGACTATATTTTATTGTGGAATTTTTTTTTTCTGTGGTTAAATACGATTGAGAGATATAGGTTACATTATGGAATTAGATGAGAAGAATAATTAAATATATGATATGATTATAGATAAAATTATAAGGGATAAGTTGTGCCATAAGATAATAAATTGAATAAATCATTAGATGGAAGGAATAAAATATTTTTGATGAAATAAAAATATTTTAATATTTTTTACCCTTCAAGAATAACAATTATCTGAAGAGGTATAATCATTATAATACTATAATTCCTAAAAAAATTTCATCTCCAATGCTTTTCTTCTTATCCCACACTCAAATATCGAATTAAAAATCCAATGAACCCCACATATTCACTCAACTTTCAATCCCCTTCTTAATATCCCAAACAACTATGCTCTTAACATATAAAGTTTATAATACATGGGACGTAATTGTCTCCGGTTGGTCAAAATCGTCTAGTTCAGTCTATTGTGGGTCCATTAAGTGCTTATCTATTATATAAGGAAAATGGTCTTTTTAACCCACAAACCTTGTGGGAGCTCTATTATTCTAGTCTTCATTCCTTAATTTTTTGATTTAAAAAAAAATTCCCGCCCTCCGATTTAAATAATATATAGATATTAGCCTAAATCCCATCACCCCTATCACAATAGCCTAAACCTTTGGGAGAGAGAGAATAACTTAAACCTAATGCAGCAGCCTAAACCTAAACCTATCACAGCAGCCTAATCCTTACGCAGTGGTAGCAACCTACGCAACAGTTTGTGAGAGAGATTAAGACCAAATCTTGGAAGGAAAACATTTCAAAATCTGTAAGAAAATCATTTATTTTTTAATATGGTGATTATATTTTTAAATTGATTAAGAATGATTGTATTCATTAGGTTTACATAAAGTATTAATTATTGATGATTAAGGATGATTGTATTCATTAGGTTCACGTAAAGTATTAACTAGGGGTGCAACTCGGGCGGGCTCAACCCGAGCAACCCGAGCCCAGCCCGAGTTTTTTTAGGGCTTGGGCAACTATATCTTGTAATCTGGACGGGCTTGGGCAGATTTTTGATGCCCGAATTGTAATTCGGGCCGGGCTTGGGCAGAACCAATGGCCAACCTGAGCAACCCGAACCCGAATTAAATTTAATATATTATATAAATTATATAATATATAATATATAATATATATATAATTTAATAAATTATATAATATATATAAATTAAGTAAAAGAGTTAGTCTTAATTTTTAATTTTTATTTTTTGGTGACCGGAAAATAACTTTGAATAATTCTTAATTCTTTGTTAATTATCAATTCTACCTACAGGTTTCAAAACAAATCTACCTACAAGTTTCTGGGCAATTCGGGCTAACCCGAGTTCAAAATACAAAGCTTGGGCCGGGCTTGGGCAGCAAAGCTCGGGTTCATGTTCGGGCTTGGGCGGGCTTGGGCACTGCTCTGGGCAATTCGGGTCGGGCTTGGGCAGACCCCCAACCCGACCGAACCCGCCCGAGTTGCACCCCTAGTATTAACTATTGATGATGATTGGACTGTATTTTGTGAGTGTGATTAGACTTAATTTATTTTCAATACAGTGATTGAATTTTTAACCTATGTTTTTTAATAAAAAAAAAAATAGATTGTATTCATTATGTTTACATAAAGTATGCAGTATTAATGATGATGATTAGATTATATTTTGTAATTGGATTTTTTAACTCATTGTATTCATTATGCTTTTTAACTATTAATTAACTTAATTCGTGATTGAGTTTTTAACTCATTATGTTTTTTGAAAAAAAACATAATTGTATTTTTTAATTACCAATTGACTTTATTGTTTTTCTTTTTTAATGAACAAAAATGTGATTGTGTTTTTTTGCACTCCGTTTTGATCATACGGTGATTTTATTTTTTAAAATGATTGTGATTTTTTACATTCCATTTAATCTTTGTTTTTTGAAGAAAAAAAAAAACAATGTCTTCATGTTTTTTGAATACAATCACATGGTTTGTATTTTTAATATATGTTTTTTGAAAATAAAAAATAAAAAATTAGATTGCATTCATTAGGCTCGCATAAAGTACCCACTATTAATGATGATTAGATTGTATTTTGTGATTGTGATTGAATTTAATTTAATTTTTAATACGGTAATTATATTTTGAATCTATCTTTTTTGGGGAAAAAAAAAATTTGGATTGTATTCATTAGGTTCACATAAAATACCCACCATTGATGATAATGATTACATTTTATTTTGCAATTGGATTTTTTAACTTCTTCTTCTTTTTTTTTTAAATGGTTGTGTTTTTTAACTATTAATTAACTTAATTCATGATTGGGTGTATTTTTTTATTTTATTTTATTTTATTTTTTTGATTAGATACAATATTAACATTGTGGTCAAAGACAATACTAGTTCAATAAATCTATTGTTCAAGATAAACGGGTAGAGTTTATCTTGCAATGTCAACCATCATATTTGAAGAATATGAGGTCAAAGGTACGAAACTATACAGTTTATTATAAATAAATTATTCTTACCTTTTTAAACACAATATTATAATTCCAAAATTTTACAGGATAATAGAGTTAGAATGATTAAAGATTATATTGCGTCATGCCAAGATCGTACATCTACATTTATCATAACTGTACCAACAATGCAACGTCAACTAAATTGTGCACCGTGCGTGACCTTTGTTTTAAATATAGATTGGTCTTAAGAATGTCTATACCTTTTAGAAAGTAAAAAAAATATATAAATATATAATATGTAAGTATAACATTTGTACTTTATAATATTTTATAAATACATAATATATGTGTGGTTCATCAATTATAATACTAACTATCATGTTGACAATGCAGGAATACTGATGGAAGACCCACAACAATTTAGATTGTAGTTATACTTTGTTTTATTTATTCAGTAAATTTTGAACAAATGTTATAAATTTTTATTTTTATTACTTTAATTATGCAATGTCAACATTTTCTTTAAAATGACATATATTTTATACTAACAATTTAAAAATATGTTTGACATAATCATAAATAGTTTTTTAAATTCAATCTCAAGCATAGCAGAGGTGATATGCTAGTATCAATAATTTGAATTGTTTATTTGTAAAACTTGTTGTGCTCATGATTATCAATGCCAAAGAAAAAAAAAATTGATTGGATATTAGAAGTCATTTGATCTTATCACATTTGTTTGAAAAATAATTAATAAAATAGTATGATTTTGAAATAGATCATCTATTTTTTAAGTAAATGTAATCCGATTAAGTGATTATCGATATCTGACTAATTTGATATCTAACATAGATGATCTTCTAAGCAAACTATATAAAATAATTTGAATCATTAAAATAAATTCTAAATGAGCTTACAATAGACCAAATTGGATTGTCCAGACCAATAAGAGGCAATCCAAACCCTTTACAATATATATAGAGTATGAGTGACTGTAGTTGGAAGTTTGTGTCAGGGACTCCACCCTAATTTTTTTTTTTTTTATATTTTGATAACTTATTAACCAACCCAATAGAAAGACTAGTAACATCCGGACAAAAAAGGCTAATTTAGCCAAATGGAGACAAAACAGAATTCAGGCTTTGGTTCAAACCCTTATTGGGGTAAATTTACCAAAATACCCTAACTTCATCTCTCTGATTCTGAGGCCCAATGCCTCACCACACACACAATCTTCCTAGGGCACACAACAATCGAAGGAGGCGATTAATGTATACCAGCGGCGACAACATCTGAGGCAGCTTCGCAGAGGCGATCGGCACCGGAGTACGCATCTGCGGCGTCGAAGAAGACTCACGAACAAGTCGGCAAATCGAACAGTTGGGGTGTATGTTGGTGGTGGTGAACAAGAACGAACCCTCTTAAACACCACCGATCTTCAGGTAATTCTTTATGGCCATTCTCATTTCCTTTCCCTTTTCACGTAAATATGTCCCCTGCTTCTGATCTGCTTAGGGTTCATGTGTGGAATCCCTTTCTCTGTTAAAGACAATTTTTTTCCAAATTTCAAAGGAAGTGTGGACTCTACTTTTTGAATATCCTATGGGTTCATTACGGTTAAATTAAGTTGACACATTTTGGGTTCATTACGGGTTGGGTTCATTACTGATCTGTTTGTTTACCGTGGTGCTTGGGTTCATTTTGGGCAGATATATATATATATATCTGTTCTTATATATAAATCTGTAAATTTGTGAGTAATGAGGGCAGATATATGTAAATCTGTTCTTATATATATAGATCAACCCATGGTAAAATTTTAAAAACAGATACATATGAAGAACCTTAACAACCTGTTCTTATACATCTGTTGAGATTCTTAAAACAATATGTTCTTCATTTGATTTGATTTCTTATAATTCTCATTAAAAACAAAGCAATTTTAGATCACAAGTTAAAATTGATTTGTCAATGCTAAATGAAATCTGATTCTGTGAATGAAATATGAAATCTGAAACCAGAATTAAATCTCTGAATGAATATCTGATTCTGTTAGAAAATTGATTTTAGTAACATTGGTAAGTTGATTTCTTATCATTGTCATTAAAAAGTTGATTTATTATCTGTGAAATACCTATTGATTTGTCAATGCTGAATGAAATCTGAGTCTGTGAATGAAATTTGAAATCTGAATGGGTTCTGTGAATGAAATTTGTGAATCACATCTAAAATACCTATTATTTCTGATTTTGTTGGTTCCTGAAATACCTATTATTTCTGACTCTGCTAAAAATTATTTCTGAAATACCTATTATTTCTGATTTTTGTTGGTTCGTGGCAATATGTTTTATCTTTCTGATTTCATAGACATATATTTTTATCTTTTCTCTATTTTCTTTTAAATGAAGAATATTGATTTTCACAATGGTTTCTCAAACCCTCTTGACACATTGCTTTTTTCCGTTGTCCATGGCCGGTAAATCAAGTATCTCTGGTTTCTCTTTATGACAATGCTCAGGTGTTGAATCAATATCCCAAATGACTTATATATTGTATAGTTTCCCTTTTTGGTTGAATTTGTTTTTGTTGTGTAGTGTTTTCATTGTAAAGCTTTGTATGTATTTTTAGTGACTATCAAGTTGAGCTTGTACAGTGACTCGTTTTGTTAACATTTTTGTGGCTTCACTAGGAATGAATTATGAACTGTTTGCATTAGCATGATAGATATGGAGGAAGTTGTTGTCCGGAATCTACACATGCATTTGTGCACATAACCATATTTTTACCTACACAGGCACACACATTCACATATTTGAGGGTTTATGTTGCTGACATGGCTTTTAAAGGCATCAGACTGTATGAAACAACTTCCGATATCAATATTTTATGATCCTACCAGGTTTTTCTGTACCGAGAGTGTGCAGCGACAAGTATGATGGATCAAACAATTCAAATTTAATAACTGTTTTTCATCTTTAAGCTCTTTATGGATTTATTCATGCCCTGCATGTGATTATCTGTTTTCATGAATTGGATTGTAGCCATTCTTTTTATGACGCAATCATGCATTTTACATTTGAGCCCCCCGTTTTTTAAATTAAAAACTGATTTCATCTGAAAGGATGTGTGGTCTGGGTTTAAGAAAATTATGAAAGTAGGCTAGTCCATAACTTTGATATTCACTCCAATCCTTTTTCTTTTTATCTCCTTCTTCATGTTAAGTTTATAAGGGACTCGTGAATTTTTTATGTAGTAGCTAGTATATGGTCTAATGAAGTAGAGAAACATAAACTTCAACCTGCACATGGTATAATTGCATACAAATCCTCTAAACCAGCTTCCTCTTGTGCGAATCACATGTCGTATTATGGACCTCACATTTCTATTTTGGTGTTCTCTTTTGATTAATTTAGTACATTTCTTCATATATTCGTGTTAGTATATCAAGATGTCCGGACATTTTTTTAGTTATGCTTGATAATCTGAAACCAGACTTAAATCTCTAAATGAATATCTCATTCTGTTACAAAATTAGATTTTTACCTTTCTATTACCACCTTGACAGTGAAACCATGATAATGTAGGCTGCTTTTCTTTAAAATAAACTAAACAAAATATGGAGTTTGTATACCTATCCTATGAAACTTGTGCATCAGCGTATTCAGTTCATGTTTAACCTGATATATGGATACACTTTCGAATGTTTGTAAAGCATAGCATGGCTTTGTTTACCTCTACTGCAACTTCCAGTACATGGCCACGACGAATGTGTGCCTGTGAACATGGCCCCTATATTGTTAAGATTTCCAGGTCCACCAAAAATCCAGGGCGTCCCTACTTTGTATGTCCCCGCCCTGTGGTGAGTGAACCATTCTTTACCGGTCATAACTGCATGAACATTAACAACCCATTGACTAATAGTTCCATCATTTGCACTCATCAGCCCTGTGTTAGTTGGATTGGTTGGTGCGAAGAACCAAGGCTAGAGAACCAAGACTATGCGTCACCCAGAGATGAAATTGTCATGCAATTGCGGGCTGATGTCATAGACATTCAACAATCCTCGTGTGTCCTTAAGACCATTGTGTATGTGCTATGCATTGTCGTTGTCATTTTGTTGTTCTGTATGTAAGCAACGTTAGGATGTTGTCAGTATGTACAAACACGTTACGAGGTTGTTAGTATGTTGGTAGTATGTTTTAGCATAACTTTAAGCTGCCTTTGCCTTCCTCCACTACGAAACGGTAGACGTATTAATGACTATCATAACTATGTCCACTACTGAGTTCCATGGAACCTGTGTATGTATGTTATTAATGTGCAATGGTTATATGCTGTCTAATTTAGCATCCTATCTCTCTGTTTGTTGTTATTAATGTGCAATAGCTTATGCATTTGTATATAACAACCGAATTTGTGATGGTAATCTTTTGTAACCGTACATTAGTAATGGCTTCCATACACGCTTCTCCGCGTACCCAATCCAAAAGCAAAGGCATTGTCACAGAGAAGTCAAGCAGTCTTGAAGCGACACATAATCAGTTCAACCACAAGGCCTCATGGGACAGTGACTCAATCCGAGTTTTCCTGCAGCTGATTGCAAATGAGATTACAAAAGGAAATCGACCATTCCTAGTCCTCAGCCAAGTAGGGTACAAGTCCTTGGCAAGGAAGTTTGAGAAAAAAACAGGAAGAAAACATGGCCTCAAACAGTTGAAGAATAAATACATGAGTTTGAAAAAAGAGTGGCAAGCGTGGACAAAGTTGATGGATTCAAGCAAAGAAGTGCTAGGGATAAGGTTTGACAGTGACACCGGTATGTTTCAAGAACCTGAGGAGTGGTGGGACAAAATGGAATCAAGAAGTACATATTTCTTGCGTTTCATATTTGTCTGTTACCAGTACATTTTATCATTATCAACTTAACTGCATTACTTGTTATATGAAATGTAACGTCTTCCTCTTTTATAAATCTCTAACTGTGCAAATAAACAAGGTGTGTGCCAAGTTCAAGAAAAAAACTTTGGAACATTGTGACTTGATGGAGACGGTCTTCATGGGGGTATCAGCTACTAGTAAGCACCATTGGACCCCGGGAGAGAAACTTGTTGAAGATGCCGATGACTCATCTGATTCTGTGCGCAGTTTGGGAGCGCAGCCATTTGCTGATCCGATACCCGCAAGAGTACAGGACGTGGATTCAGATTCTTCACTGGAACCAGTTGTGGTTGAAAAGGGAAAAAGGAGAAAGACGCCATCAACAAGTGTTTCAAAGTCCAAGAAGGCAACAAGTGGAGCGTCAGTTATTGCGGAAAGCATGAACAATCTAACAGATATGGTGCGTGCCAAGAATCAGCAGGTCACGGTGAGGCACCTCACAGGTAACGAATCGCTGTACATTATCTCGGAGTGCATGCATCGCCTGATGACTATTCCATCCCTTATTGGTACCCCGCTATTTCATTTCGCCTCGACACTTATGGATAACGCAGATTACTGGGAGGTGATAATGTGCCAGCCTGATGGCGACCACATTATAGGGTGGCTTACACAGAAGCAACTCCAGTGTACTGCGTCAGCGCCGTTTGCAAACCTTTTTGGGGCTCGCCAGATGTGATATTATCGTGTTATTAATGCTGAAGATGCCTGCCCTTCTCTTGCTTTGGAAAACTTTTACATATGTTATTGTTGGAACTGTACTAAAACAGGATGGTTGTGTCTGCATGTTTGAAACTTGTACGATGTTTTTTTTTTTTTTTTTCTTGCTAGCTATGGTTTAGTAATGGTTTGCATGTTTGTCTTAGACGTGATGTCTGAATGGTTGTGTGTTTTTTTGGAATGGAATATGATGGTTGTGCTTGAATTAAATGTTGTGTTTGGGGAACCGGATAGGTTTGTTTGACGTCATCTTTTGTGGTTGTGTTAGCAATGGCTTATGCTGTGTTAATAGTTCCCTTGCTCAAGATAACGAACAGGTTCACTATTTGTTTAATTCAGTTCATTATGTGGTAGTCATGACATTGGTGACGGCATTTTTTAACATTGAAAATGATGTTGGCTTCTGCTGTAATTGGAAACTGTTATTGCATTTGAGTCCATGCATCACGCGCAAAATGATTGAAACAGTGCCACTCTTGTAGGTTTTGCGACAACAAAGACGTGATGAATCCCTAGGATGGAAGCAATAATGACGAGTTAAGGGAAATGCTTAATGGAATGGCCGTACAGCTGCAACAAGAACACAACTGGACATTTCTACAAGCATGCCAATATGTCACAGAGTGGTACAAAAAACACAAGGCTAAAACGCCATGTCGCACTTCTATACTGACTGGGAATGCATGGATATCCGAACTATATGCGGGCCATATGGGTCGATTTGAGGAAAATGTTTGCATGCCGTAGGAAGTTTTTGCCGCTTTGTGTGAGAAATTAGTAAATGATTTTAGGTTACAAGTACCGCAACGTCCACATGGCTTAGCTATTGAAGAAAGCGTTGCAATGTTTGTCCATGTGTTGAAAGGGAAGCAAAATCAGGAAGTCCAAGAACGGTTCCAACATTCGGGGGAGACTGTGTCTCGGCACGTGCATAACGTATTAGCTTCTATGAAAGAGTTCACTGTTGTTCATTGCCGGCCCACATATAGTCAGCATCGTATATATCCATACGTGCGGTCTAAACAGAAATACCTACCATTCAAGGTACTTCTGAAAAACAGTACCCAGTTATTTGTGCGAAGTCTAGTTATTTTGTGTTTATTATTAAGTGGACGTGAAGTATGAAAATAACCATTACATGTACTCGTAGGAGTAACAATACAATTGGGTTGTTGGCAGGACTGTATTGGAGTAATAGACGGAACACATGTAAGTGCATGGGTTACGAGGCCAGATGCAGCAACATATTTCGGTAAGAAATACTGTCACACGCAAAATATCATGGCCGCGTGCGACTTTGACATGGGTTTCATCTTCATTTCGTGCGGATGAGAAGGATGTATGCATGATAGTCGTATCTTCAACAAGATACTAACAAATGACAATGTCCCATTTCCACATCCTGAAGAAGGTAACACAGTGCCATAAATTCTTCATTGATGGGGCTATAATTTTTTGTCAATCAGCGTTACTTGAAAATGAAGCACAATGTTTGTTTTTGGTGTCATACATTGTTTTCCTATTTGCAGGCAAATATTATCTTGTCGATTCTGGCTATCCAAACTGAATAGGTTACCTAGCACCATTCAGAGGCAGCCGTTACCACCAACAAGAATTCCGACGTACTCAACGGAACAGGACGGCAAACACGCCACGGGAATTATTTAACAAAGTTCACTCGTCGTTACGCAGTGTGGTGGAACGTACTTTCGGTGCCTGGAAAAATCGATGGGGGTTTATTCGAGACATGCCTCGGTATGACTTTGCAAATGTGCAAGTTCAGTTAGTAGGTGTGTCAATGGCATTACATAATTATATACGGCGAAACATACGTAATCCAACAACTATTCACCCAATCTGTGACGAGGAAGAGGCAATGACAATAGTAAATGCCATACCAGAAGTTGAACATGACGAGGATGGTTTAATGGTTGGGGATGAGGACCTGCATATGGCATTGGTGCTCCTTCGCATACGCGACAAGTTATGTTACTTGCGTAATAACGGAACGTTAGGAAATATATAATAGTCGACCTAATTTTCATAGGGTTGTAACGTTGGTAACACACGTGGAACAGACTGTATTCAAATATATTATCATATAGAATATGTATGTGTTTACATGGGAATATAACATTTTTTTAGTTCGTGACGTGCCTAACTTTGAAAAACCAAAAACCACAGGGAAAAGCCTTTTCGAAAAAGAAAACAAGGGGAAACAAATAAGAAAAATTTTAAAAAAAAGTAATACAGAAATGTCATGTGCGACGTCAATTAAAAACATAAAAACACAAGTTGAAAACAACAAAAAACCAAAACAGACCTCATTTTTTGTCATGTGCCATTGAGAATAACTAATATTATACATCATTTTAAATAAATGACATGAAAAAACGTTTTTCCAAAAAAACCATTAAAAACAAAGTAGAAAATAAAAAAATATAAAGTAAAAAACATGAATTACCAGTTGCCACAAAATTTAAAAATAAGGAAAACACATGAAAAACCATTTGTGAAAACAAAAAACAAATTAATGTATACAAATTAAAAAAAATTACAAAAACGTAAATTCAAAAAAAAAGAACGACAAAAATACGCTTCATCCAAAAAAAAAAAACATAAATTAGCATTTGCCACGTAAATTACAAATAAATAAAACACATGAAAACCCATTTTTGAAACATAAAAACAAATTAATGTGTACAAATTAAAAAATGACAAAAACGTAAATTAAAAAAAAATAACGAGAAAAATACGCCTCATTCAAAAATATTTTTAAAAAAAACATAAAAACATAAATTACCATTCGCCACGTAATTTAGAAATAAATAAAACACATGAAAACTCATATTTGAAAAATAAAAAAAAAAGTTATTGTATACCAATAAAAATAAATAAGACAAAAAACGTAACTTAAAGAACAAGAATTAATTAATGTATAAAAAAAGAAAAATGACAAAAACATAAATTTTAAAATTAAAAAAAATCAAAATACGCCAAATCCAAACCTAAAAGAAAAAACAAAATAAAACAAAACAAAACAATTTCGGTCCAAACAATCTGACATGGAGAACCAAAAGAAATGAGGATATATGTAAAACACAGTTGAAGGGCAGTTTGGTAATTTACCATGAAGACACCTCACCAAAAAGTCAAAAAACCAAAAAACCCTTCTCAAACCTGACTTTTTAGCCCCAGGCTAAAATAGTCCAAAAAGCCAAAAAGCCAACCCACTTCCCAAACGGAGGCTAATTTGGGCGACTATTCCAATCATTCACTGGCAAGAGACACAATTAAAATAGAGACGAAGTCTAATATAGATTCACGTCAAAAAATTATGTGTATTTAGAAGGTTTCGAACCTAAGACTTTGGAGAAAATACAACCTCAAAATATTTGGGAAATTACAAATCAATATACTTTCTAAAATTAATTATAGATTTATAAATAAAAAATTATAACTTTAATTATTAAAGTTTGTCATTGATCTCAAATTTTTTTTCCCCATCAAATTTACGCCTGAATTGCTATTTTTAAAAAATATTTTATGAGAAATATAGATATTGTGAAAATTTTGGAAGATCTGTATGACGAAATTGGAAATTGATCTACTCACGAAATGGACCACATCACAAAATATTTTCAAGGGTCATAAAATAAACCAAGTCACCAAAGCTCCAGTTGTATCTAATTTATTGGAATTTGCTAGAGATGAACTTGTTTGGTAAATAAATTAAATTTGACTTTATTTAAAAAAATATTAGTTTTTTAAATTTCTATCTTAAACTTGAATTTGATTCATTAAGCTTATATGCACATTAAACTATATAAAAATAAAATTATTTGTCCTCTTCTCGTAATGGACTCAATTAAAGATAAATCTTCATTTGAAATTTGAATTTATTTTTAAAAAATATTAATTTTAAAATTTTTTTTTTCTCTTAAACTTGAATTTGGTTCATCGAAATGGGATTTATGATAAACTCCACAAACTCAAATAACATCCCCTAATTCAAAATCTGGACAGAAAGGATCCTCCTTCTAATAGGTAATTTAGGTGAATCCATTAAAAGCTCTTATGATACTAATCATAATGCAAGTATCATTTTCACATTCTATTATAGTTATGATTGTCCTCTGGATGTTTTGGCTGGTTTGGGACAATAAGTTAAAATGTCTCCTCTCTGATTTACAAATGCAAAAATGTTTTAGAACTCTAATAAAAGAGCTTTAATTGGGGGTGAACACCATTGTGATAGTGATATTTGTGTCTTATTTATTTATTTTTTCAAAAATGCTTGGAAGCTCTAAATATGAAGCTATGATGTGATGGTTGTGTCTTATTTTTTTTTTTTTTTTTTTTTAATTTCCAACTCATTAGAGTTGTTTTAGTGCTCTTTTTTTAGAGCTCTGAATCAGCTCTCTCTCTCTCTCTCTCTCTCCCTTATTTTTTATTTTTCATGTCATTAAAGCTCATTAGAACTATTTCATTTAGGGGGATGTATCATTGTTGTTTACAAATATAGGCTGGACCGTCCATTTTTAACAGTAGGCCCATTTTTGGGGTCAAATTCAATGATTCAAGTTCTCCATATTTTAAAGTTTGTCGAGTGAATTATTCATACAAAAAATTAAATTAATTAGACAATGGTAACCTTATGTTCGGAATCAATTTTATATGTAAAAAATGAATGATGAGTGTAATTAAAGTATAATTATTCATTTTTTTAATACAAAACTGATTCAAACATATATTTAACATTATTCAATTAACTTAATTTTTTATATGAATGATTTACGCGATGAACTTTAATTAAGTTAAGTTGGACATCAAATAAAATATTAACTTTTAGCATATAGGACTAATAAATAAGTGCACTTTTTGTCTTTTCGGACTAAAAAGTAAAGAAAAAAATATGGATGTTTGGGTTAATTTTTTGACTTTCTATGAAAAAATGTGTATTAAAATATTGTATAAAATTGTAAAATTACGAAATTACCCTCGCTGACACTGCACAGTAGTACTGCGCAGTGCACTTTCTGTCACTTTTCAATTTTTATTTTTTTATTTTTTATATATGGCATGTGTGGCTACAAGTGTGCCACATTAAAAATTTTGTTGGAATGTGTGGCTTGTGCAGTGCTGTTTTGTTTTGTTTTTTTGTTTTTTTTTAATTGATAGATTTCCCGCCAAAAAGAGATAAATAGTATGAATTTTTTTGCTTTTTCAGAAGTGGGTTGACTTTTGACTTTTTGGCTTTTTTTGACTATTTTAGCCTTGGCAAAAAACCTTGGTTTGGAAAGGATTTTTTAGCTTTTTAGTTTTTTTTTTTCTTTTTTTGTGAGAGAAAAGTGTAATTATTATAGGTTGGATGTGATATTTTATTTTTTGTGGCTAAAATAGCTTATTTTATCTTTTATGGCTAAAATAGCCAAAAAAAACCCCAAATCCATCTTCCCAAACGGAGCTTCAGTGACTTTTTGATTTTTTAGATTTGTCTGAAGATGTCAAACTTGGCCTATGTAAACAAGCAAAGTATTCAATTTTCTTAAGACGTGATAAACGACAGTCCAATTAGTTTAAGTTGATTGTAAGAAAAAAAAAAAAAGGGTAAATTACATTTACCTCCCCTGAGGTTTCTGACAAATACAGGGACCTCCCCTGTGGTTTGAATAATTACAATAACCTCCCCTACTTTACCTGACAATGTCAAGATTCCCCCATTCTGTCTATTTTGCACAAACGGCGTTAGTATTTTATATAAAATGACCATATTACCCTTGTTTTTGCCTGCAAAAAGACAAAAAACACTTTTCTTCAAGATGAACATCGCTGCCATAAAGTAAAAGATGAAAAAACCCTCTGCTTTGATCAACACAACCATAAAATAAAATAATTTAAAATTATTTATATTAAAAATGACACATTTAAAATAAAAAAAAAAATTTAAAAATTTAATATTTAAAAAATATATTTAAAATATTAAAAAATACAACACATAAATGTATGAAATATAATACATATTAAAATAAATAAAAAATATTTAAAATATAAAATATTTACCCTAAAAAAATAAATTCGAAAAATTTCAAAACTTATAACAAAATAAATTTTTTCTTTTCAAAACTTATAACTCAAAATACAACTCCACACTCAAATCATGACTCTAAAAATAATTTTAAAAAATAAAATATATTTTTTTAATTTTTAGAGTTTTGGAAAAAGTTTGATTTTGAGTTTTGAATTGAGTTTTAAATTTGTGTTTGGTTATGAGTTTTTGAAAATAATTTTTGAATTAAGTTTGAGTATAAACATGTTCGAAAAAAATATTTTTTTAGAAACATGTTTGGTTTTCTTTAGAATTACAATTCCAATTAGAAATTTTAAAAATCTTTTCAAAACTCATAGAGTCTTAACCAAATATAGAGTTTTGAAAATAGTGTAGAGTTTCGAGTTATGTGTTTGGGTATAATGTTTGAAAATAATTTTTGAATTGAGTTTTATGATTTTGTTGGTCAATTCAAAATTATTTACAAAACTCATAACCAAACACAAACTTAAAAAATACAAACTTATGTTAAATATATTTTTTAAATATTAAAATTTTAATTTTTTTATTTTAAATATTTTATTTTATTTTATAAATATATTTTAAATATTTTAATTTTTTATGTGTTTTGTTATGATTTGAGTATAGAGTTTTGAAAATAGTGTGGAATTTCAAGTTATGTGTTTGGTTATGAGTCTTGAAAATAATTTTTGAATTGAGTTTTATGGTTGTGTTGGTCAATTCAAAAATTATTTTCAAACTCATAACCAAACACAAACTTAAAAAATACAAACTTATGTTAAATATATTTTTAAATATTAATTTTAAAAAAATTTATTTTTTTTATTCTAAATATTTTATTTTATTTTATAAATATATTTTTAAATATTTGAAAAAAAAAATTATGTGTTTTGTTATGATTTGAGTGTAGAGTTTTGAAAATAGTTTAGAGTTTGAATTATGTGTTTTGTTATGATGTTTGAAAATAATTTTTGAATTGAGTTTTATGATTGTGTTGGTCAATTCAAAATTATTTTAAAATCATAACCAAACACAAACTTAAAAAAATACAAACTTATGTTAAATATATATTTTTAAATATTAACAAATTTTAAAATTTTATTTTTTATTTAAAAATTTTATTTTATAAATATATTTTTAAATATTTTAATTTTTTTGTTATGTGTTTTGTTATGATTTGAGTGTAGAGTTTTGAAAATAGTGTGGAGTTTTGAGTTATGTGTTTGGTTATGAGGTTTGAAAATAATTTTTGAATTGAGTTTTGAGTTATGTGTTTAGTTACGATTTGAGTGTGAAATTGTATTTTGAGTTTAAAATCTTAAAATTAAAAAATTAAAATATTTACAAAATAAAATAAAATATTTAAATAAAAAATATATATTTAAAATAAAAAAATAAAATTAAGTGCTTACATTAGGCACTTTAGTATTTACATTATAGGCATTATAGGCACTTGAGGGCATTTTAGGTATTTTTGTGTTTACAGTTGATGACATCAGCAGGGTCAGCTAGGTGCATAAACGGCGGTCAAATTTTGGGGGAATCTTGATATTGTCAGGTAAAGTAGGGGAGGTTATTGTAATTATTCAAACCACAGGGGAGGTCCCTGTATTTGTCAGAAACCTCAGGGGAGGTAAATGTAATTTACCCAAAAAAAAAATGAAATGAGAAAGCTGTTTGAAACTTTTTCTACAGATAACAAATGATAATCCAATCAGTTTAAGGTGCTCAAACAATTTTTTAAAGATGACAAATGACAAATTAAAACATACATAAATTATATACACATATATATATATATATATTTAATTTCTTCAATTCAATATCCTCAAATGCAACTGGTGCCACCCTCTTTGATGGAATTGATATTCTGCAATGAAATAATTCGTTTTTATAGTACATAATGATAGGTGATGGTATCCATAAATGGCTTCCTGTGGGAAGAATAGTTAGGGTTATTTTAGTCGTAAAAAGATAAAATAATTTTTTTAATTCAATAAGACAAAATATCACATCAAATTCATAATCATTATATTCTTTACCTCACAAACAGTGAAAAAGTTTTTCCTAAACGAGCCTTTTTAACTTCAAAAATAATCAAAAAGTCAAAAACCTAAAAAGCGACACTTTCAAAATGAACCCAATGTGTGGTCTATAGACTGGACATGATTAAGACGGGCTACTCGGTGTTTAGGAGAACAATGATTCGAATGTAAAATTTGTTAAATATATATTATAAAAATATTCAAATTAATGAAACGTTTATAATTTATAATAAATTCACGTTTAAAAAATAAATAATTAATATAATTTTAATAATTTCTTAAAATTATTATTTAACTTGATTATGAAATTATATTTATCTGATTAATTTTATGTTTTATATGTTATAACATAAATAATTCGAATCATTAAAATATAATTATTAAAATATAATCAAAATAAATCTGACAAAATGTGACGGTACGCGTGAATCCTCTGCACAACACAACACCACACCACGTGACCAAAATTACTCCAAGCACAGATAATGTGATACGCTCTAATCCAATTAGCTTCAATAATTATTAATATTTATAAAATTTATTAAAATTTAAAATAATTCTTTAAAAATATGGGTTTTCTAAATTTTTTTAGAAATTTTTCTCTAAATTCAATTCGACTACCTACCTTGCCCATTGGTTTGCTTTAAAAGTAACGTGCTCTGCCGACACATCAGAAATACACGGTGGTTAGGAAACATGAATTAATCATTACTCATTCCCATCTTTGATACAGCTATCCGTTGAACAGTCACTCTCATAAAATTATTCAGAAATTTATCTCTATCATATCTTATATAGATTCTATATAAATCTCATATTATATGAATTAATTTCTATCTTATAATTATTTATTTAGAAAATTTTGAATGAATAAGTTTGAGTTAGCAGATTTTTTCTAACAAGAATGTTAGGAATATAAAAAATTTTATTAAGATTTTTACTATATGTTCATATGAATGTAAGACTCATATTCATGTTAATGTTTGGAAACAAATTGATAGAAATTTTAAGGTCACTAACCCTTTTGAGTCATAAATGGATGAGCAAAAGAGGGAAAAGGTAGGCAAGTAAAGTTTTGATATATATAAAAAAAAATCAATTTATAATAATGTGACAACGATAATTTAAATTAAAAAAAAACAATTCTTTCAATTTTATATAAGAATTAGATCAGTTGTTTTCTTACATTGTGGGTTTCTCACAAAGTTCGCTTTAATCATTCTGTTTGCTCATTTTGTAGCTATATGTAGATTATTCGCTAAAAAATAATTGAATTAATCCAATAATTGCTTGCTTTATTAAAAATTAAATAACAAAAATAATTTTGAGAATATTAAATTAATTTCTTAAAAGAACAATCTATACATATAAACCAAAAATATAAGGGGGATATTACCCTCCAGTGGTAACACCAAAAACTTATTACAAAATCATGAAATTTTTTATAATTTTAATTATTAATATTTATAAAATTTTCTACTGATTTGTAATTATATTTTTTAAAATCCACTTATTGATATTTCTTCAAAATATAACCAGATGGAATATTAAAGTATGTCATGTGCTGGACCTATAGGATAGGATTGGATAGTCCAATCTTTTCAATTAATTTGTGTAATGGTAGATATTTTGATTTAAAAATAAGAAAAAGTTATATTTTAATTGGATAGTGAAAAAATAGTTTTATATTCATACTGGTGCAAGTTTTTTGTATATATATATAGGGCAAGTCTTTTTTGTATATCAGAATTGTATAAAAAGAATTTTATTTTTAGTGAAATTATTTTTAAAATAATCCATTTATTTGTAATTTTTAAAGAAAAATTAGTGATCACAAAGTTTGCATACAAATTTTAAAAAAATATATTAAAAAAGGAGGAATTACACACCAGTGGTGTGCAAAAAAAATTAGAAAAATGATAAATTTTATAAATATAAATAATTAAAATTATAAATTTTTTTATTATAATAACTTTTCAAAACCTCAATTGTAGTTTTCCTTTAAAGGAAAAGCAATGCATTGGAAATATCCTTGTGATCATATTTACTCTGATGTGACGTATGAAAAGATGAGTTAATTATTGGTCTGACATGGTTCATTGGGATAATAATTGTGGTTGAATTTAATTTTTTTTAAATTGACTCTTTTTTTTTAATAAATATTTTTAAAATTTTATGTAAATTTTTATTTAATTAGATGTATCAAAAAATAAAATATTTATAAAAAAAAATTTAAAAATTAATAAATATACAAAAATAAAGATATATATATACTAAATTCTCGTAATTTTTTTTTTATATTTTTGATATTTATTAAATTTTCTTCAAAAAAATTCACAAATATTATATTTTTAAGCGTAGTTATGTTAAGTATATCTAAAAATTTTAAAAATTATTTAAAATATTAAAAAAATCAATAAAAGTACAAAAAATTTTTAAAAAATTTAAAAATTTTCAAATTTTGAAAAATTGAATTTTGAAAATTAAAACTAAACAAAGTAAATAGTGTCACAATAATTACATAGAAAGATGAGTCAATTATTCGTGTGACATGATTCATTAGGATGATAATAGGATAGTGTCACAATAATTACAAAAAATTATATTATAGGGGATGAGACGTGTAGAAAGTGGATCCAGTGTGACTGTTGTGCAATCTGTACGACTCATTTTGGATTCTATTTTGATAATTCGAATCATTTAAATTTTAGAGAATATTGAAAATAATATATTTGTAAAAAAATCAAATTAATCAGATATCAATAACTTGTTCATCAAATGACATCTTTATATTAAAAAAAATGAATATGTATGTATCAAATTAAATATAAATATTATTTGATGAAAATGTTATTAATATCTGATCAACTTGATTTTTTACAAGTATATTGTTTTCGATATTTCTTAAAATTTGAACGATTCGAGTCATCAAAATAGGACGCGAAATAAGTCTCACATGTTGCACAGCAATCACTGTTGTGCTTGATGCACAGCCGTAACATTAGATCCGTAAAAAGATGAGTCAATTATTGGTTTGGCATGATTCATTGGAATAATAATAGGATAGTGTCACAATAATTATTACTCCTTCCATTTTAAAATAATAATTACTATTTTGTTTTTAATTTTTTTTAAAAAAATTCAAAAAATTTATTTTTTTATTTGAAAAAATTACTCATAAATCTCATTTGGAAAAAAGTTATTCCATTTAAGTCTTAGAAGTTTTTTTCAAACCAATTAGTCATTTTTATTTTGGGTATGTTTTATTTCCTTAATTTGGGGGTTTGAAAGTTTACTTATTTGCCCTCGTGTGTGATTTTGTTTGGATTTTTTCCTAATGTTGGGTGTGCGTGAGGTAAATTTTTAAATTTTTTTTTTTTTTTTTTTTGTGAGGATTTAGTGAAGTGATTTGTAAGTGTATGATGTTATCCCGTTTGTGATGTTATTAGTGTGGTGTTCGTCCCTATTGTTACATTGACATTAATTAATATCCAAACGTAATATCAATGTAATACATAAAGAAAAAGTCATTACTGTACTTTTTCTAAACGTAACACTCCAATATAACATTTCAAAAAAATTCCTTCGTTTAACAGTTTAAAGTAACACACAAAAAAAAATTTCTTATTGTAACACTCTAATGTAACACACAAAAAAATTTCTTAGTGTATTTTCCCCAAATGTAACATTCTAATATAGTACACAAAAAAACTCCTTAATGTAACATTCTAATGTAATACACACACAAACTCCTTAGTGTAACACTCTAACGTAACATACAAAAAAATTTCTTGATGTAATTTTTTCAAATGTAACACTCTAATATAATACTTTAAAAAAACTCTTTACTATTACACTCTAATATAACATACAAAAATTTCTTAGTGTAACATTCTAATGTAACACACAAAAAAAATCATTAATGTACTTTTTCCAAACGTAACACTTCAATATAACATTCCAAAAAAATTTCTTAGTGTAACACTTTAATGTAACACACAAAAAAACTCTTTGGTGTACTTTTGCCAAACGTAACGCTCCAATGTAACAAAAAAAATTTCTTAGTATTTTTTTCCTAAATGTAACACTTGAAAAAAAAAAAAAAAAAAGAGGAGATTCTTCAAACCATTTCGGAAGGAGTACAAATATTCCTTAGTAAGTTTTGAACAAATGTATAACTTCAAACTGTGAGTGTTACGTTTGAAAAAAAATTATATTAAGGGATTTTTTTAGTATTTTTGTGTGTTACATTGAAATATGTTATATTGGAGTGTTACGTTTGAGATTACACTGATTGAATTATTACGTTTGGGAAAAGTACACAAAGAAACTATTTTTTATTTTTATTTTTATTTTTTTTTACATTGGAGAGTTATGTTTGGAAAAAATACACCAAAGAATTTTTTTTTTAGTGTTACATTGTACCAATTGGGAAAAGTACACAAATGAGTTTTTTAGTATGTCACGTTAAAGTGTTATATTATTGGAATATTACATTAGAGTTTAGGTTTTTGTTTGTAATGTGTGATTTGTTCTAGACATAAGGAAAATCAAGGTAAGTTGTAGTTTCCTAATCAGTTAGCTGAGCTATCTAAGCAATGCAACTCTCCTCCAAGGAGCCTACTTCTTTACCTCTCCATTTCCCAAATGACCCTTTGGATGTTGTCATTTGTGGCAGATTATACTCCAATAGGTGTGAATGATCTGAACATCACTTTGGATAAAGTTATGCCAATGAACCTTGTGTAATAATGCCATTTTATTCAGATATTCTCACCCATTTGGGTTCACCAGGTAAGTTCAAACCAAATCTGGCCGGCCTTATCAGATTGTTTTTGGGTAGCTTTTGCCTCTATATAAAATTAATTATCACAGTTTCATGTGGTTACCACCCAATTTTGTATAGCTTTTGTCAATTTTGAATTTGTTGAGTGATGCAGAGTGCATAAAGCTGTTATGACCCTACCACTATTATATATTTTTCAAAAAAAATTATAAGTTTGCAAGCTTTGAAGAAGGGATTCCCTTTTAAGATGGATTTATTTTTTTGTAGGTTGTTGAGTTTGCCCTGGCTTTGCAGAAAAGTGGATGCTTTTCTGTTGTTCTAAAGTGTGTGCTTGCACCTGTTGCTACTGCTACAACATCTGCTCTTCGAATCCCTATAATTGGTATTGGGACAGAGCCTTTCTGTATTGGCCAAGTTAATTGATTCTTTAGCTCTCTCTACTACTCTTAATAATGAATTAGACTTGACTGGCTTGTGTTGTGCATATTCTTTTTGCTTTCATTTGAACATATAATTTGCTATCTAATCTTGTAATTTGCTTTTCAAGTACTAAAGTGGGCATTTTAGTGATATCATGTGTTCATCTATTGAGTTTACTCATATAATGAACTTTGAATTTGCTTTTCCTTTTAATTTGTTTTTCATATAACGGCATTTGTATGCATGTCATGAAAGAGTTTTGACGACATGCATTGCAAGCCGTAAAAAATCAATTTTGTTGTAATGAGAACTTGCTCTGAAGAATATGGAATACAAGGCTATGAATGACAGTGCAATAAAAAAAGGTTAGCATGCTTAACTCATGCTATTCTGCTAAGTTAATTGACCGACTTTGAAAGCTATGCAAAGTTTCATTCTCTTCCGGTTATGAAACTCCACAGATGGTGTCTTTGAAACCTGTCTTTCACTTCATTTATAGAAATATGAATTGTACTCTAAGCTGAAATTATGCACTATACCTTGTAGTTTTTATTAATCAGTTCTATGACATTGAATTATGGGTGGTATCAGTATTCCAAAAAGTTATCCTAATATATCCTATTGTTGTTTCTCTGATAACGTGTTTCTTTTGCTTTTTCTTTTTAAAATGATCTGTGCCAGTCAACTTTTCTTCTGATGCCTTTCCAACAAAGTTATGCGTTTCTAAATTGTGATATTTTACTTCAGAATGTGTGAATTTGATCTGTTATTTGTTAACTTATCTATATTGTCCTTATCTTATTCCTATAGGTACAGTGTTTCAGTTCTTTGATTTGAGTTAGGAATAGATTCTTAAACAATATGATGTTGGAGATGCAGGTGTAACTCTTGAAGATCCTCACACTGAAGATCTCAGCCAAGAAGTTAGGGGCTTCATATTCTCTAGAATTCTGGGTCATTTCTGAAAGTCATATTTGCCTCAATTGCAATTCATTTCAAAATACTTTTGGTTACTGTTATAGCTGCATTAATTGCTGATCTTTCTCTCTATACATGATCTAGATATATTTAGCAGATGTTGTATGTTTACCGGAGACCATTATAATCTTTTATTTTTACGGATGAAGAATCTTTTTTGGTTGAAAATTCAAGTTTGAAAAATGTTTTCAAGCAATCATGAGTGGGACTTTTCTTTATTTTGTAACAGTCTATCACATATAGGAAAATAAAGTTCTGCTTGACGATTAACTATAAGCAGTTTGACTATTAACACTTTTTGACAAATACTTTATTGATTACTATTATTATTTTTATTGTTATATTTAGTAAGACAAGAAAATTGATTATCACTAATACATAGGATGTAGTTACAGCATGGAAATGAACTTTTTTCAATACCTTAAATGTTGTATGTATCATTTTCTGATTTCCAATGAATCACAAATCTGAAACTAAAAATAAAAGTAATTTAATTAGCTGCGGAGAATGATTAGAAAATATGAACAATAATATGTGACACGAGTTTTTTTGGTGACATTTAAAATCTACCAGCATTTTATGACTGCCTTTACTTGAGTGTTGAAAATTCCTTCTTAGAACCTTGACTGTACTGGCAACATTATTTTTTTGGGTATTTTTGCTAGGCAGTGTTGGAGTTGCTCTAAGTTAGTAATGTGATTAATAAGAGCTTGCCACGTACAAAGGAACTTTTGGTTGTCAAGCTAGACTCTTGTGTACACAATTTGTATTGACATGGATAGAGAGGTCTATACAATGTAACTGATAATATGTTAATGTTTTTCTTGTTAATTTTCTTTGTAGATTGGTTTTTGATGATGTTTGGAAACATACTTTCAAATCAAGATCAAGTGTTGAAATTATTATTTATTTATTTATTATTTTATTTTTTTATGGGACTGATTCTTAGTTGTAGTTGCAAATCAAGATTGAGTGTTGATTTTTTTTTTGTGGACTCTACGTTATTTCATTTTGGGATTTGCTTTGATGGGTTTTTTGTTATACTTAATGGATTATTATTAAAGTTGTTTGATGGATATATTTTGATTTATAATATAAATTGTTTAGTGAATTTTTTTGTAGAGTGGTGTATGATAGTTAGTGAAATTCTTAGTACATTTAAAAGGCTATTGGGATATTAACAGGGATATTTGTAAAATAATAATTTAAAATTGAAATATAAAATATGGAACAAATTTAGTAACGAATTTGTTTCGTCATTTGTACTTGTTATTATGACAAAGTGATTATTCGTCGCTAATAAATATTTTTTGTGACAAAATTTATTACAGATTATATATGAAAGTTTTCATTGATTGTATTGTTTGGTGACTAAAAATTTCATCACGTATATAAATATTTGCTACGAAATATATTTCCTCACCCATTTGACTTTTGGAGACGAAAAATTTCGTCAACTTTACATCTTATTGTGACAAAATTATTTCCTCATCAATGATCAATATGTGTGACGAATTTATTCAACTAAAATTATAAATATTGTATTGAATAACTATTTGGTGACGAAAATGAGAATTTTTTGCGACAAAATATTGTTTTATTGGTGATAAAAAAAATTTGTCACTGAAGAAATTTCATTGGTGAAGAAATTAGTTTTCGTCTCGATGGCTTTTAGTGACAAACATTCAACGACAAAACCAGTGAGGAAAATAAAATATTTCGTCACAAATATCTATAGTGACGAAATTAGCTCTTTGGAGACAAAAAAATTTGTCATTCAATACCCAACTTGTCGTAATATAGAAGAAAAAAAAAAAAAAAAAAAAAATTCCTTCCTGTTCCTATCTCTGTGACAAGCCCAGTGCTAAATGTCAGGTTGCCTCCAAACAACACAACAACTCAAATATGTGCAAAGTAAATTGCAAGGCTATACCAGTAAGATGTGAACCAAACTTCAAGTTAAAATGATGTTAAATGTATGTTGAAAAAACAAAACAAAACAAAACAAAAAAGATAAGAAGATAAAGGAAAAGAAAAAAAAAACTAAGATTTGTAGAAAATCACGAGTGATATAGTTCCCGAACTCAAGGTTTTGTGTGTTTAATGACTTGATTGACTTTAACAGATTTTTATAACCAAAATATTCACAAATTTCAGGAAAGGGTATACTGTCACAGTTATACATTAGAGGTTCAAGGGAATGTCTCAGGAAGAAAGATCACCGGTCTAGGAATATATGGCATGACAAATATCAAGATCACAGAGAAAACAGAAGCATATAGTTTTGCCAAACACATAAATATACCATTATTAGGAAAAGTAGGAAAAACGGCCTTGTTTGGTTTGGCTTTAGGAAAAAGATTTTGGAAATTTTTTTTAGAAATTTTGTTTGGTTTGTAATTTTTTTCAAAAAATTTTCAAAATTACTCTCTCCTACACGTCAATCAATCACTTTTTCTCTCTCCTCTTTCCTTTTCAATCACTTTTTCTCTCACATACATCTATTCAATTACAACAAAATATTAAATCATCCCAAAATCCCAAACTATTTTCAAAATATACACAACCAAACAAACTACAAAAATTTCTAAACTCTCTTCCCAAAATATTTTTTGAAAACTTATCTCCCAAAGACAAACCAAACAAGGCCTTTTCAGTATGACCTTCAAACGTCTGCACATGGCAGCCGAGTTGTTCCATGTACCATCAAGCAAAACAAAGTGTAGAGTTTTATCTCCATTTGTCTGTGCAGAATCAACATGAAAATTACCACCTTGTTGAACTGAAATAAGAAGTAAGAAATTGCACATTAAGTAGAGGAAAGCTACATTAATGACACACAACAAAAAGAAAGAAAAAAAAGGAAGGGGGGGTGGAGGGAGGAGGAAGAAAAGATCCTAAAAAATGAATTGAAAATTTCTGTCAATTATCTTGTCAGTTCTCACAATGGACCAAGGATAAAGTTTGGCATGATGGCCAAGGCTTGATTCAAAAAATGGTCAGAGATAGAGCGAACTGCAAAGTAGAATTCACATAGGCAACTCCCAATGGTCATAATAGGGCTTTCTTGGAATTAAAATGAAAATCAAAGACCTTCATTTTCACATAATCCATTTGATAGGCCAAGATTGAAAGAATTTTTTTGGGCCTATTTTTCTTTAATAAAGCAACAACCCAGCATCATTTTCAAAATTTTGTCGCAAAAGGTCACAAAAGATAAGGTGCTCATGTACACATAGTATATGAGGAACTTTTTCCCATAAAATATATTTGCAAATGTATGAAAAGACAATTAGCATGACTCATGATTTTTTAAATTAAAAATGAAAAAGAAAATAATACCATGTTCAGTTTGCATTCATGACCTGGAAAAGAATCTTGACTAAAGGTATCATGAACCGACTTTGTTGGTGCATTCTTGTTGGGATAAAGGCACCAAACCTTGTCTTTCACTGAAATCAATGTAGATCAGAATTCCGTCATTTTGAAGGAATGGATACTAAGAAAACATCAACTTAGTCCAAGAATCATGGCCAACAAATATATTTGAAACACATTCATGTAATAAATGACACCTGATGATTGCAGTTAAATTAGCAAAAGTGAATTCCACAATACTACAACTGTGGTATGCATTACTGATGCAAATATTAAGTAGGGTAAGTATAGGAAGTATTATAAATGGCCAGGAAGCCAGACTCAAGATCTAATATAGTTATTTGGTAAGATTCTAACTCATAAATTGCCTAGGAAAATAATTGTTAATTTTTTAATACTGTTTTATGTTTTTCTTAAAATTTTAAGTCAGGCAGTTCTATAATTTTGTATTTTGGGCCATAAAATGGGCTATCAGAATGGACTGTTTTTTTGTAGGTTGATTTATGTAGTTTAAGTCATGTTTAATAGATCAGTCAAAACCTGCCAGCTTAAATGCATTCCACATTATTTGTTCAAGCTCAGGAATTCCATAGAGGCACAACGTTGCAGCTTGAACACCAAATACTTGCCATAACAACTTCCCTGTGTTGTTCTGTTGTAGAAAATCCTGCCAAAAGAGACTGTTGTTGGTGACCCTTGAAAAAAACTAAAACTAAATGTACATGAAATGATTAAATAATTCAAGCCTTTGGGTGCATATACAACCAAAACTGAATGCCATGCTAGAGAGAGCAGGGTATGAGTTTAGAGCACATGCAATCTTCTAGAGGAAGCCAGCACTAGAAATTTGTAAGCATTTAAAAGTAAATACCTCTTCTGCGATACATAAAGTGTACTTTGATTTCATGTAAAGTTTTAGGAGTACTAAAGAAGACATCATATTACCCAATGAAACATTTTTGTTTGATAAGGAAACCACATACCTTCTGGCAAAGGTAATCCCTACTACCTAGCAAGTGACATGCTATTTTCGTAGTTTGATTTGAATAGGTCATTGCGAAGTCACATACCAGTGGAACTTATAATCGGTGAACATATGCCAGAAGTGATGATACCCTGATTCTACGTGGATGTGGTGATAAATGCATATGTCTGAATCGGCATAACTAAAAGGTGTAGCGATTGTGTTTGCATGGAGATGAGCCCCATACATACTATTACTAGCAAATCTGAAAATAATATTTGTTGCATAAATTTAGAAGCTGCTTTAAACAGCCTTTTTGAACAACACATGTGAGTGAGGGCTGTGGCATTAGCACCTTCATAGAGTTGTTAAATGAGGATGTAATCATCATTGTATTTATACACATTTCCTTTTCAGTAGATAAAGTATCCATGTGTCAGACGCAGGGGGACGTTCTGTTATTGTGTCTGCCACACCAAGTTTCATAGTCTTCTAATGTATCATAAGATAGAACCATGAGAAATCCTTTATCAAGACCTTATTTATTCAATTCCATAATAGAGAACACGATTATAGATTCCAACCACATAGCCAATTGTATATGAATTTGTCTTAAATGTGACTGGTTGCTTTAGGTCAATATCATTAGTTGGTTATATAGCTGTCTTAGTGGTATATACTAGAATCAAGTATTTTTTACTACTATGTAGCAGTAGCACTGTCATATTGGTAAGCTGATGTTTATGGTTGATCTTAAGAGGAGCTAAGTTTCTTAATATCCCAACTATTAAAACAATGTTTCTGTTTACATCTTTGCACTTCCCTCTGTTATATTGCCACTGCTGCTGGTATGCTAGCCTAGCATTTAAGAATGGGATGATCTAGTGGTATGATGTGATTATGCAATTCACTAGAAACATGTGAATTGTATTATATTTTGTTAAATTGGGATTAGAATGGGCTTCTAATACTTATCAAAAGAAAAATAAAAAATAAAAAAACTAAACAAATTAGACTCTGCTATTGAGTGATAAACTTTATTATTTGACACGAGTGGGTCTCACCCATCGTGGGAGTAAAGGCTGTAAATTCATCAAAAAATAATGTGACTTTACTAATTTCCTTTGTTGTTGTTTTTATTAAGGAAAATATATGAATCAAAACTATTAAATATTCTAGGATCAAGTTGATAGTTGTAGTTTTGTGGTGGAAAGAATGCTTTACTGGTAGCTAATTTTGACTTGTTTTTTCTCTTTTCTTGGAATATCATTTGGTGGAATGTCTTTATGAACCTCTATCATTTGGGCACGTAGTTTTATACTATGGTATTCATTGCAAGTTCAAATTTTGATGTATGGATTACTCAATTCAACTCAACTCAACAAGCGTTAGTTCTAAATTATATAGGAACTATTTTTCAAAAATATGCTCTTTTTTTTTTTTTTTTTTTTGTATGTTTCTATAAATGATGCGTTGCTTGATTGAGTGGTGTTTGAACTAATAATGACTAACCTGAAAATTTAATCACGAGAGTTTTGCTATTTCATCCCTAAATCTTGTTTTTGATCCTTTGAATCTTCAAAATTCATAAACTTACTGTACATTTCATTGTCAAAAAAACAAAGGAACTGGCATCTTTTTGGTAGATTTGGTGGTTTTCAATTTTGCAAATTCGATTCTCTGAAGAAAAGCTTGTTAGATGGTTTCCTTACGTCTACAGATATTTCAAGGGCAGTAAAAAATTTACTTTCTATCTCAACATTTAGTGTCTCAGTCCTGAATTATTCGTCTACAGATATATGATGGAGTAGGGATAAATTCAATTTAACAATTGATTGAGTGATTGTACACATGGAACAACTTCTTCTTTTTTTTTTTTTTTTTCCTCCCCTTTCTAGATACATAAATACACACACACACACACACACACACACATTCAATACTTAAGTTACCCAATGCCAATATTATAGAACTATAGAAAACCAAATCCCAGAAAGGAAATAATTAAGTTACCCAACTATCATTTTAGCAAACAACTTCTAGCTAATCCAAATGAAAGAGCATCTCAAATCACATTGAAATCTTTTCTGCATTATAGCATCAAAAACTCTCTAGGAAGAAATACGTTTTAGATATAATGTATTTTATCTTTTTAGCCTCAATGGGGGTACATAGTGGTTGAGATGTAAAATTTGCCAACAACCCCATAGTTTATCAATAAAAACAAATGAATAGATATATTTAATTTGATGTACAACCAGAAAGAATGATAGGGAATGAGGGAAACAGAACGAACAAGAGAAGAAGAAGGAGAAGAGAGGGAGAAACCTACTTCAATCATTAGTAATGAAATTTCAGGCTTTCACAATCCAAAAAAAGAAAAACAAGAAATTACATGTTCCTTCAATCGTTATATAGAAACCCATTCAATCATTGATTCATTGATTTCACATAAATGAAAACCCTACAACATAACAAAATAAACCCTAGAGCTAGAGGGAAATGGGGAAACAGAGAAACATAGAGAGAGAGAGAGAGACAGAGAGACAGAGAGAGAGGGACAAAGATAAAGAGAAGAAGAGAAATAGAGAGAGGAAGAGAAAAACCTCAATGTTGAAGCGATGCGAAGCGATGCGATGCGAGCGGCGGTGGCGATGTAATAATGTTCGACGGTGGAAGATTAACGGTGGAAGACTGATAGTGGAAGACCGATAGTGGAAGACCGACGATGACTATGAACGGCGAATCAGCGATGGTGAGTCTGTGAGAGAGAGAGAGAGAGAGCGAGAGAGAGCAAGAGACTGAACTTGTTTGGGTGTATGTAGACAGAAAAATATGAAGAAAAAAAAAACTAAAAATAGTAATGTGAAAGTATTCCCACTAAAAAATAAATGCGTGTTTTATGAAATGTTTTAGTCGTCAAATTTAATCGTTAAAAATGTAATTTGTTGTACTTAGAGAGAGATATAAGAGAAAAATTGATAAACAAAAAAAAAAAAAAAAATTAGTAGTCTATTTTTTTCATTACTACCTAATTTGTCAAAATTTTCCCTTCAAAATTAGTGACAAAATAATTTTCTCACTAAAAGGTCTCAAAATATTAAAAATTATTAGTGACGAAAATATATTTATCACCAAATAATATTAAAATATTTAAAATCAAGTTTTTCAAAATATATATATATATATAAAATTATTGGTGACAAAAATATATTTTTCATTTATAATTTTATAATTGGTGACAAAAAAAATTTATCACCAAAAGTCTCAAAATTTTGGCGCCACCAAAAAAATTTAGCGGGAAAACCTTCAATGACGAAACTTAGGCTCCGTTTGGTAGAGCTTTGTAATTATGATTTGAGAATATGAGTTGTATTTTGAGTTTGTGTGTTTTAGAATTATGATTTGAGTGTATAAAATTTGTTTGGTTATGGTTTTTGAATAAAGTGTTGAATTGAGTGTGGAATTGAGTTTTGAATTGAGTGTAGAATTGAGTTTTGAAAGTTTGATTTGACATGTGAAGTAAGAAAATTTGTTTGGTTATGAGTTTTGAAAAGAGTTTTCAAAACTTAATTCAAATTGTTATAACTCATAACAAAACACATTACTTTCACATTATTGAAAATTTTGATCAACACTCATAACCAAACTCTTTTTAAAATTCAATTAAAAAAATTTATTATTAACAAAAAATAACATTAATTAATTTTTTAATTAAAAATACTACAAAGGAAATAATTTTTTTTCAAAATAAATATTCAAAAAATTTAAATCATAAATATTTAAATAATCTAAAAACTTTAATAAGTAAAAAATTAATTTAAATATTCAAAAAATTAAAATAATTTAAAATTTTAAAATTTTAAATTTAAAAACAACTGTACACTCAAATCCTAACCAAACACATAAAACAAAACTCAATTAAAAAATTATTTTTAAAACTCATAACCAAACACATAACTTGAAATTCCATACTACTTTCACAACTCTACACTCAAATCGTAACCAAATACATAACAAAAAATTAAAATATTTAAAAATATTTTTATAAAATAGAGTTTGAATTTATTTTTATAAAATATTTTAAAATTAAAAAAATTAAAATTGCAATATTTAAAAATTAAAATATTTAAAAATATTCAAAAAATTAAAAAAATTAAAAAATTAAAAAAATCGTAAATCTTAACAAAATTAAAATATTTAAAAATATTTTTATAAAATAGAGTTTGAATTTATTTTTATAAAATCTTTTAAAATTTAAAAAATTAAAATTGTAATATTTAAAAATTAAAATATTCAAAAAAATTTAAAAATTAAAAAATTAAAAAAAATCGTAAATCTTAACAAAATTAAAATATTTAAAAATATTTTTATAAAATAGAGTTTGAATTTATTTTTATAAAATCTTTTAAAATTTAAAAAATTAAAATTGTAATATTTAAAAATTAAAATATTCAAAAATATTCAAAAAATTAAAAAAATTAAAAAATTAAAAAAAATCGTAAATCTTAACAAAATTAAAATATTTAAAAATATTTTTATAAAATAGAGTTTGAAGTTATTTTTATAAAATATTTTAAAATTTAAAAAATTAAAATTGTAATATTTAAAAATTAAAATATTTAAAAATATTCAAAAAATTAAAAAAATTAAAAAATTAAAAAAATCATAAATCTTAACAAAATTAAAATATTTTTAGAATATTGATTTGAATGGAGTTTTGAAAAGAGTTTTGAATTATGTGTTTGGTTATGAGTTTTGAAAAGTAATGATTATGTTTTGAAATGAGTTTTGAGAAATGAGTGTAGAATTGTGATTTGAAAACCCTAAACAAACACAACACTCAAAAGTGAGTGTTGAATTAGATTTTGAAAACTCTGCCAAACGGAGGCTTAATTTTTCCTCATCTAAAAAGAAGTATTTATTGATGAAAATAAATTTTGTCACCTATTATTTTTATTTTTTTATTATTTGTGACAAAATTTTATAATTCGTCACGAATTATTCTTATTTAGTGATAAAATTTATTTTCTTTACTATATTTTGTCACCATAGGTTACTTTTGTTATAGGGATTCTGGCCTATCTTCAAGTAAGGCATCCTTTTGTTTCCCATTGCAGACCCAGATTTATCATTATGAATAAAAAAGAGGAATAAATTATAGAGTGAAGTGTTCCTCATAATTCACAACTCAAAATCATGAATAAATTCATTTGATCAACATAATAATGACAACTCAGGGTTGAGTTTAATAATCAGACAGAAAGGTTGCTTTCAGTAAATAACCCCTTTTTTAAAGCCACATCTTTGTCATAACAAGTGTTTAGCTGCAGTGGTTTAATTATTGCTTCATTTTATGATAAATTATGTTATGATATTTTTTCTTCATAATAAATTCATTTGATCAACATAAGAATGAAAATAAGGGAAAACAGGACAGCTAATTGGCTCTGCAGGATTTGTGGAATTCCAACTGATTAAGACATTCATTCAAATCTCTAAAATTGTTTAATGATCATGGAAAGGATTGTTGGTTTTTGAGGTTTTGCCAAGCACTGATATAGTTCCTTTTACTAATTTTGACAAGGCCATGTTTTGCTCTTTTGATTTATTTATTTATTATTTTTGGAATTTCGAGGTGATATGTGGAAAATATTCTCATGTGAATTGTTTTATCATTAGGATCAAGCAAATGAAATCTAGGAAGAGGACCTTCCTTACATATCCCTTGCCACTGGTGCATCTGTAATGCATAAACTGCGATGAGATATAATTACCCAAATTGTTTGGAGGTCTAATTGTGTTTTATTTCAATATCTATTCATGCGTGTTTGTTTTTGTTTTTATATTTGCTTGCATGTGTGTGTTTAGACTTTTTTACCGCTTTGAGGTTAAAAATAAAACAGGAAAATATTTAGATTTAAATGACAATGGTAACTCCGATAAAAATCATGGACTGATTAGTTTGTGTCAAATATGTCTTGTGATTCTCTCTAGTTCTTGTTGGCATTAGTACTAGTGATACATGGTATTGCTGCAATCTTTTAAAAGCTTCTATTATTCGTGTTGCTTATCATAAAGGATCATCCCAACTCTTTGAAGTTTTAGATTGTTATATGCATTTTTACTAAATTCGTTTATAAAATAAAATTATTTATATATGAGTTTAGATGTAATTGATAATATATTAATGTTTTCCTTGTTGATTTTCTTTGTAGATTGGTTTTTGATGACGTTTGGAAGCATACTTGCAAATCAAGATTAAGTTTGAATTTTTTTTCTTCTGAACTGATACTTAGTTCTAGTTGCAAATCAAGATCGAGTATTTTATTTTATTTTTTTTTTTTTTGTAGATTCCACGTTAGTTTATTTTGGGATTTACTATGATTTTTTTTTTTCTTTTGTCATACTTAATGGATTATTATTAAATTTGTTTGATGGATATATTTTGATTTATAATATAAATTGTTTAGTGAATTTTTTGTGTAGAGTGGTGTACAATAGCTAGTGTATTTCTTAGTACATTTAAAAGGCTATTGTGATATGAGCAGGAATATTTATGAAATAATAATTTAAATGGAATATGGAACAAGTTTAGTGACGAATTTTTTCGTCATCTATACTTGTTAGTATGACAAAGTGATTATTCATCGCTAATAAATATTTTTTGTGACAATTTAGCACAGCTTATATATGAAAGTTTTCATTGATTTTGTTGTTTGATGACTAAAAATTTTGTCATGTATATACATTTTTGCCACTACATATATTTCGTCACCCATGTCTGACTTTTGGAGACGAAAAATTTCATCAACTTTACATCTTACGGTGACGAAATTATTTCCTCATCAATGATCAACATGTGTGACAAATTTATTCGTCAACTAAAGTTATATATATAGTACTAAATAACTATTTGGTGACGAAAATGACGATTTTTGATGATAAAATGTTATTTTATTGGTGACAAAAATTTTCGTCACTAAAGTAATTTTATTGGTGAGGAAATTATTTTTCCTCACAGAGACTTTTAGTGACAAACATTCAATGACGAAACCGGTGAGAAAAATATTTCATCACTAATATCTATAGTGACGAAATTAGCTCTTTGGGGACAAAAAAAATGCGTCATTCAAGACCCAATTTGTTGTAGTGACATTTGTACTTTATAATATTTTATAAATACATAATATACGTGTTATTTATGAATTTTAATACTAACTATCATGTTGACAATGCAAGAATGCTGGTGGAAGACCCACAACAATTTAGATTGTAGTTATCCTTTGTTTTATTTATTTAGTAAATTTCGAACAAATGTTATAAATTCTTATTTTTATTACTTTAATTATGCAATGTCAACATTTTCTTTTAAAATGACATAAATTTTATACTAACAATTTAAAAATATGTTTGACATAATCATAAATAGTTTTTTAAATTCAATCCCGAGCATAGCACGGGTGATATGCTAGTATCAATAATTTGAATTGTGTAATTTGTAAAACTTGTTGAGCTCATGATTATCCATGCTAAAAAAAAAAATATTTAAGTTGATTGGATATTAGAAGTCATTTGATCTTATCACGTTTATTTGAAAAATAATTAATAAAATAGCATCATTTTGAAGTAGATCATCTATTTTTTAAGCAAATGTAATCCGATCAAGTGATTATCAATATCTGATTAATTTGATCTCTAACATGGATGATCTTCTAAGCAAATTATACAAAATAGTTTTAATCATCAAAATAAACGTAAATCAGCTCACAATAGACCAAACTGGATTGTCCAAACCAACCAGAGACAATCCAAACCCGTTACAATATATATAGAGCATGAGCGACTGTAATTGGAAGTTTGTTTGAGAGGCTCCACCTTAATTTTTTTTTTTTTTTTTTTTATATATTTTGATAACTTATTAACCAACCCAATAGAAAGACTAATTTGGGGGACTATTCCAATCATCCGTTAGCAAGAGACACAATTAAAATAGAGATAAAGTCTCATATTGATTGACGTCAAAAAATTATATGTGCATTTAGAAGGTTTCGAATCTAAGATCTTGGAGAAAAAACAACCTCAAAATATTTGGAAAATTACAAATCAATATACTTTCTCAAATTAATTACAGATTCATAAAAAAAAAAAATTAAAAAAAAAGAGTTATAACTTTAATTATTAAAGTTTGTCATTGATCTCAAAAAAAAATTTCCCTTCAAATTTACACCTGAATTGCTATTTTTTGAAAATATTTTATGAGAAATATCGATATTATGAAAATTTTGGAAGATCTATATGACAAAATTGGAAATTGATCTACTCACGAAATGGAAAATATTTTCAAGGGTCATAAAATAAACCAAGTCACCAAAGCTCCAGTTAAATAAATTAAATTTGAATTTATTTAAAAAAATATTAGTTTTTTAAATTTCTATCTTAAACTTGAATTTGATTCGTTAAGCTTATATGCACGTTAAACTATATAAAAATGAAATTATTTGTCCTCTTCTCGTAATGGACTCAATTAAAGATAAATCAACATTCATTTGAAATTTGAATTTATTAAAAAAAATATTAATTTTAAATTTTTTTTTTTTTTTTTTCTATCTTAAACTTGAATTTGGTTCATCAAAATGGGATTTATGATGAACTCCCAAAACTCAAATAACACCCTCTAATTCAATATCTGTACAGAAAAGATCCTCCTAATAGGTAATTTAGGTGAATCCATTAAAAGCTCTTATGATACTAATCATAAAAACTTTGCATGCAATTATCATTTTCACACTCTATAGTTATGATTCTCCTCTGGATGTTTTGGATGGTTTGGTACAAGAAGTTAAAATGTCTCCTCTCTAATTTACAAATACAAAAAGTTTTAGAACTCTAATAAAGGAGCTCTAATTGAGAGTGAGTCCCATTGTGATAGTGATGTTTGTGTCTTATTTTTTATTTTTATTTTTATTTTTTCTTGTTATTAGAGCTCATTAGAGCTCTTTCATTTAGAGGGATGTATCATTATTGTTTACAAATATGGACTGGACCGTCCAGTTTTAACAGTAGGCTCATTTTTGGGGTCAAATTCAATGATCCAAGTTCTTCATATTTTAAAGTTTGTCAAGTGAATTATTCATACAAAAAATTAAATTAATTAGATAATGATAATCTTATGTTCGGAATCAATTTGATATGTAAAAAATGAATGATGAGTATAATTAAAGTATAAATATTCATTTTTTTAATACAAAACCGATTCAAACATATAGTTAACATTATTCAATTAATTTAATTTTTTATATGAATGATTTACTCGACGAACTTTAATTAGATTAAGTTAAGTTGGACATAAAATAAAATATTAAATTTTAGCATACAGGACCAAGTAAACAAGCAAAGTATTCAATTTTCTTAAGAGGTGATAAACGACAGTCCAATTAGTTTAAGTTGATTGTAAGAAAAAAGAAAAAAAAAATTGAAATGAGAAAGCTGTTTGAATTTTTTTCTACAAATAACAAATGATAATCCAATCAGTTTAAGGTGCTCAAACAATTTTTTAAAGATGATAAATGACAATGAAAGTAGCCGAGGACGAATTTTCAAGATCAACAAATGACAAATTAAAACGTACATAAATTATATATATATATATATACACAATTTCTTCAATTTAGCCCTAGTTTGGCTATCATTTTGGGGTTAAAAAAGCAGAAAATAATAAAATAGGCTAAATAAGTTAATAAGACAAAATATCACATCCAATCTGTTAGGTTTTTATTCTTGGCAATCTCGTATGACAAAATGCCTTTCAGTTGTACTTGCTTTCACACTTTTTGTTTCAGTAAGGCTATGAGTTTTTAGATGCGAATCCAACCCGAATTATGCTTTGCAGAGAAGTTTTTGATGTTAATACTTTCAAGATTGCCACTTCGCTGATTATGACGGGGATGCAAAATTACATTCAAAGTTGCCTGTCCGCCCTTGCTCGCTCGAGCGAAGGAGTTCTCGCTCGAGTGAAGGCTGCGTCTACATAAAAACCTAAAAGAGATGATTTTACGCTCGAGCGCAGGTTGTTTGGCTCGAGCGAAGCCACTTATGAAAAACGCGCGTTTTTGGTTCCTCGCTCGAGCGAAAGAGTCTTCGCTCGAGCGAGCTTTGCAGTCCCAGATTTCTATAAGTATTTATTTTAGTCCAAAACTCGCTCGAGTGAGTTTCGCAGTCCCAGATTTCTATAAGTATTTGTTTCAGTCCAAAACTAGGATTACTCCTCCAGATCTTCTTCTTGGATATTAAGATTTATATCTGGGGATATTTTGCTAGTTTTCTTTGATGTTTTGATTGAGTATTCAACTCATGGTTTAAAGAGTATACATCAAAGGATTATTTGTTTGTCCTACACAAAAGAGAAAGTTGTTCTTCGGTAGATTCTGAAGAATTCAAGCCTGAAGCTTTGGTGGACTCTGGAGTAGCTCATCGTCAAGACAATTCCGAGGTGAAGACGGGGTTGGAAGAGGCATATAGGGGTTGGCTCAATTCGGGCATGGATTTGCTAGATAATTGAAAGCATACTTGTGTAATTCCTTTATATCTTCTTAGTGGATTGTTTTGTGGCTGTTCCCTGTGGGTTTTTTTATCACAATTGGAGGTGCTCTAATTGTGGTTTTTCCACATTAAAATCATTGTGTCGATTTGTCTTCATTGTTTGATTGGGATTGTTCTATTGTTTTAAATTGATACATAATCACAAATTAATATCTAGCGGATTTCTAGATTTTTCATAATCCATTTTCATTACACTTTTTTCACTCATAAAAGTCAAAAAAATTAAAAAAATTCAAACCAAATGAGGATAAAAAAGTCAAACTAATCCCAACACAAAAAAATAACTATTAGCCAATGCCAAACACAGCTTCCTCAAATGCAACTGGCGCCACCCTCTTTGATAGAATTTATATTTTGTAATGAAATAATTTGTTTTTATAGTCCATAATGATAGGTGATGGTGTCCATAAGGTTATGTTTGATTGAGTAGACATGTGTTTGAAATTAGATTAATAATCCAATAAAATTATTAATTCAATGTTTGGATAAACAATTGAAGGACGGACTAATAATTCATTCGGATATAGTATTCCACATATGATGGATTATTCAATCCCACAAAGGGAGGTGAGATATAAATTGAATGATTAAGCCAAAATCTGGATTATTAGTCCATCCTTATAGTCCTAACTCAATCCAAACCTAAGATAGGATACACAATTCAAATGATTTATAGTCCTTGGATTATTAGTCATGAGAATGTTAATTCAACCTAATTCAGTCTGCCTAAACAAATATAGCCTTAGTGTGGTCTATAAACTGGACATGATTAAGACGGGCTATTGGGTGTTCATGAGGACAATGATCCGAATCGTTCATATGATAAGATTTATTGAATATATATTATAAAACTATTTAAATTAATTAAACCTTTATAAATTAAATTCACGTTTATGTTTAAAAAAATAAAAAATTAATATAATTTTAATAATTTTTTAAGATTATTATTTGACTTGATCATGAAATTATATTTATCCGATTAATTTTATTTTTTATATGTTATAATATAAATAATTCAAATCATTAAAATATAATCAAAATAAATCTGACAAAATGTGACGGTACGCATGATGTCATAGCCCGTATCCCAAATCCTCTGCACAACATCACACCACACCACGTGACCAAAACTACTCCAAGTACAGATAATGTGATACGCTCTAATCCAATTAGCTTCAATAATTATTAATATTTATAAAATTTATTAAAATTTAAAATAATTCTTTAAGAATATGATATTTTCTCTAAATTCAATTGGGCTACCTACCTTTCCCATTGGTTTGCTTTAAACGTAACGTGCTCTGCCGACACATCAGAAATACACGGTGGTTAGGAGACATGAATTAATCATTACTCATTCCCATCTTGATAGAGCTATCCATTAACACGAACAGTCACTCTCATAAAATTATTCGGAAATTTATCTCTATCATTATAAATTAATTTCTATCTTATAATTATTTATTTAGAAAATTTTGAATGAATAAGTCTGAGTTAATAGATTTTTTCTAACAAGAATGTTAGAGATATAAATTTTTTTATTAAAATTTTTACTAAGTACTCATATGAATGTAAGACTCATACTCATGGTAATATTTGCGGAAAAATTGATAAAAATTTTAAGGTCACTACCCATTTTGATTCATAAATAGATGGGCAAAAGAGGAAAAGGTAGGCAAGTAAAGTTTTGATATATAGAAAAAATAATCAATTTATAATAATGTGACATCGATAATTTAAATATATATAAAAAAAATCAATTCTTTCAATTTTATATAAGAATTAGACCAGTTGTTTCTTACATTGTGGGTTTCTCACAGAGTTGGCTTTAATCATTCTATTTGCTCATTTTGTAGCTATATGTAGATTATTCGCTAAAAAATAATTGAATTGATCCAATAATTGCTTGCTTTATTAAAAATTAAATAACAAAAATAATTTTGAGAATATTAAATTAATTTCTTAAAAGAACAATCTATCACTACAAGAAAACAGAGGAAAAACCACGGAGGAATTAGCGACGGGCGCCTCCCGTCGCTAAAAACGGTTTTTTGCGACGGTACCTTTTCCCGTCGCCAATAATGTCATTTAGCGACGGCACTTTCCCGTCGGCAATAAAAATACGCGGAGGGGTCGAAAATGGATAAGTATTAGCGACGGCAAAAAAAACCCGTTGCAAAAAACATTTTTTTTTGAGAGAGTGGCTCATTTGCAACGGAAACGTGGCTCTTTTGCGACGGAAGTTTGCCGTCGCAAAAAAATATTATCCAAACGGCGCCGTTTTACGAACTAATGGCTACTATTTGCGACGGTCTACAACCTACCGTCGCAAAAAGTGAAAATAAAATAACGCCCGCCCCTCTTCTACCTGTCCCGCTCGATCTTTCATCCCAAATCCCTAACTTCATCCCCAAATTTCTCAAACGGGCTACGGGTAGTGGTGCTCCGGCGACGGCGAGCAAGCAGCGGTGGTGCGGCGGCGACAGGTTCCGGCGACGACTCTCTCTCTCTCTGCGTATGCTCTCTCTCTCTCTCTCTCTCTCTCTCGGTCTCCGTATATATATATATATAGATGAATCTGTATAAATCTGTCCATATATATAGATAAATCTGTATATTATTCTGTCCATATATCTGTATATATATAAATCTGTATATAAATCGGTCCATATATATAAATCAGTTAAATCTGTATATATATAAATCTGTATATATAAATCTGTCCATATATAAATTTATATATAAATTGTCCATATATATAAATCTGTATATATATATATCTGTATATAAATCTGTATATATATAAATCGGTCTATATATATATAAATCTGTCTATATATAAATCAGTTAATCTTAATCTGAAATTTGTTTATTGTATTTAAATCTTAATTTTTTTTTATAAATCTGTTTATTGTATTTAAAATAATCTTAAATAACTTAATCTTAATGCATCAATCACTTATATTGTATTTAAAATCATAATTTTATGAGTGATTCGTAAAAAAGGGGGATAGATTTTTTTTTTTTTTTTTTTTTTTTTTTTTTTTTTGTGTTTTTGATATCATACACATGCAATGGTTCGATTACAAATTTAAATTGAAAATGTTTAAATAAGTCATAAAAATATTTAAGAGAAAATAAAAAAAATAGAAAAAAAAAATAGGATTTTTACCTTAAATAGAAATTTTAGACATTTCATTAATTTTTTTAACCTTAAATAGGATTTAATTAATTTAAACCTTAAATAGGATTTAATTAATTTTTATTACTTTTTTTCAATCTAAAAAAATAGGAGTTAATCCTAAATAGGAATTTTAGACATTTCGTTTAGTTTAATAACTAGTTTTTATTTTTATTTTTTTTCGGGTTTAGTTGGCGAAAATAGGTAAATGGTATAAATTGAAAACCAATCAAAATATTAGGGTTTATTTTTATTTTCACTTATTTATTACATTTATTAGGTTTTTTTTTTTTTTTTTTGTATTTTTTTGACGTTTAATATGACAATTTATTTAGTTGCGGAGAGGAATGCTATCATTTACTTGGTTTGCGTAGGTATTATATTTAGAGTTACTTTGGTGAGATATTTTTGTGGATGTGTACAGATGATGGATAAGAGTTGGATTGATTTGCCAAATAGGATGTCGAGTGAATACATTAATGGGATTGATGCATTCCTTGTGTTTGCCTACACCAATAGGGTTGAAGGTTCGATGATCAGTTGTCCGTGTAGGAAGTGTGAGAATCGATACTATTTTGTATGAGATGGTGTACGGGAGCATCTGATTTTGAATGGTTTTTTAAAAAAATACAAACATTGGATTAATCATGGGGAATCTTACATATCTCTGCATGGTAATCGAGAGAATGAAACATTAGCTAATTTAGACATTGGAGATGATATGATTGGAATGATACAAGGGGCTATGGGAAATCCACATGTCGGTACAAGTGTTGAGGGTGATGGAAATTACTGCCCAATAGGGGATAACGTGGCCAAGTTAACTACTCAACTTGGCATTATTGTCCGGAATGGTAACATTGTTCCTCTTACTTTTGTTGGTGACGATTGTGCCTGATGATATTGTTGATGCTATCTGGAAGGATGTGAAGGTAAAAGTATATTTTTGTCCACAAATTCGAATTCCAAATTTGTGTTATACTTAGCCTTAAACTTTGTGTTTTATAGGACAATTTGAATATATGTCCAGAGGAGTACAAGCCAATCTGCATGAAAAACTGCAACAGCATATGGAAGGATCACAAGAACAAGCTTAAGGCTAAGTATTTCAAGCCTAGAAGCTCTGATCCTAATCTGAAGGATGATGTTCCTATGAATGTTGTGCCAAGCCAGTGGGAACAACTTGTGGAGTATTGGCGTACTTCCGATGCTGAAGTATACAATTACGTTATATTTATGATATGTAAACATACAAATCATATTTACATACTTACATTTGTTGAACTTGTTATAGAAAATTGCAAGTAGGAACGCTAAAAATCGGCGAGCTCACGGCATAGCTCATACCACGCAGGCGTACTACTTTCTCTCGAGATCTGACATGAGGTTTACATTTTATTGTTTTATTTTTGTATATAAATAAACATTGTATATTTGCAAATTATTTGGATTCTAATTTTCATATTTCTAAAAAAATTTAGATGACGATGAGGGAGTCTCTTGATAAGATGAATGTTTGGCTTATGACACGTAGAGTAGATGACCCGAGGTTATCCAGACCTTGGTAGTTTCAAACATCTTTGATTGTATTTAAAGTTTATTTTTGTGTGTCAACCATCTTAATTTGGCGTATACTTGTGTGTCTTATTCAATACTGGGATGAGTTTAATCGTCAACTCTCTATGCTACGAGGATGGTGGGACTATGGAGGCTAAGAATGCCATTTTACATGAGTTGATAGGTCATGATAGACATGGATATTGTCGCACATACGGGAGAATCGTTCCTCGAGTGGTGTATAAAGATGGTCTTTGGGCCATCACAGTCAACACCCGACCATCGACTATTGATCGAGATCACGCAGCAGTTCGTCTTGAGCTAAGGGATGAGTTGAGGAGGAGATTGACGAGTTCTCTACGATTCGGCAGATGAGAGCTGAGATGATGGCCCTTGTGTCACAGTGTGGATCCCAATGCATGTGTTCCATATAAACATCACAATTGTTTGATAGTTCAATTTTCACTCAAGCTTATGTATGAAATTGAATATGATTAACACATTATGCCGACTAACATAGGTTCTTGATGCATCGAGTGGCCACCGGGCATTTAGGGAATCTAGAAGGCGAGAATCCATATACACCACCACCGAAGATCGTATAAAATGTATCTTTGCATTCTAAGCTAAAATGTATCTTTGCATTCTTTACATTCTAAGTTAAGAGACTTGTGGGAGAAGGCGAGAGACTTGTGGGAGAAGACGGGCTCGAATTGGGTTCGGTTTGGGAGTTAGAGTCGGATTTCACTTTAGGCAAACTACTTCTTTAGAAACTTCAATTCGGCGTTAACGCCCAAAATCACCAAACTTGTCGGTTTAGCCTGAAACTTGGCACACATGACCGCCTAGGCACGAGAGAGTTGTGGGGGAAGACGGGGCTCGAATCGGGTTCCCGGTTTGGGTGTTACAGCCGGGTTTCTCTTTAGGCAAACCACTTCCTTAAGAAACTTGAGTTCGAGGAGTGAACGCCCCAAAATCACCAAACGGCGTCGGTTTAGCACGAAACTTGGCACACACGACCGCCTAGGCACGAGAGACTTGTGGGAGAAGACGGGGCTCGAATTGGGTTCCCGGTTTGGGAGTTAGAGTCGGATTTCACTTTAGGCAAACTACTTCTTTAAGAAACTTCAATTCGAGCGTTAACGCCCAAAATCCTGCTTGGCGTCGGTTTAGCACGAAACTTGGCACACACGACCGCCTAGGTACGAGAGACTTGTGGGAGAAAGGCAGGGGCTCGAATCGGGTTCCCGGTTTGGGAGTTAGAGCCGGATTTCACTTTAGGCAAACTACTTCCTTAAGAAACTTGAATTCGAGGAGTTAACGCCCCAAAATCACCAAACGGCGTCGGTTTAGCACGAAACTTGGCACACACGACCACCTAGGCACGAGAGACTTGTGGGAGAAGACGGGGCTCGAATTGGGTTCCCGGTTTGGGAGTTAGAGTCGGTTTTCACTTTAGGCAAACTACTTCCTTAAGAAACTTTAATTCGAGCCGTTAACGCCCCAAAATCACCAAACGGTGTCGGTTTAGCACGAAACTTGGCACACACGACCGCCTAGGCACGAGAGACTTGTGAGAGAAGACGGGGCTCGAATCGGGTTCCCGGTTTGGGAGTTAGAGCCGGATTTCACTTTAGGCAAACTACTTCCTTAAGAAACTTGAATTCGAGGAGTTAACGCCCCAAAATCACCAAACGGCGTCGGTTTAGCACGAAACTTGGCACACACAACCGTCTAGGCACGAGACTTGTGGGAGAAGACAGGGGCTCGAATCGGGTTCTGGTTTGGGAGTTAGAGCCGGATTTCACTTTAGGCAAACTACTTCCTTAGAAACTTGAATTCGAGGAGTTAACGCCCCAAAATCACCAAGCAGCGTCGGTTTAGCACGAAACTTAGCACACGACCGCCTAGGCACGAGACTTGTGGGAGAAGACGGGGCTCGAATGGGTTCCGGTTTGGGAGTTAGAGTCGGATTTCACTTTAGGCAAACTACTTTTTTAAGAAACTTAAATTAGGCGTTCGCCCAAAATCACCAAGGCGTCGGTTTAATCTGAAACTTGGCACACATGACCGCCTAGGCATGAGAGACTTGTGGGAGAAAGGCAGGGCTCGAATCGGGTTCGGTTTGGGAGTTAGAGCGGATTTCACTTTAGGCAAACTACTTCCTTAGAAACTTGAATTGAGGAGTTAACGCCCAAAATCACCAAACGGCGTCGGTTTAGCCGAAACTTGGCACCACGACCGCCTAGGCACGAGAGACTTGTGGGAGAAGACGGGGCTCGAATCGGGTTCCCGGTTTGGGAGTTAGAGCCGGATTTCACTTTAGGCAAACTACTTCCTTAAGAAACTTGAATTCGAGGAGTTAATGCCCCAAAATCACCAAACGGCGTCGGTTTAGCACGAAACTTGGCACACACGACCGCCTAGGCACGAGAGACTTGTGGGAGAAGACGGGGCTCGAATCGGGTTCCCGGTTTGGGAGTTAGAGCCGGATTTCACTTTAGGCAAACTACTTTTTTAAGAAACTTTAATTCGAGGCGTTAACGCCCCAAAATCACCAAACGGCGTCGGTTTAGCACGAAACTTGGCACACATGACCGCCTAGGCATGAGAGACTTGTGGGAGAAGACGGGGCTCGAATCGGATTCCCGGTTTGGGAGTTAGAGCCGGATTTTTGTCCAGTCAAAATTATTTACTAAACAATCTTTCTAATTATATAGTAGTCAATTTTTTTTTATATTTTTCTATAATTAAAATATTAACACCATTATATGGTTTTTAATTATGTTTATCTTGTTTTTTTCAGATATTTCCTGAGTAGCAGTTGGCTTCTTCTGGAATGCAGGCGTATCAAGATTATGACAAATTTTTGTTTTTGTAACCCACGAACGAATGAAGACGAAAACTTTTAGTTTTGATTTTGATTTATGTTATTTAAATTTGTGAGCAACATTATGTATGTATTATGGGATGTTATGTAGTGGCATAATTTTTATTGTTATGAATTTTTATTTATGTATTGTTATGAATGGAACAATATTATTAATTTTCATTATTTGTCAACTTTTGTTTATGTATGTATTTATATTATTCTGTAATTTTTGGATTTTTTTATAGTTATTTTTTATTTAATACAGGTTATTTTAATTTTTTTAATAATTTTTCAGCAGGTTTTTTTTTGTTTTTTTGTTTTTGAGACGGGATAAGAACCCGTCAAAAAAATAATATAGGCTTTCTTGACGGCACCAAATATAGTCGCAAAAGCTGTGCCATTTGAATGTAGAAGACACCTTTAGCGACGGTAACCTTTCCGTCGCCAATACTTATATGATGTCAGAGTTTTACGACGGGATGGTTGCCGTCTCAAAACCTCACTTTTAGCGACGGTAAATACGTCTTGAAATCGCCGATATTTTCCCATTATTGGCGGCGACGGGAAAAATGCCGTCGCAAAAAAGAGACCTTACTGTCATAGAACTAATGGCGACGTGCGCACCGTCGCTAAAGCTCTTTTGCAACCCCTTTGTCGCGACCCTCATTACCGTCAAAAGGCAACTTACCGTCATAAAAGGCATTAGCGGCGAGGTCGAGAACATTCGCATTGACTCATGCCGCAAAAAACGCATTTTTTTGTAGTGTATACATATAAACCAAAAATATAAGGGGGGTTATTACCCTCCAGTGGTAACAGCAAAAACTTATTACAAAATCATGAATTTTTTTATAATTTTAATTATTAATATTTATAAAATTTTCTACTGATTTGTAATTATATTTTTTGAAATCCACTGATTGATATTTCTTCAAAATATAACCAGATGGAATATTAAAGTATGTCATGTGCTGGACCTATAGGATAGGATTGTATAGTCCAATCATTTTCAATTAATTTGTGTAATGGTAGATATTTTGATTTAAAAATAAGAAAAAATTATATTTTAATTGGATAGTGAAAAAATAGTTTCATATTCATATTGGTGCAAGTTTTTTGTATATATATAGGGCAAGTCTTTTTTGTATATCAGAATTGTATAAAAAGAATTCTATTTTTAGTGAAATTATTTTTAAAATAATCCATTTATTTGTAATTTTTTAAGAAAAATTAGTGATCACAAAGTTTGCATACAAATTTTAAAAAATATACTTAAAAAGGAGGAATTACACACCAGTGGTGTGCAAAAAAAATTAAAAAAATGATAAATTTTATAAATATTAATACTTAAAATTATAAATTTTTTTATTATAATAACTTTTCAAAACCTCAATAGTAGTTTTCCTTTAAAGAAAAAGCAATGCATTGAAAATATCCTGGTGATCATATTTATTCTGATGGGACGTATGGAAAGATGAGTTAATTATTGGTCTGGCATGGTTCATTGGGATAATAATTGTGTTTGATTTTAATTTTTTGAATTTAATTTTTTATTTTAGTATATATTTTTAAAATTTTATGTAATTTTTTTATTTAATTAGATGTATCAAAAAGTAAAATATTTATAAAAAAAATATTTTAAAAAATTAATAAATATACAAAATATATATACTAAATTCTCGTTTTTTTTAATATTTATGATATTTATTAAATTTTCTTAAAAAAAATTTCACAAATATTATATTTTTTAAGTGTAATTATGTTAAGTATATCTAAAAAATTTTAAAATTATTAAAAATATTTTAAAAAATCAATAAAAGTACAAAAATACAAAAAAAATTTAAAAATTTCAAATTTTGAAAATTCAAACTAAACAAATTAAATAGTGTCACAATAATTACATAGAAAGATGAGTCAATTATTCGTCTGGCATGATTTGTTAGGATGATAATAGGATAGTGTCACAATAATTACAAAAATTTATACTATAGGGAATGAGACGTTGTACGGGAAAGAAATAACCTTCTCGTATAATCCTGTTGATCAAGTCTGCGCTCCTCCGTACGATGTCGCTTTATCACCTGAAAACACAAACGTGAGCTAGCCGGCGGGTGTGTGCCGAAAACCTCTCCGATGCCTAAGTCAGCAAGCTTGTCAAATAGACAAAAGCTCTGTGTATTCAAAAAATAAAGTTGTGTTACCTCTCCAAAGGTGATATGGGTGAGCTTTTATAGGTTTCGTGTGGCACAATCCTAGTAGGACTCTTACTCCTCCATGTAGAGTCCTCCTAGGATTCACATTCCTGAAAGATAATGCTTCTCTCAACACCCCCCTCACTGCTTAAACCAAGTGAGATGGTTTCACTATGGCCGAACTTCCATACGGCCGACCTAACTATTACTTCGGCTATTACCTTCCTTTCTCTTACCTCGGCTTTCATATGCTAAGACCGAGCTATCCATAAGAGAGTTAAGCCGAAGTAACTCTGACACCAAGTACTTAAGAAAACTCAGCATACCTCGGTTCACGACAGCGCGACCGAGCTAACAAACAATAGAAGCCGGACTAAGCCTACTTACTGGCGAAGAACCTTTTACTTGACCAGATGGTATGGCCCATCTTCTAAGCCTTCTCAATTCGGCCCAAAGAGCGGCCCACTATCCTAGTTCGGCCCAATTTATCTGTATAAATTACCTTCTCAATTGCCCCTTAATTCCATCTGCGTAGCATGATAGGGATTACCCGTCTATAAGCCGAGCTACAGTTTTAACCTCTCCAACCGAGCTAAAAACATCCATTAGCCATTCCAGCCGAGCTAAAAACCCCTTAGCTTTTCCAACCGAGCTACACTCAAGCCGAGCTATGTACGTCCGGTCAAAACGTCTCTTCAGTCCCAGCAACTGAATCGTTCCCCATTCCAATGACACGTGGCAGTCTCTGATTGGCTCTTCACAGCTGTCACGCCGCCCTCGTACTCCGAAATTTTTGAACAGTTCCCGCCTTATGGTTCAATCATCAAAACAAAAACCCTTTCATTTCTGACCCATTCACCATTTTTCTTCCCTGTGTTTTCCTGTTCTTTGTTTCTGCAACCTAAAGAACTCGTGTTCTCCAGTCTTGCTTCCTTCTCCAGCTCTTCCTCTCTACCAGGTAAACACATGAATCTGTTCTTGTTTTTCCTTTGTTTCCTATACTCTGTTTCATGTGTTTTTGCAAAACACTTTTTATGCTCAGCTTCGTGTGGTTTTTGGAAAAAACTTCATAAGAACCTCATGAACTTCAAGAAATAGCTAATAGAACACTTATTTGATCCACAAACACACCCAACCGAACTAGGAAACTGTTTTTGCTACATATAGATTTAGGCAGACTAGAACCAAACTAGAACTTGTGCATATAACGATGGTTTCAATAGGTCACCATCGATTCACATTAGCCAAATAAGCATACCGAACTAGAAATCTTAGCCCACGACCGAGCTGAGCCTTCGGGGGCTAAGCCAGCTTTCTCAGTTTCTAAACCGAACTCAGAAAGCTGCCCCTTGATGCCCAACCGGAGTAACAAACCCATAGGTAGAACCGACATAACCAAACATCCTGCCGAGCCGAGATAACAAGCACCTTGTTGAAACCGAGGTAGATCCTGTAGTGCCCTATGTAGCCGAAGTAAGACTTCTCTTTTCTTGCTTTGTTTTTGTAGCACGGTCAACGACCTGTGCTTAACACCTTGTTTTTCCACTTTGCAGACTTAGGTTGCCCAGGCACTCCCTCTGTGCGCTCAACCGAGCTTTTGAGCACAACTTCTCAACCGAGCTAATTTATTCATAATTTATAAAATAAATGGGGAAATATAGGTTCCTAGTAGAAACACCAGGGGGTTTGGCCGAATTCCGAAAATATTATAACATTCCTGCCGATGTAAACCTTACCCTAGCCGAAAAAGATGTCACACCTTGGGGGAAGGAAGGCTTTGTGCCCTTCACCCTTCTTTCAATTATAGAAACCGGACTAAAATTCCCAGTCCAACCTTTAATTTGCGAATTCCTTAGACAAACCAGACTATGCCCAACCCAGCTTTCCACCAACACATACCGCATAATAATGGGCGTAGCCTAGCTAAACCGCCAAGCCGGCCTCAACCTCGGTCTAGCCGAAATATTTCACCAATACTCCTTAGGATCCAAAGACGACGGCTGGTGCTATTATTTAAGAATACGCCGTGGCCGAGAGAAAATAATAAAACATACACCAGACAAAGACTTGAATGACGATGACTTCTTCTGGGTATCTGGCAATTTTGAGGATCACCAAGCCCAGATCCCTGGCCGACGTATAAACTATAAAAAAGGAAAACCTGGTATAATTACTTCGGTTTTCTTGCATTCTTCTTCCTTTACTTCTGCTTCCATTTTTAAGCCGAGTTAACAGTTGTCTTTTTCACGCAGATCCAGCCCATATTTTTTCATTGTATAGTCACCCCAACCTTGCTACACTCCGCGTCGCACTACGGGTCAAAGAAAGAAGTTAGGCTAAACTGTTAGACTTCGAACCGACATACCGATACAGCGGTCACCGAAAAGTGAGGGTGACTGACTTTCTTCTTGAAGAAGCACCTGAACTGGACCCATCCTTGCGCCAGATAAACCTAATCCCTCTCACAGCCGAACAAGAAATGGCAAAGAGGAGCAGGCAAAAGGCTCTTTTGACCGCAACAACTCGGTAGATGTACAACCAAGCCAAACCATCGAGGCGTGGTGGCCCTTCCATCCCAACGGCCGTCGTCATCTCGCGCAAGCAAACGTGCTCGGAATATCCAAACCGAGCAACGGCTTGTGGACGAGACCGTTGTGCCACCAAGCCCTCAAGACCGACCTGGCCCCCAACCGGAGCAGTCCGACCGAACTGCCTCCTCCTCCAAATGGGTTCCTGATCTGACCTTCCAGGATCGAGCTATCATGGATTCTGATTCGGTGGTCACTGAGAAGGACCACTTGATGGCTTTCAACTTAGCCAAGAGTGTGTGCCTTCCCAAGGACATGGAACACCATTACAAGCAGCTCAACACCGAACTGAAGTCCATTCGGTCTTCAACCAAGTCCATGATCCTGGTAAATAGCTAACTTTTTTCTTTGTAATTCTCCCAACTTTCAGTTCGGCTAAAGGAAAACTTGCTACTCTTTTGCAGGCCATCCAGAAAAACAATGTTACCCACAGGAGAGTGATGGAACTCAGAAGAAACACAAGGGAAGCCATGGCTATGGCCAAAGCAAAAGCAGTAGAGCTAGAGAAGTAAGCGGTGGGTGAGCTCGTCTTGAGAACGGTCGATTGACCGAAGTGGTTAATTCTGCCGAAGCCGAAAAGAAGAAGGTTGCTATCGAGGCAAAGGACAAGTACCTGCGCCATTTGGCAAAGATTGAAAAGAAGAAAGACGCCGAAATAGCCCAGCTGAAGGGGGGCCTGAAGAAAGCCGAAAAGTAAGGCTTTAAGAAGGCCGAAGACACATACACCCTTCAATGCGACGCAGCCAAGGACCTCTTCTTCAAATGTGGCTGGAGGAGTGCGGTGGAGCAGCTCGGTTGTCTGCCCGACACCGAGGTCTACAATGCTCCACCGTATACCATTCTGGCTTCACTGTCGCAGTATGCTGCCAATCTCCAGAGGCAATTCCTTGAAGGGTCTGGTGATGAAGACGATGATGAAGATGATGATGAAGATGAGCCAACTGATACTCCGGCCGTCAATGAACAACCGAACGAGCAAACAGTTCGGTTGGAGCCGGTTGTTGAGGACCTTACTGATGAGCTGCTGACTGACAACACCCAACGAATTGAGACCGAGGTTCATGCTGAGACCGAGCTCCCACCTCACACCGTGCTCCCGTCTGACACCGTACTCCGGACAAATGCTGATGAAGAATTTGATGCTGAAATTGATGAACTTTTCAGATGATTCTCTTTTTTTCTTTCTTCTTTTCTTTTGTTTGAAACTTGTAACTGGGCTGCAGCCCCTCATTTGTACTTTGTTTTGGACTGTACAATGAAAAAATCTTCTTCTGTGCTCCAACTCTTATTTCGGTCTTGTTCTGTATGTTTGTACTTGTAATGAATTTTCAATGTCTTTTGTTGCTCAAACTGTGATCTCGGTTTGAATGCTTGCTTTCTAACTACTATTTGAAATATTTCTGGGCCGATATACCGTATTCCGATTTTAACTATCTAACTTACTAGCCAACCACTCTTTAGCCGATATAATTGCTTCGGTTGAAGAGTATCCAGTGTTGGTTTAATCCGATAACCGATCTTGACCGACATACTTACTTCGGCTGAATAGTAATAAGAGTTTGTTTAATCCAGCCAATCTTTTTTCAGTCATAAACTTATTTCGGCTTAAGAGTAATAAGAGTTGGTTTAATCCAGCCAACCACTCTTCAGCCATGAACTTACTTCGGCTGAAGAGTACAAGGATAGTGGGCCGCTCTTTAGCCAACCCCTAAGTTGGTTTTTCCTGCCAACTTAGAATATAATGTTTGGTTATTCCGACCAAACGTCCTGCAGCCTGGATCCTTATCTTGGGCTTAGGAGGGGTGTTGGTTTAATCCAGCCAACCTCTAAGTTGGTTTTTCCAACTAACTTAGAATATAATGTTTGGTTATTCCGACCAAACGTCCTGTAGCCTGGATCCTGATCCTGGGCATAGGAGGGGTGTTGGTTTAATCCAGCCAACCTCTAAGTTGGTTTTTCCAGCCAACTTAGAATATAAGGTTTGGTTATTCCGACCAAATGTCCTGCAGCTTGGATCTTGATCACAGGCATAGAAGTGTTGGTTTAATCAACCAACCTCTAAGTTGGTTTTTCGGCCAACTTAGAATATAAGGTTTAGTTATTCGACCAAGCGTCCTGCGACTGGATCACGATCTGGGCTTAGGAAGGGTCATAGTTGGTTATTCCGGCCAACTATGTTTACAATGCTCATAACTTACTACAGCTACTTTCTATTGAAAACAATTATGCTAAAAAAGAATTGACTTGTTTTATTGAGAAAGTAAAAAATTACATATATTTAAAAGAAAAAAGCTAGAAATAAAACAACTTGAGATTGGCAGTGTTCCATGGCCTGGGAATTGCTTTGCCGTCCTTATCTTCCAAGTGGTATGCCCCTTTGCCTGCTAATCCGACCACCTTGTAAGGTCCTTCCCAATTAGGCCACAACTTGTCATCTCCTAGAACCAAGGTGTTTCCCATCACTTTGCGCAGCACCCAATCTCCGATCTTGAATTGCCTTGGATGCACTGTTTTGTTATACGTTCTGGACAATTCTTGTTGGTAGGAGGCGATGTGAACCAATGCTTTGTCTCTTCTTTCTTCCGCAAGGTCAAGCTCCAATGCTATGGCTTCGCCATTTAAGTCTAGATCAAAGTTTTCGCTTCGGATTGTGGGGAGGCCAACTTCTAATGGGATGACTGCTTCCATGCCATAAGCTAAGGAGAATGGTGTTTCTCCTGTTGATTGTCGAGGCGTGGTGCGGTAAGCCCATAAAACATGGTGGAGTTCTTCTGCCCACTTGCCTTTTGCTCTCTCTAACCTTTTCTTCAATCCATCCAAGACTACCTTGTTTGATGCCTCTGCCTGACCATTTGCTTGGGGATATGCCGGTGTAGAATTGTAGAACTCTATCTTGTACTCTTCACAAAAGCCTCTGAAAATCCTGTCATCGAACTGAGTGTCGTTGTTCGAGATTAATGCCTTTGGTATGCCAAATCGAGTGATGATATTCTGCCAGACAAACTTCTTCACATCTTTCTCCTTGATTGATGCCAAGGCTTCTGCTTCCACCCACTTTATGAAGTAGTCGGTTGCGGCAAGAAAGAACTTCATGTTGCCTGGAGCTGTTGGAAGTGGGTCTACTATGTCCAATCCCCACATTGCGAAGGGCCATGGACTGGTTAGAGGTAGAAGTTCTCTGGCAAGTTGGTGTATTTGGTGTGCGAATTTTTGACACTTTTCACACTTTTTAACATACTTCTCTGAATCCGTTTGCATGTATGGCCACCAATATCCTTGTGAAATCGCTCTATATGCCAATGATCTTCCTCCTTGATGGCTGCCACATACACCCTCATGTATTTCAAACAGGAATGCTTCCACTTTCCTGGGGTGGACACACTTTAAGTAAGGTCTTGAGAACGACTTTTTGTATAATGCCAAGGATGGAGAGAGCCAAAATCGCTGCGACTTTGCTCTTATCCTGTTGGCTTCTTTCTTTTCTTCCGATAAGATGCCGTCTTTCAGGAACAATATGATGGGGTCCATCCAAGAAGGGCCTAACTCTGCACAACATACCTCTTACATACGGGTCTTCAATGCTTGGTCTAGGCAGGTAGTCGATTAGTAGTGGGTGAGGGATGGAGGTATCTGCCATTGAGGCGAAGCCTGCGAGTTCGTCTGCCCTGCTGTTTTCTTCTCTGCCGATCTGTTCTATCCTCACCTCTTCAAACTTCTTTATCTCTGTTCTGACCAATTCTTGGTACTTGGCCATTCTATCATCCTTTGCCTCGTACTCGCCAGATATTTGGTTAACCACCAGCTGCGAGTCGTTGTAAACCATTAGCTCGGTGGCCTTCATGTAGAATGCTGACTTGAGACCTGCTAGATGCGCTTCATACTCCGCTTCGTTGTTTGATACTGGGAAACCAAGGTTAATTGCCTGCTCCACTGCTAGGCCGTCTGGAGAGATGAGGACTATGCCAAGTCCTGCTCCATGCCGGTTGGATGCTCCATCCGCGAAGAGCTTCCACATCTCTCCAACGAACAACTTCCAGCAAGTGGAGGGATCAGATGATGCCTTGGAATCTTCCATGTTGCTGGTGTTTTCTTCAAAGTCCATGTTTGCTGTACGTTCCTTACTGTCTGATTGTACCAAGTCTTTATTTGTTGGTGAGTCCTGACTTGGTGTAGCATGGTTTGCTTTTTCCTTCCTTTCTTTACTGCAGTACGCCTTGGGGCTGGTGAGTAACTTGATACTAGGGGTTGCGTTATTCCGACATCAACTTCCATCCTAGTTAGGTTGTTTGATTAGGTCGAGGCGATGTGATGACTTCTGGTGTGGTCTGCGACAAAATCGCCAATGCTTGTGCTTTTATTGCGGTCCTGGGTTGGAACTTGATGTCATATTGTCCCAACTCTACTGCCCACTTCAAAATTCGTCCAGAAAAGTTCGCCCTTTCAAATAAAGCCTTTAAAGGGAAGGCTGTGAGTACAACTATGGTGTGGGCGTAAAAGTAATGCGACAACTTTCTTGAGGCCATCATCAAGGCCAATGCCAGTCTTTCCAGTGGCAAGTACCTTGTTTCGGCGCCCAGTAATGTCTTGCTGACATAGTAGATGGGAAGATGTTGAATTCTTTCCGCCCAGACCAACACTGCACTGATTGCGTGCTGCGAGACTGCTAGGTACAAGAAGAGTTCTTCTCCAGGAATTGGGGTTACGAGTAGTGGTGGAGAAGACATGTATTCCTTCAAGCTTTCCAAAGCTTGGTCGCATTCGTCGTCCCATTCAAACTTGGCTTTCAGAGCATGAAAGAATGGTCGTAGTCTGTCTGACGACCGGCTTATGAATCGATTGAGCGCAGCGGCCATGCCGGTGACTTGCTGTACTTCTTTTACTGAGTTTGGTCTTTCCAACTCCTGAATTGCCTTGATCTGAGAAGGGTCTGCCTCAATACCCCGGTTGGTCACCAGGAAGCCTAGGAATTTGCCAGATCCTACTCCGAATGCACATTTCGACGCGTTGAGGCGTAACTTATGCTTCTTCAGGATCTCAAACATCTCACCTAGGTCTTTGAGATGGTCATCCTCATTCTTGCTTTTGACCACCATATCATCGATGTAGGCTTCCATTGTTTTTCCTAACAATGGCTCAAACATCTTGGTGACCATTCTCTGGAATGTCGCCCCTGCGTTCTTTAGGCCAGTACAATCCTCTTGGAGTAGTGAAGGATGTGACTTCCTGGTCTGGTTCATGCATGGCGATTTGATGGTAGCCTCTGTATGCATCCAGAAAGCTAAGTCTGTTGTGCCCTGCCGTTAGGCCGACCAGTTGATCTATCCGTGGGAGAGGAAAGCTGTCTTTTGGGCAAGCCTTGTTGACTGTTTTGTAGTCGACGCAGACACGCCGCTTGCCATTCTTTTTAGGCACTACGACTGTGTTGGAGATCCATCTTGGGTAGTGCACCTCTCTTATTGCTCCTACCTCCAGCAGGTTTCCTACTTCTTCTGCCACTATCTCGGCGTGGTGGAGTGCCGATCTGCGCGTGCATTGGATGATTGGTCTGGCGGATGGGTGGACGTTGAGTTGGTGGCAGATGAAGTTGGGGTAAATGCCTGGCATGTCGTATGGTGTCCAGGCGAACACTTCGATGTTGGAGGTCAAAAATTCCAAGACCTCCAATCTCTCGGTGCTGGACAACGATGAACCGAGCAAAAAGAACTTATCCGGGTTCTTTTCATCTATTCTTACCTCCACCAAGTCTTCCACCGCTTTCTGACTAGCCGCTTTGCCGACATCTACGAGCAGTTCATTACTCTCAGGTTCTTCCACCGAATGAACGTATCCTTTGGCAGCGCGGCTGCCATTCACCGTGACAAAGCACTGCTTCGACATGATCTGGTCTCCATAGACTTCTTCTATTACTCCGGTGTTGTTGGGGAACCGCATCACTTGGTGGTAGGAGGATGCCACCGAGCGCATGGCATGCAGCCATGTTCTGCCCAAGATGATGTTGTAAGTGGAGGGGACCTTCAACACCCAGAACTCCACTTGTTTTGTCACACTCCCTGCTCTGACTGGGAGGATTATCTTGCCGACGGGCCATTCTGGCATGGAGTTGAATCCGATCAGGGGAGATACGGCGGGTGCCAAGTCTTTATCTTGCAACTTCAATTGTTTAAAAGTTTCGTAGTACATGATTTCACATGAACTACCCTGGTCAATCAGAATCCGCTTGATGTCAAAATCCTTGACTCAGAGAGTGACGACTAGGACGTCATTGTGAGGGCAATATATCCTTGCCAAGTCTTTATCTGAAAAAGACATGATGTTTGTGGCCTCAGTCTTCCCCTTCTTGATGGCAGGTTGGGCACTTAGTACCTCTCTTAAGTGCTCAGCCTTTTTAATTGATCCTCTGAGCTCGCATACACGCTCAGGTTCGAAGACTCCATGTATCACATTGATAGTGCCTTGGGGTGGTGCGTCGATCGACATCCCATTGGGGTTACTATGGTCTTGGGGTGCTGGTTGCGTCCCTCCTTCAATGTATTTGCCCAGGTGCCCTGCCGCCACCAATTCTTCCAGGTACTGTCTCAATGGCGTGCAATTCTCAGTGCGGTGTCCCTTTTCCTTATGGAAGGTGCACCGTGACCTGTCGTCGTAGTCCTTCTGAGCCTCACCTAGCTTGGTCGGCCACTTGACGAAAGGCTCATCTCGAATCTCATTAAGTATTCGGTAGATCGGTTTCTTGAAGACCGTGGTTATGGCGGTGCGAACTCTCAACCATCTTTTGTCCTGGTCTTCTCCGTTGTCTCGTCTGCCACGTCCGTTTATGTTCGGACGGTCTACTGCGTTAACCTTTGCTGAGGCTTTCTTTTCTGGTGCTGCGGTCGCGCCAAATTTTGCTTTGGCACGTGCGCCATCCTCTTCCACCCTGCTGTGCTAGTGCACTCTTTCCATCAGGGCTTCCATGGTGAGGGGCGGTGTCATGGTAATAGAGTCCCTTAGTCTATTCCCGACTGGAAAGCCTCTTTTGTACTGTGCAATAGCGAGATTGGTGGGGCAATCCCCAATCGGATTGAAGGTCTCCCAGTAACGACTGTTGTAGGATCGTAAGGTTTCCTTGTCGCCCATGTCGATGGAGAGTAACTGATCGATCTCCACCGGGGTTTTAGTGTTTGTTCGGAACCTTGTTACGAATGCCTCCGCAAGTTGCGCCCAGGAGGCTATGCTGCCCTCTGGAAGTTTCTCAAACCAAGTCAGGCCTAGGTCGCCAAGGCTCGAGGGGAATAGGTGTAACATGCCCGGGGGGTACCCGGGCGCGTTAAACAGTTCGGACTCCCGAGATCTCTTTAATCTAGTCTCACGAGTGCAATGTGAAACGTAGATGAGAGTCCAGATTTGGCAACTTTTATTGAAAATCCATTTTATTGCAATTTTGTCAAAAATGGACTGCGTCATCAGATCTCAGAGTCGCCACCTAATATTTATTTTGGGAAAATTAGGAAACCCATGACTCGTGCCAAGGCCATTGTTAAACCAAGGATGCTTGGCTCGGAACCTTAGGTATGAAGGGGGAAGGTCATTATTTGAGCACCCCCGTTCACCCGATCAAAAGATCGGCCTCTACTAAACCATAATATGACTTTTATTTTCTTTATGTGTTCATGTTCTGATTATTTAATAAATCCTAAAATTTATTATGTGAAACATACAAGTATAGACTATGTCACCCATTTTGGAATAACGTGATTTCATGTAGTTTTGAAAGAGTTTTGAAAATGTATAACCCAAATAAATTGAGTTTACAAACACGAAAATCAATATCATTCCAAATTAAGCGACACAACCTCCATCCGCTGGCATTCATACAGTTATATCACACAAGCAAATAGCCACATGGTAGGATGCTTAAACATAGTAAGAAAAACACACACAAACGGGATACTAAAGCGTAAAAACTTACATGTTTGACGACCCGCGAACAAGCTACAAAACAAAGTTAGTAAAACATGCATGATCTTATATACAAAATCCTAATGCAATTCACTCATGAGATGCAACTAAAGAATCGGCTTCTAAGATATGACATGTAAATCATCTCAAGAACATGAGGTAGCGCACATAATCACATAGGAATTGATTAAATCCACAAATGCAAACTTCGCCGAATCAAGATGCATGAAACATGGATGCAAAGCATGAATATGATGAAAAATAAATATGATGTTTATGTACAAATAAAGAAAGCAAGTAAAAGAATGGGATAGAAAGAAGTGGGGCGGGGAATTATTATAACGCTTTGAATAAATTATTACAAGCCAGATATGAGAGAGAGAAGGGAATATTACAACAAAGTAAAAATCTCACAAACTCTCAAAATAAAAAAAATAAAATAAAATAAAATAAAGAAACTTCATGTGTCTTGGGAAAATATTACGCTTGGCGTAGGAAGGCCGCTTTGTTACTAAAGGAAAACTTTTTTGCATGGGCACTATTCATCTCGAGGTACTATTCACTGCCGGAAGTTACTATTCATTATTACTATTCATCTTTTTTGATCGTTATTCATCTTACCAGACATTTTTTATCCGCAGTCACTATTCATCGCCGGAGGTACTATTCATTGTCGGGGTTACTATTCACCGCCGGAGGTTACTATTCACCACCGATCACTATTCATCCGGTGGGGTCACATCTTTTTACAAATTAGGTGGTTCGACCAACCATTTAAAATGGCAAAATTACAACAATTTATAAATAGTAAACTACAACATTTTATGTAAATTACAACAATTTATATACAACAGTAAATTACAGCAGATAAAGTAAAAAAATTAGGTGGTTCAACCGACCATTTAAAGTAGTAAAATTACAACAATTTATAAATAGTAAATTACAACATTTTATGTAAATTACAACAGTTTATATACAACAGTAAATTACAGCAAATAAAGTGATAAAATTAGGTGGTTCAACCGACCATTTAAAAAAATTATGAAAAGCAATAAATGAAGTACTTAAACAAATTATATCATATTTTAAAATTAAATGAAAGTTTGCGAAAACTCACCTTTCGAGGAAATGATGAATTTTCTGATTCACAAACTTTCTTTTGATTACCCTCAAGTTTGTGGAATGTGTTCTCAATTCTCAGTCCCAAAAGTTGGAATTACAACTTCTCTTTCTGATTATTTTTTCTCTCAAAATTCTCGCACTACTTCTTTTTTTTTACTCTCTCTCTCAATCAAACTTTTCTGATCTCTCCAGCCCCTGCCCAAAAACTCTTTCTTCATTCTGCTGTTAGCTTTCCCTTTTTATAGAAAACATTGGGAAGAAAAGGACAAGAGAAGAAACGGTGGAATTTCAAAAGATGCACAGTGATTTTACTGTGCATTGCACAGTAAAATTACTATGCACTTTATAATATAATAATATATAAAAAGGATTATTAGCATAATATATGTACAAATACCCAAAAATATATATATAAACACACAAGTATGTAAAATTAAAATAGATGGGCTAATAAAATATATTTTAGTAGGCCAAATATGCAACATAATTTGACCAAAGCGGGTCTAAAGGCACAGAAATTAAAAAGCACACGATGGTAGCATAGAAAAAAAAATTTCAAAGGAGAAATAGTACCCTTATATAATATAATAATCTATAAAATATTTAATATATATATACAAAAGTATGGTGCGTGAGTGGAACCATGGTACCGAATACATTTAATAAAATATTATATAATAATATAACATAATATATATATATATATATATAATACATAATAAAGGAAAAGAAAATGGAGAATGAGTCTAAAATAATTTGGCAAAAACAGGTGTAAGACTGGGATTAAAGTTTACATTCCATCTTTTTACTGAGAATTTTGTGAGATAATATATTCTTATTTTCATCATCGGGTAATCAAAAGAAAGCGCCCAAGTCTTAGGGCCGGTCAAAATGGGGTGTCTACAATAGGATGCACATCAAGGCCTCGTTGCGTCGATATACCGTCATAACCTGGCGGAAGTGGCTCAAGTGTGAGTAGGGGTCTTTCTTCCCCTCGTACGTGGTGAATTTGGGCTGTAGGAAGCCTGAAGGAAGGGGCGCGTTCTCAATTGCTGGGACGAATGGTGAGGTCTGCAGCCTCGCCAATGCCTTGTCCGTTGGTTCATGCGTCCGATGAGCCAATCGTTGTAAGGCAGAAACTCTGTGTGGATCGTGCGCCCTGGCGTCCTCCTTCCATCGTGCCTTCTCTTCTAGCACGGATCGTAGGTCGGACGATCTGGGCAACTCCGTCTGTCTAGACCTTGTCTGGTGCGTATGCGAGGGCCAATATGTGCTTCCCTCGGTGTATGACCTCTCAGATCTCGTCCTCTCAGACCTGGAGTGACGAGTTCTGGAAGATCTGGACTGTGTATCGCCTGTCCTGAGGCTTCTGTTCTCTGCTTGGGAGGGTGTAGTATTCCTACTACGACCTTCCGAGTGGCGAGGGGGCGTCTTGTTTGTGCGCCCCTCTCCTGTCGCCACTTCTTTTCCTTTCACCTGGCGTTTGAGAGATTCCACTGAACCCAAGCCACACCTGTGACCCAAATGTTCAAACAAATATATATACATATATATGAGACATATTTATACATAAAACAAAAGAAAAGAAACACTTAATGTAGAGTTCAAACCCCTGACCTCGGGCTTAGGCTTTCCAAATCCTCAACCCACTGAGCCACGCCACTCTTGTGATAAGATATGCAAACAAATATATATATAGATACTTATACAAGACATATATATACAAAATCAAAACAAAACAAAGAAAAACTTGATGTGGGGTTCGAACCTCTGATTTCAGGCTTAACCTTTCAACCCTTAACCACTGAGCCGAACCACTGAACCCAAGCCACTCGTGTGACAGAAACAATTCAAACAAATATATATATATATATATAGGTGGACAAAACATATATACATCAAAACCAAAACAAAAACAAAACAAAGAAACACTTGATGTAGGGTTCAAACCCCTGACCTCGGGCTTAGGCTTTCCGAATCCTCAACCCACTGGGCCAAACCACTAAACCCAAGCCATACCTGTGACCCAAATATTCAAACAAATATCTATATTACATAGCTATACAATACATATACATATATATATATACAACTTTCCCGCCTCTTTTTCTGTTTTTGTCTTACTCTCTCTTCTTTTTTTTGTCTCACTCTCTCTTCCTTCATCTTCTTCGAGCGTCGTGTCTATCGCGCGATTTCAACAATCGCGGCGCCTGACCGACAGGCTATCCAATCCTGCCCCAATTGTCAAAGATCGTCTCGAGCCTTCCTCCCTCTTTGTCTTCTTCTTTGGCTTTATCCTCTTCTTAAGTTGAGGCCTGTGATAGAGAGAGACAGAGCGAAAACCTGCAAATTTTCTCTGCCACCACTCTGCAACCTCTTTCTTTTGCATTACTCTTCTCTGCCATGGCCTCTTCACAAGGTTCTCTCACTCTTTACCCAGACCTGAACGAGTCCACGATAGAGATGACCAATTCTGACTCTCCTGAACCTCAACCACGGGCTCCTCCTCATTCCCCTGTTTTCAACTTTCCAGCGATGTCAGTTGAACAAATCATGGCGGCACAGTCTGACATCGAAGCAAACTCGTATACGCTGAGGTCATGTGTGGAGACCGTGACAGCGGTCTCCAACTTGTCCCGTCGACTGCAGAACAGAACGTGTGAGGTGCATCGATTGAATGCACAACTTTCTTTACTTCAACATATGTACAAAGATTCTCGAGGGGAAGTTAGTGCGCTGAAGAAGCAGAACAAAGAGCTAAAACGACTGACGACCTCTGTGACTCGATTCGGAGTTCCTTCGCACAACCAATTTGATGGCCGGCGAGGAGTAATCTCCTTTGGAAGCTCTGCCAAGGCCGAGGCAGAGTCTTCAAAAGCTCCGAAGGAGTAAAGACGAAGCGAGGCAGTTGATGGTAAAGTCAGGCAATGAAGTTGTGTGCAAATAAAGCTGGTTGTAATCTTCGCCGCTGGCCTGCTGCCAGAGAAGAAAGAAGAAAATGATCCATCTCTCTCTCTCTCTCTCTCTCTCTCTCTTTGTCTTTGTTTTTTTGTTTTTGTTTTTTTTTGTGTTTTTTTGTTTTTTTGTTTTTGTCTCTGTAATCGGGGATGTCCTCCCCTGACTTCAATAAAATCAGTTTCTTTTTTGCTTATCACTGGCATGACTGACATATCACTTTGAGTTTGAAAACAATTTTAATTGAACTTAAGAATGATTGAGTTTTGAACTCTGAATTGGACATTGATTCTATACTGACTAGAATCAAAAACAAAAATGACTCAACGCAAGAAAAACGAAGTAAAACAATCCAAACACACTTATATACACTGATTGGTATGAATACACTGACTGGTATAAATACACCTTGGTATAAAAGGAACACACTTATATATCTTGTTGGTTTGAATATCTTAAGCGGTATAAATACACCGGTGGTATAAATACACACTTATATCTGTTGGTAGTATGAATACTCGAGTATAAATACACTGATTGGTATGAATACACACTCATATACGCAGACTGGTATGAATACCCTGACTAGTATAAATACATTGACTGGTATGAATACACACTCATATACGCTGACTGGTATGAATACACACTCATATATACTGACGAGTTGACTCGAGTGGTGGAGAAGACAGAATCTCTAACTCGACTATGCCCCTAATTCATTGCCTTGATTTTTTTCTTGATTTTTTTGTAAAAATGTTTTGATCAACATGAGAGTTGGAGTAGCATACTTATTTCATTTTCTGTTTCAAATCATGTGAGCTAAACTGTGAGCACTGAAAATTTTCCCTTTTCAAACCCAAAGAATGGTCCAAGTTTTGCAAAAATGGAACAATTTTCGAGAAAAATTAGTCAACTTCATTCAAATTAATCAAAACCTATTTTTGCAAATGGTCACTACTCAACTAACATGGAATCAACCATTGGGGTGCATAGTCCCAAACCAGATAATCAAAGGTGATATCTGAACCAAGCCAACCGAACCAAGCCAATTCGAACCGAATGAGGTCGAGCAAAACTGGACCGGACCGGACCGAACCGAACCGAATCGAACCGCCAAACCGAATCGAATCGAACTAAACCGAGTTAAATCGAACCAATTGAACTGAGCAGAACGAAGATACACCAATCAAACACGGATAGGACAACCAAGTTGACTATAGATACACTAATCAAACATGGACGAAATAAATGAATTGAAAAATTATTAGAGCCGAACTTCAAGATGAAGCTACCTACGTATCCTAAGGATAGGAATCAGGCCATCGTAGTTCCGGCTAAGGTTCACTCGGGTATTGACACTATCCTTTTGTGCTCTAACTTTTGCCAAAGCCGCCCTTTTGGGTTTTCAACCTTGCAAGCTTTTTATCATTTTTTTATTTTTGTTTTTCATTTTGTTCATTTTTTTTTTTATTTCTTTTGAGTTTCTATTTTTTTGTTTTTCTGCTCTAACTTTTGCCTGGGTCGCCCTTCCGGGTTTTCAGCCCAACGAGCCTCTCTAGGGTTACTTTCATTCTAACTTGTCCATGTTGATTGGGTGTGAAATCTCTAGGCCATCTATGAACGACTGCTACACTTGATCAGTAGATATGATGATGTAAGGACTAGGCTAATTAGGTCTGACTTTGCCCCTAGTGTTGCCCCTAGTGTAGTGGATAGGACCTCGACTGTCCTTCAATAATAAAATTCATGCTCTCAAATTCTAGGTTTTGCCTTTCTGGGCGGTCTTCATTGGGAACCAATTCAGTTTTAACTCTTTGATCACATCCAACCTTTTGCCCCTAGTTCAAGGGCTACTTCAAATCTAAATCACATCCAACCTTCTTGCCTCTAGTTCAAGGGTTGCTTCCAATCTGAATCCCAGGCCCTACATAGTTTTGGCTAAGGTTCACTCGGGTATTGACACTCTCCTTTTACGCTCTAACTTTTGCCAAAGCTGCCCTTTCGGGTTTTCAACCTTGCGAGCTTTTCATTTTTCTTTTTATATATTTTTTTTTATTTATTTTTTTTTTGTGCTCTAACTTTTGCCTGGGTCGCCCTTCCGGATTTTCAGCCCAACGAACCTCTCAAGGGTGGTACCTTATTGCCCCTAGTTCAAAGGCTGTCTCTATTTCAACTATGCAAGCCTCACACTTTTGCCCCTAGTTCAAGGGCTGTTTCAAATCGAAATCACATTCTCTGCCCTGAGTTCAAGGTCTGTTTCCAATCTGGATCACGTCATTGCCCCTAGTTCAAGGGCTATTTCCAATCTAAATAATATTCGACCTTATTGCCCCTAGTTGAAGGGCTGCCTCCATTTGAATCACATCATGGCCTCTAGTTCAAGGGCTATTTCCAATTCGGCTATGCAAGCCTTACACTTTGAATGATCATTGAATACTTCGAATCAAGGTTTGAAAGCTAAGAAGCTAAGGAGATCGGACCACGAGTCAAGAGGGATCCTATGCTGTATAACTAATTCCAAGCATGTCTTCGTAGGACCACGCAAAAATAGTTTTTTAAAATCTTTTCACAAAGTGACTAATCACTCGTACTTTTACGAAAATAAGATAGAACCAATTTGGACAAAGGCAGGATCCTTCTCAGTACCCACATTAACAAAAATGATTTTATTCATCAAAGGCTTAGTACACATCTCTTCCTCTTAGTTGATCAAAATTTACAAATCCCGAGAAAATTCTTCCTCTTCATTTTTATCAGAGTTTTGGAAAAAGTTTTGAAAAACTTTGGTCAATGCGATGAATTAAGGCACAGAGAAGTAGGCGGACTCTATGACATTTTTTCATATTTTATTTTTTTTTGAATTTTTTTTTTTTGAAAAGAGACTATGACTCAGCAATGACACAGACTCAAAAGAAAATGACAAAGAAGACCTAGACAAGACAGAAATGTCTAGGTTAGCACTATCGAAATCAATAGACTCTGATTCATTAGGCTGACTCGAGCCTGACTCTAACTCTACAAACTTGATGGAATCAAACTTAGACTCAATATTCAATTTAGACCTCAGAATAAAACCATTCTCGAATTACCAGTTAACGTGTGGGCCATCCGTAATATTCAAAATAAAACTCGTCCAATCAATAGGTGGCCACTCCCCAATCACAGAGATGGTCGGATACCCTACAAGTTCTATTTATTTACAAATGTCGACTTTGTGGGATATCGAAATTTTTTTTTTTTTTTTACAAATTTTTTTTTTGATTTTATGTTTTTGTTATTTTTTTTGTTTTTGTTTTTAAAGTAATGGTGCTAAGTTGAACTACCTGAACCACTCATTTGAATTTGTGAACCCCTGTATAGATCCAATACATTGCACATAACACATAGCAAGAAATAGAACAAACTCCCCTATGGAGGGTAGGGTTATCCTGTCCTAGCTTGAAATGATCTAGGGTGTCACGACCCCAACCCGCCCCTAGTAGGATGGTGTCGTGATGGCCAGTAATCCGAGATTACCGAAGGCCAACTTTCAAAATTCACACACAATCAGAGTATTATATATGGGGCTAACAAGATCTAAAGCGACAAATCAAATACAAATGGTCCATAAGAGTGCGTAAATCAAATGAGAAGGCATATACAATATGGTCTTACAACCACCCAAGATATCAAAATACAAATCAAATCTTGATCAAAAGGCTTCTAAGCCCACAAGTACATAATACAATGAATATGGGCCAAGAAGCATGATTTTCAAGATGTCCCGAGATAAATACAAAAGGCCGACGTAGACACAAAATGCCGGAGTGGAAACAGTATCGCCGACAAGAATACAAAACAAGCCGACGTAAAAATCGAGAATCCAAAATAAGTCTGCAGACACATCTAGGCGTCACCGCCGTCCTGCTCATCACCTACATATATATATAGAGGGTGAGTATGGAAACTCAGTGAATGGTACTAGTAATAAAGGTTTTGCATGAATATAGCCGAAGTCTGTACAAAACAAAACATGTCAAAACCATCCAAATATTAGCCGAGGTTCTATCAAGCAAAGCACATCAAAACTGTACCGAATCAAGGGATGAACCGTATTCATCTGTTAAGACTTACAAACTTCAGGGGATGCTCACTGAAATCGGCAAAACATAATCAAAAGCTGTCCGAACAACCAATACGTGTAGTAACCCATTCGTGGCAAAACAAGATTGTACGATCCGTAATCGTTTTATACAAGATGGTCCGCGAAGTTTAGAGTCCTCCAGCCCAAGGGACTTGTGATACTTAGGCCCATAGCCCTTTTTAACACAGTAACTTTTCCAAGGAAGGACCGTATCCTTTATATACAAGAGACTGTGTCACTTAGGCCCGTAGCCCTTTTTAACACAGTAACTTTTCCAAGGAAGGACCGTATCCTTTATATACAAGAGACTGTGTCACTTAGGCCCGTAGCCCTTTTTGACAAGTGGTGCTGCGAAAGTTTAGAGTCCTCCAGCCCAAGGGACTTATGTTTCAAGAAAGGACCGTATCCTTTTATCCATAATGCTGCGAAAGTTTAGAGTCCTCCAGTTAAGGGACTTTTACAATTAGAACTGCGAAAGTTTATAGTCCTCCAGTACAAGGGACTTTCAAGATACATCAAAACAAAGCTCATACTTGATACATCGAAGTAGGCTAACCATTCATGCTTAACAAAATACTTTCATCAAAAATAAGGCAAAACAAGATTTAGCAAAACAGTATAACATAGCTTTACTAGAAGCACCACTCACCTAGCTCTTCAGGTGTAGGCTCAAGGCAAGATCAAAGTCCTGACAATCACATAGCAAATCACATTCTCAAAACAAGCTTTACTTTCACGTAATGATCTCGGCACTACCGCCGAATCCAAAACAATAACGAACGAAACATGCTGAGTCAAACTGGGTACTGCCCAGGTCATGCCGAGGTCCCACATCTCCTAGCCGAGATGTGGTCCTGCTGGCCACATACAAAACGAAATCGGGGAATTGGGTTTCCTCACGAAGAATGTAAGGGACAAGATTATCGAGAATCATCAAAACATGCATGCAAGAATCACAACTGAGACACCATGCTAAGTGTTCAAAACATGGACCTGAGTACCCTTACAAGAAGACCATGCAAAAACAAACACGAAAACGTGATGTTGGCCTCAAACTTTCGGATCAAAACAAGGTTTTCTTCCAAGAACATTTAACATCATTTTCTCTTTCCAAAAAAAACGACTTCAAACCAATGCATGACATGCAAAACAGATTCAATCAAGCAATGTAGCTAGATGGTCGGTAAGAACAATCGAAGTAGAACAAGAATCTAACCTCAAAGCTCAAATCCAACGGTTCGATCTTCCACGATCAAGCTCGGAACTCAACTTCTCTCTCTAAAACTCTTACACCTAGTTCTAGAGCTTCTCTCTCTAAAGGAACAAAGATTGAGACCAAATGATGCCAAAAAAGATACAAAATGATGTGTTATAGGCCTGTTTACCGACTTAGCCTCCAAATGCATACGTGGCACCACCGGGTTGGTCTAGCTCAAAAAGGTGACTGCTCGACAAGACAAGCCTCTGACAAAGCGTATACAACAAGCTAGATGGCAAAACACATCGGCAGGTAAGGACATCGGCTAAAGTCAAAGCTTCTGCAAGGATAACAAGGACATCGGCTAGGGAGGTCGGCACTTGACTAAGTGGTGCCACACCTTGGCCTGGGTGTGCCACACCTCGGTCTAGGCCACACCTTCCCAAGGACAAGGATCGCTAACACAAACATCTCGGCCTCGGCTCTAAACACATCGGCCTAAAGGGTGACATCTCGGCAAACATGCCGAGGTGAAGATAGAGGTCAACCAAGGTTCCAAAACGATTCTAAGTACAAAGGTTCAAAGGCGAACAAGGCTAGGCTGCCCTCGGCTACACACCAAGCAAGGTACAAGACCAAGCAAGCAAAACTTAACAAGCAAGACAAAACAAAATAACAAGATTTATAATCATGGCAAGACCAGATCATACAAAGATGCATACAAGCATGGCTAAGTCAAGATGAGGGTTGTTACATCCTTCCTCCCTTAAAGAAGTTTGGTCCCCAAACTTAAGGTACCTTGTTCCAAGAACAACTCTGGATGTCGAGTTCTCATTTCTTCTTCCATTTCCCATGTGGCATCTTTGCCGTAGTGCTCTTTCCATTCCACTTTTACCATTGGTATCGACTTGTTTCTTAATTGCCTAACTTGTCTATCAACAATAGACGTCGGTTTCTCTTCATAGCCCAAATTCTCATTCACTTCGATTCCAGAATATTTGATTACATGCAGTGGATCCCGAACATGTTTTCTTAACATCGAAATATGAAACACGTTATGGACTTGGCTCAATTTCGGGGGCAAAGCAAGTCTGTAGGCAACGGAGTTAACCTTGTCAAGAACTTCAAATGGACCAATATAACGGGGTGCTAACTTACCTTTCCTCCAAAATCTGGAAACCCCTTTCATCGGTGAAATCTTTAGGAATACTTGATCCCCAACTTCGAATTCTAGCTCATTTCTTCTCTGGTCGGCATAACTCTTTTGCGGCTCGCGCTTTTAATCCTCTATTTGAATAAGTTTAATCTTCTCGGTTGTCACTTGAATGAGTTCGGGACCAAGCAGAGCCTTGTCTCCAACTTCGGTCCAACATATCGGCGATCTACACTTCCTCCCATACAGAGCCTCATACGGCGCCATACCAATACTCGCTTGATAACTGTTGTTGTAAGCAAATTCTACTAAGGGCAAGTGCACTCCCCAATTTCCTTGGAAGTCCAATACACAAAGTCTAAGCATATCTTCAAGTGTCTGAATCGTTCTCTCTGTTTGCCCATCTGTCTGGGGATGAAAAGCTGTGCTAAATCTCAGTTCGGCTCCAAATGCTTTCTGCAGACTCTGCCAAAATCTGGAAACAAATTTAGGATCTCTGTCTGACACTATTGACATCGGCAATCCATGGAGTCTAACAATCTCATTCACATATAGTAGGGCAAGTTGATCTACGTTGAAAGTAGTCTTAACAGGCAAAAAGTGGGCTGACTTGGTTAGTCTATCTATCACAACCCAAATCGAATCCATACCTTTCTGTGTCTTCGGCAACCCAATCACAAAGTCCATGGAGATGTGTTCCCACTTCCACTCAGGGATCGGCAAAGGTTGTAGGAGCCCTGCTGGTCTCTGATGTTCTGCTTTTACTTGCTGACAATGCAAACACTGAGACACGATTGGCTATTTCTCTTTTCATGTTCGCCACCAAAATGTCTGTTTCACGTCTTGGTACATCTTAGTGTTCCTCGGTGAGCGGCAAACTTGGAATTATGAGCTTCCAAAGAAAATTTTCCTTTTTACCTCTCGAACATCGGCCACACACAATCTCCCTTCAACCTTGAGTACTTGATTCTCAAAAGTGTACCCTGACCTCGGCTTCGTAACAATCTCATCGGCTACCTTTCTGAAGAATTCATCCTCCATCTGTCTTGCCTTTACTTCTTCAACGATGGTTGGTTCTGCTTTGAAATCAAGGTTAGACATGCCAAATTTCCAACCGACTTTTCCTCAGAGCGTCGCCACACCTTGTTAGCTTTTCTGGGTGATATTGAATGTGCATATCATAGTCCTTCAACAACTCAAGCCATCTTCTTTGTCTCAAGTTCAATTCTTCGAGTGAATAGGTACTTCAAGCTCGGTGATCTCAGAAAACACGCAGAAGCTCCATACAAGTAATGACGCCAAATCTTTAAAGCGAATACCACGGCTGCTAGCTCCAAATCATGGGTAGGATAGTTCTTCTCATGTGGCTTCAATTGACGAGATGCATATGCTATGACTTTACCCCCTTGCATTAATACACAACCCAAACCCTTATGCGACGCATCACTGTAGACGTGGAACTCTTCATTACCTGATGGAAGTACAAGCACTGGTGCGGTAACCAACCTCGTCTTCAATTCCTGGAAAGCTGACTCCCGATCTTCAGTCCATTCATACGGTGCTCCCTTTTTAGTCAATTGCGTCAATGGAATGGCAATTCTTGAGAAATCCTTCACAAACTTCCTGTAATAGCCTGCCAAACCCAGAAAACTTCGAACCTCGGACACATTAGCTGGCCTCGGCCAATTCACCACGGCTTCAATTTTACTTGGATCAACTGAAATTCCCTCTTCATTTATTACATGACCCAGAAATGAAATAGTAGGAAGCCAAAACTCACACTTGTTAAACTTGGCATTCCGTTCCGGTCTCTCAAGATCTCGCAAAGCAAGTCTCAAATGGTTTTCATGTTCAACTTCACTCTTGGAATAAATCAATATATCATCGATGAAAACGACCACAAACTCATCTAGGTGGGGCTTGAAGACTCTGTTCATTAAATCCATGAATGCAGCTGGGGCATTGGTCAGTCCAAAAGGCATTACTAAAAACTCGTAGTGGCCATATCTTGTCCGAAAAGCAGTCTTCTCAACATCCTCGGCTTTAATCTTAAGCTGGTGATAACCCGACCTAAGGTCAATCTTAGAAAAGACTCGTGCTCCTTGTAGCTGATCAAGCAAATCATCAATCCTAGGTAATGGGTACTTATTCTTAATGGTGACCTTATTGAGTTCTCTATAATCGATACAAAGACGAAGTGTGCCATCCTTCTTCTTAACAAATAACACGGGTGCTCCCCATGGTGAAGTGCTCGGCCTAATAAATCCCTTATCCAACAGTTCTTCCTGCGATTTCGGTTCCCCAAGTTCAGCTGGGGCCATTCTATATGGTGTTTTGGAGATCGGCTGCGTTCCCGATATGACATCAACAGTAAACTCTATTTCTCTATCAACTAAGTGACCAGGCAAATCATTTGGAAAGACGTCGGCGAATTCACTAACAACTGGAATGTCGGCTAAGATGGCATCCCCATTCTGATTACCCAGTATACTACACAGATAACCCTTACACCCTTTTTGTATCAACCTACAAGCCTTCATGGATGAGATTAAGTAAGGTGGGGGCACTACCCCTTTCCCCTGAAAAATAACCTCGGCTAGATTCGGGGGTTTCAATGTGACACTCTTCGAAACACAGTTAATAGTTGCATAGTTTGCTACTAACCAATCCATTCCCAATATAACATCAAAATGGGCTATGTCCAAAGGCATTAAGTCAACTAACAATTCAACATTTTCAATCATAACAACACATGCTCTATAAATGGATGCAACAATCATACACTTCCCAGATGGCGTAGACACAAATAACACATAATGAAGGGGTTCTAGTTTCCTATTAATCTTCTCGGCAAACTTAACAGATACAAACGAATGCGTAGAACCCGAATCAATCAACACATAAGCATCTTGAGAGCAAATAGAGAGTGTACCTGACACCACAGCTTCAGCATTCTGAGTGTCCCCGGGTACTAGTGCAAATACTCTGCCCTGTCTCATCTGTCATTTCCCCGTATTACCTTTCTGAACGGTACCTGAGGTGTTCTCACTTTTCTTACTGGCTTCGGCCTTTATCTTAGGACAATCTCTCACGAAATGACCCATTTCTCCACATTCATAGCAAGCTCCAGTCGTCCGACGACAAACCCCGAAGTGTTGCTTCCCACAATCTGAACACATCGGTTTAGTATCACCTTCCTGCCTTGAATATCCAGTACTGCCCTTGTTCATCCTCTTCTTGGTGCCCAACTGTGCTCGATGACTATCATGGTTCTGCCTCTTTCGCTGATTCTCTCCTGAGCTCTGGTATCTATTCAAGTTAGCTTCAGCCAAAATGGCTTTGTCCAGCACCTCGGCGTAGGTCGGCATATTGAGCAGGCTAACCCGATCTTGAATCGGTCCGCGAAGCCCACTTTCAAACTTTCTAGCCTTAATGTATTCATCGTTGGTCATGTGAGGTACAAACCTTACCAATTCAGTAAAAACGCGATCATATTCCGCCACTGTTCGGCTGCCTTGCGTCAAAGTCTGAAATTCAGTAGCCTTGCGATTCCGGACACTGAGGGGAAAATGCTTGTTGTAAAACAGTTCCAAAAACCTTGCCCAAGTTAAACCAGGATTAGTCTCTCTGATCATCATCCACCATCTTCGAGCATCGTCGTCCAAGGTAAATGCAGCCAAAGTCACCTTCTGAACATCGGTGCTGGGGAAGATCTCAAACAGTTTCTCCATTTCCAAAACCCACGCCTCGGCCTTCATTGGCTCTATACCCGAGAACCTCGGTGGTTTCATTTTCTTGAACTCCCTGATTAAAGCTATCGTGCCATCCCCATATAAGGCTGGCTGCGGAGGAGCTTGGGGCATTGGGGGAGGTGGAACTACATTTCGCCGTTTATGCCGCTTTCGGGTCGGCGGCACTAGCGTCTTCTTTGCTGGTTTGTCTCAATTCGCGGGCCAGACCTTCCACTAATCTTTCCAGTCTGTCTAATCTATCTTCGGGCTGACCCCGGGCAACTGGTGGTCTACCTCTCCTCATGATGCTATGAGTATACAAAGTGTGACTTTTAAGCAAATAACAAATAACCACGCAGGCAAGTAACAATTAAGCAAGTCAAGACAATGCACACCTTGTTCAAATAGCAAGTAATATGATGCAACCCTAGCATCCTTCTAAAGGAAATCCTATGCTCTTTAGGACTCAAAGTGTGTGAATAACGTATACCAAGGAACTTGTGCTCTGATACCATTCTGTCACGACCCCAACCCGCCCCTAGTAGGATGGTGTCGTGATGGCCAGTAATCCGAGATTACCGAAGGCCAACTTTCAAAATTCACACACAATCAGAGTATTATATATGGGGCTAACAAGATGCGGAAACGACAAATCAAATACAAATGGTCCATAAGAGCTGTGCGTAAATCAAATGAGAAGGCATATACAATATGGTCTTACAACCAGTCCAAGATATCAAAATACAAATCAAATCTTGATCAAAAGGCTTCTAAGCCGACAAGTACAAAATACAATGAATATGAGCCAAGAAGCATGATTTTCAAGATTTGCCGAGATAAATACAAAATGCCGACGTAGACACAAAATGCCAGAGTGGAAACAGTATCGCCGACAAGAATACAAAACAAGCCGACGTAAAAATCGAGAATCCAAAATAAGTCTGCAGACACATCTAGGCGTCACCGCCGTCCTGCTCATCACCTACATATATATATAGAGGGTGAGTATGGAAACTCAGTGAATGGTACTAGTAATAAAGGTTTTGCATGAATATAGCCGAAGTCTGTACAAAACAAAACATGTCAAAACCATCCAAATATTAGCCGAGGTTCTATCAAGCAAAGCACATCAAAACTGTACCGAATCAAGGGATGAACCGTATTCATCTGTTAAGACTTACAAACTTCAGGGGATGCTCACTGAAATCGGCAAAACATAATCAAAAGCTGTCCGAACAACCAATACGTGTAGTAACCCATTCGTGGCAAAACAAGATTGTACGATCCGTAATCGTTTTATACAAGATGGTGCTGCGAAAGTTTAGAGTCCTCCAGCCCAAGGGACTTGTGATACTTAGGCCCATAGCCCTTTTTAACACAGTAACTTTTCCAAGGAAGGACCGTATCCTTTATATACAAGAGACTGTGTCACTTAGGCCCGTAGCCCTTTTTGACAAGTGGTGCTGCGAAAGTTTAGAGTCCTCCAGCCCAAGGGACTTATGTTTCAAGAAAGGACCGTATCCTTTTATCCATAATGCTGCGAAAGTTTAGAGTCCTCCAGTTAAGGGACTTTTACAATTAGAACTGCGAAAGTTTATAGTCCTCCAGTACAAGGGACTTTCAAGATACATCAAAACAAAGCTCATACTTGATACATCGAAGTAGGCTAACCATTCATGCTTAACAAAATACTTTCATCAAAAATAAGGCAAAACAAGATTTAGCAAAACAGTATAACATAGCTTTACTAGAAGCACCACTCACCTAGCTCTTCAGGTGTAGGCTCAAGGCAAGATCAAAGTCCTGACAATCACATAGCAAATCACATTCTCAAAACAAGCTTTACTTTCACGTAATGATCTCGGCACTACCGCCGAATCCAAAACAATAACGTACGAAACATCTTTGAGTCAAACTGGTCTCGCTTGAAATCATGCCGAGGTCCCACATCTCCTAGCCGAGATGTGGTCCTGCTGGCCACATACAAAACGAAATCGGGAAAGCTGGGTTTCCCTCTGAAGAATGTAAGGGACAAGATTATCGAGAATCATCAAAACATGCATGCAAGAATCACAACTGAGACACCATGCTAAGTGTTCAAAACATGGACCTGAGTACCCTTACAAGAAGACCATGCAAAAACAAACACGAAAACGTGATGTTGGCCTCAAACTTTCGGATCAAAACAAGGTTTTCTTCCAAGAACATTTAACATCATTTTCTCTTTCCAAAAAAAACGACTTCAAACCAATGCATGACATGCAAAACAGATTCAATCAAGCAATGTAGCTAGATGGTCGGTAAGAACAATCGAAGTAGAACAAGAATCTAACCTCAAAGCTCAAATCCAACGGTTCGATCTTCCACGATCAAGCTCGAACTCAACTTCTCTCTAAAACTCTTACACCTAGTTCTAGAGCTTCTCTCTCTAAAGGAACAAAGATTGAGACCAAATGATGCCAAAAAAGATACAAAATGATGTGTTATAGGCCTGTCGGCTGACTTAGCCTCCAGCTCAGACACGTGGCATCACCGGGTTGGTCTAGCTCAAAAAGGTGACTGCTCGACAAGACAAGCCTCTGACAAAGCGTATACAACAAGCTAGATGGCAAAACACATCGGCAGGTAAGGACATCGGCTAAAGTCAAAGCTTCTGCAAGGATAACAAGGACATCGGCTAGGGAGGTCGGCACTTGACTAAGTGGTGCCACACCTTGGCCTGGGTGTGCCACACCTCGGTCTAGGCCACACCTTCCCAAGGACAAGGATCGCTAACACAAACATCTCGGCCTCGGCTCTAAACACATCGGCCTAAAGGGTGACATCTCGGCAAACATGCCGAGGTGAAGATAGAGGTCAACCAAGGTTCCAAAACGATTCTAAGTACAAAGGTTCAAAGGCGAACAAGGCTAGGCTGCCCTCGGCTACACACCAAGCAAGGTACAAGACCAAGCAAGCAAAACTTAACAAGCAAGACAAAACAAAATAACAAGATTTATAATCATGGCAAGACCAGATCATACAAAGATGCATACAAGCATGGCTAAGTCAAGATGAGGGTTGTTACATCCTTCCTCCCTTAAAGAAGTTTGGTCCCCAAACTTAAGGTACCTTGTTCCAAGAACAACTCTGGATGTCGAGTTCTCATTTCTTCTTCCATTTCCCATGTGGCATCTTTGCCGTAGTGCTCTTTCCATTCCACTTTTACCATTGGTATCGACTTGTTTCTTAATTGCCTAACTTGTCTATCAACAATAGACGGTTTCTTCATAGCCCAAATTCTCATTCACTTCGATTCCAGAATATTTGATTACATGCAGTGGATCCCGAACATGTTTTCTTAACATCGAAATATGAAACACGTTATGGACTTGGCTCAATTTCGGGGGCAAAGCAAGTCTGTAGGCAACGGAGTTAACCTTGTCAAGAACTTCAAATGGACCAATATAACGGGGTGCTAACTTACCTTTCCTCCAAAATCTGGAAACCCCTTTCATCGGTGAAATCTTTAGGAATACTTGATCCCCAACTTCGAATTCTAGCTCATTTCTTCTCTGGTCGGCATAACTCTTTTGCCGGCTCTGGGCAGTTTTAATCCTCTGCTGAATAAGTTTAATCTTCTCGGTTGTCACTTGAATGAGTTCGGGACCAAGCAGAGCCTTGTCTCCAACTTCGGTCCAACATATCGGCGATCTACACTTCCTCCCATACAGAGCCTCATACGGCGCCATACCAATACTCGCTTGATAACTGTTGTTGTAAGCAAATTCTACTAAGGGCAAGTGCACTCCCCAATTTCCTTGGAAGTCCAATACACAAAGTCTAAGCATATCTTCAAGTGTCTGAATCGTTCTCTCTGTTTGCCCATCATGGGGATGAAAAGTCATGCTAAATCTCGATTCGGCTCCAAATGCTTTCGCAGACTCGCCAAAATCTGGAAACAAATTTAGGATCTCTGTCTGACACTATTGACATCGGCAATCCATGGAGTCTAACAATCTCATTCACATATAGTAGGGCAAGTTGATCTACGTTGAAAGTAGTCTTAACAGGCAAAAAGTGGGCTGACTTGGTTAGTCTATCTATCACAACCCAAATCGAATCCATACCTTTCTGTGACTTCGGCAACCCAATCACAAAGTCCATGGAGATGTGTTCCCACTTCCACTCAGGGATCGGCAAAGGTTGTAGGAGCCCTGCTGGTCTCTGATGTTCTGCTTTTACTTGCTGACAATGCAAACACTGAGACACGAATTCGGCTATTTCTCTTTTCATGTTCGGCCACCAAAATGTCTGTTTCACGTCTTGGTACATCTTAGTGTTCCCTGGGTGAACGGCAAACTTGGAATTATGAGCTTCCAGCAAAATTTTCCTTTTTAACTCTGGAACATCGGCCACACACAATCTCCCTTCAAACTTGAGTACTTGATTCTCAAAAGTGTACCCTGACCTCGCCAGAACAATCTCATCGGCTACCTTTCTGAAGAATTCATCCTCCATCTGTCTTGCCTTTACTTCTTCAACGATGGTTGGTTCTGCTGAAATCAAGGTTAGACATGCCAAATTTCCAACTGACTTTCTGCTCAGAGCGTCGGCCACACTGTTAGCTTTTCCTGGGTGATATTGAATGTGCATATCATAGTCCTTCAACAACTCAAGCCATCTTCTTTGTCTCAAGTTCAATTCCTTCTGAGTGAATAGGTACTTCAAGCTCTGGTGATCTGTAAAAACCTGGCAGGAAGCTCCATACAAGTAATGACGCCAAATCTTTAAAGCGAATACCACGGCTGCTAGCTCCAAATCATGGGTAGGATAGTTCTTCTCATGTGGCTTCAATTGACGAGATGCATATGCTATGACTTTACCCCCTTGCATTAATACACAACCCAAACCCTTATGCGACACACCACTGTAGACGTGGAACTCTTCATTACCTGATGGAAGTACAAGCACTGGTGCGGTAACCAACCTCGTCTTCAATTCTGGAAAGTCGACTCGATCTTGATCCATTCATACGGTGCTCCTTTTAGTCAATTCGTCCAATGGAATGGCAATTCTTGAGAAATCCTTCACAAACTTCTGTAATAGCCGCCAAACCCGTAAAAACTTGAACCTCGGACACATTAGTGGCCTCGCCAATTCACCACGGCTTCAATTTTACTTGGATCAACTGAAATTCCCTCTTCATTTATTACATGACCCAGAAATGAAATAGTAGGAAGCCAAAACTCACACTTGTTAAACTTGGCATACAGTTTCCGGTCTCTCAAGATCTGCAAAGCAAGTCTCAAATGGTTTTCATGTTCAACTTCACTCTTGGAATAAATCAATATATCATCGATGAAAACGACCACAAACTCATCTAGGTGGGGCTTGAAGACTCTGTTCATTAAATCCATGAATGCAGCTGGGGCATTGGTCAGTCCAAAAGGCATTACTAAAAACTCGTAGTGGCCATATCTTGTCCGAAAAGCAGTCTTCTCAACATCCTCGGCTTTAATCTTAAGCTGGTGATAACCCGACCTAAGGTCAATCTTAGAAAAGACTCGTGCTCCTTGTAGCTGATCAAGCAAATCATCAATCCTAGGTAATGGGTACTTATTCTTAATGGTGACCTTATTGAGTTCTCTATAATCGATACAAAGACGAAGTGTGCCATCCTTCTTCTTAACAAATAACACGGGTGCTCCCCATGGTGAAGTGCTCGGCCTAATAAATCCCTTATCCAACAGTTCCTGCAGTTGCAGTTTCAGTTCCCCAAGTTCAGCTGGGGCCATTCTATATGGTGTTTTGGAGATCGGCTGCGTTCCCGATATGACATCAACAGTAAACTCTATTTCTCTATCAACTAAGTGACCAGGCAAATCATTTGGAAAGACGTCGGCGAATTCACTAACAACTGGAATGTCGGCTAAGATGGCATCCCCATTCGACACCAAGATACTACACAGATAACCCTTACACCCTTTTTGTATCAACCTACAAGCCTTCATGGATGAGATTAAGTAAGGTGGGGGCACTACCCCTTTCCCCTGAAAAATAACCTCGGCTAGATTCGGGGGTTTCAATGTGACACTCTTCGAAACACAGTTAATAGTTGCATAGTTTGCTACTAACCAATCCATTCCCAATATAACATCAAAATGGGCTATGTCCAAAGGCATTAAGTCAACTAACAATTCAACATTTTCAATCATAACAACACATGCTCTATAAATGGATGCAACAATCATACACTTCCCAGATGGCGTAGACACAAATAACACATAATGAAGGGGTTCTAGTTTCCTATTAATCTTCTCGGCAAACTTAACAGATACAAACGAATGCGTAGAACCCGAATCAATCAACACATAAGCATCTTGAGAGCAAATAGAGAGTGTACCTAACACCACTTCAAAGATTCGTCGAGTGTCCCCGGGTACTAGTGCAAATACTCTGCCCTGTCTCATCTGTCATTTCCCCGTATTACCTTTCTGAACGGTACCTGAGGTGTTCTCACTTTTCTTACTGGCTTCGGCCTTTATCTTAGGACAATCTCTCACGAAATGACCCATTTCTCCACATTCATAGCAAGCTCCAGTCGTCCGACGACAAACCCCGAAGTGTTGCTTCCACAATCAACACATCGGTTTAGTATCACCTTCCTGCCTTGAATATCCAGTACTGCCCTTGTTCATCCTCTTCTTGGTGCCCAACTGTGCTCGATGACTATCATGGTTCTGCCTCTTACGCTGATTCTCTCCTGAGCTCTGGTATCTATTCAAGTTAGCCTCAGCCAAAAAGGCTTTGTCCAAAGACTCGGCGTAGGTCGGCATATTGAGCAGGCTAACCCGATCTTGAATCGGTCCGCGAAGCCCACTTTCAAACTTTCTAGCCTTAATGTATTCATCGTTGGTCATGTGAGGTACAAACCTTACCAATTCAGTAAAAACGCGATCATATTCCGCCACTGTTCGGCTGCCTTGCGTCAAAGTCTGAAATTCAGTAGCCTTGCGATTCCGGACACTGAGGGGAAAATGCTTGTTGTAAAACAGTTCCAAAAACCTTGCCCAAGTTAAACCAGGATTAGTCTCTCTGATCATCATCCACCATCTTCGAGCATCGTCGTCCAAGGTAAATGCAGCCAAAGTCACCTTCTGAACATCGGTGCTGGGGAAGATCTCAAACAGTTTCTCCATTTCCAAAACCCACGCCTCGGCCTTCATTGGCTCTATACCTCCCGAGAACCTCGGTGGTTTCATTTTCTTGAACTCCCTGATTAAAGCTATCGTGCCATCCCCATATAAGGCTGGCTGCGGAGGAGCTTGGGGCATTGGGGGAGGTGGAACTACATTTCGGCCGTTTGTCCGCTTTCGGGTCGGTGGCACTAGCGCATCGCCGCTCGGGTTTGTCTCAACTCGCGGGCCAGACCTTCCACTAATCTTTCCAGTCTGTCTAATCTATCTTCGGGCTGACCCCGGGCAACTGGTGGTCTACCTCTCCTCATGATGCTATGAGTATACAAAGTGTGACTTTTAAGCAAATAACAAATAACCACGCAGGCAAGTAACAATTAAGCAAGTCAAGACAATGCACACCTTGTTCAAATAGCAAGTAATATGATGCAACCCTAGCATCCTTCTAAAGGAAATCCTATGCTCTTTAGGACTCAAAGTGTGTGAATAACGTATACCAAGGAACTTGTGCTCTGATACCATTCTGTCACGGCCCCAACCCGCCCCTAGTAGGATGGTGTCGTGATGGCCAGTAATCCGAGATTACCGAAGGCCAACTTTCAAAATTCACACACAATCAGAGTATTATATATGGGGCTAACAAGATGCGGAAACGACAAATCAAATACAAATGGTCCATAAGAGCTGTGCGTAAATCAAATGAGAAGGCATATACAATATGGTCTTACAACCAGTCCAAGATATCAAAATACAAATCAAATCTTGATCAAAAGGCTTCTAAGCCGACAAGTACAAAATACAATGAATATGAGCCAAGAAGCATGATTTTCAAGATCTGCCGAGATAAATACAAAATGCCGACGTAGACACAAAATGCCGGAGTGGAAACAGTATCGCCGACAAGAATACAAAACAAGCCGACGTAAAAATCGAGAATCCAAAATAAGTCTGCAGACACATCTAGGCGTCACCGCCGTCCTGCTCATCACCTACATATATATATAGAGGGTGAGTATGGAAACTCAGTGAATGGTACTAGTAATAAAGGTTTTGCATGAATATAGCCGAAGTCTGTACAAAACAAAACATGTCAAAACCATCCAAATATTAGCCGAGGTTCTATCAAGCAAAGCACATCAAAACTGTACCGAATCAAGGGATGAACCGTATTCATCTGTTAAGACTTACAAACTTCAGGGGATGCTCACTGAAATCGGCAAAACATAATCAAAAGCTGTCCGAACAACCAATACGTGTAGTAACCCATTCGTGGCAAAACAAGATTGTACGATCCGTAATCGTTTTATACAAGATGGTGCTGCGAAAGTTTAGAGTCCTCCAGCCCAAGGGACTTGTGATACTTAGGCCCATAGCCCTTTTTAACACAGTAACTTTTCCAAGGAAGGACCGTATCCTTTATATACAAGAGACTGTGTCACTTAGGCCCGTAGCCCTTTTTAACACAGTAACTTTTCCAAGGAAGGACCGTATCCTTTATATACAAGAGACTGTGTCACTTAGGCCCGTAGCCCTTTTTGACAAGTGGTGCTGCGAAAGTTTAGAGTCCTCCAGCCCAAGGGACTTATGTTTCAAGAAAGGACCGTATCCTTTTATCCATAATGCTGCGAAAGTTTAGAGTCCTCCAGTTAAGGGACTTTTACAATTAGAACTGCGAAAGTTTATAGTCCTCCAGTACAAGGGACTTTCAAGATACATCAAAACAAAGCTCATACTTGATACATCGAAGTAGGCTAACCATTCATGCTTAACAAAATACTTTCATCAAAAATAAGGCAAAACAAGATTTAGCAAAACAGTATAACATAGCTTTACTAGAAGCACCACTCACCTAGCTCTTCAGGTGTAGGCTCAAGGCAAGATCAAAGTCCTGACAATCACATAGCAAATCACATTCTCAAAACAAGCTTTACTTTCACGTAATGATCTCGGCACTACCGCCGAATCCAAAACAATAACGAACGAAACATGCTGAGTCAAACTGGGTACTGCCCAGGTCATGCCGAGGTCCCACATCTCCTAGCCGAGATGTGGTCCCGCCGCCACATACAAACGAAATCGGAAAGCCGGGTTTCTCCTCAAGAATGTAAGGGACAAGATTATCGAGAATCATCAAAACATGCATGCAAGAATCACAACTGAGACACCATGCTAAGTGTTCAAAACATGGACCTGAGTACCCTTACAAGAAGACCATGCAAAAACAAACACGAAAACGTGATGTTGGCCTCAAACTTTCGGATCAAAACAAGGTTTTCTTCCAAGAACATTTAACATCATTTTCTCTTTCCAAAAAAAACGACTTCAAACCAATGCATGACATGCAAAACAGATTCAATCAAGCAATGTAGCTAGATGGTCGGTAAGAACAATCGAAGTAGAACAAGAATCTAACCTCAAAGCTCAAATCCAACGGTTCGATCTTCCACGATCAAGCTCGGAACTCAACTTCTCTCTCTAAAACTCTTACACCTAGTTCTAGAGCTTCTCTCTCTAAAGGAACAAAGATTGAGACCAAATGATGCCAAAAAAGATACAAAATGATGTGTTATAGGCCTGTCGGCTGACTTAGCCTCCAGCTCAGACACGTGGCATCACCGGGTTGGTCTAGCTCAAAAAGGTGACTGCTCGACAAGACAAGCCTCTGACAAAGCGTATACAACAAGCTAGATGGCAAAACACATCGGCAGGTAAGGACATCGGCTAAAGTCAAAGCTTCTGCAAGGATAACAAGGACATCGGCTAGGGAGGTCGGCACTTGACTAAGTGGTGCCACACCTTGGCCTGGGTGTGCCACACCTCGGTCTAGGCCACACCTTCCCAAGGACAAGGATCGCTAACACAAACATCTCGGCCTCGGCTCTAAACACATCGGCCTAAAGGGTGACATCTCGGCAAACATGCCGAGGTGAAGATAGAGGTCAACCAAGGTTCCAAAACGATTCTAAGTACAAAGGTTCAAAGGCGAACAAGGCTAGGCTGCCCTCGGCTACACACCAAGCAAGGTACAAGACCAAGCAAGCAAAACTTAACAAGCAAGACAAAACAAAATAACAAGATTTATAATCATGGCAAGACAAGATCATACAAAGATGCATACAAGCATGGCTAAGTCAAGATGAGGGTTGTTACATGGGGTTTCACTATTTAGACAAGCGGTATCATACATCCTAGCAATGGGAAAGCGTCCTGTCCTAATTTGGAAGGTACTATGGCTCACTATATGTACAAGGTTGGCTTTACTCTAGGGGTTAAAGTCAAGGTGACATTACCAAAGAGTCCTTTGGGTCGTAACCAATAAAGATCCCAGGAAATCAGAAGAGTCAAATAGTCTCTCTTCAAAGTCTGAGAACCTTAGATAGCAAAGCTAGATAGCAGAGCTACCTTTTTGACAAATCTCAAAAGGTTACAACACAAGGCCTCTAAAGTATTGTAAAGATAGGTGTAGTGTCACAAAAAAACGTGTCTGTGCTCCCACCAGTATCTGGGCAACATAGAGACTTTAAGTGCACCAATGCATGCAATGCAATAAACATATAATTGAAAATAAAAGTCATATCATGGAGTTCGAGTCAAGGTTTCATAAAATCCCCAGCAGAGTCGCCAGAAACTGTAACATGCCCGGGGGGTACCCGGGCGCGTTAAACAGTTCGGACTCCCGAGATCTCTTTAATCTAGTCTCACGAGTGCAATGTGAAACGTAGATGAGAGTCCAAATTTGACAACTTTTATTGAAAATCCATTTTATTGCAATTTTGTCAAAAATGGACTGCGTCATCAGATCTCAAAGTCGCCACCTAATATTTATTTTGGAAAAATTAGGAAACCCATGACTCGTGCCAAGGCCACTGTTCGTCGTAATCAAGGATGCTTGGCTCGGAACCTTAGGTATGAAGGGGGAAGGTCATTATTTGAGCACCCCCGTTCACCCGATCAAAAGATCGGCCTCTACTAAACCATAATATGACTTTTATTTTCTTTATATGTTCATGTTCTGATTATTTAATAAATCCTAAAATTTATTATGTGAAACATACAAGTATAGACTATGTCACCCATTTTGGAATAACTTGATTTCATGTAGTTTTGAAAGAGTTTTGAAAATGTATAACCCAAATAAATTGAGTTTACAAACACGAAAATCAATATCATTTCAAATTAAGCGACACAACCTCCATCCACTGGCATTCATACAGTTATATCACATAAGCAAATAGCCACATGGTAGGATGCTTAAACATAGTAAGAAAAACACTCACAAACGGGATGCTAAAGCGTAAAAACTTACATGTTTGACGACCCGCGAACAAGCTACAAAACAAAGTTAGTAAAACATGCATGATCTTATATACAAAATCCTAATGCAATTCACTCATGAGATGCAACTAAAGATTCGGCTTCTAAGATATGACATGTGAATCATCTCAAGAACATGAGGTAGCGTACATAATCACATAGGAATTGATTAAATCCACAAATGCAAACTTCGCCGAATCAAGATGCATGAAACATGGATGCAAAGCATGAATATGATGAAAAATAAATATGATGTTTATGTACAAATAAAAAAAGCAAGTAAAAGAATGGGATAGAAAGAAGTGGGGCAGGGAATTATTACAACGCTTTGAATAAATTATTACAAACTAGATAAGAGAGAGAGAAGGGAATATTACAACAAAGTAAAAATCTCACAAACTCTCAAAATAAAAAAATAAAATAAAATAAAATAAAGAAACTTCATGTGTGCCGGAAAATATTCTGCTTGACGTAGGAAGACTGCTCTGTTCTGTCCGGGAAAACTTATTTTGCATGGGCACTATTCATCTCGAGGTACTATTCACTGCCGGAAGTTACTATTCATTTTTGGGATTACTATTCACCGCCGGATGTTACTATTCACCACCGATCACTATTCATCCGGTGGGGTCACATTTTTTTACAAATTAGGTGGTTCGACCAACCATTTAAAGTGGTAAAATTACAACAATTTATAAATAGTAAACTACAACATTTTATGTAAATTACAACAATTTATATACAACAGTAAATTACAGCAGATAAAGTAATAAAATTAGGTGGTTCAACCAACCATTTAAAGTAGTAAAATTACAACAATTTATAAATAGTAAACTACAACATTTTATGTAAATTACAACAGTTTATATACAACAGTAAATTACAGCAAATAAAGTGATAAAATTAGGTGGTTCAACCGACCATTTAAAAAAAATTATGAAAAGCAATAAATGAAGTACTTAAACAAATTATTTCATATTTTGAAATTAAATGAAAGTTTGCGAAAACTCACCTTTCGGGGAAATGATGAATTTTCTGATTCACAAACTTTCTTTTGATTACCCTCAAGTTTGTGGAATGTGTTCTTAATTCTCAGTCCCAAAAGTTGGAATTACAACTTCTCTTTCTGATTATTTTTTCTCTCAAAATTCTCGCACTACTTTTTTTTTTTACTCTCTCTCCCAATCAAACTTTTCTGATCTCTCCAACCCCTGCCCAAAAACTCTTCTTCATTCTGCTGTTAGCTTTCCCTTTTATAGAAAACATTGGGAAGAAAAGGACAAGAGAAGAAACGGTGGAATTTCAAAAATACCCAAAAATATATATATAAACACACAAATATGTAAAATTAAAATACATGGGCTAATAAAATATATTTTAGTAGGCCAAATATGCAACATAATTTGACCAAAGCGGGTCTAAAGGCACAGAAATTAAAAAGCACACGATGGGAGTGTAGAAAAAAAAATTTCAAAGGAGAAATAGTACCCTTACATAATATAATAATCTATAAAATATTTAATATATATATACAAAAGTATGGTGCGTGAGTGGAACCATGGTATCGAATACATTTAATAAAATATTATATAATAATATAACATAATATATATATATATATATATATATAATACATAATAAAGGAAAAGAAAATGGAGAATGAGTCTAAAATAATTTGGCAAAAACATGTGTAAGACTGGGATTAAAGTTTACATTCCATCTTTTTACTGAGAATTTTGTGAGATAACATATTCTTATTTTCATCATCGGGTAATCAAAAGAAAGCGCCCAAGTCTTAGGGCCGGTCAAAATGAGGTGTCTACAATAGGATGCACATCAAGGCCTCGTTGCGTCGATATACCGCCATAACCTGGCGGAAGTGGCTCAAGTGTGAGTAGGGGTCTGTCTTCCCTTCGTACGTGGTGAATTTGGGCTGTAGGAAGCCTGAAGGAAGGGGCGCGTTCTCAATTGGTGGGACGAATGGTGAGGTCTGCAGCCTCGCCAATGCCTTGTCCGTTGGTTCATAGGCCGGGCGCGGTATTGGCATTCCAACCTCGACGCTTCCATGCGTCCGATGAGCCAATCGCTGTAAGGCAGAAACTCTGTGTGGATCGTGCGCCCTGGCGTCCTCCTTCCATCGTGCCTTCTCTTCTAGCACGGATCGTAGGTCGGACGATCTGGGAAACTCCGTCTGTCTAGACCTTGTTTGGTGCGTATGCGAGGGCCAATATGTGCTTCCCTCGGTGTATGACCTCTCAGATCTCGTCCTTTCAAATCTGGAGTGACGAGTTCTGGAAGATCTGGATTGTGTATCGCCTGTCCTGAGGCTTCTGTTCTCTGCCTGGGAGGGTGTAATATTCCTACTACGACCTTCCGTGTGGCGAGGGGACGTCTTGTTTGTGCGCCTCTCTCCTGTCACCACTTCTTTTCCTTTCACCTGGCGTTTGAGAGATTCCAAGTCCACCGCCATCCGCCATATCAACTCGTCTTGTTCCCTGACGCGATCCTCCAGAGTTTGAGGATCAATCCTGCGCCTTTGTTTTTCTGAGCTTTGCGAACGAGAGGGATGAGGGCTGTTATTCCACCTTCGTCCCCTTGCATCCCTCCTGGAATTCTGTCTTTGCGGCTCCAGGTTCGCCATGGGAGTGACCAAGGATAGGCCTTCACGCCTTGCACCCCTATTTGGAGTTTTTCCGTCAATGGCGGACTGAGGTAACTCTTCATTGTTTGCCATTGATGTTTGAGAGAAAAAGCTTAATCAAGAGGTTTTGTTCTTGTCTGAATTCCCACAGACGGCGCCAATTGTACGGGAAAGAAATAACCTTCTCGTATAATCCTGTTAATCAAGTCTGCGCTCCTCCGTACGATGTCGCTTTATCACCTGAAAACACAAACGTGAGCTAGCCGGCGGGTGTGTGCCGGAAACCTCTCCGATGCCTAAGTCAGCAAGCTTGTCAAATAGACAAAAGCTCTGTGTATTCAGAAAACAAAGTTATGTTACCTCTCCAAAGGTGATATGGGTGAGCTTTTATAGGTTTCGTGTGGCACAATCCTAGTAGGACTCTTACTCCTCCATGTAGAGTCCTCCTAGGATTCACATTCCTGAAAGATAATGCTTCTCTCAACACCCCCCTCACTGCTTAAACCAAGTGAGATGGTTTCACCATGGCCAAACTTCCATACGGCCGACCTAACTATTACTTCGGCTATTACCTTCCTTTCTCTTACCTCGACTTTCATATGCTAAGACCGAGCTATCCATAAGAGAGTTAAGCCGAAGTAACTCTGACACCAAGTACTTAAGAAAACTCAGCATACCTCGGTTCACGACAGCGCGACCGAGCTAACAAACAATAGAAGCCGGACTAAGCCTACTCACGCCGGCAGCAACCTTTTACTTCGGCCCGGACTGCCGTATGGCCCATCTTCTAAGCCTTCTCAATTCGGCCCAAAGAGCGGCCCACTATCCTAGATTGGCCCAATTTACCTGTATAAATTACCCTCTCAGATGTGTAGAAAGAGGATTCAGTGTGATTGTTATGTAATCTGTAAGACTTATTTTGGATCCTATTTTGATGTTTGAATCATTCAAATTTTAGAGAATATTGAGAACATAATACTTGTAAAAAATCAAATTAATCAGATATCAATAACTTATTCATCAAATGACATCTTTATATATATATAAAAAAAAATGAATATGTATGTATCAAATTAAATATAAATATTTTTTGATGAAGAGGTTATTAATGTCTGATCAATTTGATTTTTTACAGACATATTGTTCTTGATATTTCTTAAAATTTGAACAATTTGAGTCATCAAAATAGGACGCGAAATAAGTCTCACAGGTTGCACAACAATCGCCGTTGTGCTTGATGCACAATAGTGACATTAGATCTGTAAAAAGATGAGTCAATTATTGGTTTGGCATGATTCATTGGGATAATAATAGGATAGTGTCACAATAATTACTGCTCCTTTCGTTTCAAAATATTAGTCACCATGTTTATTTTCAATGTTTTAAAAATACTTTTCAAAAAAATTTATTTTTTTATTTGAAAAAATTATTCATAAATCCCATTTGGAGAAATATTATTCCATTTAGCCTTAGAAGTTTTCTTTCAAACCAATTAGCCATTTTTATTTTGGATATGTTATATTTCCTTAATTTAGGGGTTTGAAAGTTTACTTGTTTGCTCTCGTGTGTGATTTTATTTGGATTTTTTTCCTAATGTTGGGTGTGTGTGAGTAAGGTAAATTTTTACATTTCTATTTTTTTTTTTTTCTGTGGGATTTAGTGGATTGATTTGTCGGTGTATGATGTTATCCCATTTGTGGTGTTATTGGTGTGGTGTTCGTCCCTATTGTAACATTGACATTATAACATTGACATTAATTAACATCCAAACGTAATACTAATGTAACACATAAAAAAATTCATTACTGTATTTTTTCCAAACGTAACACTCCAATATAACACTTTAAAAAAATTCCTTAGTGTAACACTTTAAAGTAACACACAAATTTTTTTTCTTATTGTAACATTCTAATGTAACACACACAAAAAATTTCTTAACGTATGTTTCCCAAACGTAACACTCTAAGGCCCCGTTTGTTTGGGGTTATAGGGAGCGGATTGGGATTGATAGTGAGGTGAGACTACTATATGGGGTGTTTGTTTTGAGAGATGGGGAGGGGACTCCTAATTCCTTGGTATTAGTAAAGGCCTTAGAAGGGGGATTGGGATGGAGGAGGTAGAGATGGTATTAGAAAAATAGTGATGGGATTAAAAAAAATTTATTTTTATTTTTAATATATTGGGAATTTTTTTTAAAATATTAATTTTTAATTTTTTATATTTTTTTATTTGTTTTATTATTTTATATAAAAATAATTTAACAATTCCTACACTAACAACTATCATCAAAACAAACACAATTTTACTTAATCCCCTTACTATCAATCCGCTCACTATTAATCCTTTCACTATGAATTCCCTTCATTCTACCTCTAAAAACAAACGGAGCCTAACGTAACACACAAAAAAACTCCTTAATCTAACACACAAACTCCTTAGTATAACACTCTAATGTAACATACAAAAAAACTTCTTGATATACTTTTTTTAAATGTAACACTCTAATATAATACTTAAAAAAAACTCCTTAATATAATACTCTAATATAACACACAAAAACTCCTTAGTGTAACATTCTAATGTAATACCAAAAAAAAAAAAAATCATTAGTGTACTTTTTCCAGACGTAACACTTCAATATAACATTTCAAAAAAATTCCTTAGTGTAATACTTTAATGTAACACACAAAAAACTCTTTGGTGTACTTTTCCCAAACGTAACGCTTCAATGTAAAAAAAAAAAAAAAAAAAACTTCTTAGTTACTTTTTCTAAATGTAACACTCCAATGTAACTCTTAAAAAAAATAAATAAAAAATAAAAAAAGAATGTCAGATTCTTCAAACCATTTCGAAAGGAGTACAAATATTCCTTAGTAAGTTTTGAACAAATGTATAATTTCAAACTGTAAGTATTACGTTTGAAAAAAAGTATACTAAGGGATTTTTTTAGTATTTTTGTGTGTTACATTGAAATATATTATATTAGAGTGTTACATTTGAGATTACACTAATTGAAGTATTACGTTTGGTAAAAGTATACAAAGAAATAAAATTTTTTTTTTTGGAGAGTTATGTTTGGGAAAAATATACCAAAGAATTTTTTTTTGAATGTTACGTTGTACCAATTGATAAAAGTACACCGATGAGTTTTTTAGTGTGTTACGTTGAAGTGTTACGTTATTGGAGTATTACATTAAAGTTTAAGTTTTTGTTTGTAATGTGTGATTTGTTCTAAACTGAGGGAAAATCCAAAACTTTTATAGTACAAATTGCCTAAATGTGTAATTTTACATTTTAAGAAAATCACTTTTATCCCTAAAACTTAAACCCAAACATGTAAGTGACTATCCTTTTATGTAATTTTCATTTTAATGGGACCTTTAGATTTATAAAAAAAAAAAAGGAAAAAAAAGAGGACTAAGCCGTTCACAATATCACATTTTGCGATTTATTGGTGTTTCATCTTTTTTATTTTTCATATTTTTTTTATTTTTACTGATTTTTTTAAAAATATTTTAAGCAATTTTTTTTTTTAATTTTTAGACACACATAACATAAATACACTCAAAAAGTATAATTTTCGTGAAAAAAATATTTTAAAAATCCACTAAATTCTTCCGTATATATATATATATATATTGTATTTTTGTGTATTTACTTAGTTTTTAAAATATTTTTTTACAAATATTTCATTTTTAGATATATCTAAGTAAGGAACATCTAAAAAAAGTAAAAAAAAATGCTTAAAATTTTAAAAATATTCACTAAAAACTATAAAAAAAAAACAAAAAACAAAAAATCCAGTTTTTAGAAAACTGAATTCAAAAAATTGAAACCAAACACACTGAATATTTTTTAGAAAATTTAACTTCTTTAATAGTATAATTATTATACTTTAAAAATATTAATTTTTAAAATATCCTTTGATAATATATATTTTTTAAAAATATCAACTGTCATAATTGTATTTTTATGTTGTTAATGAATTTTTTTGTTTATAAAAAAAGCAAAATAGGAAATCATATTATTTTAGTCCTTCATTTTTGAAAAGGGACTAATATTTTGGAATAATAAAAAATAAAATAAACGGTTAATATGTTGGGACGAAAGGAGTACAAAAATTGATATAGGGGAATAACAGTAGAGTAGAGTGGTAAGAGGAAAAAAATTTATATATTTTAATAATTAAAATATCATATACTTTCTAATGATTTTTTTTTTTTTTTTTTTTATTGTATCACTATACACTTAGGCCTCGTTTGAGAACAAATTATTTTAGTAATTTTTTTATTTTTTACGAAAAGATGTGTAAAAAATAAATAGAAAAGAAAATCTTTGAATTTTTTATATGATTTGTTGAATTTTTAACTTTTTAAAAAACTTTTTGCTTTTAAATTAAAATATAATGTTATCAGACGAGACCTTATTTCCCTTTATATCATACATAAAAAGGACTTCCACCAATATGAAAGGACTTGCACCCCTTGCAATACTTGATTGTATGTCATTTCAAAATAAGCATTGTTTGGAAAAATTATTGCAAGCAAGAGCATCTCCAATAGTTTGTCATTAGAGCTGCCAAAATTATAATATAGCAGTTTTGAGGAAAAATGGGTTCTCTAATGGTGAGATATAGCAGCTCTTAAAAATGGCAACTGCCAAAGTTGTTGCCAAGCTTGACAACAACTTTGGCAAATGACAAATCTGCTACCTCACCCAAAACCAACTGATTTTCCTCATTCCTTCCTTCACTTTCTACCTTTCTCATCCTTTTCTAGAATAAACTCAAACAAAAATAGATCAATAATTTCATTTTGCGAAATTCACGAAATTTGTTTTAAACAAAACTCACCAATTTGTTTAAACAGTGTTGGGAATTAACATTTGGAAAAAAAAAATCAACAATTTTTTTTAACAGAATTTCACTAAAACAACAACATTCACGTAATCTCAAACAAATCTCAAGCAATAATCAATAAATCTGAAGTAGAGTTTAAACAATAAATACTTGGATTTAAAGAAATAGGTTGAAGCTCAGTGCAGTTGTTTCAGCATCATCTTCTTCGTTTTCATATTCTTCTTAAAGTGATTTCAAGGGTTTCAGTTTCTCACAGACAAATCGAAGATAAAGGTTTAGGATTTCTCACAGACAAATCAAAGATAAAGGTTTAGGGTTTATCACAGGCAAATCGAAGATAAGGTTTAGGGTTTCAGTTTCTCATAGTTCTGCGATCTGAAGAGGAGGTGGATGAGATTGTTGTCATCGACTGATCTTCACTGAGGGTCACTGATTTCTCTCTCTCTCTCTCTCTCTCTCTCTCTCTCTCTTTAATCTTCATGAGAGAAAGGTTTAAGGGATGAAACCTTTCTCTCATTCCTGATGAACCCTCATCACCGATCACCAATTGTCTTTCTCTCTCTGTGTGTGTCCATCTTGACTCTAGAATGTTCGGATCAGTGAAGATTAAAGAGAGAGAGAGAGAGAGACGACTGAAACAAAGAAACCAAGAGTTAATCTCAGAGAAACAAAGAGTTGGGAAACAGGGTTGTGGTGGAGAAGAGGGTTGGACAAAGAAATTTGGGGTTTGAGGATTGGAGATCGACGGTGGGTGTGGTGGTAGTTCTGCTGGTTGTGGTGGTGGTGGTTCTTGTGGTTATGGTGGTGGTTGTGGTGATAAAGAAGTTGACAGACGGGGGGAACAGAGTATAAGGAAAAGGTTTGAAGACGGTAAAAGAGAGGGAGAGAGATGAAGATAGTGAGAGAAAGGGAGACAGAGGCAATGGAGAGAGACAGAGAGATAGAGAGAGAGAGAGAGAGACGAAGGTTCATCTAAAGTGAGATGATTCACCATTGGATTATTTAATCCAATTGTGCTCTTTTGTTATTGGAATGCACAAATTGGGCAACGACTCTTTTTCTTCCTCTAATTCAGAAAAGTTTGAAACGACTCTATTTAACGGCTATAAATTAAACGGATAAAGAAAAAAGGCCATATTTTTACTTCCTATAAATATAAACAACCAATCTTAATTTGAATTCACAACTTTCAATGTACATAATTTTTTTTACGTTTGATTTTTTAGACAATCAGTATGGAAGTTTCATCAAAAACAAGGAGAGGAAATCATTCACCACTCAAGAAGATGTGACAATTTATAGAGCTTGGTGTCACATTACTGGAGATCTAATTGTTGGGAATTCGTAATCTCATGCTCATTTTTGGGGAAGAATTTTTAAAAATTATTGCTCTCTACAGAATGATCACTTAAGAACACAAGTGTCTATTTCATCTCAATGGAGTGTAATTATGAAATGTTGTAACAAATTTCGTGGGCGTTTAGCGCAAGTCGAAAATCTATACCCAAGTGGGATGTCTCAAGTTGATGTAGTAAGATTTCATCTTTATTTAGTATGTTAGTTTTTTTATTCTGTATCATATCAAAATTAACTAATTAATTAATTTAATATTTTATTGATACAGATGCTTCAAGCAAAACTTTTATACCATCACGATGAGAATAAATATTTTACTTTTGAATATTGTTGGCCAATCTTGCAAAACAATATTAAGTGGCAAGATGTAGCTCATATGAACACAATGAAGTCAAGGATACATATACCGTTTTCTTCTAATGTAGCCCTCGATTCCCCTATGGATAACTGCATTTCTCTTGAAGACCACAACAGTCTAAGTGTTGGTAACAATCCAATTGCTGGTAATAATCTAATCAGTGAGGGTAGTGTCTCTGCAATTGGTAAAAGGCCTATGGGTAGGAAAACTGCAAAAGAATTATTTCGAAGAAATTAAGTTGGTGAAGCTGAAGTCCACAAATTTAGCAATGTGTTGGAGACTAATACCAACACCTTGCTGAGAAGGAAATGAAAAAAGCTGAAAGAGAAGAAAAAAGAATTCAAACACTGTAGGAGATGAAAGAACTTGAGATAAAAAGACGAGAACATGAGATCAAAAAGAAAGAACATTTGATAATGACTACAGACATTTCTTATATGGACCCTTAGACGAAAACGTATTACATAATACGAAAAAATGGGATTTTTGCCAAGTGGTCCGCAAATGTCAGCAACTCAAATTACTATTTTCCCTTGCCTCTTGATGTATAATTACGGGAGAATGCATTTTTTAATTTTGCAATGTCATTTATTTTTAATATAATTTTTAGTCTTTATTTGCAATGTCATTTTTATGTTCCAATGTAATTTTTAGTATTTAATTTTTTTTTATTTTTTATATTTGTCTAGTCGGTTATAATATAAATATATAATTTTTTTTTACAAACAATTAAAAAAAGGTCAAAAAAAAAAACAAAAAAAAAAAAAAACCTAAATCCAAACAACACCTACAAATTTAGAGGGAAAGTCTGTTGAGATTTGCCAAAATAGGAGGTGTAACACTGGAGCACCATTTCTATAATTTGACAAATTATTACTATTCATTAGCAAATTATAACAATAGCAATGGTATTATAGCAAATACCATTGGAGATGCTTTATAAATAAATAAAAAACCTAAAGTTAGTGAAAATTTTCAAAATTATAATACATGTAGAATGAATGAAAAAAATATCAACAGAAGGAAATATATTATTGGTTAGATCAAAATGTCCTTCCCTCTTTGCTTTTCATCCTTAAAAAGTAACTAGACTTTACACATTGTTGTTATATTGATGGGAAAAAAAAAAAGGGAAGGTGGAGAACTGAAAAGAAGAAGGTGATGAGAAAAACAAAATAGTGTAAATGATAGCAGTAGAGGGAGATTGCTTAAAGCTGTACAAGAGTTTTCACCTCATCCACCACATCATTCCCAGGGGAAATACCTATGTACAAAATCACTACAGAGTACAGATAAGCGAAATGAGGATGTCCCGCTCCACACAAATACATAAACTCTACAGTTGAATTTGTTAAAGATCTCGATACTAAGCTGGTCATGGCATAGTAATGTGCAAAGATCATATGCTTAACGGTTCTGATTTGGTACTTGTGTTGTTGTAATAAGAGCTTGGAAGCTCTCAGTGTTGGTGTTTCAAAATCAATCCAATTATGTGTTTAGTACTTGTCTATCTAGAGGACATTAATAAGCTTTTGAGTGTTGGTTGCTAGCTCTTTCCCTTTCACCTTAAATGCCTCTACTGCATCTCCATCCATGTGTTTTTGGTGTCACTGGCATTGAAAAATGATAACCATTACCTGCTAAAGAATGGTGTCTAAACCAACTGTTTGCCTGTGCAAATGTTGGTTGATAGTGCCTCTTACTACCTCTATCTCTAAAGGAGCTTATGTGACTGGTCTCCATAACTTAACTGCTTACGAGCTTTCATTTTCATCTAGATCTCAAACAAATGCGTTTTGAATTCTACTGTATGTAAAGGATGGATAATAATATGTTTCACCACTCTCATAGCCAGAAGCCTGATTCACTTTCTTTGGTCATTGTTGTAGCGATTATAGACTTGTTGGCTCTATACTTCATTAATTATCACGGCGATAGGCTTCACCATTTGCTTGTGATGCTCTCGCTCTCCGAACTACACTAAGACAAAGATGAATATTTAGTAAACCCCCTTGCTGTATTACTGCCTATCAAATTTTCACAATTTGTTGACTTATGAAAGCACTCACGCTCAATTACTTAAGTTAAATTCCCACATCTTTTTTTTATTATTACCTTTATTGTAATATGCCTATCCTCTCTTCTCTGACCATATTCCAAAATAAAAATATCAAATTATCAAAACTGATTAACATATCTATCTCAATCTTGTGGCAATTTCCCCTTCAAATCATATCAAGGGTATATCATATCCTCTACAACCTAAAAATTCAGTGCAATACAGTTGATCATATTTTTCCTTTGATAGGTGTGTTTTGTGCAACCAATTAGTTGATCTGTAGCTAACTTCAAATTCTTCATTGCCTGGATGAAGTTGCAGGATATTAGATTTGAATTAAACTGGTGCAAAACATGTTTGAAGAGGTATGAAACCTATTCAGTTTGAATAAACAGGTACACACCTATTGGGTTCAAATTTTGAACAGATAAAAACCGTATGGACCTGTTTGGATGTAGGAAAAAAATCGAAACAAATTATTTTCGGAATTAATTTGAATTCTAGACAGAAATTTTATTTTACCAAAAAATAAAATTAAATTCAAATATTTTTCGCCCAAAAAGATGATTAGTATTGGGCCGAACAAGCCCAACCTCACACCATGCACCCACGCCCAAGCTAGCCAACCCGGACGTACGGCCAGAGTGTAGTGATTTTTTTGGATCCAATGGGTCTAATCCATTTTGTCCATAACCTCACTCTCTACAAAACTTGGATGCCCCTTGGAGCCTATTCTAAGTTCCAACTCCAAACCTTATAAACCCATTCAAAGTTTCCCACCAAATCAATGTGGGACAAGCCAATTCTCAAACCTTAAGGAATTTCTACCAAAAACTCAATTTCCATGGAGGTCATTTTGGCTTTAATTTTCCATTCACCCGATAATGGTTTTGAGCAACCAAATATACCACGTAAATCACAACGCGACATAGAACGTGGTACCACTTAGACCCGCTAACTTTGGTGCATGGGTCCCATCTAAAAAATAGACCAAAGTTTGGAAAAAAATTCTGTTTTCCAGAATTTCCAAAACCAGTTTCTAACACTCAGCAACTATGCTACTCAAACAATCAATTGGTTTACACCCCAATAAAAAGTTTATTGATCCCATTCAAGGTTGTGGGCTTCTCTATTTTGTATCATCATATTTTTTTTTTTTTTTTTTGTTTTTTGACATACATTCAAAGCGTGTGCAAAAAAATCAGACTCAATAAATTGTGTTAAGTTTCAAGAGAAATAATTAAAGATGATAAGAATTGCATAGTCAATATGTTTAATGAAATATATGACTTTGTGACTTGGTGACATGAAAACAACAGTTAGATACTTGTAAATGGAAGGTTGAGGATTCAACTCTTTTTAAGAGCTAATTTAATAACTAATAATTGACTTTTGTCAATAAAAAAAAGAAAAGAAAAAAAAGATTGTAAATACACATGTATATGTCTATTTTTGTATGAGAGACAAACAAAGAGAGATAGAGAGAATTCTGCTAATAAAAACTTACAATATTAACTGATACAAAAGTAGCCACAAAATAGATTATACATGCAAATTGTTAACAGCCAATTCATCTAAAAACTTGAGTTGTTAAAGAGGGCATTCTAACTTAAGCTTATCCCATACTCGTATATATTTGGCTAATAAATATTAGGAACTAAATACACGATATTCGTGCATTGATAATACCCTCTGCAACTTAAGCTATTAGAGAAAAGAGTTAACTTATTTATATATTTTATCTCACACACTTAGAAGCTTCACCACACTGCAATTATTAGCTGATAACATTTGTCACACACACACCCAAAGGTGTCTATGACTTGAGATGGTGAGTCTCAATATCTTTGGTGACATTGATGATGAAATCCATCAACGTATTTGGATCTTCAACATTCTCACTCTTCTTCTCATACTCAAAAGTCCATGTCACCAAGTTGTTTTCGCCCTTCGTATCCACATGGACAGTGGCTTTGAATGCCTTGTACAGCTCTGTGAGATCTCCTTCAATAACCTTGAAGGTCTCTGACTTGTTTTCCTCATCTATTGCTTCGACAACCTGCTTAGCAACCTTCTTTTTCCCATCTACAACATCATCCAAAAATTTACCCAATTCAAGAAATAGATTAAGGTATCGTTTGGAAATAGGTTGTTTTAGTGCTTTTTTAATTTTTTTTGTTAAAATATGAGATAAAAAAAATTAGTATATTTAGAATTATTTTTTTAATTTTTTACGAAAAGATTTGCAAAAAGTAAAAAAAAAAATCTTTGACTTTTTGATATAGATTGTTAGTTTTTTAGTTTTTTTAGTGATTTTTTGACTTTTAAACTAAAACAATAAGTTGTCAAATGAGGCCTAAATGTTATCCATCATCAGGTTTTTTTTTATAATCGTTTTGTATTATTAGTATTTTATGTGAATATGAGTAATTGAATTTTTTTTAAATTATTAATAAAACAACATATATACTTCTACAACGTGATTTTAAAATAACTATCAGGATTTGAATTGATATCAGCAATACGCTCATAAATCAGTCATTATCAAACATTATTAAAATATGAGATAAAAAAAAATAGTATATTTAGAATTATTTTTTTAGTTTGGAAATAGGTTATTTTAGTAATTTTTTAATTTTTTTGTTAAAATATGATATAAAAAAATTAGTATATTTAGAATTATTTTTTTAGTTTTTTACAAAAAAGATGTGCAAAAAAGTTGAAAGAAAAAAAAATCTTCGATTTTTTGATAGATTATTGGTTTTTTAGTTTTTTTAGTGACTTTTTGACTTTTAAACTAAAACAATAAGTTGTCAAAAAAGGCCTAAATGTTATCCATCATCAGGTTTTTTTTATAATCGTTTTGTGTTATTAATATTTTACGTGAATATGAGTAATTGAATTTTTTTTTTAAATGATTAATAAAACAACATATATACTTCTACAACATAATTTCAAAATAACTATCAAGATATCATGATATCAGCAATACGCTTATAAAAAATCAATCATTATCAAACATTATTAAAATATGAGATAAAAAAAATTAGTATATTTGGAATTTTTTTTTTAGTTTGGAAATAGGTTATTTTAATAATTTTTTAGTTTTTTTGTTAAAATATGAGATTAAAAAAATTAGTTTATTTGGAATTATTTTTTAAATTTTTTACGAAAAGATGTATAAAAAGTAAAAAGAAAAGAAAATCTTTGATTTTTTGATATAGATTGTTAATTTTTTAGTTTTTTTAATTTTTTTTGACTTTTAAACTAAAACAGTAAGTTGTCAAATGAGGCCTAAATGTTATCCATCACCAGGTTTTTTTTATAATCGTTTTGTATTATTAGTATTTTATGTGAATATGAGTAATTGAATTTTTTTTTTAAATGATTAATAAAACAACATATATACTTCTACAACATGATTTAAAATAACTATCAGCATATCATGATATCAGCAATACGCTCCTAAATCAGTCATTTTCAAACATTATTAACCTATATATAAATAATAATATTAAAAATCTAAAATTCTAATACGTAACTAGTGTTACAATACAAAACAACTGATATTTGAAACCTAAGTAAGAATTGTATGATTGACCCCTAAAAATGAGAGTGTATCACAGAGATGATGAGTACACCAGTAGATTCACAAGATCATGGTCTATGAGAACAAAAAATTCTGATTCCTATATAAATTCATTTTTTTCATTTTCCCCTTATCTTTTTTCTTTTTTCTTTTTTTGTTGTGGGGGTGTTAAATTAGGGTTAATTGGTGTTGTTGTAGGCTTACCATGAGTATAGTTCCAAGAGATGACAGAGCCAACATGTCCCCAATTACCTTCATGCAAATCAACGCCATGTATGTTACCAGGGGACATGGTGGAGATATGGTGTGGTTTGTCTCTAAAGAGTTCATGGAACACATCACCATCAGACTTGATCTCTACTTGCCTTACCAACTTACCAGTTAGACCCATCTCAACAATCACCCTCCCCACAAACAAACCCAAAGTATTATCAAACAATGGATGATAGAATTGGAGGCAAGAGTTGGAGAAAAATACTTGGCTCTTGATCCTTTATATAGTGGAAAAGCGGTGAGTTGGTTTAGAGTAGGTATGTCATTAATTGGTCCTTGTATTTGTCCATGAACATGTCACATAATGGCTTCTTTTGACTATATTTGATTGTGGAATTATTTTTTCTCTGGTTAAATAGGATGGATTATTAATAAGATTGTGAGATATAGGTTACATTATGGAATTAGATGAAAAGAATAATTAAATATATGATATAATTATAGATAAAATTATAAGGGATAAGTTATGTCATGCGATAATAAAAAGAATAAATCATTAAATGGAAGGAATAAAATATTTTTGATTGTGATGAAATAACAATATTTTAATATTTTTTACCCTTAAAGAATAAAAATGATTTGAAGAGGTATAATCGTTATAATACTACGATTCCTAAATTTTTTTCATCTCCAATTCTTTTCTTCTTATCCCACACTTAAATATCGAATTAAAAATCCAATGAACCCCACATATTCCCTCCACTTTCAATCCCCTTCTTAATATCCCAAACAAATGTGCTCTTAATACGTAAAGTTTATAATACATGGGACTTAATTAATTGTCTCTAGTTGGCCAAGATCGTCTAGTTCAGTCTATTGTGAGTCCATTTTGTGCTTATATTAATAATTTGAATTGTTTGTTTTGTAAAACTTGTTGAGCTCATGATTATCCATGCCAAAAAAAATTAAATTGATTGGATATTAAAAGTCATTTGATCTTATGACATTTGTTTGAAAAATAATTAACAAAATAGTATGATTTTGAAACTATGTAGATAATCTATTTTTTTAAGCAAATGTAATCAAATCAAGTGGTTATCGATGTCCAATTTATTTGATCTCTAACATGGATGACCTTCGAAGCCAAACTATATAAAATAGTTTGAATCATCAAAATAAACCCTAAATGAGCTCACAATGGACCAACAAGAGACAATCCAACCCCTTTACAATATATATAGAGCATGAGCGACTGTAATTGGAAGTTAGCGTGAGACACCTTAATTTTTTTTTTTTATTTTGATAACTTATTAACCAACCCAATAGAAAGACCAATTTGGGGGACTATTCCAATCATCCACTAGCAAGAGACCCAAATAAAATAGAGACAAAACCTCATATAGATTGACGTCAAAAAATTATGTGCATCTAGCAGGTTTCAAACCTAAGACTTTGAACGAAGTACAACCTCAAAATATTTGGAAAATTTCAAATCAATATACTTTCTCAAATTAATTACAGATTCATTAAAAAAAATTATAACTTTAATTATTACAGTTTGTCATTGATCTCAATTTTTTTTCCCCCTTCAAATTTACACATAAATTGCTAGTTTTTAAAAATATTTTATGAGAAATATAGATATTATGAAAATTTTGGAAGATCTATGTGACAAAATTGGAAATGGATCTACTCACGAAATGGACATCACAAAATATCTTGAAGGATCACAAAATATTTTGAACGGTCAAAAAATAAACCAAGTCACCAAAGCTCCGGTTGTATCTAATTTATTGGAATTTGCTAGAGATGAACTTGTTTGGTAAATAAATTAAATTTGAATTTATTTTAAAAAAATAGTAATTTTTAAATTTCTATCTTAAACTTGAATTTGATTCATTAAGCTTATATGCACGTTAAACTATATAAAAATAAATTATTTGCCCTCTTCTCATAATGGACTCAATTAAAGATAAATCAAAATTCATTTGAAATTTGAATTTATTTAAAAATTATATTAATTTTTAAAATTTTTATCTTAAACTTGAATTTGGTTCATCAAAACGGAATTTATGATGAACTCTACATATTCAAATAATACTCTTTAATTCAAAATCTGGACAAAAAAGACCCCCCTTCTAATAGATAATTAGGTGAATCCATTAAAAGCTCTTATGATAGTAGTCATAAAAACTTTGCATGCAAGTATCAATTTCACATTCTTCAGTTATGATTGTCTGGATGTTTCGGCTGGTTTGGCACAAATATGGACTGGACAGTCCAGTTTTGTCACGCCCCACTTTTTATTACTCGAAGTCATTACCAAGTTCCTTAACTTAATTCAATTTCAGAGATCACATGCGGAAATAAACTCAAACGTTCAATAAAAGTAATGAACAACAATTCTCTCATTCGAATGAAAATTAAATACAACATGAGCATTCTAAATAAATTGCCCTTAGGCTTACAACAATAAATCAAATGAAGGGTGTAACCCTTTTACACTTATGGCATTCCGCCAACAACAAAGAGGCCCCGTGGCCAACAAATAAGAAGATCCAAATCTTGTAGCACATCCTGCTAAACACCTGAAAAAGATTCAACAACGTGGGATGAACATATAGTCCAGTAGGGATCTCAACATGATCCTCAACAATAACAACATTACAGATAGCTATGATCATGAACACTCATTACGATACTAGAATAGTAATATGACAGCTTTATACAAAATATATATATATATATAAACTTTTCTCGAAAATAACTATTTCATTCAACGCTATAAGCGATTCATCTTTCCTTTCCTTTCATTAATCCCCGTTCCCAATCTTTCATTTTCAGACATACATAGATGTACCTTTTCAAAACATGTTTACCTTTAAACATTTGTTCTCCTTCACACTTCCCAAAAGACCAAATGACATTCTGGTTCAATTTCACTACTATCATAACCGTCCATGTATAACCTTGTAAAAGGATAAAACAACTCACCAACATGTATAAGGTCAACCAAGGAGGCAACTCGGTCCTCCAACATCGTAACTAACACAATCCATGATACTATCGATGCACCAAATAACAACAACAAAACTTTGCTCTACTAGCTATATGTAGTAAGCCAAAGATACACTTCTCACAACAACATACCATTTTACCAGCGCTAGTTGAAGGGTGTGGTACCTTAGATTATCAACAAGATACAGCTTCTCCAGCGCTTAGGAAGGTAACGTACCTTTGATTATAAGCGCGCATATAACGCCAACAACAACAATGCAACAAGGCATAACCAATATGTGCAAACATACACATGAACTATTAGAATACCAACAATATGTTAAAGTATATAAACACACAGGTGTGTGGAGTCCATCCCCTATCTTCTCACACACACTGGAGTACAACCCCTCTCTCCTCCCTAACAAGTATACAAATATGTATCTCAACATTTCATCACATAAAATGTTCAATCAACAATGTGTAAAGTATACACGACAATTCAATGTAGCCGCATCATCCTCCACCGATGACCAATAACAAAACCTCTAGATGCATGCATATTGTACATCTATTAACAGACTCCATTATCATGAGATCACAAAACCCAACAACAACATTAACATGGTAGTTAAAGACACAGCCTCCATATATGCGTGTTTAACACTCTCATTACAACAAGCCAATTCTCATACCTTTTGTTTTTCACAAATTCAATTTCATGGACAATAAGGCCATAACTCATTTTAATCCATTACATTCTTTTTAAAGCCACTCCAATTTAATTATGAAAATTAAGTCATAATCCTTAAATTAGGGTTTTCCTCCCTCTTTCTCAATATTGACCTAAAAGGCTCAATTATCAACAACAAACAACAATGACTACACTTGAGACCCAAAATACATAAGTATTTGCCCAATGATTAAAACCCTCTACTAATTTATTAAATTAAATAAAATTAGGGTTTCTCTCCTTTCAACAACAACATGCTAATTAACACCCCAATTAGCTTAAACCATATCTAATGATAATAAACCCAAATCCAACAACCAACCCAAGGTTCAACCTCATGATTTTAACAAAATCCAACATGATATAATGTTTTTATGCAATACAAAAACTACCACATGTCTATCTATAGATGGAGTATTGAAAAGGAACAAGGAGAATCCCTACCTCAAGAACCAAGCAAGAAACCAAACTTTGAAAAGAATCCTACGCAATCTCGAATTCCAATCGGTTAAAAATGTTCATCTCCTCTTGTTCTTCATCCTTGATACAAGAATCATGGTGGGTTGTTGATCAAAGTAAAGGAATTCAAGGGTTTGGAGCTAGGGTTTCGGACTTAGGAGAAGGGGAAAGAAGAGGGGAAAAGAAAATATCAAGAATTGATCAAAATCTCGTTTTTAAAGCTGCTGTCCCGAAACCCTCGCTCGAGCGTCCAAATGCTCGCTCGAGCGGACCTGTTCCAGCACAGATTCCAAAACTTCAAATAGGTGTAACTCTCCCATCCGGACTCCGTTTTAGGTCATTCTTGTGTCCAAATTGAAGCCCCGGAACTAAGCTTTCCAATGGTTCTAACCTCATAACCAAATTCAAAGCGTGGAAAAAGAAAAGGGAAAAAGAGTGGCAGCTATTCGTAAAATAACTATCCAAATTAAATTCTTTGGTTCAATCTTACTTTACCATCATATTACCACCTCAACTAAAATCCCAAAATAAAATAATGACACTCCAAATACACTAATAGGATGTCAAAATGAGTCCACATGCCTTAAATACAACTCATCACGAGACCCGCTCGAGCGGAAGGAGAAATCAGGTCATTACACCTTCCTCCTAAAAAAATTTCGTCCTCGAAATTGAGGATGCGCCAAAAACACAAGGCCAACCGATCACACAACACCAACACCCGAGTACTAGGAAAGAAACTACTCTCACTACAAACCTTTAATCCACTCTTACCAAGGAAGAGACTAACCAAAAGGAGCAGCGTTCCAAATGACGACACTCTAGACGTGACCGTCTCAACAAAAATCAAACCTTCCCTGAAACAATTACTAACAACCGACTAGCGCTTCAAGCTAAGTCACTACTCAACCACATAATTCTCAACAACGCAACCAAAGCAAATCTTTTGAGTAATTATTACGAAAACATTTTCTTGCTCAAGAGACATTTCTCAAAGATAGTCAAATTTTCAATGTTGACACTACGAAATAAACCTTGCATTTTCCATGCGAAACTCAAAAGTTTTGTAAACATTTTTCACAAATACGATGTTATCCAAAACACGTAATCATCCACTGTTCATTTGCCAAAAATCATTCATTTGAAATTCCTCAAAACCTTTGAATTAAATCAATCTCTCAACAATGCCCTTAGATGGCCAACATTAGGAAAATTTTGTTTTCCAAATCTTTTCAACATAACACTAGCAACAACCATCACTCATACAGTGATACCAAAACCAACACGAAGCATAACATTTCTATAATGATAATTAATAGAAATAATAACAGTGCTACCAACATACAAGTCACAAGAAATTCATGGTTTTGCAATTTCGTTCCGCCTCCTTTTACTTAACCAATTTCAATAACATACACCTGGCTCAGAACCTGGCCAAACAATAAAATGAGATAGTAACTCATATAAATCATTTCTCACTTCACAATAGATAAGCATAAGAGCTATATCAATACATCGATAGGAGAGCATATGAGCTGCACCCCTGGGTTCATCCCCTATCTTCCCATACACCGTGGAGTACATCACCTATCTCCTCCCATACACAAGCAATGCATATAAACACAAATGTCATATACACAATTAGTCAAATACATAAAATAATGCATTCTAACAATCATCGGATTCAATGGCATAACATGTTCGATTAGTTTCAATTTTCCCTAATCAACATCCAAAGTCTACAACAAAAGAGACTAACCATAAGGTGACAAATGTCAACGCAAAACCCAGTACCAACAAGCTGACTAATCAACTCAACAAACTCCACACTCAGTAACCCACTCACTGATGTGCCACTCAAACCACTAACCCCAGATACGGAGTTTTCTACACAAAGCCCAATCACGAAAGATAATTTGACCAACGCTGATCTCGTTACTCTAGAACACAAACTGTTCTTCCTCTAAAGAATGCTGCCTGCATCCACTCACAAACCATACCCCACAATTGATAACCAATCACAAAACAACCATTACCCCTATACAACCGATGGGGTCAACACGGACTCGCTAACTAGCAAGGCCCAAAACACAAACCAACAAACAGGTACCATTCCCGCTAACCCGAGATACAAATCTCACATAACCTTGCTAATACCACACAACTCTCGAAACCGTCACATCTAACCCATACACCCATGGATTCCCGTTCTCAACAAACAAGCTCTACAGTGAACAAAGTTCACAGGCCACCACAAGACTATCTCAACATACAGTACCAAGCAAGCAACAATACTAGGATCATTGACCCCAATTAACAATTGTTCAAAACATAAAATAGAGGGTTCGAAATTTCATACATACTCCCCAATACATGAGGGTTAAACAAACAATACTATGCATATAAATGCAATACATAAACATGGTGCCTCAGCATCCAACAGTACACCGGTCCACAACAAAATCAATAAACATGATACACCACCGGTCAACATTACAAAAAGTCCCTCTCCAAGGTAACACTATAGGGCTAACTAATAAGTCGCCCCTCGCGAGGCTCCGGCCGGCTCGCCTGCTTGCATCGATAACGCCCTCGACTAGACGGGTACGACTGAGTCTGACTAGGTTTTGAAACCCCTGAAGAATTTGCACGCAAAGGACAAGAACGTCTACCATGGCCCAGCTGACCACAAACAAAACAACCACTGGACTCTACTCGAGATCGGTGCGAAACTCAGACTTCAGAACCCCCAATAGAAGGATCCGAAACCCCTGGCGAAGAAAAGGAACCAGCTCCTGACTGAGCCTGTTTCCGCCTCCACCCCTTACTGAGCCTAAAGTGCTTAGGAGCCACATGACTGACCGAGATGGTCTCCTCCTTAACCCCATCACCACTAGCAATCAGGGCCTCCACATGGGCCGCTGCCTCAACTAAAGTATAGTAATCCTTCCACAAGGATCCAGCTACCTTCTCTCGAATATCGAAACACAACCGCTTTTCGAACTCAAAACAACGACGCTCCTCTGTTGCCACCAACTCTGGAGCAAACCTCGACAAACTAGCAAACTGCATCTCAAACTGTGCCGCAGGAGTATCATCCTGACGCAAGTCCAAAAACTGATCCCTCAACCTTTCCCGAGCAGAAGGAGGGAAATACTTGGCCAAAAAGGCCCCGGTAAAAGCAACCCACGTGCTATCTAAAGTATTCTTAGCATACTTCCACCAATAACTCGCATCACCTTTTAACTGAAAAGTCGCCAAAGAAACCCTCAACTCCTCATCTTCGACTCTGAGCATATCAAGAGTCTTGGTAATCTGCTCTAACCAACTCTCTGCTTCCAACGGTTTAGCTTCCCCCACAAACTCAGGTGGACCGGAGCGAAAGAACTCCTTAGTAAGCTTGAGAGCATGCCCGTTGCCGCCCTCAGTGCGAGCTAGGGCATCTTGCACTGCTCTCGTAATCTCACGTGCGACATCCTCGCCGACAGCCGATGCTGCAACGGCAGGTACTAAAGGAACTGTTGTGCCTCTCCCGGCGTTCCTACTACTCAACCGTCCTCTCTACTCCTCGTAGACATCCTATAAAGCACAAAAGTAAATTACACTTAGTGCATAACACAATAGCCTTCTCCGAGGCACACACTTACTACCACTAAGTCACAAGACGCACTTAATCTCAAACTTTACATCTCTACTGCATATAATCACTTAAACAGGTAAACACATAATCGAATCAAGTCCACAAAGATAGCCACTCATCCCGGAACTCTCAAGGATTTCCCATCGAAACCACGTTGATCAGCGTGTTTCAAAAGGACCTCAAAGCAAGTTCACCGGCTATGAATACTATCCAGAGACTAAATTCCATGCTCACATAAATGCAACACATAAGTCCTAATTCTCATGGTATCTATATGTAACGCCCCTCACTACACGTAGTAAACCCACGTGGTAAAAACCACTTCCCACGAGCTCAAGGTATTCAAACCGGTAGCTCGATACCAAGTTGTCACGCCCACTTTTTATTACTCAAGTCATTACCAAGTTCCTTAACTTAATTCAATTTCGAGATCACATGCGAAATAAACTCAAACGTTCAATAAAAGTAATGAACAACAATTCTCTCATTCGAATGAAAAATAAATACAACATGAGCATTCTAAATAAATTGCCCTTAGGCTTACAACAATAAATCAAATGAAGGGTGTAACCCTTTTACACTTATGGCATTCCGCCAACAACAAAGAGGCCCGTGGCCAACAAATAAGAAGATCCAAATCTTGTAGCACATCCTCGCTAAACACCAAAAAGATTCAACAACGTGGGATGAACATATAGTCCAAGAGGGATCTCAACATGATCCTCAACAATAACAACATTACAGAGATAGCTATGATCATGAACACTCATTCGACATACTAGAATAGTAATATGACAGCTTTATACAAAATATATATATATATATAAACTTTTCTAAAATAACTATTTCATTCAACGCTATAAGCGATTCATCTTTCCTTTCCTTTCATTAATCCTCGCTTCCCAATCTTTCATTTTCAGACATACATAGATGTACCTTTTCAAAACATGTTTACCTTTAAACATTTGTCCTCCTTCACACTCCCCAAAAGACCAAATGACATTCTGGTTAAATTTCACTACTATCATAACCGTCCATGTATAACCTTGTAAAAGGATAAAACAACTCACCAACATGTATAAGGTCAACCAAGGAGGCAACTCGGTCCTCCAACATCGTAACTAACACAATCCATGATACTATCGATGCAATTTGAAATAACAACAACAAAACTTTGCTCTACTAGCTATATGCGTAGTAAGCCAAAGATACACTTCTCACAACAACATACCATTTTACCAGCGCTAGCCGAAGGGTGTGGTACCTTAGATTATCGGCGATACAGTTCTCCAGCGCTTAGGAAGGTAACAGTACCTTTGATTATAAGCGGCATATAACGCCAACAACAACAATGCAACAAGGCATAACCAATATGTGCAAACATACACATGAACTATTAGAATACCAACAATATGTTAAAGTATATAAACACACAGTGTGGAGTCCATCCCTATCTTCTCACACACACTTTGAGTACAACCCTCTCTCCTCTAACAAGTATACAAATATGTATCTCAACATTTCATCACATAAAATGTTCAATCAACAATGTGTAAAGTATACACGACAATTCAATGTAGCAAGATCATCCTCCAATCGATGACCAATAACAAAACCTCTAGATGCATGCATATTGTACATCTATTAACAGACTCCATTATCATGAGATCACAAAACCCAACAACAACATTAACATGGTAGTTAAAGACACAGCCTCCATATATGCGTGTTTAACACTCTCATTACAACAAGCCAATTCTCATACCTTTTGTTTTTCACAAATTCAATTTCATGGACAATAAGGCCATAACTCATTTTAATCCATTACATTCTTTTTAAAGCCACTCCAATTTAATTATGAAAATTAAGTCATAATCCTTAAATTAGGGTTTTCCTCCCTCTTTCTCAATATTGACCTAAAAGGCTCAATTATCAACAACAAACAACAATGACTACACTTGAGACCCAAAATACATAAGTATTTGCCCAATGATTAAAACCCCTCTACTAATTTATTAAATTAAATAAAATTAGGGTTTCCTCTCCTTTCAACAACAACATGCTAATTAACACCCCAATTAGCTTAAACCATATCTAATGATAATAAACCCAAATCCAACAACCAACCCAAGGTTCAACCTCATGATTTTTAACAAAATCCAACATGATATAATGTTTTTATGCAATACAAAAACTACCACATGTCTATCTATAGATGGAGTATTGAAAAGGAACAAGGAGAATCCCTACCTCAAGAACCAAGCAAGAAACCAAACTTTGAAAAGAATCCTACGCAATCTCGAATTCCAATCGGTTAAAAATGTTCATCTCCTCTTGTTCTTCATCCTTGATACAAGAATCATGGTGGGTTGTTGATCAAAGTAAAGGAATTCAAGGGTTTGGAGCTAGGGTTTCGGACTTAGGAGAAGGGGAAAGAAGAGGGGAAAAGAAAATATCAAGAATTGATCAAAAATCTCGTTTTTAAAGCTGCTGTCCCGAAACCCTCGCTCGAGCGTCCAAATGCTCGCTCGAGCGGACCTGTTCCAGCACAGATTCCAAAACTTCAAATAGGTGTAACTCTCCCATCCGGACTCCGTTTTAGGTCATTCTTGTGTCCAAATTGAAGCCCCGGAACTAAGCTTTCCAATGGTTCTAACCTCATAACCAAATTCAAAGCGTGGAAAAAGAAAAGGGAAAAAGAGTGGCAGCTATTCGTAAAATAACTATCCAAATTAAATTCTTTGGTTCAATCTTACTTTACCATCATATTACCACCTCAACTAAAATCCCAAAATAAAATAAAGACACTCCAAATACACTAATAGGATGTCAAAAATGAGTCCACATGCCTCAGAAATACAACTCATCCTGGAGACCCGCTCGAGCGGAAGGAGAAATTCTGGGTCATTACAAGTTTAACAGTAGGCCCATTTTTGGGGTCAAATTCAATGATCCAACATCTTCATATTTTAAAATTTGTCGAGTAAATTATTTATACGAAAAATTAAATTAATTAGATAATGGTAATCCTATGTTCGGAATCAATTTTTATGTAAAAAATGAATGATGTGTATAATTAAAGTATAATTATTCATATTTTTAATACAAAACTGATTCAAACATATAGTTAACATTATCTAATTAACTTAATTTTTTATATGAATAATTTATTCGATCAACTTTAATTAGATTAAGTTAAGTTGGACATAAAATAAATATTCAAATTTTAGCATACAGGACCAAGTAAACAAGCAAAGTATTCAATAAGTGACGAACGACAGTCCAATTAGTTTAAGTTGATTGTAAGAAAAAGAAAAAAATTGAAATGAGAAAGCGGTTTGAAATTTTTTTTCTGCAGATAACAAATGATAATCCAATCAGTTTAAGGTGCTCAAACAGTTTTTTAAAGATGACAAATGACAATGAAAGTTGCCGAGGATGAATTTTCAAGATGAACAAATGACAAATTAAAACATACATAAATTATATATATATATATATATTTAATTTATTCAATTCAATATCCTCAAATGCAACTGGTGCCACCCTCCACTACAAAAAAAAGCACAATTGGCGACCAAAAAATGACATTTCGTCGCTGAAAGTTCAAGAAATGGCGACTAAATTGGACTTTGTCGCCGAAAAGCACGTTTTTAGCGACTAAAAGACTTTAGTCGAAAGCGTTTTAGCGACTAAAATGAATTTTTGTCGCCTAATATAGGGTTTTAAATGACTAAACTTGGTTTAGTAGCCAAAGTCACGGTTTTTTAGCGACTAAAATAATTTAGTAGCAAAAAGGTATGGTTTTGGCGACTAAAAACAGTTTAGTCGCTGAAAGCGGGTTTTGCCGACGAAAAATCAATTTTAGTCGCCCAAAGTACGGGTTTTGGCGATTTAAATTTCGATTAGTCGCCAAAAGTGCTGATTGTTAATTGAGAACTTGTTTTTTTAGCGACAAATAAATAATTAGTAGCCGAAAATAATACAATTAGCGACTAAAATTTGGTTTTAGTCGCCAAAAGTTGCCTGATTTTTTTTTTAGTAAATAATTTATTTTTGATATGAATTATATTTAATTAAAAAAATTATATTTATAAATATTATTTTGTATTAATTGCAGTTAACATACTATATAAATAATATATATTGTATATATGTGCATGTGATGGAGTGCTGGCATGGTGGATGGAGTGATGGGCGCAGGGTTTGGCGTGTGAATAGTGCCAGGTCACAGGTTCGAAACCTGTTGAGAGCAACGGAGGCCAAAAAAATTTTTTTTTTGAAAATACTTTCAGCGACTAAATGGATTGGTCGCCAAAGGCAAAAATAATAAAATAACAATAAACTATTGGTGACTAAAAGTTTAGTCGGCAATGGTATAACTTCCAAAAAGAAATTGACTATTGGCGACGACATATTTAGTCGCTGAAGATGGTTATATGGGCGACCAAAACTGTTTTAGTCGCCAAAGCCATTCCGCGACGAAGTATTGGCGACAACATGGGCGACCAAAAATTTTAGTCGGGAAAAGTGAATTTCTGACATTTGGCGACTAAAGTTGGACCTTTGGCGACTAAAAATTTAGTCGCCAAAGGTGTTTTTTCTTGTAGTGCTCTTTGATGGAATTTATATTTTGTAATGAAATAATTTGTTTTTATAGTATGATAGGTGATGGTATCATAAATGTGTGGGCTCTAGTCTAGACATGATTAAGACGAACAATTGGGTGCTATGGGGATAATGATCTGAATAGGTCATGTTATAAGATTTGTTAAAAATATTTGAATTAATTAAGCGTTTCACATTTATGTTTGAAAAAAAAAATGATTAGCATAATTTTAATAATTTTTTAAGACTATTATTTGACTTGATCATAAGATTATATTTGTCCAATTAATTTTATTTTTTATATATCATAATATGAATAATTCAAATTATTAAAATATAATCAAAGTAGCTCGACAAAGGATTCGTTTGAGATATGGGTAGACTTTTTAAATTTTTGATTATTTTAACTTGAGGCTAAAAAATCTAGTTTGAGATAGACTTTTTGACTTTTTTAACTTTTATAAAAAAAAAATAAAATGATTACGAATTAAATTTAATATTTTGTTTTACTGGGCGAAAAAATTTATTTTTGTCTATTTTAATCAAAAAAAGTCTTTTTGACTTTTCTATGTCAAATGAGCTCAAAGTGTGATCCTATGCGTATGCGTGATGTCATTGCACGTGTCCCAAATCCTCTACACCACACAACACCACCCCACGCCACCTGACCATAACTACTCCACGTACACCAATTGGTTGTTGGCCGAGTGGTGATTGAAACTCGGCTTGAAAGGACGGATTACGGTTCGATTCTCCGCAACGCTAATTAGGAGGAGACTTGAACCTATTCATTCAGAACTCCCTGAATCCGGATTAGTCGGCCAGTGGATCGGATACCGGGTGGTTGAACCAAAAAAAAAATAAAAATAAAAAAAAATAACTACTCCAAGTACAGATAATGTGACACGCTCAAATCCAATTAGCTTCCGAGATTATTAATATTTATAAAATTTATTAAAATTTAAAATATTTTTTTAAAAAATATGGTATTTTCTCTAAATTCAATTGGACTACCTCTACCTACCCTATTGGTTTTCTTCAAAGGTGCTCTGCCGACGTATCAGAAATACATGTTGATTAGGAACCGTGAATTAATAATTCCCATCTTGATAGAGCTATCCATTAACAGGAAGACTCACTCTCATAAAATTACTCGGAAATTTACCTCTATCATATCTTATATTGATTCTATATGAAACTCATATTATATAAATTAATTTTTATTATATAATTATTTATTTAAAAAATTTTGAGAGATCAAGTCTGAGTTAGCAGATTTTTCCTAACAAGAATGTTATAGATATAAATTGTTTTTATTAAAACTTCTACTAAGTGGGTGTTGGGAAAGTTACTATTTTAATAAGCTATTTTAATTTTCGGCTATTTTAATATGCTAAAATTTTTGTGTTTGAAAAGATAATTAGAATTTTTTGTAATTGGATGTAATATTTGTGTAAGAAAAAATGAAATGATTATAGATTTGATGTGACATTTTATTTTGTTAATTATTTTAATTTATTTTGTTTTTTTTTATAAATTTCATCCTAAAAGAAGCTAAAATTGTTGTTGCCAAACACTTCCTAAATGCTCATATGAATGCGAGAATCATACTTATGTTAGTGTTTCGAAAAACAAAAACAAAAAAAAAAATTGATAGAAATTTAAAGGTCACAAACCATTTTGATTCATAAATGCATGAGCGAAAGAGGAAAAGTTAGACAAGTAAAGTTTTGATATATAGAAAAAATAATCAATATATAATAACGTGAGAACGATAATTTAAAAAAAAAAAAATCAATTCTTTCAATTTTATATAAGAATTAGACCAGTAATTTCTTACATTGTGGGTTTATCACAGAGTTCCCTTTAATCATTCTATTAGCTCATTTTGTAGCTATATGTAGATTATTCACAAAAAAAATAATTGAATTGATCCAATAATTGCTTGCTTTATCAAAAATTAAATAACAAAAATAATTTTGAGAATATTAAATTAATTTCTTAAAAGAATAATCTATACATATAAACCAAAAATATAAGGGAATATTATTATTACCCTCCGGTGGTAGTAGCAAAAACTTATTACAAAATCACGAAAATTTTTATAATTTTAATTATTAATATTTATAGAATTTTCTATTGATTTGTAATTATGTTTTTTAAAATCCACTGATTGATATTTCTTCGAAATATAGCCGATGTGCTGGACCCATAGGATAGGATTGGATAGTCTAATCATTTAAAATTAATTTGTGTAATGGTAGATACTTGTAATGGTATATATTTTGATTTAAAAATAAGAAAAAAGTTATATTTTAATTGGATAGTGAAAAAATAGTTTCATTTTCATGGTGCAAGTCTTTTTTGTTATTAGAATTGTACATAAAAATTCTATTTTTAGTGAAATTATTTTTAAAATATTCCATTTATTTGTAATTTTTTAAGAAAAATTAGTGATCACAAAGTTTGCATACAAATTAAAAAAGGAAAAATTACACACTAGTAGTGTGCCAAAAAAATATTTAAAAAATGATAAATATTATAAATATTAATAATTAAAATTATAAATTTTTAATTATAATAATTTTTCAAAACCTCAATAGTAGTTTTCCATTAAAAAATGGATTAAAGCAATGCATTGAGTGCTCATTTGGCATGAGGAAGTTTGGATTTTTTGGCTAAAATAGTCACAAAAAAATAAAATAGATTAAAAAGTCAATCATATTCAAATTATAATCATTTCATTTTTACTCTTATAAAAGTCAAAAAAATCAAAAAATATATCCCAAACAAGACTTTGGCCTTATTTGGGAAGTTGATTATTTTAGTAAGTTAAAATTTTTGTGTTTGGGAAGTTGATTAGATTTTTTTTGTAGTTGGATGTGATGTTTGTGAAAGAAAAAGTGACATGATTATAGATTTGATATGACATTTTGTCTTATTAATTATTTTAAGCCATTTTATCTTTTGTCAATTTTAGCATAAAAAGCTCAATTTTAGCATTTGTCAAATAAGGCATTTTTAGTCTCAAACTAAAATAGCCATAAAATAAAAAAGTTACAAAATCAACCCACATTTCAAATAAAGCCTGAAAATATCCATGGTGAACATATCTATTCTGATGAGACATATAGAAAGATAAGTCAATTATTGGTCTGGCATGGTTCATTGGGATAATAATCAATGCGTTTAGTTTTAATTTTTGGATTTAATTTTTTTAAAATTGAATTTTATTTTTTGTGTTTTTTTTAATTTTTAGTGAATTTTTTAAAAATTTTAAGAAATTTTTATTTTTATTTTTTTAGATTCACAACTTAGATATCGCTAAAAAGTGAAATATTTATAAATAAAAATATATATTTTAAAAAATTAATAAATATATAAGAATAAGAAAAATATATTAAATTCTCATATTTTTTATATATATTTTTTATATTTAATAAATTTTGTAAAAGTTTTGTTTTATAAATATTATATTTTTAAGTGTATTTATGTTAAGTACATCTAAAAATTAAAAAAATCATTAAAAATATTTTAAAAATTCAATATAAATACGAAAAATATGAATAATAAAATATTTTAATTTTCCTAAACATCAAATCAAACCAACTAAAAAGTGTCACAATAATTACATAGAAAGATGAATCAATTATTGGCCTGGCATGGTTCATTGGGATAATAATAGAGAAAATTTACTAGTAAATCCCAAATTAGAAAATGTTAATCTATTTAGTCCTATATTTTTTCTTATGAACCATTTGGAATAATTACAAACGATGGCTATTAATGATATTTGTCACCACATTTGTTTCACTATTCATAGTGATTAGGAGACTTGTGAGTTAGAACCAATTGGGTTAACCCATTAGCCAAGAGTTTGTGCACCTCATTAGGAGGTCAAATGTTCAATTTTTTTTACTTGTATGATGTACATGAAGAACTCTGCAAAGTAAACGGTACGGATCATTGAAACGAAATCTATAATAGATCTCACAGGCCATAACAACACTCTCCATTCGAGATTATGGGCTAGAGGGAATCCAATTCCTAGAACAGTGACATAAATTAAGAAAAAATTTAGTTAAAATATTAATAATTAAAATCATAAACTTTTACATAAATCTATAATAATTTTATGAAATTACCATTCCCCCATAAATTAGGCATTTTTTTAAACTAATATTAGCTAGACTTTACACATGGTTGTTATGTTGATGCGCAAAAATAGAGGGGAAAGCGGAGAACTTAAAAGAAGAAGGTGAGTATAGATGAGGAAAGCAAAATAGTGCAGATGAGTAGATGGAGATTGCTTGAAGCTTTAAAAAAGTTTTAACCTCATCCACCACATCATTCCCAGATATTTGTAATGGTATATATTTTGATTTAAAAATAAAAAAAGGTTATATTTTAATTGGATAGTGAAAAAATAGTTTCATTTTCATGGTGCAAGTCTTTTTTGTGTATTAGAATTGTACATAAAAATTCTATTTTTAGTGAAATTATTTTTAAAATATTCCATTTATTTGTAATTTTTTAAGAAAAATTAGTGATCACAAAGTTTGCATACAAATTAAAAAAGGAAAAATTACACACTAGTAGTGTGCAAAAAAAATATTTAAAAAATGATAAATATTATAAATATTAATAATTAAAATTATAAATTTTTTATTATAATAATTTTTCAAAACCTCAATAGTAGTTTTCCTTTAAAAAATAGATTAAAGCAGTGCATTGAGTGCTTATTTGGCATGAAGAAGTTTGGACTTTTTGGCTAAAATAGTCACAAAAAGATAAAATAAATTAAAAAATCAACCATAATCAAATTATAATCATTTCATTTTTTCTCTCACAAAAGTCAAAAATATCAGAAAATCTATCCCAAACACGACTTTGGCCTTGTTTGGGAAGTTGACTATTTAAGTAGGTTAAACTTTTTGTGTTTGAGAAGATGATTGGATTTTTTTGTAGTTGGATGTGATATTTGTGACAGAAAAAGTGACATGATTATGGATTTGATATAATATTTTGTCTTATTTGCTATTTTAGCCCATTTTATCTTTTGTCAATTTTAACCTTTGTCAAACAAGGCCTTTTTAGTCCCGGACTAAAATAGCCATAAAATAAAAAAATTAAAAAACCAACCCACATCACAAATGAAACCTGAAAATATCCGTGGTGATCATATCTATTTTGATGAGACGTATAGAAAGATAAGTCAATTATTGGTCTGGCATGGTTCATTAGGATAATAATCAATGTGTTTAGTTTTAATTTTTTGGATTTAATTTTTTAAAAATTGAATTTTATTTTTTGTGTTTTTTTTAATTTTTAGTGAATTTTTTTTTTTTTTTTAGGTTCACATTACTTAGATATGGCTAAAAAGTGAAATATTTATAAATAAAAAAATATATTTTAAAATTTTAATAAATATATAAGAATAAGAAAAATATATTGAATTCTCGTATTTTATATATATATATATATATATTTGATATTTAATAAATTTTGTAAAGATTTTGTTTTATAAATATTACATTTTTAAGTGTATTTATGTTAAGTACATCTAAAAATTAAAAAATATATATTTAAAATATTAAAAAAATTCAATAAAAATATGAAAAAAAAAATATTTTAATTTTCCTAAAAGTCAAATCAAATCAACTAAATATTGTCACAATAATTACGTAGAACGACAAGTCAATTATTGGCCTTCCCTTTCACCTTAAATGCCTCTACTCCATCTCCATCCATGTGTTTTTGGTGTCACTGGCATTGAAAAATGATAACCATTACCTGCTAAAGAATGGTGTCTAAACCAACTATTACCTGTGTTTTTGTTGTGTTTGAGCATATGATTGGATTTTTTTATAGTTGAATGTGATGTTTGTGAGAGAAAAAATGACATGATTATAGATTTGATATGACATTTTATCTTATTAATTATTTTAAGCCATTTTATCTTTTGTCAATTTTAGCCTAAAAAGCTCAATTTTAGCATTTGTCAAATAAGGCCTTTTTAGTCTCAGACTAAAATAGCCATAAAATCAAAAAGTTAAAAAATCAACCTACATCTCAAATAAAGCCTGAAAATATCCATGGTGAACATATCTATTCTGATGAGACGTATAGAAAGATAAGTCAATTATTAGTCTGGCATGGTTCATTGGGATAATAATCAATGCGTTTAGTTTTAATTTTTGGATTTAATTTTTTTAAAATTGAATTTTATTTTTTGTGTTTTTTTAATTTTTAGTGAATTTTTTAAAAAAATTTAAGAATTTTTTTTTATTTTTTTAGATTCACAACTTAGATATCGCTAAAAAGTGAAATATTTATAAATAAAAATATATATTTTAAAAAATTAATAAATATATAAGAATAAGAAAAATATATTAAATTCTCATATTTTATATATATATTTTTTATATTTAATAAATTTTGTAAAGGTTTTGTTTTATAAATATTATATTTTTAAGTGTATTTATGTTAAGTACATCTAAAAATTAAAAAAATCATTAAAAATATTTTAAAAATTCAATATAAATACGAAAAATATGAAAAATAAAATATTTTAATTTTCCTAAAAATCAAATCAAACCAACTAAAAAGTGTCACAATAATTACATAGAAAGATGAATCAATTATTGGCCTGGCATGGTTCATTGGGATAATAATAGAGAAAAATTACCGGTAAATCCCAAATTAGAAAATGTTAATCTATTTAGTCCTATATTTTTTTTTTTATGAGCCATTTGGAATAATTACAAACGATGGCTATTAATGATATTTGTCACCGCATTTGTTTCACTATTCATAGTGATTAGGAGACTTGTGAGTTAGAACCAATTGGGTTAACCCATTAGCCAAGAGTTTGTGCATCTCATTAGGAGGTCAAATGTTCAATTTTTCTTACTTGTATGATGTACATGAAGAACTCTGCAAAGTAAACGGTACGGATCATCGAAATGAAATCTATAGTAGATCTCACAGGCCAAGACAACACTCTCCATTCGAGATTATGGACTGGAGGGAATCCAATTCCTAGAACAGTGACATAAATTAAGAAAAATTTAATTAAAATATTAATAATTAAAATCATAAACTTTTACATAAATCTATAATAATTTTATGAAATTACCATTCCCCCATAAATTAGGCATTTTTTTAAACTAATATTAGCTAGACTTTGCACATGGTTGTTATGTTGATGCACAAAAATAGAGGGGAAAGCGGAGAACTTAAAAGAAGAAGGTGAGTATAGATGAGGAAAGCAAAATAGTGCAGATGACAGCAGTAGATGGAGATTGCTTGAAGCTTTAAAAAAGTTTTAACCTCATCCACCACATCATTCCCAGATATTTGTAATGGTATATATTTTGATTTAAAAATAAGAAAAAAGTTATATTTTAATTGGATAGTGAAAAAATAGTTTCATTTTCATGGTGCAAGTCTTTTTTGTGTAGTAGAATTGTACATAAAAATTCTATTTTTAGTGAAATTATTTTTAAAATATTCCATTTATTTGTAATTTTTTAAGAAAAATTAGTGATCACAAAGTTTGCATACAAATTAAAAAAGGAAAAATTACACACTAGCATTGAAAAATGATAACCATTACCTGCCAAAGAATGGTGTCTAAACCAACTGTTAGCTTATGTGACTAGTCTCCCTGACTTAACTGCTTATGAGCTTTCGTTCTCATCTAGGTCTCAAACAAATGCATTTTGAAATCTACTTTATGTAAAGGATGGATGATAATATGTTTCACCACTCTCATAGCCAGAAGCCTAATTCACTTTCTTTGGTCATTATTGTGGCGATTATAGGCGATAGGCTTCACTATTTGCTTGTGATGCTCCCCCCTTCTAGACTACACCTAGACAAAGATGAATATTTAATAGACTCCCTTTGTTGTATTAGTGTCTATCGAATTTTCACAATTTGCTGATTTCTGAAAGCACTCATTCTTAATTACTTGCGTTAAATCCCCATATCTTTTTATTATTATTACGTTTATTGTAATAAGCCTATCCTCTCTTCTCTGATCACATTCCAAAATAAAAATATCAAATGATCATATTCCAAAATAAAAATATCAAATTATCAAAACTAATTAACATATCTATCTTAATCTTGTGGCAATTTCCCCTTCAAATCATATCAAGGGTATATCATATCCTCTATAACCTAAAAATTCAGTGCAATACAGTTGATCATTTTTCCTTTGATAGGTGTGTTTTGTGCAACCAATGAACTGATCTGTAGCTAACTTCAAATTCTTCATTGTCTGGATGAAGTTGCAGGTGCCATGTGAAAATAGGGAAAAATCGAGACTACTAGTTTCTACAAAGAAAGCTAGAGCAGAACCCCATGGATGCCTTGGCCATGAGCTATTTAAAACTCTACAAAGTCCACAAATTGAACCAACCCCCTTGTCCCTGCTCTTCATCAAAAAAAAAAAAAATAAATAAATAAAATAAATCTATTCTTAATTTTGAAAACAATCCACATGACACAACAGAGTAAAGCCAGGAATCAAGAAGCTTCTTCCTCTCTTTCTAACTCTACTCCCCCTCCAACTATAATAAAAAACAAAAAAACTCATCACCCAAAGATCCATAGCAATGTCACAGTGAATGAGAAGTTGATTAACAGACTCACAATCCCCAAGTAGAGCATGCGTGAAAGCTCAACTCAACTCGACTCAACTTGTTGAAAAGGCAAAGGCCTGCATCAAAACAAAATATATGCACATAAGAGGAAACCCCAAAGACCCAAAAGAGAAAAAAGTGCTCAAAAACAAATGTTTCAACTTGCAAACCACTAGTTGCCGTGTAAGTAATAATTATGGAGCTTTGTCAGAAAAAGAAGACGATTACAATAAAGTTCTTCAACTTCCATTTCAAGACGAATACAATAAAGTTCTTCAACTTCCATTTCAAAACGTATAAATGTTTATTTTCGTGAAATGTACATGAAAGGCAAAAAGCCTATAGGACTCTAGCAGTTAGTTGTTCATATTTTGACTGAGGCCCAACAGACAATTACATATTTGCAAAGAAGTTACAAAGACCATGTCTCTCTCTCTCTCTCTATATATATATATATGTCTATATGTCTATATTTGTTTTTTATCGGCATGTCATATTATTGAAAAATTTAGGAACCCTAGATGTTGATTTGTGATTATGTATCAATAAAAAGCAGTAAAAAACAATCACAATCAAACAATCAAGCGAAAGAGATACAACGATTTTTACGTGGAAAAAACCACAATTGGACATCTCCATCTGTGATCAAAAAATCACGGGCAACTGCCACAAGACAATTCACTAAGAAGAATTAAAGGAATTACACAGGTATACTCTCAATTATCTAGCAAATCCACAATGCCTAATTGAACCAACCTCTATGTGTCTCTTCCAACCCCATCTTCACCACAGAATTGTCTTCTTCGATGAGCCCCCGATTCCACCAAAGCTTGGGCTCGAATTCTTCGTAAATCCACAACGAAGAACAACTCTCTCTTTTGTGTATAACAAACAAATCTTTGATGTACTCTCTTTAAACCATGAGTTGAATACTCAATAAAACATCAAAGAAAATAACAAAATATCCCCAGATATAAACCTTTAAGAACCAAAAAGAAGATCTGGAGGACTTCAATCAATTACTTAGTTTTGGGAGAAAACCAAGTATTTATAGAGAACCAAAAGTAATCCTAGATTGGGAAGAAAACAAACTCCTTGAGAACTGAGAGGCTCGCTCGAGCGAAGCTTTGCTGGCTCGAGCGAGGAGTGTATTTTTCATGATTTCTACTAGTGCCTTGGCTCGAGCGACGAATCCTTGGCTCGAGCGAGGAATACACTCTTTCAAGTTTTTGTATGGACGCAATCCTTGGCTCGAGCGAGAATTCCTTGGCTCGAGCGAACAAACCTTCGCTCGAGCGAGCTCTTCTTGGCTCGAGCGACCAATGGCAAACATGCAATTTTGAATGCAATTTTGCATTTTGTTTAGCCGAAATGACCGTGAATAAGCTCGTAATAATCAGCGAAGTGCCAATCTTGAAAGCATTAACATTACAAACTACTCTGCATGGCTCGATTCGGGTTTGGATTTGCATCTAATAAACTCATAGCCTCACTGAAATAAAAGTGCGAAAATAAATACATCTGAAGGGAGTTTTGTTAAACGGGGTTGCCAAGAATAAAAAACTAACAATTATGCATATGCATAAAGGAAGATCCAATGGAGTGCAGACATCACTAGTGATGCAGCTTATTTCTTCAGTATGTCAGGAACATCCTTTCTAGAGCTCACAACAATTGGAGAAGAAGAGAAACCACTTTGTTTATCTGAAACTAATAAGTGATCCCCTTGCTTACCATCTTTACCTTCTCTAGATAAACTGGAAGATGATGATCAGAATATCTGCACCATCAAGCTTCCGCCTAGAGGACAAAGACCCTAAAGACATTTTTAGTACAAAAAATATGAGTATCATTGGAGAATATCATGGAGTTTTTTTTTCTATTGAAGGAAGGTCAAATCAATACTCTTGGTTAGAGTTAATTACAGAGTACATCATTCCTTCTACAGTTTCGAGCTAATAAAATGCCTAGAAGACAAACTGTCAATTGTATGATTGTATTTCATAGATTGCCTAGAGAGAAACCTTCAATTGTATGGTTGTATTTCATAGGATATACAGGTATTCCTCAAATCAACCCAACATCACATAATAATATTGATCGAGTGTTGAATAAACATGAACACATTGGATTAGGATCATCTCCAATAGACCTCGTGAGATATGAAGTGGCCAAAAACACAAATCCTAAGCACTTGTTAAGGGCATGAAAAGATACCAGTCACATTGTAAGCATGCTTAGTTAGAAGCTAATCATGAGAATCCATGTAACCACACAACAAATCTGTTTCCTTTTTGGTAAATAAATAAATAATGATAGTTTTCTCTTGGTTTTATTTATTATGGCTAGGTTTGTACTTTCATTGTGTGTGTGCGCGCGCACGCGCATATAGGTGCAAAACAAGGGCATCTTCTCAAATTTTATTAAGGTGTTGTAGATTGTGCGACTAGTCCTTTGGTTACCAAGTCTCTCCTAAGCAATGTTTTGAAAACTGGACCGGTGAACAAACCGGAAAAGTGACCAGGCGGACGGGTCACTGGTTCAACCGCAGGTAAACCGGAATTGAACCATGATATCATAATTATGTCATAAATATATTAAAATTTATAAGTATAAAAAATATAGATATTAAAATTACAAAAATAATAAATAATAAACAATTACAATTACAATAAAAAATAAAAAATTCTTAAAATTTATTTTAAGTTTTTTATACATTGATTTTTAGTAAAAATAATTAAGATAATATTGAATATATAGTATATATACTTGTTACATTGTCAACTATTGTGTTGATGGCATAGTTGTTTGAGTGCTTGTTTTTTATGCACTTAGTTCCATGTTCAAATTCTCTCCACAACATATTTTTGGAAGAAATTTTAATTCTTCAAACCTGACTGGTTCTTTTGTCGACCAGTGACTAGTTCACCGGTTATTCCGATTGAACCGACGGTTCTTCCGGTTTTCAAATTCTATGCCAGTTTTGAGCATAGTCCGGGCTTGTGTAGACATCCCATTTTTGACCGACCTTAAGACTCAGACGTCATCGATTGAGCGCTCGGTGATGTTGCATTTTGTGCTCGTTCAGAAGTCTCGGAGTCTCGGTCGTGAGCCTTGCTTCCGGACTTCAGAACCCTTTCTATACTTGGCCTCGGTTTGCAAACTAGACTCGGTTTTCTCTGTTTCTTTTCCCAGAGGGAGGGAAAGGTCTAGTAGATCATCTCTCAGTGGCCATAGGCTACATCTCGTAGTCGTAGGCCATTTTTCCCATTTCGGAGCCCGGTTCTCGATTTTCGGAGCCGTCAGGCCGTGTGCCTCGGTTCGAGACCGCCTAACCACCTCCGTTTGCCCCGGTCTTTGGCATACATCTTATTTCCTCCCTTTTAAGGGACACTGTGGTCCGAGAGACCAACTTCGTGGTCGAACACCACTCTCGGTGCCTAACAGTCGGTTTTCGGGGCCCCAGACTGCGCGTTTCGGCCCCCGAACCTTCATTTTGCATCGGTTTTTGTTCATTTTTGGCAGGGACCTCTATTTCATCACCAGGAAGGTCATAGAAGGGTGGGAGGCCAGTAATTGTTCCAGCAACCAGTTATATTCCATCATCGCCCTCCGACGCCCGTTTTTCTCACTTCAATGCCAATGTTGACCACCCTTGGGCCATTTTCTTGCACCCTAAACTCCATATTTGTGATGTACACATCTGGGAGGCCACCAATATTTGGTGGCCGGCCAGAAATTCCATTTGAACCTTTTGAACCCCTTTGAAAAGTGGGTTGTTCTCTCTCTTGGTTCACAGTTGCCAATTTTTGACCACAGGGTTGTGTTGAGAACACATGGGAGGTCACCAATCTGTGGTGGCCGGCCACTAATTATACTTGGCCCTTTTGACCCTTGGCCGGCCGGCTATGGGGAGAGCCGGCCGGCCACCTGCAGTCCCAATATCTAGCCGGCCAGCATCCTTACACCTGGCACATCACAGAAAAACACTTTGTTTCTAAGATTCTCAGATCCTGGGCAACTTTGAGGGAAACTTGGAGTGATTTCTCCCTTTTTCCTCTTTCCCCCTCTTTGGCATATATAACCAGCACCCCAGGTCTGGTTTTGGGGTTGGAAAAATTTGCCTTAAGCCTCTTGCATTGCCTCTCTCCCTCTCTACACTTCAACCATCAAAACATCCAAGTTCCTACACCATTTTTTCACCACCACCTAGCATCAGACCACCACCTCCATTCCAGCCACTTGGAGCTGTCTTCCAGAGCTGAGGAGCACCCAAACTTGGTCCAAGAAGTTGCTAAAGATTGGTCTACAAGGGTGAGTTACCATTTCCCTCTTTTAACTCATTTTTGGCATGCTTTCTTAGCCCTTCTTGCTTGTATCTTTGAGCTCCGGCCATAACTAAAAGTAGTGTTTTTTGAGCTCTACTTAATGTTTCATGAAGGGCCTCTCACTGTTTGAGGCCCCCATTTTGCACTTGCTTCATTATCCCTCTTGTATGCCTATTTCTTGTGTAGCATTTTAGGCTTATGTGTAATCTGTTTTGAAGCATGTTGTAAACTGTAAATAGGATTATTTTGAGTCCTTCTTCAATATTTTAGAAGGGCTCATCACTATTTGAGTCCTCCATGTGCTACTTTCTTTGATATCCATATTTTAGCCCTATTATTGCATGATTTATTAGCCTATTGAGCTTCTGTTTTTGGACCTTGGTCCGAACTGAAAATGGCCTTTTTTTGACCCCCTCTCAATGTTTCATTAAGGTTCTATTGCTGTTTGGAGCATCATTTGTATACTTTGTGTTGTAGCCTCTCTTTTAGGCCATATCTTGCATTGCATTTTGAGCATAGTTGTACACTGTTTTGGGCTCGTCCATTAACTGTAAAAAGTCATATTTTGGGCCCCTCTTCAACATTATTGAAGGGCCCTTACCTCTTTGGGACCAGAATGTATCAGTTGCTTCTTTATCTCCATTTTGGCCCTTATTTTGCATAGCATTTTGAGCATACTCGTATTTGTTTTTGGGGTTTGTCATAAACTGTAAAACATAATATTTTTGGCCCCTCTTTAATATTTTAGAAGGCCCCTTCTCTGTTCGGGGCCAGTATCTGTGAGTTGCTTCAATATCTTGCTTTCGGGGCCATTTTTGTATGCTAGCTTAGCCTCATTTTTGCTCACTGTTCGGCCTTACTTTATACTGTAAACATGCTTGTTTTTGGGCTACCTTGCTTCTGTATTCACACTTCATGTACAAATAATGCATGCATTGCATAGCTATAGGTCATTCCGTATGCCTAATTTCATGTTTCGGGACTTGTTCCATGCATCGGGTACCATTTTGCTATGTTTCGGGGCTGTTTTGCATCTCATTTTGCCTCTAAAATTTGCATGATAGTATGCCATATTCCATGTCTTGCCATGTCTTGTTAGAGTGGCATTCCGTGCCGTAGGTTCGGTCCTCGGCTTGCGTGCACGCGTGCACACATTTCGAGTTGTCTCATTTTCATCTAATGGCCTCTTATGTGAGTGTGGCTGAGGCCCACTCATATTGGTGTAAGCCCATTTTGCATTATGTATGTCATTTCATTCCATAGCATTGTGTATGCTAGGTTGTATGTTAGTGCATTGTGTATGCCATGTTACCTCGTGCATTATGTATGCCATTTCATAACATTGTGCATGTTAGGTTGTATCTTAGTTTGCATTCATGTATGTCATGCATATTGTATTATCCCATTGCATCATGTTCGGGATAGGAGTTAGCCCGAGCACGGGAAACGAGGTACGTTTCGTACTCCGACTGATGGAACGTGTCTCAATTCCCCAGTCGCCGACACTCCGGATCATCCATGATGGAGTTAGGTTTTGTTGTGTTTTCCTGTGCATTCATTTCATATTGAGTTGTGCAATTCGACTCCTCGGCCATCATGCATCGAGATGTGTGATTGGTGGCACGAGGATCAAGGCATGCATACATTTGTGAAAATACATTGCTATGCTCCTTTCCCGCTCTCTGTTGCAGCAAAACAAGAATCAGCAGTCTTTCGAGGCTTGGCGCGCTTTTCAAGAACTATTGCAAAATAGAGGCTAATTGGGGCATCGCCATGGATTCCGCGCAAGGGCAACCCGGACATGCATCATTCATCATCTGAAGAAGAATCAAGGCAGTCCTTGGCTTGCATGCCAGTTTATTATTTTCTTAGTTAATTTGATAATTAATTAGGATTTTTGTACATATTTGGACTGTAATATTTATTTGGACTGTACTATTCTTTTATTCGGACCCTCTGCGCGAGGGTATAATTGTAATAAGTGTGCGTGAGTGTGATGTATGTCTTCCAACCCCACGTCTTTCTTCCCTTTTATTTACCTGCTTATGATGGTAAGATTAGGGCATGTTTCAATTAGCATCTAGTATGATAGCACGTTTGCATTCATTCATCTGTTTTGCATGCACCGGGCTCGGCGCATCATACTAACTGCATTTGTATTTCAATTCCAAGTTGAATACTTGTTAGCTGTTGCATCTCATATGCCATGTTTAGAATAGCCGAGCCTGCTATAGTTGCATTTTTGCATGTGTTCCATTAGGCATTTCTGTATACTTAGGATCATGCATGGATTTCTAACTAGCTTCTGTTTTGGCTTGGAGTACTCGGTGAGTTTTTATGCTTTAGCATCCTTGCATGCGTGTGAGTGTTGCCATGAATAGCATGCTTACCATGAGGCTATGTGCTTATGTGATATAACTGCACAAATGCCTGTGGGTGGAGGTTGGGTTACTTGGATTGGAGCAATTCATCAAATGTTTGTTTTAAGCCACTAGATAGTGGCAAAATCATGTTTTTCTAAGCCCACCCGAGGGTGGCAAATCCATGTCTTAGCCTACCTGCGGGTAGCACTGTAGACGTCCCCGAACGCATCCCGGGGGAAAGGAGTGCAAATCCCCCCCGTTCTGGTTCGATATTGGGTCACTACAGTTCGAAGGACTCAAATGTCACGGTTCTTAATCTTGAACCGAAGAGTCCAAATCCGGCAAATCGTTTTGAGAAAACTGATTTTTTGAAAGAAGTGCCAAACATGGACTGCTTCATCAGATACAGAGTCGCCACCTAAATATTTTATTTTGGGAAATTTAGGAAACCCTGACTCGGTGCCAAAGGCCACGTGTCCGTCATCACCAAAGTTGCCTCGGCTCGGGAACTTGGGTACGATTAGAAGGTCACTGCGGAGCACTTCGCCGCTGGCCAAAGACCGGCCTCTACTAACCATGATATCTGATTTTGAAAACATTGTGAGTTCTTAACCCGGTTATTAGCCTAGGTTACTATGTGATGCGCACAACATACAAGTATAAACTGAGTCGCCTGAATTGGAACCAAACATTCCATGTTTGTTTGTTTGAGAAATGGTTTGATGGTGCTACCCGCAGGTAGACTAAGACGTGGATTTGCCACCCTCGGGTGGGCTTAGAAAAACATGATTTTGCCACTATCTAGTGCGCTAAACACAAACAACAATGATTTGTTCTACTTCAAGTAACTCAACCCTCACCCACAGGCCTTCAAGGCAGTTATATCACATAAGCATTTAGCCTCATGGTAAGCATGCTATTCATGGCAGTCACTCACACACATGCAAGGATGCTAAAGCATAAAAACTCACCGAGTACTCCAAGCCAAAACAAAAGCTTATTAGAAATCATGCATGATCCTAAATGCACAGAATTGCCTAATGCAACACATGCAAAAAAATGCAAACTATAGCAGGCTCGGCTATTCTAAACATGGCATGTGGAATGCTACAACTAACACGTATTCAACTCGGAATTGAAATACAGATGCAGTTTGTATGATGCGCCGAGCCCAGTGCGTGTAAAACAGATGAATGATGCAAACATGCTGTCATACTGTTATGCTAATTGAAATATGCCCTATATCTAACCATCATAAGGTGTAAATAAAAGGAAGAAAGACGGGGGTTGGAAGACATACATCACACTCACGCACACTTATTACAATTATGCCTCGCAGAGGGTCCTAATAAAATAATAATACAATTCAAATAAAAGAATAATACAAATCAAATAAATATACAAATTCCTAATAAATTAACAAATTAAAGAAGAAAACTATAAACCGCATGCAAGCCGTGGGGTGCCTTGAACTGCTTTCGATAATGAAATGATGCATGTTGAGCTGCTTTGCGCGGAAATTCACTGGGATGCCCCAATCCGCCTCTGCTTGCAACGTTCCTCGAAATGCGTGTCAAACTCAAAAGTTGCCAATTCTTCATTTTGTCGCAACAGAGAGCGTGAAAGGACATAGCAATGTATTTCACAAATATATGCATGCCTCGATTCTCGTGCACCAATCACGATCTCGATGCATGATGGCCGAGGAGCCGAATTGCACAACTCAATATAGGGTGAATGCATGAATGATACAACAAAACTTAACTCCATCATGGGTAATCCGGAGTGTCGCTGACTTGGGAATTGAGACCCGCCTGTCGCCGAGCGAACGTGTTCGCTTTCGTGTCGACTAACTCCTATCCCGAACACGATGCAATATGCATGATATGCATGGAATGCAGCTAAGATGCAATCCTAACATACATAATGCTATGAAAATGAGATGTCTCGGAATGCGTGCACACGGGCATGCAAACCGAGGAAATGATCCTAAGGCATAAAATGGCATACGCAACGCAATTGGACTTACACTAACATGAGTGGACCTCAGCCACACTCACATAAGAGGCCGATGGATGAAAATAAAGTGCCTCAAAATGCGTGCACACGGACACGCAAACCGAGGCAATGACATAAAGGCATGAAACGGCCTGAAAATATGACATACAATGAGACTAAAATGAGATGTCTCGAAATGCGTGCCCACGGACACGGAAACCGAGAAAATGGCATACGGAATGCAACAGGACTAAAATGAGATATGCGAAATGGACTTACACTTACATGAGCGAGCCTCAGCCACACTCACATAAGAAGCCGGCGGATGAAAATGAGATGCCTCGAAATGCGTGCACACGGGCACGCAAACCGAGGCAATGGTACTAAAGCATGAAATGGCACTCCAAATGCAAATTGGGCTTATACTAACATGAGAGAGCCTCAGCCACACTCACATAAGAGGCCGTCGGATAAAAGTGAAGTGCCTCGAAATGCGTGCACACGGGCACGCAAACCGAGGCAATGGTACTAAGGCATGAAATGGCATGGAAATGATATGCAAACATGCAAATGAATTTCAGCACTCACAAATGATGCAAAACAGTCCCGAAAGGTGGGGAAATGACACCAAATGCACGGAATGGTCCCGAAATGCGATATTAAGCACCCGAAATGGCCTACAGCTATACTAAACAAGCATGATTGGTACATGACATGCAAAACAGTAGCAAGGAAGCCCCAAAATAGCATTTTTTACAGTACAAAACATGGCGAAATAGTAAGCATAGATAGGACAACAATGGCATGCAAAAATGGGGGCCAAGAGAGGGGTATTGAAACAAGTGATGTATGCGATGCTCAAACTGAAAAATTTCCTTCTACAACACTGATGAGAGACCAAAAAAATGCACATTTAAAGTTTATGACAACCCTCAAATCAGTATGAAAACTTGCTAAAAATATCATGCAAGAATGAAGCCAACAAAGGCTAGAACATGAGGTATGCCTTAAATTCATCAAACAGCCTTGGACCCTTAACAAAACATGACAAGAAGCCCAAAATATGGATATTTTCAGTACTGATCATGGCCGAAAACAGAATCTAGATAGGCCTCAAAAAGCATGCAAAAATGGGGGCCAAAGAGGGGTATAATGACAAGTATAACATGGAGACCCCCAACAAGGTTGATCCCTTCTAAAATGTTGTATAGGGACACAAAATAAGCCTACTCACAGTTCATGACATGCTCCAAAACAGACTACATGTAGGCCAAACAAATCATGCAAATTTACGGTAAATAGGAGAGATTGTGAAGCAAGTGCAAGATAAAGGACCCAAACAGGGTTGAGCCCTTCTTCAATGTTGAAGAGGGGCTCAAAATAGGCCCTATTACAGTTTACATTATGCTCGGAAACAGATCACACATAGGCCAAATATTCAATGCAAAATAATGGCATATAAGAGGATATTGAAACAAGTGCAAGATGGAGGGCTCAAACAAGGTTGAGCCCTTGAACAAACATGAAGAATAGCTCAAAATAGACCTAGTTTCAGTTAAGGTCGGAGCTCAAAACAATAATAAAATAGGCTTAAGAAATGAGGCAAAAATGGGCTACAAAAGAGGGAAAGTGAGACTTACCCTTGTAGACAAGTCTTGGCTGCCTTTTGCTTGAAGAATGGGAGCCTCTTAGCTGCTGGAAAGCTCTCCTAGCTACTGGAATGGATTTGTGATGGTAGAGCTTGAAGATGATGAAGAAATGGTACCAAAACTTGAAGGAAATGAAGTTGTATGTATGTATATGCTCCAACCAATGCTTGTAATCTCTTCTCTTGAGTTGGGAGGACACCAATGTAGACAAGAGAGGGAGAGAGGAATCCTTGGCCAAATGGAGGGAAATGAGCTCTTATTTCCCTCCAAAAGGTTCTCCCGAATCAGATATTTTTGGGGGAAAATCAAAGCACAGCTGGAATGAACTCACACTGAGGAAGAGGGCCGGCCATTTACTTTTGCTGCAGGTGGCCGGCCGGCTGGCCACCCCCCATGGCCGGTCGGCTAGGGGCAAAATGGTCATTTGATAATTTCTAGCCGGCCACCAAAGATTGGTGTCCTCCCATATGTGTACAACAAGGCCCTATGGTTGGAAATTGGCAACTCTGAAACAGGAGAAACAACAAGCCACTTTTCAAAGAGGTTCAAAAATGGACCAAAGAATTACTGGCCGGCCATGTGTTTTTAGGGTCCTCCCATGTGTGTACAACACAAATATGTGGTTTTGGCTCGAAGAAAATGGCCCTAGGGTGTTCAACATTAGCCCTATGAGAAAAAAGCGCCGGGCGCCGAGGAGCATAATCGGTTCTCGAGACAATTGCTGGCCTCCCACCCTCCAAAGGATCTTCCTAGTGATAAAACAGAGGTACCGCCAAAAATGAACAAAACCGATGCAAAACGAAAGCTGGGGCCAAAACACGCCGGGTCCCGAAACCGCCGTTAAACACCGAAGTGGTGTTTGGCCACTAAGTGGGTATCTAAGACCCAGGTCCTTGAAAGGGAGTAAATAAGATGTATGCTAAAACCGGAGGAATCGGAGATGGTTGGGTGGTCCCAACCGAGGCACACGGCCCGACGGTTCAAAACCGAACCGGATCCGAACGGGCAAAATGGCCTACGGCACGAAATGTAGCCCACGGCCACCGAGAGATGGTCTACGGACCTCTCCTCCCTCAGAAAGAAAATAGAGAAAACCGAAGTCTGTTCGCAAACCGAGGCAAGGCACAGAAGAGGGTTCGGAAGTCCGGAGGCAGGGCGCACGGCCGCGACTCTGAGTCTTCTGAACGAGCACAATATGCAACATCACCGAGCGCTCAATCGGTGACGTCTGAGTCTTAAGGTCGGTCAAAAATGGGGTGTCTACAGTTTCCCCTCTTTGACAGAACTCGGAAGTCAAGAAGTGACGGGAGTGAATGTCAAAGCCTAGAGAAGACCCATTTTTGACAAGGCCGAAGACTTAGACAATCATACAAATTGCACGGAGATATGTGCCCGCAGGCGTGCCCGTAGGTAGGGGGGCAAAATGCAAAACGACATGCACAGAGCCGAACGATCATGCAAATACAGCAAGCTATAATGAGGCAAGTATTCGCAAATAGATGCAACAGTTTTAAGCAAGAATGCAAAGCAAACAACTACATTTCATGTAGGTAGGAATGCGGAGAATCATTCAATTCTCGTCGCGTCTCACACAGAGAAGATACGATATCGGCTGATTCGCGGGTCGCACCAAATTTCAAATGAACCGTACATACAATATCGTGCCTGCAAAAGAGAGAAATTCAACAAGAACAATATGCTAACAACATATATTCAATGTGATTCCTATGGTTCCGAAAGTTTGACACACGCAGTGTCGGCGAGTGAATGCATCGCAATGCGAGAAAGGAACACGCGTGACAACGCATGCTCAAGCACAGAGATATGGTACAACAAGAAATCATGCATGACAATGCAAAATGTTCATGAGAATACAAGTTATATGCAAAACAATGCAAAATGAGCACGAATCAGGGTGCCCGTTTGTTGCGAAACAACGAGCTGGGAAACGCGCATTTCGGCGAAGGCGACTCGATCGCAGCCTCTGGTTCACCTCCCGGAGAGGTTACAATATGTTCAAAAAGGATACACCTTGATTTTGATGAGTAATGATGAGACACACGCCGAATTGCAGTGAGTTCGCAAGCCAAGCGCCAGAAAGTGCACTTTTCTTGAACTTTTTCAGGTCCCGGGAACTCCGATCTTCCTCAAAATTTGCAGAGAGCTAGGTGGAGGTGTGGGGAACACCACCGGCCAGGTGGTTGCCCTTGGGGAGGCCACCGGCTAGGAAAGAAAAAGCAAATGGCCGGCCAGCCAGAAAAGGTGGCCGGCCGGCCACCTGCTCAAAAGCAGGGGCATTTTTGTCTTTTGGCTCATTTCTATATATATCCACCTCCATTCATTCCGAAATCACTCCCACAGCTGCAAGAACTCCTTCCCTTGCTCCCCAAACCATTTTTTCCTTCAGATCTGCACTTTATACGCGCTTTTCGGCCTTCCACGCAAGTTGTTTTCGCGAAATCTTTCAGTTTTAAACACTTTGAACCGATTAAATTTTGATTTCGGGGCTTCTTTTCTCATTTTCACCACTTGAGGTAAGCTTGTCTCAATATTTGGAAGATTTTCTCGGGAGTTGACTTTTGTTGACTTTTTCATTTCCCGGGAGTTGACTTTTGTTGACTTTTTCCAATTTTGGCTCATTTTTGCTCCTTTTGCAGATTTCTTGAAATGGCGGGTGATTACCGTCATGGTGGAGGTCCTCCAGGTGCCGGGGATGATTTTGACATCATGACATTGCCCCCGAGAGTCCGCCCTTTTGTTCCCGGGAGATACGCCCCACCGGTACATGTGCTTCCACGGGCCGTTGCTTTCGCTTCACGGGTTCAACGACCGGCACCAGGGGATTTATCATGAGAGTCGAGCAAAGACCTCTCACGATGCACGAGAGGTATTTTACTTTATTTTCTGCATTTTTCGTGCATTTTGTAGCTTTGCCATGCTTGAACACACAGTTTTAGCTTATGACATAGTACTTTGCTTGCATTCTGAACATGTGACTTGAACACTTGAATTGCTGAACACACGGCTCATTGACTGATTGATTGTGAATGCACGGTACACATTAGTCAGGAATTGAACACACGGCTCAAACACTAATTTGTCGAACACACAGCCCGAATTTGAAGGTGAGCACACCGCACACACTGATTAAGAGTAGAACACACAGTCCCAAGCTCCGATTTTCTGAACACATAGTCCAAGTTGATGGTGAACACACAGCCCACACTGATTGAGAGTAGAACACACAGTCCCACTAATTTTTCTGAAATTTGAACACGCAGCCCAAATACCAAATTTTCTGAACACGCAGCCCAGATTTGAGGTGAACACACAGCCCACAAATTTTTCTGAAATTTGAACACGCAGCCCAAATACCAACTTTTCTGAACACGCAGCCCAGATTTTGAAGGTGAACACACAGCCCATACTAATTGAGAGTAGAACACACAGTCCCAAACTCCGATTTTCTGAACACACAGTCCAAGTTGAAGTGAACACGCAGCCCACTGAGTAAGGTTTGAACACGCAGCCCAAAACACAGATTTACTGAACACGCAGCCCAGATTTTGAAGTGAACACGCAGCCCACTGATTAAGGTTTGAACACGCAGCCCAAAATACAGATTTACTGAACACGCAGCCCAGATTTTGAAGTGAACACGCAGCCCACTGATTAGGATTTGAACACGCATTTAAAAACAGATGCATCAACACGCAGCCTCGTGATTTTGAAGTGAACACGCAGCCTAATCGATTAGGATTTGAACACGCAGCCCAAAACACGATTTACTTTTAACACGCAATTTCAGATTTTGAAGTGAACACGCAATTTAATCGATTAGGATTTGAACACGCATTTCAAAACATGATGCATCGAACACGCAGCCCAGATTTTGAAGTGAACACGCAGCCCAGATTTTGAAGTGAACACGCAGCCCAAAACACAGATTTACTGAACACGCAGCCCAGATTTTGAAGTGAACAAGCAGCCCACTGATTAGGATTTGAACACGCAGCCCAGATTTTGAAGTGAACACGCAACCCACTGATTAGGATTTGAACATGCAGCCCAAAACACAGATTTACTGAACACGCAGCCCAGATTTTGAAGTGAACACGCAGCCCACTGATTAGGATTTGAACACGCAGCCCAGATTTTGAAGTGAACACGCAGCCCATTGATTAGGATTCATTTGCACACAGCTACTTCATTTCATTTGCACACAGCTTGTATTTTATTGTACTGAACACATGTATTCATTCTGAATGCAGGTTGGCTCGTGACCGCGGCGAGGATATGGCTCTACCGCCATGAGAGTGGTACCGAGCTTCCTGAGGTCGTCCCAGGATTTGGTTGACTCAGCAGGTTCGAGCATTCTCAGACGGGTTATCACACTGCCCTACCAAGAGGACATTGTTAGTTGCAGGAGAGATGGTGGGACACCACCAATTTTTTTCCATTTTTCTCGCCACCGGGACATGACCATGACTCCGCTAGACTTCGCAGACTCACCGCCTAGACATAAGCGTTGGCCCATACCTTATGACGAGGATATGGGAGAGTGGAGGCCGCTGGGTACATCTATTGGGGCTTGCCCACCAGAGACAGAGCTTCCGGAGAGTCCCAGACACTGGTATTCTTCCCGTTTTAGGAGGCCGGAGATGGAGCCTGAGTCTCCTGAGGAGATTGAGCAGTACGCCCGTGGCTTCCTTATGTTCCTCTTTGGTACCACTCTGTTTGCCGATAGGGGGAACACTGTCGAGTTATATCTTCTGAGTGCCCTGGTGGACGTATCACAGGTCAGTCGATATGACTGGGGTGGCGCTGGCCTGGCTCCCCTCTATTGTTACATGAGTGTAGCCTCTCCCGGGCAGGGAGACTTACTCGGCGGCTATTGGAGAGCCTGGGAGGTACGTTCTGTCCTCTTGATTTACATTTTTGCTTCTCATTACTTGTTCATTGCACACACGGCGCACTTTGCACTCTGTATTCTGCCTTTAGCACTTTGTATTCACATTCCGCACTACTTTTCTCAGCTATGGGTGTACGTATACTTTCCCATATTAGCCCCGGAGATGGAGGTGCCAGGACTCCTTATGACTCTGTTTTCACCGGTATTCGAGGGCGAGCACCGACCGAGACCTCGAGAGACTCTCTACCCGCGATAAAGATTTTGATACTGCGGCGGATGATGAGGTATTTCGTAACTCTCGCCTTTTCATTTTTATCTGTGATCCGCCTTTGTATATTCCTCGATTTCTAATTGATTTATGCACCGCTATCCGCAGACATTTGGCGTTTCGGGCGGTCTTAGGTGATGGTCTCCGACATCAAGATCCCGGAGGATCGGGTAATTCCCAAAGATAGGTTCCTCGTCAAGGACCTGTTGGTAGGGCATGGTTTTCGGAGAACGCTTTCGCTGTATGGGGGTATGATTCTCGGACCTCCCGCTGCACTCCAGCCACCATGCGGACTGTCGATAGACTCTCTGCCCAGGAGGTCATTAGTGATATGCAGGGCACCGATGCTTTGTTACATCTCATGGAGGGGGACTACGCCACCTATCGTCGTATATATCTGATGCCCCCCTTGACGGGAGTGCGTGCTCCGCCACGAAGGTCTATTGATGTACCATCGTCGAGTTGGGCTCATACCACGGATATCCCCTCCTCTAGCAGGGCCGGTGCATCTAGGGGTAGAGGTAGTTCGATTCCTCCGATCCCTCCGTCTCTTCATCATCATCTTGGGTAGCCAGACATGCCGACCGAGTTGACGAGTTGGCGGTTCGGGACTCCTTACCAGGTCTCGCTAGAGCCTCCTCTTCCTGACCACAGATATGTCAGGGATCCTGATTCACCCCCGATATGTTTTACAGCTTTGATTTATCAGTTAGATGTTTGGACATTCATTCCTTTACTGATAGTTTTGCATTTGTATTTGCAGCCTCCAGTTGAGTACACGGACAAGCTGCTCGGGATGCTGGCCACATTCGAGGGCATGATCCTACGGAGGGAGGCACAGCTAGCCATTATGGGCGCAAGGTGTACTGCTCATCTTTCTGTAGATACATATTTCGATGACATACCGGTTTTGAACATTCCACAGTATTGATAGGTCAGGTAGAGCACATCCGACACACTCCCTACTCGTGATATCAGATTTGCATCCGCTTTTCATATTTGAACCGATGTATTGAACTCTTCATTTTCATGCCTCTCAGATATGCTCCGCCAAGCAGTCGGGCCACCCGGCCTTCTCGAGAGGTCGAGGTATCGACTGCTCAAGGTATCGGGCCATCCGGCCTTTTCGAGGAGCCGGCCATCCAGCCTTCTCGGAGTCGGGCCATCTAGGCCTTATCGAGGAGCTCGAGGAGCAGGGTCGTCTCACAGACGCAGGGCACCCATTATTGAGGAGGAGAAGGAGGAGGTCGCAGACCGTGAGTCAGAGACATCTGCTGGGGAGGGAGGCTCTGGTCTTGGTTCCGGGAGTGGAGACGAGGCTAAGGGGGATCCGGAGGATGATAGCTCTGACCCGGATGGTGATGATGGTGCAGAGGTTATCCCGCAGAAGAGGATGAGAGGGCCTCCTCATTCCCGTTCCCGAGGATATTAATGCTATTTCCTGCTTTATTTTACTTTTTGCTAGTAGTTTGTAGCACTTTGCATATTGTAGGCAGTTTTATTTCCTGTAAAACTTGTACCTTTATTTTGTTGTAAAACATGATGGAATGAAACAGCCTTTGAAAAGATGTTTGTATTTGAAATTCTTAGCATCGCAACGCATCATTTTGCACAAAAATGGAATTGAATGGGAATGTGCCTTGTGTATTTACCGGGTCAGGTAATGAACCGACGCAACAAATCAAACAACTCGACTTACTAAGAAAAAACAGAATCTTAGCAAGTTTACAACTCGATAAGCAAAAATACAACAATGTTAACGACTCGATAAACAAGACTTAACAAAATCGCGTAAACGAAAAGTAAACAAAAAGTAATAACTCAAAACACAAAATGCGACAGCTCGACAAAACTTACAACTCAATAAACAAAACAACAACTCGATAAGCAAAAAAACAACAAAGCGTACTTCGGACGGACGATCTGGATGATGGAACGTATCCGAAACTTGAGAGAAACAGAGGCCTTCGACGTTCCCGATGCATGAAAGTGCCTCAAGCTTCCTTCCGGAGGGCAAAACAGGACCAATGAGTGGCCGAACACATTTGGCATCTGGAGACTAGGGGGTGGCCGGCCTACTAGAATAGATGGCCGGCCGGACACCTCTCCCGTAACCCTCAGAATTTTGACACGTGTCCTGAAATAGTGTTTTACCCCCCTATAAAAGCCCCAGCCTTGGAACTTATTCATTTCATCACTGTTTCTCACAAAAATGGAGGCATTTCTCGCAGAAAATCTCACATCTTGGATTTCTTCTCTAGACAGCTCGGAAAAGTTGAACTTCCGGGGTTTCGGCTTGAATGCACTATTCACGCTGGGCCAGACTCCGCTACATCTTCCTTTCCTCTATGCCGCGGCAAGGTTTTGGAACCCGGTGACGCATGTCTTTAGCTTCGGCGGGCAAGAGGTATGTCCTACTTTTGAAGATTTTCAAGTCTTGATAGAATCCAAGCGAGGGGAGGAAATCTTGCCCCAACTCAATTTTGGCTATGCCCAAACCTTAGGGCGGATGTGCGGACTCAACGCACATGATGCTCGATCCTCGATTGACGGAATGTTGATATCCCAAGCTTGATTTATCGATTCGATGTCGTGACCGCAATGACCATCATTGGCAAGGCTTCCGACGACATGCTCTCTGCTTGTGCCTCATATCTCATTTTCGCTTACCTCAAGCTTCGAGGGTCCGGCCGCCCTCGATTGAAGTTGCTCAAGGTTTGAAAGAGGGAAAGAGTTGCATTGCCATGACTCGCCGAGACACCGATGGGCTTGATGCTTTCACGCCGAGACAACCAGTTCGCAGGAGTCCACCATCCGCAGTAATGTTTCCCACCCAAGTTCACATATGTATTCGCCACATCACTGGCCGGCCTTGCTTTTCTCACAAAACCGTCATCTTACTTTTCTCTCATCGCACATCTCTCTATTCTTTATTCTCTCATTTTTCATCCCTCCCCAGATATGGTTGATGGATAAATTGCAAGTCGTGGACTCTGCCCTCGCCATCAAATTTCGGGCTATTTCTTTCGACCACGCCTAGTCGACGCCCTTGATGAGGGATGGTGGTTTGAATGGATGTGCAATTTGTCGGCAGATCGCATTGCGTGGCGCTGTCCTTGGCTCAATCTCCCGGTAATGAGCTACAACATGTCCCAGTGCCTGGATTCGACTGATCGGCTTAACTCACTGTGGATTCTATTTCCCATTCCGTATTCTGCGCCAGTTTGGCCATGATCAGACTTGCCCACCACAGGGGATAGAGTAACCGGCTACATTCCCAGTTCGAGGCACACATTGTTTCTAAGAAGTCATGGCTGGGAAACAGAAGCCGGCCCCGCCTACTTTTTAGTTGCACTTTGTCTGACGAGTGCTGGGATTGGCTTAATGAAGAAGCACAAGTTGGGCCTAGGTTGGCATCGGAGGCTTTAACCAGCTCTGGCAGGGGGCGCAGGGACACCTGACTTGATTATGCCCCAGATTTATTGCTTTATTAGTACTTTCAAGTTTTCATTATGAGTGTAATAAAAAGCAACTTCAATTGTAGGTAAGAGCAAGAGAACTCTGTTTTGAAATCAAAGAAATTGAAGATTGTGGTACTGAAAATTCTCCGTTTTTGGTCCAAAAATGGTCTTAGTTGTGAAAAGATTAATTTGAACAAAGTCAACTTTTATTAAAACTTTTCAAAACTATTTTCGATATGGATCAGAACTGGACATGCCTGAGATCTGTCACTGAGATGCACAACCCCGGATCCTAGCAACTGGAAAGTTGCCCCTAGTTTGAAAAAGTGCCTCGACGATTCATAGCAACGGAAAGTTTCCCCTAGTCTAAATAGCACTGTACCGGAGATCACGATAAATGCTGATGAATAGAGATGAATGAGATGATCAAATGGGCAAAGTTGATCGGGGAAAAGATTGGGGCTGAACTTCAAGATGAAGCTGCCTACGTATCCCAAAGATGGGAATCAAGCCTTACGTAGTTCAGGCTTGGGTTCGCTCGGGTATTTTTACTCTCCTTTTGCGCTCTAACTTTTGCCAAGGCTGCCTTTGCGTTTTCAACCTTATAGCTCGCTTTTTATAATTTCAAATTTTCTATGCTCTGAATTTTGCCTAGGTCGCCTTTTTCGGTTTTCGCCTAGTGAGCCTCTCAGAGGTAATATTTCTTCAACTTGTCCATGTTGTTCGGTTGTGTAAACTTTAAGCCATCTAGATCCATCGTAACCACACTCCATCCGACTGATTGACTTGATAATATAGGGACCAACCAATTGGGTCTGAACTTGCCCCTTGGGTCGTGGATGGGTGCTCAGTTGTCTGTGTGTACCAAATCTCCTTCCTTCAAATTCTCGACTTAACCTTCTTGTTAAAAGCCTGGCGATTCTGCGTTGATAACCTTGATGTGGTACAGTGCCTTCAAATTTCTTTCATCGAAAAGCATGAGTTCCTCAAATCTATTTTGTTGCCAACTGCTTCGCTATCCGCACTCACCAATACTCGTAATGACGGGACCTCAATCTCAATAGGCAGACGGCCTCCATCCCGTAAACCAATGAGTACGGAGTCGCCCAAGAGAAGTTCCGATCAAGTCCTCAGAGTCCCACCTGAGCGAATGGCGGCTTATCCGCTAGTCCCGATAGGTTTCCACCATCTTCGTAATATGCGCTTGATGTTCTTGTTGGCCTCAATCGCCTCCGCTGGTTTGTGGCCAGTAAGTAGACGACTTATGAAAAGCCACATTGTATTTCTCCAACAAATCGATCACCTCTTTTTTGAAGTGGGAACCATTGTCTGAAACGATTTCATTTGGGACTCCATAGCTACAGATAATGTTGTTTCTGATAAATTTTGCTACATGCGAAGCCTTCAACATCGCATAAGATTGGGCCTCAACCCACTTTGTGAAATAATTTATCCCTACCAAGATGAACTCATGCCCATTCGACCCTTTGGCGTGATAGCCCGATTACATCAATTCCCTGCATGTAAAACGGCCATGGCGAAGTCATGTTGTACAGCTTTGACGGCAGGATGTTCATGCGATTTGCATGAATTTGACACTTGTGACATCGCCGGACGAAGCCAATACAATCCTCCTCCATGGTGGACCAGTAGTAACCTTGTCTAAGGATCTTCCGTGCCAACATTACCCCATCCATGTGTGCACCATATTCACCCTCGTGGATGGCTTCCATCAGACGCTTTGACTCTTCAGCATCAACGCACAGTTTATGCATTCCCAGATGACCCCGTTTATACAGTTTACCCCCGCAGATGATGAACTGAACTGCCATTCTTCTGATTGCCCTCTTGTCTTTGGCATTTACCCCTGGCGGGTATGCTTCTTTCTCCAAGAAGTTCCAGATGTCGTAATACCAGGGGTGTTCGTCCTGAACTTCATCTATGGTCGCAATCGACTCATAAGCAAAGCAAATTTCTGGTCAATGATGACTGGACACATTCGGACTCCACACGGGATGTCTATCATAGATGATAGAGTTGCTAATGAATCTACGAACCTGTTGTTTTCCCTTAGTAGATGAGTAAAATTTAGCTTCTCAAACCGAGGAATCAGCAAATCCAAGGTTTGGTGATACATCATCATCTTTTCCTCTTTCACTTTCCAGTCTCCTTTAGCTTGAGACACAACAAGGTTCGAATCCCCAATAACGTCCAGTCGTCTTGCCCCTAGTTCTAGGGCTGCTTCTAGACCAGCGATGCACGCCTCATATTCTGCTTCATTATTCGAGACTTTGAACCGGAGCTTGAAGGCTAGAGGGATACGGGAATTCTCAGGTGCTATTAGCAACACTCCTATCCCATACCCATGTTGATTTGACGCTCCGTCAAAGTACATCGTCCAAGTTTCATCGTCGATATACAAAATTGACTCATCCGGGAACAAATATTCAACTGCTTCATCCCCCTCAACCGGGTGGTCGGCAAGGAACTCGCCATCGCTTCCTTTTCATCGACTTGCGTGTTACGTACGTGAGATCAAATTCGGAGAGCAAAAGCAACCAACGAGCTAGCCTACCCGTAAGCGCTGGTTTCTCGAAGAGATATTTGATGGGATCAAGTCGTGAAAACCAACATTACAGAGTGAGCTAACAGGTAGTGCCGCAGCTTCCTGGTAGCCCATACCAGAGCTAGGCAAGCCTTTTCCAGCGGTGTATATCGGGTCTCATACTCCAGCATCTTTTTGCTCAAATAATAGATGGTTTTTTCCACCTTATCTTCTGATTCTTGTGCAAGCATGCAGCCCATTTTAGTTTCAGTTACTGACAGATACAAAATCAACGGTTTCCTTGGTTCTGGTGGTGATAAAATGGGCGGGTTCTGTAGATATTCTTTGATCTGTGCAAATGCAGCTTGACATCGGCTGTCCCATTGGAACTTCTTTCCTTTCTTGAGGAGGCTAAAAAGTGGTTCACAAGTCAAGGTTAGTTTTGAAATAAACCATCTTATGAATTGCACTTTACCCAGAAAGCCTCGCACCTCCTTTTCAGTCCTTGGTGGTGGCATTTCTAGGATGGCCTTGATTTCGGAAGGATCGACCTCGATGCCTCTTTGTGTAATCAGAAACCCCAGCATTTTCCCCGCTGTAACACCAAATGTACATTTCTGAGGGTTTAGCCGCAACCGGAATTTCCTGATCCTTTGAAAAAACTTGTGCAAGGCGGTGTAGTGGCTCTCTCTTTCCTTGGACTTGACAATCATGTCGTCCACATACACCTCAACCTCTTTGTGGATCATATCATGTAGTATTGTGGTCGCGTCTGCTGATAAGTAGCTCCAGCGTTCTTCAACCCAAACGGCATTACCCGGTAGCGAGATGTCCCCATGGGTGGTGAATGCGCTTTTTCCGCCTTCCGCGCCATCACTATCCGGGTTGTATCCCGAGAAGCCATCCATGAATGAGAGCAATGCATGCCTCATTGTGGAAATCTACCAACTCATCGATGTGCGGTAGGGAAAGTCGCCCTTCGGACTAGCTCGCTCAAATCTGAAGTCTACACACACCCGGATCCCGCCATCTTTCTTCTAAGACCGAACAATGTTGGCCAACCAAGTCGGATATTCAGATACCAAAGAAGCTCGTCGATTTGCTTGGTGACCTCTTCCTTAATCTTAAGAGCCCAATCCGGCGGATCCTTCGAAGTTTCGCTGATGTGTCGGGTCTCGGTCAAGGGGATCTGGCGTCGCATAATCTCAGATCGATTCTGCATGTCTTCGTGGGACCACGTGAAAACATCTTTGAAATCTTTTAATAAAGCGACTAAGCGCTCGCGTTCGAAGACAACGTGGACCCGATCCGACCACCGGGTCCTCCTCAAGACTAATGTTCACGGTAATGATTTCATCCATTAATGGTTTAACAAATCTCTCTTGCTCTTGCTCAATTAAACGCTGTAAAACCGAAGGAACTTTGTCCTCGCTGCTTTTGATCAAAATTTTGAAAGTCCGAATTAATGCAATAAATTAGGGCTCGTAAAAGTACTCGAAACCACAGATAGTTCATTCTCATTAGGCACATCCAAATCATCCAATTCATCGGTTACAACAGACTCAAACGAAAAGGAAAAGACGACTGGACAGATCAGTGGCATCCGTTAACATCCCCAAGAGTACGCAGACTCAGACTTCGAGCTGAACTCGATTCGACTCACAGACTTTGTGGAATCGATTCGCTCACTACCCCGATCTTGTCGCCGACAAAAATCCTCCTCAGATCGCCAAGTGAGAGAGGGTGCGATTGATGCATCCAAGATAGTCGTTGGTCGGCTCGCACCGCTTTCATCCCCAATCATGGAAACCGCGGTTATCCCCAAGCACTCTTGGTCGATCGGAGGATCGAGAGGAGACATGCTGCTACCCCCATTTCCAACTCGTGCCCTCGTGATCCATCGCCTTTATTCTCGCTCAACCTCGCTTGTTGGGTCTGCTCGCTTTAGGGCAACGCTATCCCCGGATAGTTGCGTGTCGAAGAAGATTTCAAACCTGCACGCGCTTCTTCTCCGCATTTAACCACGGCTCTGGGAAGCCGCAAAATGGAAAGTCCTCCCCCTCCCGAACAAAGCGTCCGCTCAGGGTACCCTGGATGGGCCTGCGCATTAGGTCAAAAGGCTTCCCACTGCTTCTCGCTCGCCGGCCATTTCCTTTCCTTTCCTCACCCAGTCTTCTTTGGTGGACAGGTAACCCAGTCCAAAGGTATGCGGGTTATGTGGCACTTCGGCCAACGCAGCGACTCCTTTTCTGCCGCTCCTTCCTAATCCCATCCCGGGGATATGTTGTAACTTGTTCATGAGGTAGACGGATTGAGCACTAACGTACACACCTTCATTCACAGCCATAATATTCTGCACTACCCGGGCCTCTGCCAAAGTGAACCCTAATAAGAACACAGCCTCCGTGCCATGCTCGATCTCCAAAACTGGCGTAGACACTTCTGGCGGCGGATGGATGGACGAATTTCCGAAAACAATTGCAACCCCCTTCCCGTGAGGGTATTTCAACATCTGGTGCAGAGTGGAAGAGACTGCTTTCACTTGGTGCAACCACAGCCGCCCCAAGAGTAAGTTGAAGGTTGCGGGAACGTCCAAGACATGAAATTCAATGTTATGTTGTCCTGGACCAACCTGGGTCTGAACCTTAACAGTCCCCATCACTTCCCTACTGGTATTATCATAAGCTTTGATCACCTGAGTGGTTGGTATGAAGTCTGCGGGTTTTAACCCGATTGCATATGTCGTTCGATCAAGGCGACATTGATAGCGAACCAGATAACAACTACCACCGGTATCCACTTATCTCTACACTCCACGGAGATGTAGAGGGGTTTGTTATGATTCACGCCCTCAGGCAGCAATTCCTTATCTGAAAAGGTTAATGCCGGGGAACCTCCTCTCGAAAACCAAACAACCAACGGTTTCTGGCGTAGTTTCGATGGAGAGTTTGGCCTTGTCCATAGCAGAGGACGGCTCAGGCACCCTCGGCCATAAGCAAATTCCCGATAGAGATGTCTGCTTGTATCTTCTTTAACTGTCTCAGTACAGCTTCTTCTTCAACTTGCTTCTCTCTCTGTTTCTCGGCCTCTTTATCTTTCCCAGATGCTTCGGGTTGGTCGAGGTGTGGGGGCTTGAAGTACCGCCCACTCCTGGTCATATGGTCTACCTCGTCGAGGTACCAAGTATCATCTGGTTGAGCACCTGCCCAATCTTCGTCTGTGTGGGCAAGAAATAAGTCATCGTCTTCCCACTACATCCCATTGACATTCAACAAACACCTATCTGGTTCCGGCAAGTTCGTACTCTCGGTACTTTCATCCCACATGCTCACAGCATATCCTGCTCCTGTGCTCGCAGCACTTTCAACCTCTTCATGGTTCTTGGCTTTCCGGATTCTCTCAGAATCCCACTTTTTCTCTTGCTCCTCCTGCGTTAATAGGGTTTGTTGTTCGGTTTTCACAATATCTTGATCCCGAGCGAAATTCTTTGTACCGGCGCTCTCCAGCAATTCAATCTGACTCTCGGCCCTTCCGGCCATCATTGATACCCCTGCCCCTGCTGGGCCTTGCTCTGGCTGAATTTTCACAACATCTGGCTGATCATCTAACCATCCGGCAATCTCTGCTGACTCCCAATATTCAAACCAATTGATTGTTGCATTCCCTACTTCTTGGTCGTTGAAGAACTGGAGGTTGGCAAAATCTTCTTCCACCATTATCAGATCATCTGCCCCTTGTTCAAGTCCGTCCCCCCGAATCATGCACAGTTCAGCTTTTTCTAGCAGCCCTACACTCAGCTTAGACTGGCCCACTTATAGGATGTATCCGCTTGGATCATAGGCTCTTCCAAAGATAATTCCTGTGTCGCCCCATCCTGACTCACCACCTCGCTTCTTCAAAACCTCGCCTGCTCCATCTTCGGAGGTCACCACCTGCTCGGATTGGGTTGTGAAGGTATCCAACATGCACAAGTCAAGGTAATCAGAAGGATCACCTCCGCTTGGGTAGGTGAGAGGGAGTAATATAGATGCTAGGATCGAGGAAACGACCCCGCTTTGATGAAGTTGACTTTTGGGTGGTGGATCTTGGTTATGTCTTGAGGGTTGGTTGTGACGTTGGGTCTTTCGAGGTAGAATGATATTTTTGCCAACGAGGTCTTGAATCTCGTGACGCAATTAACATTGATCTCAGATCATGGCTATGTCTTGGTGGTACGACAAAGATTTGGGTTGTGGGAAGGGGGAGTGGATTTGGTAGTGGCCTCGGCTCTAGGGGTTTCAGATGCCCCTTTTTGAGTAGAACACCGAGAGCCTTGGACAAGGCCATGTATAGTGGAGTGAAGGTTCTTTGGCCCCGGGGTTGGAATCTGTTGTTTTGGGTGTTACTTCCGGATGTGCTGGAAAAGGGTGTGGCCGCTGCGGGCCTTGGTTGGGAAGGGGGAGTGGTGGTGACCATACCGACCTCCGAAGTCCTTGTGTTTGCAGTGCCACTCGGGCCTGCGTTATTATTGCGGCTGAATGTCCTTCGGGCCGCTTCGGTCCCGGGTCGATCGACCTTGCTTCATCGCGTCCTCGATTTGTACCCCCATATCGTAGATCCGCAAAAGTGGGGAAGGAACTACAATCATCTTCGTGATAAGTCTTGGTTGAGCTTGCGCGCAATCATCCGAATTTCATCTTTATCTGGCCTCAAGGTCATCATCGATGCCTTTTGTTTCCACCGAGTTACAAAATCGAGAAAGTCTCTTTGTTCCTCGCCGTCGCTTTCGAGATCACGTGTTGTAATCTCGATCCGGTATTATATGAGTCTTGTGCAACGGCCTCAAGGCCCTCATCCCGATTTCTCTTCACATCATTATCCAACTTTGCATACCAGTTGGCGGCCACTCTTGATAGGGTTCGGCCAAACAGCGAGAGTTTCTGTAGTCTGGTTAGGCCCATTGGCCGCAGGATGTTTGAAAATAGCCGGAGATGGACCATGGGGTCTCCGGACCCATCAAAACGGTCAACTGTGGCATTTTGAATCGTTCGCAATGTTACGCCACATCGCTGTACCCATCTTCGATGTCCGATGGCCTTCACCCCCTGCGATTTCTTGAAAAGCTTTTCCAGCTTACTTAGTTTCAGACCTGTATGATCTACCTCGAACTCAAATGGAGAGTCCAGGTGGTTGGGTGTAAGATTCTTGGACGATTCTGCGGTATAGGGCGAGCTGCGGATTGGAAGACCTGTGTCCTCTTGAGTGTTCTGGACATTGGGTAAGGTATTCTGGGTGTTCGGGAGGATATTCTGAGGATTTGGCAGGGTATTCTGACCAGTAGATGCCTGCTCAGGTAGTGGAGCCGCTGGTGGAAGAGGAGCCTGATGTGAAGCAGACGCTGCATTCTGCTGTTGCAGCCTAGTGATCAGCTTCGCTATTGGGCCATGGTCATGCTTGTTGCTTGGAGAATTTCGCATGATGGCATCATCTTGCATCTGTTTCATGCTCTCATGCATCTGGCGCATCATCGCCTCCATCCTCGATGTATTCTCGGTTCCATCTGAATGACCGTAAGTGTACCTCTATGGCGCATACGTAAATTTCAACTCGATTGCATCACAAGCGTTCTATCCGGCAATCCTCGTTCGACACATCGTGCCTCCTCGGCCTTCTTCTCGATAATGGGGTAGAGAGGAACATCGATGTCCGTCAACTAGATCCTCGGACGGTTGAGTCGGCGACCTCGTGTCCAAAGTGCTTGGGGAGTACCATCGTTCGAAGTAATCGTGCTAAAACCGTCTAGCAAAAAGATAATAAAGCGAAAGGAAATAAATAACTGTAAAAACGGGCAAAGATAACAAATTAAATTAAATACACACAACACACACGCATACAACATAGAGTTGATAAGTCAAATGCATCCTCAATAATTGATCAACATTCTGTTCTCCTCTTTGTTCTCCAAAACTGAATTGGATATCCGCAGACAACTGATTCTCAAATAACTGGCTGATGCCCGCAGCCGTGACACCCAATCAAAAACTGATGCCCGCAGGCCTGATACCTGAACTCATAAACTAATATATGCATTCCCTGTAGAGATGCACTCTAACAAGCACATAACAGATAAATGAGAACCAAAACACCCCTATGTTGGGGTAAGGTTTCCCTGTCCTATTTTGCCAGGAGCTAGGGTTTTACTACGCATGCAGCGGCTTCAAACAACCTATAAACGGGTAAGCAACCTGCCCTAGTTTGGAATAGTCACTATGGATCCGAATGTACACTAGGTCGAATGGTCAAAAAGGGTGCCCCGGTAAAACCGGGGTTTGTGTTCCCATGCTGTCAGAGCCCAGAACCGATCAGCCTTACGGACATGACTTGACAAGACAAGCCTCTGGTAAATCGTTTGGGAATGGCATATGGCAAACACGGTGTCCTAGGCGCACCAATGCAAATGCAATGCAAAGAAACACACAAGCGTAGTCAAAACCAGATATCATGAGTTCGAGTCAAGTTCCCTAAATCCCCAGCGGAGTCGCCAGAAACTGTAGACGTCCCCGAACGCATCCCGGGGGAAAGGAGTGCAAATCCCCCCCCCCCGTTCTGGTTCGATATTGGGTCACTACAGTTCGAAGGACTCAAATGTCACGGTTCTTAATCTTGAACCAAAGAGTCCAAATCCGGCAAATCGTTTTGAGAAAACTGATTTTTTGAAAGAAGTGCCAAACATGGACTGCTTCGCCAGATACAGAGTCGCCACCAAAATATTTTATTTTGGGAAATTTAGGAAACCCTGACTCGGTGCCAAAGGCCACGTGTCCGTCATCACCAAAGTTGCCTCGGCTCGGGAACTTGGGTACAATTAGAAGGTCACCGTGAGCACTCCGCCGCCGTCAAACACCGGCCTCTACTAACCATGATATCTGATTTTGAAAACATTGTGGGTTCTTAACCCGGTTATTAGCCTAGGTTACTATGTGATGCGCACAGCATACAAGTATAGACTGAGTCGCCTGAATTGGAACCAAACATTCCATGTTTGTTTGTTTGAGAAATGGTTTGATGGTGCTACCCTCAGGTTGGCTAAGTCGTGGATTTGCCTCCCTCGGTGGGCTTAGAAAAACATGATTTTGCCACTATCTAGTGGGCTTAAGACAAACAGTCAATGATTTGTTCCACTTCAAGTAACTCAACCTCCACCCACAGGCATTCAAGGCAGTTATATCACATAAGCATTTAGCCTCATGGTAAGCATGCTATTCATGGCAGTCACTCACACACATGCAAGGATGCTAAAGCATAAAAACTCACCGAGTACTCCAAGCCAAAACAAAAGCTTATTAGAAATCATGCATGATCCTAAATGCACAGAATTGCCTAATGCAACACATGCAAAAAAATGCAAACTATAGCAGGCTCGGCTATTCTAAACATGGCATGTGGAATGCTACAACTAACACGTATTCAACTCAGAATTGAAATACAGATGCAGTTTCTATGATGCGCCGAGCCCGGTGCGTGTAAAACAGATGAATGATGCAAACATGCTGTCATACTGTTATGCTAATTGAAATATGCCCTATATCTAACCATCATAAGCAGGTAAATAAAAGGGAAGAAAGACGTGGGGTTGGAAGACATACATCACACTCACGCACACTTATTACAATTATGCCCTCGCGCAGAGGGACCGAATAAAATAATAATACAGTCCGAAATAAAAGAATAATACAGTCCGAAATAAATATACAAATTCCTAATAAATTAACAAATTAAAGAAGAAAAACTGCTTTGCGCGGAAATTTACTGGGATGCCCCAATCCGCCTCTGTTTGCAACGTTCCTCGAAATGCGTGCCAAATCCCGAAGAGTTGCCAATTCTTCATTTTGCTGCAATAGAGAGTAGGAAAGGGGCATAGCAATGTATTTCACAAATATATGCATGCCTCGATTCTCGTGCCACCAATCACGCATCTCGATGCATGATGGCCGAGGAGCCGAATTGCACAACTCAATATAGGGTGAATGCAGATGAATGATACAACAAAACTTAACTCCATCATGGGTAATCCAGAGTGTCAGTGACTTGGGAATTGAGACCCGTTCCGTCGCCGCCGAGCGAAAACGTGCCTCGCTTCCGTGCCTGCACTAACTCCTATCCCGAACACGATGCAATATGCATGATATGCATGGAATACAGCTAAGATGCAATCCTAACATACATAATGCTATGAAAATGAGATGTCTCAGAATGCGTGCACACGGGCAAGCAAACCGAGGAAATGATCCTAAGGCATAAAATGGCATACGCAACGCAATTGGACTTACACTAACATGAGTGGACCTCAGCCACACTCACATAAGAGGCCGATGGATGAAAATGAAGCACCTCAAAATGCGTGCACACGGACACGCAAACCGAGGCAATGACATAAAGGCATGAAACGACCTGAAAATATGACATACAATGAGACTAAAATGAGATGTCTCGAAATGCGTGCCCACGGACACGCAAACCGAGAAAATGGCATACGGAATGCAACATGACTAAAATGAGATATGCGAAATGGACTTACACTAACATGAGCGAGCCTCAGCCACACTCACATAAGAAGCCGGCAGATGAAAATGAGATGCCTCGAAATGCGTGCACACGGGTACGCAAACCGAGGCAATGGTACTAAAGCATGAAATGGCACTCCAAATGCAAATTGGGCTTATACTAACATGAGAGAGCCTCAGCCACACTCACATAAGAGGTTGTCGGATAAAAGTGAAGTGCCTCGAAATGCGTGCACACGGGCACGCAAACCGAGGCAATGGTACTAAGTCATGAAATGGCATGGAAATGATATGCAAACATGCAAATGAATTTCAGCACTCACAAATGATGCAAAACAGTCCCGAAAGGTGGGGAAATGACACCAAATGCACGGAATGGTCCCAAAATGCGATATTAAGCACCTGAAATGGCCTACAGCTATACTAAACAAGCATGATTGGTACATGACATGCAAAATAGTAGCAAGGAAGCCCCAAAATATCATTTTTTACAGTACAAAACATGGCGAAATAGTACGCATAGATAGGACAACAATGGTATGCAAAAATGGGGGCCAAAAGAGGGGTATTGAAACAAGTGATGTATGCGATGCTCAAACTGAAAATTTTCCTTCTACAACACTGATGAGAGACCAAAAAAATGCACATTTAAAGTTTATGACAACCCTCAAATCAGTATGCAAACTTGCTAAAAATATCATGCAAGAATGAAGCCAACAAAGGCTAGAACATGAGGTATGCCTTAAATTCATCAAACAGCCTTGGACCCTTAACAAAACATGACAAGAAGCCCAAAATATGGATATTTTCAGTACTGCTCATGGCCGAAAACAGAATCTAGATAGGCCTAAAAAAGCATGCAAAAATGGGGGCCAAAGAGGGGTATAATGACAAGTATAACATGGAGACCCCCAACAAGGTTGATCCCTTCTAAAATGTTGTATAGGGACACAAAATAATCCTACTCACAGTTCATGACATGCTCCAAAACAGACTACATGTAGGCCAAACAAATCATGCAAATTTACGGTAAATAGGAGAGATTGTGAAGCAAGTGCAAGATAAAGGACCCAAACAGGGTTGAGCCCTTCTTCAATGTTGAAGAGGGGCTCAAAATAGGCCCTATTACAGTTTACATTATGCTCAGAAACAGATCACACATAGGCCAAATATTCAATGCAAAATAATGGCATATAAGAGGATATTGAAACAAGTGCAAGATGGAGGGCTCAAACAAGGTTGAGCCCTTGAACAAACATGAAGAATAGCTCAAAATAGACCTAGTTTCAGTTAAGGTCGGAGCTCAAAACAATAATAAAATAGGCTTAAGAAATGAGGCAAAAATGGGCTACAAAAGAGGGAAAGTGAGACTTACCCTTGTAGACAAGTCTTGGCTGCCTTTTGCTTGAAGAATGGGAGCCTCTTAGCTGCTGGAAAGCTCTCCTAGCTGCTGGAATGGAGTTGTGATGGTAGAGCTTGAAGATGATGAAGAAATGGCACCAAAACTTGAAGGAAATGAAGTTGTATGTATGTATATGCTCCAACCAATGCTTGTAATCTCTTCTCTTGAGTTGGGAGGACACCAATGTAGACAAGAGAGGGAGAGAGGAATCCTTGGCCAAATGGAGGGAAATGAGCTCTTATTTCCCTCCAAAAGGTTCTCCAGAATCAGATATTTTTGGGGGAAAATAAAAGCACAGCTGGAATGAACTCACACTGAGGAAGCAGGCCGGCCATTTACTTTTGCTACAGGTGGCCGGCCGGCTGGCCACCCCCCATGGCCGGTCGGCTAGGGGCAAAATGGTCATTTGATAATTTCTAGCCGGCCACCAAAGATTGGTGTCCTCCCATATGTGTACAACAAGGCCCTATGGTTGGAAATTGGCAACTCTGAAACAGGAGAAACAACAAGCCACTTTTCAAAGAGGTTCAAAAATGGACCAAAGAATTACTGGCCGGCCATGTGTTTTTAGGGTCCTCCCATGTGTGTACAACACAAATATGTGGTTTTGGCTCGAAGAAAATGGCCCTAGGGTGTTCAACATTAGCTTGGAGGGAGAAAAGCAGTGGCCGGAGGAGCATAATCGTTCTTGAGACAATTGCTGGCCTCCCACCCTCCAGTGATCTTCCTAGTGATAAAACAGAGGTACCTGCCAAAAATGAACAAAAACCGATGCAAAACGAAAGCTCGGGGGCCAAAACACGCAGTTCGGGGTCCCAAAAACCGGCCGTTAAACACCGAAAGTGGTGTTTGGCCACGAAGTGGATATCTAAGACCCCAGTGTCCCTTGAAAGGGAGTAAATAAGATGTATGCCAAAAAATGGAGGAATCGGAGATGGTTGGGTGGTCCCGAACCGAGGCACACGGCCTGACGGCTCAGAAAACCGGAAACCGGGATCCGAAACGGGCAAAATGGCCTACGGGCACGAAATGTAGCCCACGGCCACTGAGAGATGGTCTACGGGACCTCTCCCTCCCCTCAGGAAAGAAAATAGAGAAAACCGAGTCTGGTTTTCAAACCGAGGCAAGGCACAGAAGAGGGTTCGGAAGTCCGGAGGCAGGGCGCACGGCCGCGACTCTGAGTCTTCTGAACGAGCACAATATGCAACATCACCGAGCGCTCAATCGGTGACGTCTGAGTCTTAAGGTCAAAAAATGGGGTGTCTCTGAGTTTCCCTCTTGTGAGAACTTCGGAAGTCAAGAAGTGAGGAGTGAATGTCAAAGCCTAGAGAAGACCCATTTTGACAAGTAGAAGACTTAGACAATCATACAAATTGCGGAGATATGTGCTTGCAGCGTGCAAGTAGGCGGGGGCAAAATGCAAAACGACATGCACAGCCGAGAACGATCATGCAAATACAAAGAAGTCGTAATGAGGCAAGTATTCGCAAATAGATGCAACAGTTTTAAGCAAGAATGCAAAGCAAACAACTACATTTCATGCGGTAGGAATGGAGAATCATTCAATTCTCGCGTCTCACACGGAGAAGATACGATACTGCTAGCGATTCGGTCGCACCGACCTCAAATGAACCGTACATACAATATCGTGGCTCGCAAAAGAGAGAAATTCAACAAGAACAATATGCTAACAACATATATTCAATGTGATTCCTATGGTTCCGAAAGTTTGACACACGCAGTGTCGGCGAGTGAATGCATCGCAATGCGAGAAAGGAACACGCGTGACAACGCATGCTCAAGCACAGAGATATGGTACAACAAGAAATCATGCATGACAATGCAAAATGTTCATGAGAATACAAGTTATATGCAAAACAATGCAAAATGAGCACGAATCAGGGTGCCCGTTTGTTGCGAAACAACGAGCTGGGAAACGCGCATTTCGGCGAAGGCGACTCGATCGCAGCCTCTGGTTCACCTCCCGGAGAGGTTACAATATGTTCAAAAAGGATACACCTTGATTTTGATGAGTAATGATGAGACACACGTCAGAAATTGCAGCTGAAGTTCCGGCGGAGCAGTTTCGCGCCAGAAAGTGCACTTTTCTTGAACTTTTTCAGGTCCCGGGAACTCCGATCTTCCTCAAAATTTGCAGAGAGCTAGGTGGGGGTGTGGGGAACACCACTGGCCAGGTGGTTGCCCTTGGGGAGGCCACCGGCTAGGAAAGAAAAAGCAAATGGCCCAGCCGAAAAGGTGGTGGTTGGCCCGCCCAAAAAGAGGGCATTTTTGTCTTTTGGCTCATTTCTATATATATCCACCTCCATTCATTCCGAAATCACTCCCATAGCTGCAAGAACTCCTTCCCTTGCTCCCCAAACCATTTTTTCCTTCAGATCTGCACTTTATACGCGCTTTTCGGCCTTCCACGCAAGTTGTTTTCGCGAAATCTTTCAGTTTTAAACACTTTGAACCGATTAAATTTTGATTTCGGGGCTTCTTTTCTCATTTTCACCACTTGAGGTAAGCTTGTCTCAATATTTGGAAGATTTTCTCGGGAGTTGACTTTTGTTGACTTTTTCATTTCCCGGGAGTTGACTTTTGTTGACTTTTTCCAATTTTGGCTCATTTTTGCTCCTTTTGCAGATTTCTTGAAATGGCGGGTGATTACCCTCATGGTGGAGGTCCTCCAGGTGTCGGGGATGATTTTGACATCATGACATTGCCCCTGAGAGTCCGCCCTTTTGTTCCCGGGAGATACGCCCCACCGGTACATGTGCTTCCATGGGCCATTTTTCGTCGTTTCACTGGGTTCAACGACCGGGCACTGGATTTTACCTGCGAGTCGAAAGACCTCTCTCACGATGCACGAGAGGTATTTTACTTTATTTTCTGCATTTTTCGTGCATTTTGTAGCTTTGCCATGCTTGAACACACAGTTTTAGCTTATGACATAGTACTTTGCTTGCATTCTGAACATGTGACTTGAACACTTGAATTGCTGAACACACGGCTCATTGACTGATTGATTGTGAATGCACGGTACACATTAGTCAGGAATTGAACACACGGCTCAAACATTGATTTGTCGTACACACAGCCCGAATTTGAAGGTGAGCACACCGCACACACTGATTAAGAGTAGAACACACAGTCCCAAGCTCCGATTTTCTGAACACATAGTCCAAGTTGATGGTGAACACACGGCCATTAATCGATTGAGAGTAGAACACACAGTCCACTAATTTTTACAAATTTGAACATGACCCAAATACCAAATTTTACGAACACACTTGATTTGAGGTGAACACACGTTCTAAATTTTTTCCGAAATTTGAACACGCAATTTCAAATACCAACTTTTGAACACGACCTTGATTTTGAAGGTGAACACACAGCCCATACTAATTGAGAGTAGAACACACAGTCCCAAACTCCGATTTGAACACGGTCAAGTTGAAGTGAACGCTTGACCGAGTAAGGTTTGAACACGACCCAAAACACAGATTTACTGAACACGCAACCCAGATTTTGAAGTGAACACGCACTTCGATTAAGGTTTGAACACGACCCAAAATACTGATTCTTGAACACGCGGCCAGATTTTGAAGTGAACACGCAATTAATCGATTAGGATTTGAACACGACCCAAAACAGTTCTGCATCAACACGCAGCCCAGATTTTGAAGTGAACACGCAGCCCACTGATTAGGATTTGAACACGCAGCCCAAAACACAGATTTACTGAACACGCAGCCCAGATTTTGAAGTGAACACGCAGCCCAAAACATGATTCTTGAACACGCATTAATCGATTAGGATTTGAACACGCACCCAAAACAGTTCATGAACACGCATTCAGATTTTGAAGTGAACACGTAGCCCAGTGATTAGGATTTGAACACGCATTTAAAACAGATTCTTGAACACGCAATGACCCAGATTTTGAAGTGAACATGCGCCCAGATTAGGATTTGAACATGCACCCAAAACAGTTCTTGAACACGGCCAGATTTTGAAGTGAACACGATTAATCGATTAGGATTTGAACCATGACTGATTTTGAAGTGAACACGACCTTCATTGATTAGGATTCATTTGCACACAGCTACTTCATTTCATTTGCACACAGCTTGTATTTTATTGTACTGAACACATGTATTCATTCTGAATGCAGGTTGGCTCTCGCCGTCTTGAGGATATGGCTCTTCCGGCGAGAGAGTGGTCTGTTGAGCTTCCTGAGGCTGTCCGGATTTGGTTGACTCGGAGGTTCGGAGCATTCTCATGCGGGGTTATCACTGTCCTACCGATGGGACATTGTTAGCTGCTTTGGTGGAGATGGTGGGACACCACCAATTCTTTCCATTTTTCTGCCACCGGGGACATGACCATGACTCCGCTAGACTTCGCCGTACTCACCGGCCTAGACATAGGCGGTTGGCCCATACCTTATGACGAGGATATGGGAGAGTGGGAGGCCGCTTGGGTATATCTATTGGGGGCTTGCCCACCTGTAGACAGAGCTTCCGGGAGAGTCCGGTACACCTGGTTCTCTTCCCGTTTTAGGAGGCCGGAGATGGAGCCTGAGTCTCCTGAGGAGATTGAGCAGTACGCCCGTGGCTTCCTTATGTTCCTCTTTGGCACCACTCTGTTTGCCGATAGGGGGAACACTGTCGGGTTATATCTTCTGAGTGCCCTGGTGGACCTATCACAGGTCAGTCGATATGACTGGGGTGGCGCTGGCCTGGCTACCCTCTATTGTTACATGAGTACAGCCTCTCGCGGGCGGGGAGGCTTACTCGGCGGCAATTGGAGAGCCTGGAAGGTACGTTCTGTCCTCTTGATTTACATTTCTGCTTCTCATTACTTGTTCATTGCACACACGGCGCACTTTGCACTCTGTATTCTGCCTTTAGCACTTTGTATTCACATTCCGCACTACTTTTCTCAGCTATGGGTGTACGTATACTTTCCTACATTAGCCCCGGAGATGGAGGTGCCAGGACTCCTTATGACTCCGTTTTCACTGGTATTCGAGGGCGAGCACCGACTGAGACCTCGAGAGACTCTCTACTGCGGCGATAGATTTTGATCTTGTCTGACGACAGAGGTATTTCAGAACACTCAGCTCCTTTCATTTTTATCTGTGATCTGCCCTATATATTCCTGATTTCTAATTGATTTATGCACTGGCTATCTGCAGATTACTTGGCAGCCCTGGGCGGTCTTAGGTGATGGTCTCCGACATCAGTATCCCGGAAGATCGGGTAATTCTCAGTATAGGTTCCTGCTCGAAGGACCTGTTGGTAGGGCATGGTTCCTGGGAGAACGCTTTCTGCGTCAGGTGTGGGGGTATGATTCTCAGGACCCTCATGCTGTACCTCCAGCCACCATGCGGACTGCCGATAGACTCTCTGCCCAGGAGGTCATTAGTGATATGCAGGGCACCGATGCTTTGTTACATCTCATGGAGGGGGACTACGCCACCTATCGTCGTATATATCTGATGCCCCCCTTGACGGGAGTGCGTGCTCCGCCACGGAGGTCTATTGATGTACCATCGTCGAGTTGGGCTCATACCACGGATATCCCCTCCTCTAGCAGGGCCGGTGCATCTAGGGGTAGAGGTAGTTCGATTCCTCCGATCCCTCCGTCTCTTCATCATCATCCTGGGTGGCCAGACATGCCGACCGAGTTGACGAGTTGGCGGTTCGGGACTCCTTACCAGGTCTCGCTAGAGCCTCCTCTTCACGACTACGAATATGTCGAGGATCTGATTCACCGGTATGTTTCTGCCTTTGATTTATCGGTTAGATGTTTGGACATTCATTCCTTCTTGATAGTTTTGCATTTGTATTTGCGACCTCGATTGAGTACACGGACAAGTCTGGGATCTGTGGCCACATTCGAGGGCATGATCCTACGGAGGAGGCACACTAGCCATTATGGGCGTGTGTCTTGTTCATCTTTCTGTATTTAGCATATTCGATGACATCTTGGTTTTGAACATTCCACTTGTATTGATAGGTGTAGAGCACATCCCACACTCCCCACTCATCTTGTATTTGCATATGCTTTTCATATTTGAACCGATGTATTGAACTCTTCATTTTCGGATGCCTCCTCAGATATGCTCACATGCAGTCGGGCCACCGACCTTCTCGAGAGAGGTCAGTCTTGGACTGTTCAATCTTGGGCCATCTGGGCCTTTCGAGGAGCCGGGCCATCCAGTTTTTTCGAGGAGCTCGAGGAGTGGTCGTCTCGTGACCTTGAGTGGCACCCATTATTGAGGAGGAGGAGGAGGTCATGAGCCGTGAGTCAGAGACATCTGCTGGGGAGGGAGGCTCTGGTCTTGGTTTCAGGAGTGGAGACGAGGCTAAGGGGGATCCGGAGGATGATAGCTCTGACCCGGATGGTGATGATGGTACAGAGGTTATCCCGCAGAAGAGGATGAGAGGGCCTCCTCATTCCCGTTCCCGAGGATATTGATGCTATTTCCTGCTTTATTTTACTTTTTGCTAGTAGTTTGTAGCACTTTGTATATTGTAGGCAATTTTATTTCCTGTAAAACTTGTACCTTTATTTTGTTGTAAAACATGATGGAATGAAACAGCCTTTGAAAAGATGTTTGTATTTGAAATTCTTAGCATCGCAACGCATCATTTTGCACAAAAATGGAATTGAATGGGAATGTGCCTTGTGTATTTACCGGGTCAGGTAATGAACCGACGCAACAAATCAAACAACTCGACTTACTAAGAAAAAATAGAATCTTAGCAAGTTTACAACTCAATAAGCAAAAATACAACAATGTTAACGACTCGATAAACAAAACTTAACAAAATCGCGTAAACGAAAAGTAAACAAAAAGTAATAACTCAAAACACAAAATGCGACAGCTCGACAAAACTTACAACTCGATAAACAAAACAACAACTCGATAAGCAAAAAAACAACAAAGCGTACTTCGGACGGACGACCTGGATGATGGAACGTATCTGAAACTTGAGAGAAACAGAGGCCTTCGACGTGGCCGAACACATTTGGCATCTGGAGACTAGGGGGTGGCCGGCCTACTAGAATAGATGGCCGGCCGGACACCTCTCCCGTAACCCTCAGAATTTTGACACGTGTCCTGAAATAGTGCTTTACCCCCCCTATAAAAGCCCCAGCCTTGGAACTTATTCATTTCATCACTGTTTCTCGCAAAAATGGAGGCATTTCTCGCAGAAAATCTCACATCTTGGATTTCTTCTCTAGATAGCTCGGAAAAGTTGAACTTCCGGGGTTTCGGCTTGAATGCACTATTCACGCTGGGCCAGACTCCGCTACATCTTCCTTTCCTCTATGCCGCGGCAAGGTTTTGGAACCCGGTGACGCATGTCTTTAGCTTCGGCGGGCAAGAGGTATGTCCTACTTTTGAAGATTTTCAAGTCTTGATAGAATCCGAGCAAGGGGAGGAAATCTTGCCCCAACTCAATTTTGGCTATGCCCAAACCTTAGGGCGGATGTGCGGACTCAACGCACATGATGCTCGATCCCTGATTGGTAACGGAATGTTGGATATCCCAAGCTTGATTTATCGATTCTCCGATGCTGGTGACCGCAGCGACCATCATTGGCAAGGCTTCCGACGACAAGCTCTCTGTTTGTGCCTGTTATCTCATTTTCTGCTTACCTCAAGCTTCGGAGGGTCCGGCGCCCGTCTGATTGAAGTTGCTCAAGGTTTGAAAGAGGGAAAGAGTTGCATTGCTATGACTCTGGCCGAGACACTGATGGGCTTGGATGCTTTCTATTGCCGGGAGACAACCAGGTTCGCAGGGAGTCCACTACTGCTGCAGGTAATGTTTCCCACTCAAGTTCACATATGTATTTGCTCACATCACTCGGCCTTCGGGCTCGGTTTTTCTCACAAAACCGTCATCTTACTTTTCTCCCATCGTACATCTCTCTATTCTTTATTCTCTCATTTTTCATCCCTCCCCAGATATGGTTGATGGATAAATTGCAAGTCGTGGACTCTTGCCCTGCTTACTCAGCCCGCGGCTATTTCTTTCGACCACGCCTAGTCGACGCCCTTGATGATGGATGGTGGTTTGAATGGATGTGCAATTTGTCGGCAGATCGCATTGCGTGGCGCTGTCCTTGGCTCAATCTCTCGGTAATGAGCTACAGCATGTCCCGGCAGGTCGGGATTCGACTGATCGACTTAACTCACTCGTGGATGGCTTCCATCAGACACTTTGACTCTTCAGCATCAACGCACAGTTTATGCATTCCCAGATGACCCCGTTTATACAGTTTACCCCCGCAGATGATGAACTGAACTGCCATTCTTCTGATTGCCCTCTTGTCTTTGGCATTTACCCCTGGCGGGTATGCTTCTTTCTCCAAGAAGTTCCAGATGTCGTAATACCAGGGGTGTTCGTCCTGAACTTCATCTATGGCTGCAATCGACTCATAAGCAGGCGCAAATTTCTGGTCAATGATGACTGGACGCATTCGGACTCCACACGGGATGTCTATCATAGATGATAGAGTTGCTAATGAATCTGCGAACCTGTTGTTTTCCCTTAGTAGATGAGTAAAATTTAGCTTCTCAAACCGAGGAATCAGCAAATCCAAGGTTTGGTGATACATCATCATCTTTTCCTCTTTCACTTTCCAGTCTCCTTTAGCTTGAGACACAACAAGGTTCGAATCCCCAATAACGTCCAGTCGTCTTGCCCCTAGTTCTAGGGCTGCTTCTAGACCAGCGATGCACGCCTCATATTCTGCTTCATTGTTCGAGACTTTGAACCGGAGCTTGAAGGCTAGAGGGATACGGGAATTCTCGGGTGCTATCAGCAACACTCCTATCCCATACCCATGTTGATTTGACGCTCCGTCAAAGTACATCGTCCAAGTTTCATCGTCGATATATAAAATTGACTCATCCGGGAACAAATATTCAACTGCTTCATCCCCCTCAACCGGGTGGTCGGCAAGGAACTCTGCCACTGCTCTTCCTTTCACTGACTTGCGTATTACGTACGTGAGATCAAATTCGGAGAGCAAAAGCAACCAACGAGCTAGCCTACCCGTAAGCGCTGGTTTCTCGAAGAGATATTTGATGGGATCAAGTCGTGAAAACCAACATTACAGAGTGAGCTAACAGGTAGTGCCGCAGCTTCCTGGTAACCCATACCAGAGCTAGGCAAGCCTTTTCCAGCGGTGTATATCGGGTCTCATACTCCAGCATCTTTTTGCTCAAATAATAGATGGCTTTTTCCACCTTATCTTCTGATTCTTGTGCAAGCATGCAGCCCATTGTAGTTTCAGTTACTGACAGATACAAAATCAACGGTTTCCCTGGTTCTGGTGGTGATAAAATGGGCGGGTTCTGTAGATATTCTTTGATCTGGTCAAATGCAAATTTTGACATCGGTACCGTCCTATTGGAACTTCTTTCCTTTCTTGAGGAGGCCAAAAAGTGGTTCACAAGTCAAGGTTAGTTTTGAAATAAACCATCTTATGAATTGCACTTTACCCAGAAAGCCTCGCACCTCCTTTTCAGTCCTTGGTGGTGGCATTTCTAGGATGGCCTTGATTTCGGAAGGATCGACCTCGATGCCTCTTTGTGTAATCAGAAACCCCAGCATTTTCCCCGCTGTAACACCAAATGTACATTTCTGAGGGTTTAGCCGCAACCGGAATTTCCTGATCCTTTGAAAAAACTTGTGCAAGGCGGTGTAGTGGCTCTCTCTTTCCTTGGACTTGACAATCATGTCGTCCACATACACCTCAACCTCTTTGTGGATCATATCATGTAGTATTGTGGTCGCGTCTGCTGATAAGTAGCTCGGCGTTCTTCAACCCAAAGCGGCATTACCGTAGAAGATGTTCCCCATGGGGTGGTGAATGCTTTTTCTCGTCTTACGGCGCCATCACTATCCGTTGTATCACGAGAAGCCATCCATGAACGAGAGCAATGCATGCCCTGCCGTGAAATCTACCAACTCATCGATGTGCGGTAAGGGAAAGTCGTCCTTCGGACTAGCTTTGTTCAAATCCCTGAAGTCTACACACACCCGGATCCTGCCATCTTTCTTCGGCACCGGAACAATGTTGGCCAACCAAGTCGGATATTCAGATACCAGTAGGAAGCCTGCGTCGATTTGCTTGGTGACCTCTTCCTTAATCTTAAGAGCCCAATCCGGGCGGATCCTTCTGAGTTTCTGCTGATGTGTCGCCTCGGGGTCAAGGGGGATCCGATGCTGTACAATCTCAGGATCGATTCCAGGCATGTCTTCGTAGGACCACGCGAAAACATCTTTGAAATCTTTTAATAAAGCGACTAAGCGCTCGCGTTCCTCCGAAGACAACGTGGACCCGATCTGGACCAGCCGCGGGTCCTCCTCAGTACCAATGTTCACGGTAATGATTTCATCCATTAATGGTTTAACAAATCTCTCTTGCTCTTGCTCAATTAAACGTTGTAAAACCGAAGGAACTTTGTCCTCGTCGTTTTGATCAAAATTTTGAAAGTCTGAATTAATGCAATAAATTAGGGGCACAGAAAAGTACTCGGAAACCACAGATAGTTCATTCTCATTAGGCACATCCAAATCATCTAATTCATCGGTTACAACAGACTCAAACAAAAAGGAAAAGGACGACCTGGACAGGACTGTGGCATCCGGGTTAATATCCCCAAGAGTACCAGACTCAGACTCAGTCGAGCTGGAACCTGATTCCGACTCACAGGACTCGGTGGAATCAGATTCCGGCTCACTACCTGACCGGTCTTTGGACAAAAATCCCTCCTCGATCGCCAAGTGAGAGAGGGTGCGATTGATGCATCCAAGATAGTGTTGGTCGAACTGCCGTTTCATCCCCAATCATGGAAACCGGGTTATCCCCAAGCACTCTTGGTCGATCGGAGGATCGAGAGGAGACATGCTGCTACCCCATTTCCAACTCGTGCCCTCGGGATCCACCGCCTTTATTCTCGCTTCAACCTCGGTTGTTGGGTGCTCGCCTTGTGGCAACGTCATCCCCGGATAGTTGCAGGTCGAAGAAGATTTTGAAACCTGGTACGCGCTTCTTCTCCGCATTTAACCACGGCTCTGGGAAGCCGCAAAATGGAAAGTCCTCCCCCTCCCGAACAAAGCGTCCGTTCAGGGTACCCTGGATGGGCCTGTGCATTAGGTCAAAAGGCTTCCCAGCCTGCTTCACTCTGGCTCTGCCGGCCATTTCCTTTCCTTTCCTCACCCAGTCTTCTTTGGTGGACAGGTAACCCAGTCCAAAGGTATGCGGGTTATGTGGCACTTCGGCCAACGCAGCGACTCCTTTTCTGCCGCTCTTTCCTAATCCCATCCCGAGGATATGTTGTAACTTGTTCATGAGGTAGACGGATTGAGCACTAACGTACACACCTTCATTCACAGCCATAATATTCTGCACTACCCGGGCCTCTGCCAAAGTGAACCCTAATAAGAACACATCCTCCGTGCCGTGCTCGATCTCCAAAACTGGCGTAGACACTTTTGGCGGCGGATGGATGGACGAATTTCCGAAAACAATTGCAACCCCCTTCCCGTGAGGGTATTTCAACATCTGGTGCAGAGTGGAAGAGACTGCTTTCACTTGGTGTAACCACGGCCGCCCCAAGAGTAAGTTGAAGGTTGCGGGAACGTCCAAGACATGAAATTCAATGTTGTGTTGTCCTGGACCAACCTGGGTTTGAACCTTAACAGTCCCCATCACTTCCCTACTGGTATTATCATAAGCTTTGATCACCTGAGTGGTTGGTATGAAGTCTGCGGGTTTTAACCCGATTGCATATGTTGTTCTGACTGGGCAGACATTGATAGCAGACCCGGTATCAACAACTACCACCGGTATCCACTTATCTCTACACTCCACGGAGATGTAGAGGGGTTTGTTATGATTCACGCCCTCAGGCGGCAATTCCTTGCCTGAAAAGGTTAATGCCGGGGAACCTCCTCCTGGAAAAACCAGCCCAACCAGCTGCTCTGGCGTAGTTTCGATGGAGAGTTTGGCCTTGTCCATAGCAGATAGGACAGCCTGTCTGTGCACCCTCGAAGCCATAAGCAGTCCCTAGATAGAGATGTCTGCTTGTATCTTCTTTAACTGTCTCAGTACAGCTTCTTCTTCAACTTGCTTCTCTCTCTGTTTCTCGGCCTCTTTATCTTTCCCAGATGCTTCGGGTTGGTCGAGGTGTGGGGGCTTGAAGTACTGCCCACTCCTGGTCATATGGTCTACCTCGTCGAGGTACCAAGTATCATCTGGTTGAGCACCTGCCCAATCTTCGTCTGTGTGGGCAAGAAATAAGTCATCGTCTTCCCACCACATCCCATTGACATTCAACAAACACCTATCTGGTTCCGGCAAGTTCGTACTCTCGGTACTTTCATCCCACATGCCCACAAAGATGTCTCCCTCGGTTTCGCAAAGACTTTCAACCTCTTCATGGTTCTTGGCTTTCCGGATTCTCTCAGAATCCCACCTTTTCTCTTGCTCCTCCTGCGTTAATAGGGTTTGTTGTTCGGTTTTCACAATATCTTGATCCCGAGCGAAATTCTTTGTACCGGCGCTCTCCGGCAATTCAATCTGACTCTCGGCCCTTCCGGCCATCATTGATACCCCTGCCCCTGCCAGGCCTTGCTCTGGCTGAATTTCCACAACATCTGGCTGATCATCTAACCATCCGGCAATCTCTGCTGACTCCCCATATTCAAACCAATTGATTGTTGCATTCCCTACTTCTTGGTCGTTGAAGAACTGGAGGTTGGCAAAATCTTCTTACACCGTTATCAGATCATCTGCCCCTTGTTCAAGTCCGTCCCCCCGAATCATGCAGATTCAATTTTTTTCGGCAAATTTCTACACTCACTTAGATCGGCCCATCGATAGGATTTATCCGCTCGGATCATAGGCTCTTCCAAAGATAATTCCCAGTCGTCCCATCCTGCACTCACCAATTCGCTCTCTTCGAAACTCGCCGTTCCATCTTCTGGAGGTCACCACCTGGCTCAGATTGGGTTGTGAAGGTATCCAACATGCACAAGTCAAGGTAATCAGAAGGATCACCTCCGGCTTGGGTAGGTGAGAGGGAGTAATATAGATGCTAGGATCGTAGGAAACGACCCCAGTTTGGATGAGGTTGACTCTTTTGGGTGGTGGATCTTGGTTATGTGCGGGGAGTGGGTTGGTTGTGACGTTGGGTCTTTCGGGAGGTAGAATGATATTTTTGTCAACGAGGTCTTGAATCTCGTGACGCAGCCGGTAACATTGATCTGTATCATGGCCATGCTGCTGGTGGTACGCACAGTACTTCGCTGGGTTGTGGGAAGGGGGAGTGGATTTGGTAGTGGCCTCGGCTCTAGGGGTTTCAGATGCCCCTTTTTGAGTAGAACACCGAGAGCCTTGGACAAGGCCATGTATAGTGGAGTGAAGGTTCTTTGGCCCCGGGGTTGGAATCTATTGTTTTGGGTGTTACTTCCGGATGTGCTGGAAAAGGGTGTGGCCGCTGCGGGCCTTGGTTGGGAAGGGGGAGTGGTGGTGACCATACCGACCTCCGAAGTCCTTGTGTTTGCAGTGCCACTCGGGCCTGTGTTATTATTGCGGCTGAATGTCCTTCGGGGTTGCTCTCGGTCCTGGTCGATCAGACCTTGCTTCATCGCATCCTCGATTTGTACCCCCATATCGTGTAGATCTGCGAAGGTGGGGAAGGGAACTACAATCATCTTCTGCATAAGTCTTGGTTGGAGCTTGCGCACAATCATCCGAATTTGATCTTTATCTGTTGGCCTCAAGGTCATTATCGATGCCTTTGCTCTCCACCGAGTTACAAAATCAGAGAAAGTCTCTTTTTGTTCCTGCCTCGTCGTTTCGAGATCACGTGTTGTAATCTCGATCTGTGTATTATATGAGTACTGTGCAACGAAGGCCTCAGCCAGCTCATCCCAGTTTCTCTTCACATCATTATCCAACTTTGCATACCAGTTGGCGGCCACTCTTGACAGGGTTCGGCCAAACAGCGAGAGTTTCTGTAGTCTGGTTAGGCCCATTGGCCGCAGGATGTTTGAAAATAGCCGGAGATGGACCATGGGATCTCCGGACCCATCAAAACGGTCAATCTGTGGCATTTTGAATCTGTCTGGCAATGTTACGGCCACATCAGTGTACCCATCTTCGATGTCTGGGATGGCCTTCACCCCCTGCGATTTCTTGAAAAGTTTTTCCAGCTTACTCAGTTTCAGAGTTGTATGATCTACCTCGAACTCAAATGGAGAGTCCAGGTGGTTGGGTGTAAGATTCTTGGACAATTGCGGCAGAAGTGGGGGCGGAGCCAGCCCCGTTGGAAGACCTGTGTCCTCTTGAGTGTTTTGGACATTTGGTAAGGTATTCTGGGTGTTCGGGAGGATATTCTGAGGATTTGGCAGGGTATTCTGACCAGTAGATGCCTGCTCAGGTAGTGGAGCCGCTGGTGGAAGAGGAGCCTGATGTGAAGCAGACGCGATTCATTGCATTGTAGCCTAGTGATCGGCTTTCACTGGCGGGCCATGGGCGCTTGTTGCTTGGAGAATTCTGCTTGGCGGGTGGCATCATCTTGCATCTGTTTCATGCTCTCATGCATCTAGCGCATCATCGCCTCTATCCCTGATGTATTCTGCGGTTCCATCTGAATGACTGGTAAGTGTACCTCTATGGCGCATACGTAAATTTCAACCCGATCACATCGTCAAAGCCCTCCGTCGGCAATCCTCGCTCGACATTAATCGCGCCTCCTCGGCCTTCTTCTGATAACTAGGGGTAGAGAGTGGAACACTGGATGTCCGTCAACTAGATCCTCGGATCGGTTGAGTCAGCGACCTCGTGTCCAAAGTGCTTGGGGAGTACCTACTGGTTCGGAAGCAATCGTGCTAAAAACTGCCCTAGCAAAAAGATAATAAAACGAAAAGGAAATAAATAACCAGAAAAACGGGCAGCATAACAGCTTAAATTAAATACACACAACACACAGTCGGGCATACAACACGCAGTTGATAAGCTGAAAATACACTGTCCTCAATAATTGATCACTGTTCCTGTATCACTGTTCCCCAAAACTGAATTGGATATCCGCAGACAACTGATTCTCAAATAACTGGCTGATGCCCGTAGGCGTGACGCCCTATCAAAAACTGATGCCCGCAGGCCTGATACCTGAACTCATAAACTAATATATGCATTCCCTGTAGAGATGCACTCTAACAAGCACATAACAGATAAATGAGAACCAAAACACCGCTATGTTGGGGTAAGGTTTCCCTGTCCTATTTTGTCAGGAGCTAGGGTTTTACTACGCATGCAGCGGCTTCAAACAACCTATAAACGGGTAAGCAACCTGCCCTAGTTTGGAATAGTCACTATGGATCCGAATGTGCACTAGGTCGAATGGTCAAAAAGGGTGCCCCAAGAAACCGGGTTTGTGTTCCCATCTTTGTCGAGCCAGAGCCGACCAGCCTTACGGACATGACTTGACAAGGCAAGCCTCCGGCAAATCGTTTGGGAATGGCATATGGCAAACACGATGTCCTAGGCGCACCAATGCAAATGCAATGCAAAGAAACACACAAGCGTAGTCAAAACCAGATATCATGAGTTCGAGTCAAGTTCTCTAAATCCCGTAAGTCGCTTGAAATCAGATATCCTCGAACGCATCCCGGGGGAAAGGAGTGCAAATCCCCCCCCCCCGGTTCCGGTCCGATATGTGGTCACCACAATTCGGAGGCCTCAAATGACCCGGTTCTTAAACTTGGGCCGAAGGGGCCAAATCCGGCAAATCGCTTTTGAAAACGATTTTTGAAAGAAGTGCCAAACATGGACTGCTTCATCAGATACAGAGTCGCCACCTAAATATTTTATTTTGGGAAATTTAGGAAACCCTGACTCGGTGCCAAAGGCCACGTGTCCGTCATCACCAAAGTTTCCTCGGCTTGGGAACTTGGGTACGATTGGGGAAGGTCACTTCGTGAGCACCCCCGCTCGCCCGGTCAAAGACCGGCCTCTACTAACCATGATATCTGATTTTGAAAACATTGTGAGTTCTTAACCCGGTTATTAGCCTAGGTTACTATGTGATGCGCACAGCATACAAGTATAGACTGAGTCGCCTGAATTGGAACCAAACATTCCATGTTTGTTTGTTTGAGAAATGGTTTGATGGTGCTACCCGCAGGTAGGCTAAGACGTGGATTTGCCACCCTCGGGTGGGCTTAGAAAAACATGATTTTGCCACTATCTAGTGGGCTTAAGACAAACAGTCAATGATTTGTTCCACTTCAAGTAACTCAACCTCCACCCACAGGCATTCAAGGCAGTTATATCACATAAGCATTTAGCCTCATGGTAAGCATGCTATTCATGGCAGTCACTCACACACATGCAAGGATGCTAAAGCATAAAAACTCACCGAGTACTCCAAGCCAAAACAAAAGCTTATTAGAAATCATGCATGATCCTAAATGCACAGAATTGCCTAATGCAACACATGCAAAAAAATGCAAACTATAGCAGGCTCGGCTATTCTAAACATGGCATGTGGAATGCTACAACTAACACGTATTCAACTCGGAATTGAAATACAGATGCAGTTTGTATGATGCGCCGAGCCCGGTGCGTGTAAAACAGATGAATGATGCAAACATGCTGTCATACTGTTATGCTAATTGAAATATGCCCTATATCTAACCATCATAAGCAGGTAAATAAAAGGGAAGAAAGACGTGGGGTTGGAAGACATACATCACACTCACGCACACTTATTACAATTATGCCCTCGCGCAGAGGGTCCGAATAAAATAATAATACAGTCCGAAATAAAAGAATAATACAGTCCGAAATAAATATACAAATTCCTAATAAATTAACAAATTAAAGAAGAAAAACTGTAAACTGGCATGCAAGCCAGGGGCTGCCTTGACTCCGCTTCGGATAATGAAATGATGCATGTTGAGCTGCTTTGCGCGGAAATTCACTGGGATGCCCCAATCCGCCTCTGTTTGCAACGTTCCTCGAAATGCGTGCCAAATTCTGAAAAGTTGCCAATTCTTTATTTTGCTGCAACAGAGAGCAGGAAAGGGGCATAGCAATGTATTTTACAAATATATGCATGCCTCGATTCTCGTGCCACTAATCACGCATCTCGATGCATGATGGCCGAGGAGCCGAATTGCACAACTCAATATAGGGTGAATGCAGATGAATGATACAACAAAACTTAACTCTATCATGGGTAATCCGGAGTGTCAGTGACTTGGGAATTGAGACCCGTTCCGTCGCTCGGAGCGCGAAACGTGCCTCGTTTCCCGTGCCCAGACTAACTCCTATCCCGAACACGATGCAATATGCATGATATGCATGGAATGCAGCTAAGATGCAATCCTAACATACATAATGCTATGAAAACGAGATATCTCGAAATGCGTGCACATGGGCACGCAAACCGAAAAAATGATCCTAAGGCATAAAATGGCATACGCAACGCAATTGGACTTACACTAACATGAGTGGACCTCAGCCACACTCACATAAGAGGCCGATGGATGAAAATGAAGTGCCTCAAAATGCGTGCACACGGATACGCAAACCGAGGCAATGACATAAAGGCATGAAACGGCCTGAAATATGACATACAATGAGACTAAAATGAGATGTCTCGAAATGCGTGCCCACGGACACGCAAACTGAGAAAATGGCATACGGAATGCAACAGGACCAAAATGAGATATGCGAAATGGACTTACACTAACATGAGCGAGCCTCAGCCACACTCACATAAGAAGCCGGCGGATGAAAATGAGATGCCTCGAAATGCGTGCACACGGGCACGCAAACTGAGGCAATGGTACTAAGTCATGAAATGGCATGGAAATGATATGCAAACATGCAAATGAATTTCAGCACTCACAAATGATGCAAAACAGTCCCGAAAGGTGGGGAAATGACACCAAATGCACGGAATGGTCCCGAAATGCGATATTAAGCACCCGAAATGGCTACTGCTATACTAAACAAGCATGATTGGTACATCACATGAAAAACAGTAGCAAGGCAGCCCCAAAATAGCATTTTTTACAGTACAAAACATGGCGAAATAGTAAGCATAGATAGGACAACAATGGCATGCAAAAATGGGGGCCAAGAGAGGGGTATTGAAACAAGTGATGTATGCGATGCTCAAACTGAAAAATTTCCTTCTACAACACTGATGAGAGACCAAAAAAATACACATTTAAAGTTTATGACAACCCTCAAATCAGTATGCAAACTTGCTAAAAATATCATGCAAGAATGAAGCCAACAAAGGCTAGAACATGAGGTATGCCTTACATTCATCAAACAGCCTTGGACCCTTAACAAAACATGACAAGAAGGCCAAAATATGGATATTTTCAGTACTTCTCATGGCCGAAAACAGAAGCTAGATAGGCCTAAAAAAGCATGCAAAAATGGGGGCCAAAGAGGGGTATAATGACAAGTATAACATGGAGACCCCCAACAAGGTTGATCCCTTCTAAAATGTTGTAGAGGGACACAAAATAATCCTACTCACAGTTCATGACATGCTCCAAAACAGACTACATGTAGGCCAAACAAATCATGCAAATTTACGGTAAATAGGAGAGATTGTGAAGCAAGTGCAAGATAAAGTACCCAAACAGGGTTGAGCCCTTCTTAAATGTTGAAGAGGGGCTCAAAATAGGCCCTATTATAGTTTACATTATGCTCGGAAACAGATCACACATAGGCCAAATATTCAATGCAAAATAATGGCATATAAGAGGATATTGAAACAAGTGCAAGATGGAGGGCTCAAACAGGGTTGAGCCCTTGAACAAACATGAATAATAGCTCAAAATAGACCTAGTTTCAGTTAAGGTCGGAGCTCAAAACAATAAGAAAATAGGCTTAAGAAATGAGGCAAAAATGGGCTACAAAAGAGGGAAAGTGAGACTTACCCTTGTAGACAAAGTCTTGGCTGCCTTTTGCTTGAAGAATGGGAGCCTCTTAGCTGCTGGAAAGCTCTCCTAGCTGCTGGAATGGAGTTGTGATGGTAGAGCTTGAAGATGATGAAGAAATGGCACCAAAACTTGAATGAAATGAAGTTGTATGTATGTATATGCTCCAACCAATGCTTGTAATCTCTTCTCCTGAGTTGGGAGGACACCAATGTAGAAAAGAGAGGGAGAGAGGAATCCTTGGCAAAATGGAGGGAAATGAGCTCTTATTTTCCTCCAAAAGGTTCCCCCGGATCTGATATTTTTGGGGGAAAATCAAAGCACAGCTGGAATGAACTCACACTGAGGAAGCAGGCCGGCCATTTACTTTTGCTGCAGGTGGCCGGCCGGCCACCCCCCATGGCCGGCCGGCTAGGGGCAAAATGGTCATTTGAGAATTTCTGGCCGGCCACCAAAGATTGGTGTCCTCCCATATGTGTACAACAAGGCCCTATGGTTGGAAATTGGCAACTCTGAAACAAGAGAAACAACAAGCCACTTTTCAAAGAGGTTAAAAAATGGACCAAAGAATTACTGGCCAGCCATGTGTTTTTAGGGTCCTCCCATGTGTGTACAACACAAATATGTGGTTTTGGCTCGAAGAAAATGGCCCTAGGGTGTTCAACATTAGCCCGGAAGTGAGAAAAACAGGCGCCGGGGGGCGCCAGAGGAGCATAACTGGTTGCTGAGACAATTGCTAGCCTCCCACCCTCCAGTGATCTTCCTGGTGATAAAACAAAGGTACCTGCCAAAAATGAACAAAAACCGATGCAAAACGAAAGCTCGGGGGCCAAAACACGCAGTTCGGGGTCCCGAAAACCGGCCGTTAAGCACCGAAAGTGGTGTTTGGCCACGAAGTGGGTATCTAAGACCCCAGTGTCCCTTGAAAGGGAGTAAATAACATGTATGCCAAAAATCAGAGGAATCGGAGATGGTTGGGTGGTCCCGAACCGAGGCACACGACCTGACGGCTCCGAAAACCGGGAACCGGGCTCCGAAACGGGCAAAATGGCCTACGGGCACGAAATGTAGCCCACGGCCACTGAGAGATGGTCTACGGGACCTCTCCCTCCCCTCAGGAAAGACAACAGAGAAAACCGAGTCTGGTTCGCAAACCGAGGCAAGGCACAGAAGAGGGTTCGGAAGTCCGGAGGCAGGGCGCACGGCCGCGACTCTGAGACTTCTGAACGAGCACAATATGCAACATCACCGAGCGCTCAATCGGTGACGTCTAAGTCTTAAGGTCGGTCAAAAATGGGGTGTCTACAAGCACCATCAAACCATTTTTCAAACAAACAAACATAAAATGTTTTGTTCCAATTCAGGCGACCCGGTCTATACTTGTATGCTGTGCGCATCACATAGTAAATCTAGGCTAATAATCGGAATAAGAACGCACAATGTTTTCAAAATAAGATATCATGGTTAGTAAAGGCCGGTCTCTGACCGGGCGAGCGGGGGTGCTCACGAAGTGACCTTCCCCAATCGTACCCAAGTACCCCAGCCGAGGCAATTTTGGTGATGACGGACACGTAGCCTTAGGCAAACGAGTCAAGGTTTCCTAAATTTTCCAAAATAAAATATTTAGGTGGTGACTCTGTATCTGGCAAAGCAGTCCATGTTTGGCACTTCTTTAAAAAAAAATCTGTTTTCTCAAAACGATTTGCCGGATTTGGACTCTTTGGTTCAGGTTATGAACCGTGACAAAAATCGAGTCCGAGCTGTAGCGAGGTCCCCCGCGGGCTTGTTACAGTTTCTAGCGACTCCACTGGGGATTTAGAGAACTTGACTCGAACTCATGATAGCTGGTTTTGACTACACTTGTGTATTTCTTTGCATTGCATTTGCATTGGTGCGCCTAGGACACTGTATTTGCCATCTGCTATTCCTGAATGGTTTGCCGGAGGCTTGTCTTGTCAAGGCATGACCATAAGGCTGACCGGTTGTGGGCTCTGCCAGTATGGGAACACAAACCCCGATTTTACCGGGGCACCCTTTTTGACCATTCGACCTAGTGCATATCGAAATCCGTAGTGACCATTCCAAACTAGGACAGGTTGCTTACCCGATATAGGTTGTTTGAAACCGCTGCGTGCTTAGTGAAACCCTAGCTCTTGACAAAATAAAACAGGGAAACCCTAACCCAACATAGGGGTGTTTTGGCTTTCACTTATCTGTTATGTGCTTTAGAGTGCGTCTCTACAGGATTGCACGTATCAGTTTATGAGTTTGGGCATCAGGCCTGCGGACATCAGTTAGTATCTGAGAATTAGTTATCCGCGGGTATCAGATTCAGTCTTTGGGGAACAGTGATTCAGGGACAATGATTAGTGATTGAGGACAGTGCGTATTCAGCTTATCAACCATGTGTTGTATGCCCGACTGTGTGTTGTGCATTTATTTTAAGCTGTTATGCTGCCCGTTTATCTGGTTATTTATTTCCTTTTCGCTTTATTTATCTTTTTGCTAGAGCAGTTTTAGCACAATTGCTTCCGAACCTTTAGATATTCCCCAAGCACTTTGGACAAGAGGTCGCCGACTCAATCGATCTGAGGATCTGGTTGATGGACATCCAGTGTTCCACTCCCTACCCCCAGTTGTTAAAAGAAAGCCAAGAAGGCGCAGGTGTCGAGCGAGGATTACGGCAAAGGTGGGCTACTTTAGCGAAAGAACGATCGGTTTGGGTTTCTATTTCCGCCATAGAGATACACTTCAGTCGGTCAATTTGGACCAACAGAATATGGTCGGGATAGAGGAAATGATGCGTCAAATGCAAGAGAGCATGAGACAGATGCAGGAGGATGCCATCCGCCAAGCGGAATTTTCTAAGCAACAGGCCACAGTCATGGCCCAGCAGGCCGAACTAATCACTAGGCTGCAACAGCAAAATGCAGCATCTGCTTCACATCAAGCTCCTCCTCCGCCAGGGGCTCCATTACCCGAGCAGGCACCTACTGTTCAGAATACCCTCCCAAACACCCAAAACACCCTACCCAATGTCCAGAACATTCAAGAGGACACAGGCCTTCCAACGGGGCCAGCTCTGCCCCCGCTTCCGCCTCAACTGTCCAAAACCCATACACCTGCCAACCACCCGGACTATCCCTTCGAGTTCGAAATAGACCATACAGCTCTGAAATTGAGCAAGCTCGAGAAGCTTTTCAAGAAATCACAAGGGGTGAAGGCTATTCCGGATATCGAGGACGGATATACCGACGTGGCCGTGACATTGCCCGATAGGTTCAAGGTGCCACAGATTGATCGTTTCGATGGATCTGGGGACCCTATGGTCCATCTTTGGCTATTTTCAGACATATTGCGGCCAATGGGCCTGACCAGACCACAAAAACTTTCACTATTCGGCCGAACCTTGTTAGGTGTAGCCGTCATTTGGTACGCGAAGTTGGAAGATGAGGTCAAAAGAAGTTGGGATGAAATGGCTGAGGCCTTTGTTGCACAGTACTCGTACAATACCCAGATCGAGATTACAACTCGTGATCTTGAGACGACGAGGCAGGAGCCCAAGGAGACTTTCTCCGATTTTGTAACTCGATGGAGGGCGAAGAATGATGACTTTGAGGCCCATTGATAAAGACCAAATCAGGATGATTGTGCGCAATCTCCAACCGAAAATGATGCAGAAGATGATTGTACTCCCCTTTCCCACCTTCTCAGACTTACACGAGATGGGGGTTACAGATCGAGGATGCCATGAAGCAAGGTCTGATTGACCAGGATAGGGAGCAACCCAGGAGGACTTTCAATCGTAACAATAACGCAGGCCCGAGTGGCGCTGCAAATACAAGAGCTTCGGAGGTCAGTATGGTCACCACCATTCCCCCTCCCCATCCAAGGCCCATGGCGTACCACGCCTTTCTGGCGATCCGAAGCAACACCCAAACCGCCAAATATCAACCCAGAGGCCAAAGAACCTTCACACCCCTATATATGCCCCTGTCCAAGGCTCTGGGGGTATTAATCAGGAAGAAGCATTTGACGCCCCTAGAGCCGAGGCCACTACCAAATCCACTCCCTCCCTCTCATGACCCGGCAAAATACTGCTCGTATCACCAACAACACGGTCGTGACACCGACCGTTGTTTTAGATTGCGTCATGAGATCCAGGATCTTACTGACAAGCAGGTGATCGCGCCTCCCGAAAAAACCAACGTCACAACAAATCCTCTCCCACTGCATAACCAAGCCCCTCCTCCAAACAGAATCAATCTTATCCAAACTGGGGTCGTGTCCTACGATCCTAGTATCTATATCACCCCATCCCACCTACCTAAACCGAAGGTGATCCTTCCTGTCTGCACTGACTTGTGCATGATGGACATCTCCACAACCCAATCTGAGCCGATTGTGGTGACCACCGAAGATGGGACAGGGCAGATCTCAGAGGAAAGCGGGGTTGTTGAGTCTGGGATTGAACAGTCTGGGAATCTTGCTGAAGGAGCCTATGATCCAAGTGAATACATCCAGTCAGTGGGCCAGTCTGAGCCGAGTGTGGGACTGCCAGAAAAAGATGAACTGTGTGTGATTCAGGGGGACAGATTTGAACAGGGAACGGATAATCTAACAGCTGTAGGAGAAGACCTTGCCAACCTCCAGTTCTTCAACGACCAAGAATCAGGGGATGCAACGATCAACTGGTTTGAATATGAGGAGTCGACAAAAGTTACCGAATGGTTAGATGATCAACCAGACATTGTGGAATTTCAATCAGAGCAAGGCCCGGCAGGGGCGAGAGTATCAGTGGTGGCCGGAAAGGCCGAGAGTCAGAATACACCGCCGGACAGCGCCGGCACTAAGAATTTCACTCAGAATTTGGGGATTGTAAATGCAGGAAATATTGACCAACCAGCTGTACTGACACAGTTGGAACGACAAAGATTTGAGGATTCCGAGAGAATCAGAAAAGCTAAGGCCCATGTGGGGGTCGAGAGTGTTGTGTGCACGGGAACAGAAAATGCTGCGGGCGTGAGGACTCAAGGTGCTGCGAGCACGATCATACCGGAGCTGGACAGGTGTTTGTCGGCTGCCGGCGGAATGTGGTGGGAAGACGATGACTTATGTCTTGCCCACACAGATGAGGACTGGGGAGGTAACCAACCAGACGATACCTGGTATATTGATGAGGTCACTCATATGACGAGAAGTGGGCGGTATTTCAAGCCTCCGCACTTAGACCAACCTGAGGCATCCGGGAAAGACAAAGAAGCTGAGAAACAGAGAGAGAAACAGATTGAAGAAGAAGCTGTGCTTAAGTAATTGAAGAAGATACAAGCAGACATCTCCATCTAGGGACTGCTTATGGCGTCGCGAGTACACAGACAGGTTGTCCTATCTGCTATGGACAAGGCCAAACTCTCTATATACACTACACCAGAACAGCTGGTTGGGCTTGTTTTTCCGGGAGGAGGTTCCCCGGCTTTAACCTTCTTAGACAAAGAACTACCGCCTGAGGGCGTGAATCATAACAAACCTCTCTACATCTCTGTGGAATGTAGAGACAAGTGGATACCGGTGGTACTTGTTGATACCGGGTCCGCCATCAATGTCTGCCCAGCCAGAACAGCATATGCAATCGGGTTGAAGCCCGCGGACTTTATACCAACTACTTAGGTAATCAGAGGATATGATAATACTAGCAGAGAAGTGATGGGGACTGTCAAGATTCAGACCCAGGTTGGTCCAGGACAACACAACATCGAATTTCATGTCTTGGACGTTCCCGCAACCTTCAACTTACTCTTGTGGCGGCCGTGGTTGCACCAAGTAAAGGCAATCTCTTCCACTTTACATCAAATGCTGAAGTACCCTCACGGGAAGGGGGTGGCTATTGTCTTCGGAAATTCGTCCATCCATCTGCCGCCGGAAGTGTCTACACCAGTCTTGGAGATTGAGCACGGCACGGAGGATGTGTTCTTGTCAAGATTCACTTTGGCTGAGGCCCGGGTAGTGCAGAATATTATGGCTATGAATGAAGGTGTGTATGTCAGTGCTCAATCCGTCTACCTCATGAACAAGCTACAACACATCCCCGGGATGGGATTAGGAAGGAGCGGCAGGAAAGGTGTCGTAACATTGGTCGAAGTGCCACACAACCCGCATACCTTTGGACTGGGTTATCTGCCCACCAAAGAGGACTGGGTGAGGAAAGGAAAGGAAATGGCCGAGAGAGCCAGAGCAAAGCAGGCTGGGAAGCCTTTTGAAGTCATGCATAGGCCCATCCAGGGTACCCTGAACGGACGCTTCGTCCGGGAAGGGGAGGACTTTCCATTTTGCGGCTTCCCGGAGTCGTGGATAAACGCGGAGAAGAAGCGCATGCCCGGTTTCGAGATCTTCTTCGACCTACAACTATCCGAGGATGACGCGTTGCCAAAGCGCATGCACTCCATCACCGAGGTTGAATAAAGGTAAGGCAGTGGATCCTGAGGACACAGAATTTGAAATGGGGGTAGCACTGGCATGTCTACTTTCTGATCCTCCGATCGACCATAAGTGCTTGGGGGATAACTTCGCGGTTTCCATGATTGGAGATGAAACGACTGCGGGCCTACCAGCAACTATCTTGGATGCATTTATCGCACCCTCTCTCACTTGGCAATACGAGGAGGGATTTTTGTCCAGCAGCACCGGGTCAGGTAGTGAGCCGGAATCTGATTCCACCGAGTCTTGTGAGTCGGAATCAGTTTCCAGCTCGACTGAGTCTGAGTCTAGTACTCCTGGGGATGTTAACCCGGATGCCACAGTCCTGTCTAGGTCGTCTTTTTCCTTTTCATTTGAGTCTGTTGTAAATGAATCAGACGATTTGGATGTGCCTAATGAGAATCAAATATCTGTGGTTTCTGAGTACTTTTCTGTGCCCTTGATTTATTGCATTAATTCAGACTTTCAAAACTTTGATGAAAATGACGAGGATGAAATTCTTCCGATTTTACAACGTTTAATTGAGCAAGAGCAGGAGAGATTTGTTAAATCGTTAGTGGATGGAATCATTACCATGAACATTGGTACTCAGAAGGACCCGCGGCTGGTCCAGATCGGGTCTACGTTGTCTTCGGAGGAACGCGAGCGCTTAGTCGCTTTATTAAAAGATTTCAAAGATGTTTTCGCGTGGTCCTACGAAGACATGCCTGGAATCGATCCTGAGATTGTACAGCATCGGATCCCCCTTGACCCCGAGGCCCGACCTATCAAGCAGAAACTCAAGAGGATTCGCCCGGACTGGGCTCTCAAGATTAAGGAAGAGGTCACTAAGCAAATCGACGCAGGCTTCATGCTGGTATCCGAATATCCGACTTGGTTGGCCAACATTGTTCCAGTACCGAAAAAGGATGGCAGAATTCGGGTATGTGTAGACTTCAGGGATTTGAACAGAGCCAGTCCGAAGGACGACTTTCCCTTGCCACACATTGATGAGTTGGTAGATTTCACAGCAGGGCATGCTTTGCTTTCATTTATGGATGGCTTCTCAGGCTACAACCAGATAGTGATGGCGCCAGAAGACCGGGAAAAGACTGCATTCACCACCTCGTGGGGGACATACTGCTATAGAGTCATGCCATTTGGGTTGAAGAACGCTGGAGCTACTTATCAACGGGCCGCAACCACGATATTACATGATATGATCCAAAAAGAGGTTGAGGTGTACGTGGACGACATGATTGTCAAGTCCAAAGAAAGAGAGGGCCACTACACCGCCTTGCATAAGTTTTTTCAAAGGATCAGGAAATTCCGGTTGCGGCTGAACCCTCAAAAGTGTACATTTGGTGTTACAGAGGGAAAAATGCCGGGGTTTCTGATTACACAAAGGAGCATCGAAATCGACCCTTCCAAAATCAAGGCCATCTTAGAAATGCCACCACTAATGACTGAAAAGGAGGTGCGAGGCTTTTTGGGTAAAATGCAATTCATAAGACGGTTTATTTCAAAACTAACCTTGACTTGTGAACCACTTTTTGGCCTCCTCAAGAAAGGAAAGAAGTTCCAATGGGACGGCCGATGTCAAGCTGCATTTGCACAGATCAAAGAATATCTACAGAACCCGCCCGTTTTATCACCACCAGAACCAGGGAAACCATTGATTTTGTATCTGTCAGTAACTGAAACTACAATGGGCTGCATGCTTGCACAAGAATCAGAAGATAAGGTGGAAAAAGCCATCTATTATTTGAGCAAAAAGATGCTGGAGTGTGAGACCCGATATACACCGCTGGAAAAGGCTTGCCTAGCTCTGGTATGGACTACCAGGAAGCTGCGGCACTACCTGTTAGCTCACTCTGTAATGTTGGTTTCACGACTTGATCCCATCAAATATCTCTTCGAGAAACCAGCGCTTACGGGTAGGCTAGCTCGTTGGTTGCTTTTTCTCTCCGAATTTGATCTCACGTACGTGACATGCAAGTCAGTGAAAGGAAGAGCAGTGGCAGAGTTCCTTGCCGACCACCCGATTGAGGGGGATGAAGCAGTTGAGTACCTGTTCCCAGATGAAGCAATTTTGCATATCGACGACGAAACTTGGACGATGTATTTTGACGGAGCATCAAATCAATACAGATATGGGATAGGGGTGTTGCTGATAGCACCCGACAATTCCCGTATCCCTCTAGCCTTCAAACTCTGATTCAAAGTCTCAAACAACGAAGCAGAATATGAGGCATGCATTGCCGGTCTAAAAGCGGCCCTGGAACTAGGGGCAAGACGATTGGACGTCATCGGGGACTCGAACCTTGTTGTGTCTCAAGCAAAAGGAGACTGGAAAGTAAAAGAGGAAAAGATGACGATGTATCACCAGACCTTGGACTTGCTGATTCCTCGGTTTGAAAAGCTAAGTTTTACTCATCTACTGAGAGAGAACAACAGGTTCGCAGATTCTTTAGCAACTCTATCCTCTATGATAGACATTCCGTGTGGAGTCCGGATGTATCCAGTCATCATTGACCAGAAATTTGCACCTACCTATGAGTCGATTGCTGCTATAGATGAAGTTCAGGACGAAAACCCCTGGTATTACGACATTTGGAATTTCTTGGAGAATGAAGCATACCCGCCAGGGATAAGTGCCAAAGACAAAAGCGCAATCAGAAGAATGGCCGTTCAGTTCATCATCTGTGGGGGTAAACTGTATAAAAGGGGTCATCTGGGAATGCATAAACTGTGTGTTGATGCCGAAGAGTCAAAGCGTCTGATGGAAGCCATCCACGGGGGAGAATGTGGTGCGCACATGAATGAGGTAATGTTGGCACGGAAGATCCTCAGACAGGGTTACTACTGGTCCACCATGGAGGAGGATTGTATTGGTTTTGTCCGGCGATGCCACAAGTGTCAGATTCATGCGAATCGCATGAACATTCCGCCGTCTAAGTTGTACAACATGACTTCACCATGGCCATTTTCAGTCTGGGGAATCGATGTAATCGGGGCTGTCATGCCAAAGGGGTCGAATGGGCATGAGTTCATCTTGGTAGCGATAGATTATTTCACAAAGTGGGTCAAGGCCCAATCTTATGCGGTGTTGAAGGCTTCGCATGTCGCAAAATTTATCAGAAACAACATCATCTGTCGCTACGGAGTACCAAATGAGATTGTTTCAGATAACGATTCCCACTTCAAAAAGGAAGTGATTGATTTGTTGGAGAAATACAACGTAACTTTTCATAAGTCATCTACCTATCAGCCGCAAACCAATGGAGCGGTTGAGGCCGCCAACAAGAATATCAAGCACATACTACAGAAGATGGTGGAAACCTACCGGGACTGGCCAGATAAGCTGCCGTTTGCTCTGTGGGGCTACAGGACTTCAATCAGAACTTCTACTGGGGCGACTCCGTATTCATTGGTTTATGGGATGGAGGTTGTTCTACCTATCGAGATTAAGGTTCCGTCTTTACGAGTATTGGCTGAGTGTCAAATAACCGAGGCAAATTGGCAGCAGAGCAGATTTGAGGAACTCATGCTCTTTGATGAAAGAAGGCTGAAAGCATTGTACCATGTCCAAGGTTATCAACGCAGAATTGCCTGGGCTTTCAACAAGAAGGTTAAGTCCAGGAATTTAAAAGAAGGAGATTTGGTGCTCAAGGACAACCGAGCTCCCATCCACGACCCAAGGGGCAAGTTCAGACCCAAATGGACTGGTCCCTACATCATCAAGTCAATCTAGTCAGGTGGAGCTGTGGTTCTGATGGATCTAGATGGCTTGGAGTTCTCACAACCGATCAACATGGACAAGTTGAAGAAATACTACCCTCGAGAGGCTCGCTAGGCCGAAAGCCCGAAGGGGCGACCTAGGCAAAACTCAGAGCACAAAAAATTTGAAATTATAAAAACTGAGCTCGCAAGGTTGAAAACCCGCAAAGGGCGGCCTTGGCAAAAGTTAGAGTGTAAAAGGAGAATGAAAACACTCGAGCGAACCTGAGCCTGAACTACGTAAGGCTTGATTCCCATCTTTGGGATACGTATGCAACTTCATCCTGAAGTTCAGCCATAAACTTTTCCCCGATCAACTTTGTCCATTTTGATCATCTCAATCATCTTTATCCATCAGCATTCATTGTGATCTCCAGTACAGTGCTATTCAGACTAAGGGCAACTTTTCGTTGCCACACAATGCCGCAGTACTATTCAGACTAGGGGCAACTTTCCAGTTGCTAGGACCCGGGGTTGTGTATCTCAGTGACAGATTTCAAGTGTGTCCAGTTCTGATCCATATCGAAAATAGTTTTGAAAAGTTTTAATAAAAGTTGACTTTGTTCAAATTAATCTTTTTACAACTAAGACCATTTTTGGACCAAAACGGAGAATTTTCAGTACCACAACCTTCAATTTCATTGATTTCAATACAGAGTTCTCTTGCTCTCGCATATAATTGAAGTTGCTTTTTATTACACTCATAACGAAAACTTGAAAGTACTAATAAAGCAATAAGTCCGGGGCATAGTCAAGTCAGGTGTCCCTGCTCCCCCTTCCAGAGCTGGTTGAAGCCTCTGATGCCAAGCAAGGCCCAACCTGCGCCTCCTCATTGAGCCAAGCCCAGCACTCATCAGACAAAGTGCAACTGAAAGTAGGAGCGGGGGCCAGGAGCTCTCTCGTCCTCCATGCGGTGGCATATCGAGCAAGCTGTGTGCCTCGGACCGAGAAAGCAGCAGGGTACTCAATCCCCTCTGGCGGGCAAGTCTGATTGTGACCGAATTGGCGCAGGATACGGAATGCGAAGTAGAACACATAGTGGGTCAGACCAATCAACTGGATCCCGATTAGTCGGGACATGCTATAACTCATTGCCGGGAGATTGAGCCAAAGACAGCGCCAAGCAATACGATCAGCAGACAAATTGCACATCCAGTTGAACCACCATCCCTCGTCAAGGGCATCAACCAGGCATTGTCTAAAGAAGTAGCCGCGGGCTGAGTAGGCAGGGCAAGAGTCCACAACCTGCAATTTATCCATCAACCATACCTGGGGAGGGATGAAAAATGAGAGAATAAATAATAGAGAGATGTGCGATGAGAGAAAAGTAAGACAAAGGTTTTGTGAGAAAAACCGAGCCTGAGGGCCAAGTGATGTGAGCAAATACATATGTGAGCTTGAGTGGGAAACATTACCTGCAGCAGTAGTGGACTCCCTGCAAATCTGGTTGTCTCCCGGCGGTAGAAAGCATCCAAACCCATCAGTGTTTCGGCCAATGCCATAGCAATATAGCTCTTTCCTTCCTTTAAGCCTTGAGCGACTTCAATCAAACGGATGCTAGGTCCATTGAAGCCCGGGGCAAGCAGAAAATGGGATAGCATACACAAGCAAAGGGCGTGTTGTCGGAAACCTTGCCAATGATGGTCACCGCGGTCACCGACACCGGAAAAACGATGAATCAGGCCGAGGATATCCAATTCCCCATTACAAATTAGAGACCGAGCGTCTTGCGCGGAAAGTCCACACATCCGCCCTAAAGATTGGGCATGGCCAAAGCGAAACTGAGGCAAGATCTCTTCCGAACGTTCAGACTCTATCAAAACTTGAAAATCTTCAAAAGTGGGACATACTTCTTGCCTGCCGAAGCTAAAGACGTGCGTCACTGGGTTCCAAAATCTCGCCACGGCATGGAGGAAAGAAAGGTGCAGCGGAGTCCGGCTCAACGTGAATAGTGCATTCAAGCTGAAACCCCGGAAGTTTAACTTTTCCGAGCCATCTAAAAAAGAGATCCAAGATGTGAGATTTTCTACGAGAAATGCCTCCATTTTTGTGCAAAGCAGTGATGAAATGAATGAGTCCCGAAGTTGGAGCTTTTATAGAGGATGGGACACTATTCGGGGGGACACGTGTCAAAAATTTGACGGCTGCTGAGATAAGTGGCCGGCCGGCCACCTTTTCTAGCTGGCCGGCCACATTTCTCCCCTCAGACACAAAAAACTGGCCGGCCGGCTCCTAAAAGTGGCCGGCCATGCTCTGGTGTGTTCCTCCAGTCCTGTTTACCCTCCAGCGGAAGTTCCAAGCATTTCCGTGCATTTGGGTGGGTCGAAGGCCTCCATTTCCCTCTGTTTTGGGTATGTTCCATTGCCCAGATCGTCCGAGGTACACTTTGTTTTGTTAAGTTTTGGTTATCGAGTTGTTGTTTTGCTTATCGAGTTGTAAATTTTGTCTAGCTGTCATGTTTTGTGTTTTGAATTGTTACTCTTCATTCGAGCAATTTTGTCGAGTCTTGTTTATCGAGTCGTCATCATTGTTATGTTTTGCTTATCGAGTTGTAAACTTGTTAAGATCTTGTCTTATCTTAGTAAGTTAAGTTGTTTAGTTTGTTGTGTCGGTTCATTACCTGACTCGGTGAATGCACAATGCACATTTCCATTCAATCTCATTTTTGTGAAAAATGATGTGATACGATGCTAAAAGTTTAAAATACAACACTTTTTCAAAAGCTGTTTCATTCCATCATGATCAACATTTTACAAACAAGGCACAAGTTTCACAGAAAAAATAAAACTGCCTAATAATGTGTAATGCGCTATAACTACTAGCAAAAAGGTAAATAAAATAGGGAATCGCAACATCAATACTCTCGGGAGCGGGAATAAGAGGTCCTCTTCATCCTCTTCTGCGAAATAGTCTCTGCATCTCCATCACCATCAGAGTCGGAGCTATCACCCTCGGGATCTCTCTCAGCCTCGCCTCCACTCCCGGAACCAAGACTGGAGTCCCCCTCCTCAGCAGATGTCTCCGACTGATGGTCTGCAACCTCCTCCTCCTCCTCATCCTCATCAGGCTCCGCCTCTATAATGTGTGACCTATTTCTGCGAGACGATCCCCCTCCTCGAGCCCCTCGAAAAGGTCTGGATGGCCCAGCTCCCCGAAAAGGCCCGGATGGCCTAGCGCCTTGAAAAGGCCTAGATGGCCCAGCGCCCCGAAAAGGTCCAGATGATCCATCTCTCTGAGAAGGCCCGGGTGGCCCGGCCCACGGCTGAGCATATACCGGAGGCATCTGAAAGTGAAGAGTTCAATACATCAGTTCAAATATGAAAATCAAATGCAGATATAGTATGTAAGTGGGGTGTGTGTCAGATGTTCTCTACACAAGTTGCCTATCAATGCAGTAGAATGTTCGAAGTCAGCATGTCATCGGAGATATGATAAATGCAGAAAAACTGGGCAATACCTAGACACCCATAATGGATAGTTGTGCCTTTCTCCGAAGGGCCATGCCCTCTAGTACGACCATCATCTCGAGCATCTCGTCCATATACTCGACAGGAGGCTGTAGATACAAATGTAAAAATCGGTAAAGGAATGAATGTCCAAGTGCAGGACTGATAAATCAAAGCTGTAAATCATACCGGTGGTGAATCAGGATCTCTGACATATCTGTGATCAGGCAGTGGAGGCTCTAGCGAGATCGGGTAAGGAGTCCCAAATTGCCATCCTGTCAGCTTGGTCGGCATGTCTGGCCACCCAGGATGATGAAGAGTCGGAGGGATCGGGGGAACCGATCCACCCCCACCTCTAGACATACCAGCCCTACTGGTGGAAGGAGCGTCTGCAGCCCGAGCCTGGGCCTGGCTCAAAGATGGCGCACCAACAGGCCTCAGTGACGGAGTACGGACTCCCGTCAATGGGGGCATCAGATATATGTGACGATAAGTGGCATAGTCCCCTTCCTCAAGATGTAGCAAAGCATCAGTGCCCAGCATAACACCGGTAACATCCCGAGCAGAGAGCCTATCAGCAATCCGCATACTGACTGGGGGTGCTGAGGGAGGATCCTGAGAAGTATAGCCACATACCTGACGCAAGAAGCGTTTCCTCAGAAACCATGCTCTACCAACTGGTCCCTCAAATAGGATCCTGTACTAGGAAGCACCTGACCCTCCAGCAAACTGGTATCGAAGACCTTCACCTAAGGGCGCCCAGGGCTGCCAGGTAATCTGCGGATAACCGGTGCATAAACCAATCAGAAATCGAGAATGTACAAGACAGATCAAAGAGGAAAATAGAAAGGACTGAGAGTTCGGAAATACCTCTGTCGACCGCACAGTGTCGAAATACTGTCGTATGTAAAGGAGAGACTCTCGAGGTCTTGGCCGGTGCTGGCCCTTGAATACCAGTGAGTACGGAGTCATAAGGGGCTCCTCCACCACCATCTCTGGGGCTAATGTCGAGAAATACACATAGACCCATAGCTGCGGAAAACAGTGTAGAATGTAAATGCAAAGTGCTGAGGGCAAAATACAGAGCATAGAGTACGCCGTGTGTGCAATGTACAAGTAATGAAGAGCAGAAATGTAAATCAAGAGGGCAAGAAGTACCTCCCAGGCTCTCCAATAGCCGCCAAGTAAATCTCCCCGTCCGCGGGAAGTCGCGCTTATGTAGCAGTAAATGATAGCCAGGCCGGCGCCACCCCAATCATATCGTCTGACCTGTAATAGGTCCACCAAGGCGCTCAATAAATATAGCCCAACAGTGTTCCCTCTATTGGCAAACAAAGTAGTCCTGAAGAGGAACATCAGAAAACCACGGGCATACTGTGCTGCCTGATCAGGAGTCCCGGGCTCCATCTCCACCCTCCGAAAATAGGAGGAGAACCAGGTGTATCAGACTCTCCCCGAAGCTCTATCAACAAGCGGGCGAGCCCCCAGTAAATATACCCAAGTGGCCTCCTACTGGCCCATGTCCTCGTCATAAGGAATCGGCCAACCTCCCACGTCAAGGCCAGTCAGCACAGCAAAGTCAAGTGGGGTCATGGTCAAATCCCCTGTGGCGGAAAAATGAAAGGAATTGGTGGTATCCCACCATCTCTCCACTAGAGCTGCCATCAGTATCCTCCTGGCAGGACAACGCGATAGCCCAATGCAGAAGGGCCCAAACCCCGCCAAATCAACCAAATCCCAGACAGCCTCCGGGAGCTCGGCGTACCAGTCTCTAGCTACGGTGGAGCCGTATCCCCGCACGGTGCGAGAAGTCACCTGCATTCAGAACGAATACATGCTTCAATAAAATGAATGAGCTGTGTGCAAATAAAATGAATGAGCTATGTACAAATGAATGGGTTGCGTGTTCAACTCTCAAATCAGTGTGTGCCGTGTGTTCACCGTCAATTTGGGCTATGTGTTCAGGAAATCAGTATTTGGGCTACGTGTTCAACTCTCAAATCAGTGTGTGCCGTGTGTTCACCATCAATTTGGGCTGTGTGTTCAGAAAATCAGTATTTGGGCTGCGTGTTCAACTCTCAAATCAGTGTGTGTCGTGTGTTCACCGTCAATTTGGGCTATGTGTTCAGAAAATCAGTGTTTGGGCTGCGTGTTCAACTCTCAATCAGTGTGTGCCGTATGTTTACCGTCAATTTGGGCTGTGTGTTCAGAAAATCAGTATTTGGGCTGCGTGTTCAACTCTCAAATCAGTGTGTGCCGTGTGTTCACCGTCAATTTGGGCTGTGTGTTCAGAAAATCAGTGTTTGGGCTGCGTGTTCAACTCTCAATCAATGTGTGCCGTGTGTTCACCTCCAATTTGGGCTGTGTGTTCAGAAAATCAGTATTTGGGCTGCGTGTTCAACTCTAAATCAGTGTGTGCCGTGTGTTCACCTCCAATTTGGGCCGTGTGTTCAAAAAAATCAGTATTTGGGCTGCGTGTTCAACTCTCAATCAGTGTGTGCCGTGTGTTCACCTTCCATTTGCGCTGTGTGTTCAGAAAATCAGTATTTGGGCTGCGTATTCAACTCTCAATCAGTGTGTGCTGTGTGTTCACCTTCAATCTGGGCTGTGTGTTCAGAAAATCAGTGTTTGGGCTGCGTGTTCAAATCTCAATCAGTGTGTGCTGCGTGTTCATCTTCAACTCGAGCTGTGTGTTCAGAAAATCAGTATTTGGGCTGCGTGTTCAACTCTAAATCCGTGTGTGCTGCGTGTTCACCTTCAATTTGGGCTGTGTGCTCAGAAAATCAGTACTTGGGCCGTGTGTTCAATTCTTAACCAATGTGTGCCGTGTGTTCACAATCAATTTATGGGCTGAGTGTTCAGAAATTCAGATAATTGAACCGTGTGTTCAGAATGTAAACAGAATGTACGAAAAATGTAGGATATGTCGCAGAAAAGATAAAAATGAAGTAAATACCTCTCGTGCCTCATGAGAGAGGTGATACTCCGGCTCCCGTAAAAGCAGATCCCCAGGTGCCCTCTCATCAAAGTCAGTGAAGTGATGAAAAACAGCTCGTGAAAGCCTGTGTGCTGGTGGGTCGTACCTCTCAGGTATGAAGGGTCGACCCTCGGAGGCAGAGCCATAATATCGGGATCACCTCCAGCATCCGCAGGACCTCCACCGTGAGGAAAATGACCGGCCATTTCGGAAAATCTGCAAAAATGAGCAAAATTTGGAAAAAGTCAACAAAAGTCAACTCTCGGGAAATGAAAAAGTCAACAAAAGTCAACTCCCGAGAAAATCTTCCAAATGTTGAGACAAACTCACCTCAAGTGGCGAAAATGAGAAAAGAAGCACCGAAATCAAAATTTAATCAGTTCAAAGTGCTTAAAACTGAAAGTTTTTGCGAAAACAACTTGCGTGGGGCGTTGGAAAACGTGTATAGAGCTCAGATCTGAGGAGGAAAATAGTTTGGGAAGCAAGAGGAGGTGATTTCGGAGCTGGGGTTGTGAGCTCAAAGAGTTTGGGTAAGTGTATTTAAAGAAAAAGAGGTGAAAAGACAAAAATGCCCGCGGTTTTGAACAAGTGGCCGGCCGGCCACCTTTTCAGGCTGGCCGGCCATCTCCTTTTTGAAAACTGGTCGGTGACCTCCAATGGGGAAGAAAACTGGCCGGTGGTGATCCCTAGGTTGGTCCTAAGCTCCCTGCAAATTTTGGGGAAGATTGGAGTCCCCGAGACCTGAAAAAGTACAAAAAGAGTGCACTTTCTGTCGCGAAATCGCTCTGCCGGAACTTCAGCTTCAACTCCTGATGCGTACCTCATCGTTACTCATCGGAAGTGAAATGTATCCTTCGTGAACGTATTGTAACCTCTCCGGGAGGTGAATCGGAGGCCGCGATCGAGTCACCCTCGCCGAAACGCACATTTCCTTGCTCGTTGTTTCGTAACAAACGTGCACCCTAATTTATGCTCGTTCTGCATTATCATGCACATAACTTGCATTCTCATGAACATACTTGCATTGTTATGCACGTCTCTTTGATATTACCATGCCTCTGTGTTTAAGCTCACGTTATCACGCACACTCCTTTCTCGCATTGCGATGCACTCACCCACCGGCACCGCGTTTGTCAAACTTTCGGAATTATATTGAATATATGTTGTTAGTATGTTGTGCTTGTTGAGTTTCTCTCTTTTGCAGGCACGATATTGTATGTACGGTTCATTCGAAGCTGGCGTGACCAGACGAATCGCGCAGGTATCATATCTTCTCCGTATGAGACATGGCGAGAGTTGAATAATTTTCCTCACTCCTAACTGCATAAAATGCAGTTGTTGCTTTGCATTCCTGCTTAAAACTGTTGCATCTATTTGCGAATACTTGCTTCATTACAGCTTGCTGCACTTGCATAAACATCAAGTTACATCTGGCCTTGTGCATATCCATTTGCATTTTGTCCCGCGCCTGCGAGCGCGCCTGCGGGCATATCTCTGTGTATCTTGTATGATTGTCTAAGTCTTCGGCCTTGTCAAAAATGGGTCGTCTCTGGGCTTTGACATTCACTCCCGTCACTTCATGACTTCCGAGTTCTGTCAAAGAGGGGCAACTGTAGACACCCCATTTTTGACCGACCTTAAGACTCAGACGTCACCGATTGAGCGCTCGGTGATGTTGCATTTTGTGCTCGTTTAGAAGTCTCGGAGTCTCTGCCGTGAGCCTTGCCTCCAGACTTCCGAACCCTTTCTATACTTGGCCTCGGTTTGCAAACCAGACTCGGTTTTCTCTGTTTCTTTTCCCAGAGGGAGGGAGAGGTCTAGTAGATCATCTCTCAGTGGTCATAGGCTACATCTCGTGGTCGTAGGCCATTTTTCCCATTTCGGAGCCCGGTTCCCGGTTTTCGGAGCCGTCAGGCCGTGTGCCTCGGTTCGGGACTGCCTAACAACCTCCGTTTGCCCCGGTCCTTGGCATACATCTTATTTCCTCCCTTTTAAGGGACATTGTGGTCTGAGAGACCAACTTCGTGGTCGAACACCACTTCCGGTGCCTAACAGTCGGTTTTCGGGGCCCCGGACTGCGCGTTTCGGCCCCCGAACCTTCATTTTGCATCGGTTTTCGTTCATTTTTGGCAGGGACCTCTGTTTCATCACCAGGAAGGTCGTAGAAGGGTGGGAGGCCAATAATTGTTCCAGCAACTAGTTATATTCCATCATCGCCCTCCGACGCCCGTTTTTCTCACTTCAAAGTCAATGTTGACCACCCTTGGGCCATTTTCTTGCACCCTAAACCCCAAATTTGTGATGTACACATCTGTATTGGTGGCCGGCCAGTAATTCCATTTGAACCTTTTAAACCCCTTTGAAAAGTGGGTTGTTCTCCCTCCTGGTTCACAGTTGCCAATTTTTGATCACAGGGTTGTATTGAGAACACATGGGAGGCCACCAATCTGTGGTGGCCGGCCACTAATTATACTTGGCCCTTTTGACCCTTGGCCGGCCGGCCATGGGGAGAGCCGGCCGGCCACCTGCAGTCCCAATATCTAGCCAGCCAACATCCTTACACCTGGCACATCACAAAAATACACTTTGTTTCCCTCCAGATTCTGTATCCGGGGGGGCAACTTTTGGAGGGAAACTTGGAGTGATTTCCCTCCCTTTTTTTCCCCCTCTTTCTCCCTCTCTTTGGCCTATATAACCAACACCCCAGGTCTAGTTTTGGGGTTAGAAAAATTTGCCTTAAGCCTCTTGCATTGCCTCTCTCCCTCTCTACACTTCAACCATCAAAACATCCAAGTTCCTACACCATTTCTTTACCACCACCTAGCATCACACCACCACCTCCATTCCAGCCACTTGGAGCTGTCTTCCAGAGCTGAGGAGCACCCAAACTTGGTCCAAGAAGTTGCTAAAGATTGGTCTCCAAGGGTGAGTTACCATTTCCCTCTTTTTAGTTCATTTTTGGCATGCTTTCTTAGCCCTTCTTTCTTGTATCTTTGAGCTCCATCCATAACTGAAAGTAGTGTTTTTTTGAGCTCTATTTCATGTTTCATGAAGGGCCTCTTACTGTTTGAGGCCCCCATTTTGTACTTGCTTCATTATCCCTCTTGTATGCTTATTTCTTGTGTAGCATTTTAGGCTTATGTGTAATCTGTTTTGAAGCATGTTATAAACTGTAAATAGGCTTATTTTGAGCCCTTCTTCAACATTGTAGAAGGGCTCATCACTTTTTGAGTCCTCCATGTGCTACTTGCTTTGATATCCATATTTTAGCCCCATTTTTGCATGATTTGTTATCCTATTGAGATTCTGTTTTTGGACCTTGGTCCGAACTGAAAAATGCCTTTTTTTGACCCCCTCTCCATGTTTCATTAAGGGTTTATTGATTTTTGAAGCATTATTTGTATACTTTGTGTTGTAGCCTCTCTTTTAGGCCATATCTTGCATTGCATTTTGAGCATAGTTGTACACTGTTTTGGGCTCGTCCATTAACTGTAAAAAGTCATATTTTGGGCCCCTCTTCAACATTGTTGAAGGGCCCTTACCTGTTTGGGACCAGCACGTATCAGTTGCTTCTTTATCTCCATTTTAGCCCTTATTTTGCATAGCATTTTGAGCATACTCGTATCTGTTTTTGGGGTTTTTCATAAACTGTAAAACATCATATTTTTGGCCCCTCTTTAATATTGTAGAAGGCCCCTTCTCTGTTCGGGGCCAGCATCTGTGAGTTGCTTCAATATCTTACTTTCGGGGCCATTTTTGTATGCTAGCTTAGCCCCATTTGTGCTCACTGTTCGGCCTTGATTTAAACTGTAAACATGCTTTTTTTGGGGCTACCTTTCTTCTATCTTCACACTTCATGTACAAATAATGCATGCATTGCATAGCTATAGCTCATTCCGTATGCCTAATTTCATGTTTCGGGACTTGTTCCATGCATCGGGTACCATTTTGCCATGTTTCGGGACTGTTTTGCATCTCATTTTGCCTCTAAAATTTTCATGATAGTATGCCATATTCCATGTCTTGCCATGTCTTGTTAGAGTGGCATTCCGTGCCGTAAGTTCGGTCCTCGGTTTGCGTGCACGCATGCACGCATTTTGAGTTGTCTCATTTTCATCTAATGGCCTCTTATGTGAGTGTGGCTGAGACCCACTCATGTTGGTGTAAGCCCATTTTGCATTATGTGTGCCATTTCATTCCATAGCATTGTGTATGTTAGGTTGTATGTTAGTGCATTGTGTATGCCATGTTACCTTGTGCATTGTGTATGCCATTTCATAACATTGTGCATGTTAGGTTGTATCTTAGTTTAAATTCATGCATGTCATGCATATTGTATTATCCTATTGCATCGTGTTCGGGATAGGAGTTAGCCCGAGCACGGGAAACGAGGTACGTTTCGTACTCCGAGTGATGGAACGTGTCTCAATTCCCCAGTCGCCGACACTCCGGATCATCCATGATGGAGTTAGGTTTTGTTGTGTTTTCCTGTGCATTCATTTCATATTGAGTTGTGCAATTCGACTCCTCGGCCATCATGCATCGAGATGCGTGATTGGTGGCACGAGGATCAAGGCATGCATATATTTGTGAAAATACATTGCTATGCCCCTTTCCCGCTCTCTGTTGCAGCAAAACAAGAATCAACAGTCTTCCGAGGCTTGGAGCATTTTTCAAGAACTATTGCAAAACAGAGGCTAATTGGGACATCGCCATGGATTTCCGCGCAAGGGCAACCCGGACATGCATCATTCATCATCTGAAGAAGAATCAAGGCAGTCTCTGGCTTACATGCCAGTTTATTATTTTCTTAGTTAATTTGATAATTAATTAGGATTTTTGTACATATTTGGACTGTACTATTCTTTTATTCGGGACTGTATATTTATTCGGACCCTCTACGCGAGGACATAATTGTAATAAGTGTGCGTGAGTGTGATGTATGTCTTCCAACCCCACGTCTTTCTTCCCTTTTATTTATCTGCTTATGATGGTTAGATTAGGGCATGTTTCAATTAGCATCCAGTATGATAGCATGTTTGCATTCATTCATCTGTTTTGCATGCACCGGGCTCAGCGCATTATACTAACTGCATTTGTACTTCAATTCCAAGTTGAATACTTGTTAGCTGTTGCATCTCATATGCCATGTTTAGAATAGCCGAGCCTGTTATAGTTGTATTTTTGCATGTGTTGCATTAGGCATTTCTGTATACTTAGGATCATGCATGGATTTCTAACTAGCTTCTGTTTTGGCTTGGAGTACTCGGTGAGTTTCTATGCTTTAGCATCCTTGCATGCGTGTGAGTGTTGCCATGAATAGCATGCTTACCATGAGGCTATGTGCTTATGTGATATAACTGCTCGAATGCCTGTGGGTGGAGGTTGGGTTACTTGGATTGGAGCAATTCATCAAATGTTTGTTTTAAGCCCACTAGATAGTGGCAAAATCATGTTTTTCTAAGCCCACCCGAGGGTGGCAAATCCACGTCTTAGCCTACCTGCGGGTAGCACCATCAAACCATTTTTCAAACAAACAAACATGAAATGTTTTGTTCCAATTCAGGCGACCCGGTCTATACTTGTATGCTGTGCGCATCACATAGTAAATCTAGGCTAATAACCGGAATAAGAACGCACAATGTTTTCAAAATAAGATATCATGGTTAGTAGAGGCCGGTCTCTGACCGGGCGAGCGGGGGTGCTCACGAAGTGACCTTCTCCAATCGTACCCAAGTTCCCAAGCCGAGGCAACTTTGGTGATGACGGACACGTGGCCTTAGGCAAACGAGTCAGGGTTTCCTAAATTTCCCAAAATAAAATATTTAGGTGGTGACTCTGTATCTGGCAAAGCAGTCCATGTTTGGCACTTCTTTCAAAAAAAAATCAGTTTTCTCAAAACGTTTTGCCGGATTTGGACTCTTTGGTTCAGGTTATGAACCGTGACAAAAATCGAGTCCGAGCTGTAGCGACGTCCCTCGTGGGCTTGTTACAGCTTGCAAGGTCATCCGAACCGGAACTAGGTCTGGACCAGTCGGACCAGTCCGGGTTTTCAAACATTGTCTCCTATACAATAATAAAATTATCTAAATTATTAACTAAAACATCTTTCTAACATCATTAAAAATTGTTAATTGACTTGAGGATTTATTAATAAAAAGAATGATTTGTTATGAATTAAAAATCTCAAGGGTTGAAATGTAATTTCCAAAATCACAGGGGGCAATTCGTATTTTAATCAAACCTCAGACAGTGTATTTGTAATTTACCCAAAAAATTAATTAACGTAAATAATAATATATTACTCTGTTTAACAATAACATGTTATTAATGACCAAATAACAATAACAAAGCCCTTAAGGTGAAGACAGCGGAGTTTGAAAGAAGGGCACCAGCAGAGTGTAGACACCCCATTTTTGACCGACCTTAAGACTCAGATGTCACCGATTGAGCGCTCGGTGATGTTGCATACTGTGCTCGTTCAGAAGTCTCAGAGTCGCGGCCGTGCGCCCTGCTTCTGGACTTCCGAACCCTCTTCTGTGCCTTGTCTCGGTTTGCGAACCAGACTCGATTTTCTTCGTTTTCCTTCCTGAGGGGAGGGAGTGGTCCCGTAGACTATCTCCCAGTGGCCGCGAGCTACATTTCGTGGCTATAGGCCATTTTGCCCATTTCGGAACCCGGTTCCCGGTTTTCGGGACCGTCAGGCCGTGTGCCTCGGTTCGAGATCGCCCAACCATCTCCGATTTCTCCGATTTTTGGTAAGTGCCTCTGTTTTAGCATAACGAGGGACACTGGGGTCTCCGAAACCCGCTTCGCAGCCGAACACCACTTCCGATGCCCGGCAGCCCATTTTCGGGACCCCGAACTTCGCGGTTTAGGCCCCGAGCATTCATTTCGCATCGTTGTTCGTTCATTTTTGGCAAGTACCTCTGTTTTAGCATAACGAGGGACACTGGGGCCTCTGATACCCACTTCGTGGCCGAACGCCACTTTCGGTGCCTGCAGCCCATTTTCGGGACCCCGCGCGGTTTTGGTCCCCGAGCTTTCGTTTTGCATTTGTTTTTGTTCAATTTTGGCAGGTACCTCTGTTTTAGCACCAGGAAGATCACTGGAGGGTGGGAGGCCAGCAATTGTCTCAGCAAGTGTATGGAGGATTAGAGAGTTGCTTTTTAGATATTTTTGTTGCTTTTTAGATATTTTGTTGCTTTTTAGATATTTTGGTGCCTTTTGGATATTTTTGGTGCATTTTTGCTCTATAAAGGGGAGGTTTTGCTTCATCATTTTAGGAGGTTGGATAATTGTTAGACATTTTTGAGAGATAGATACACCATTTTCTCTCCATTTTCCATAGCTCCAAAGTCTTTTTCTTCAAGTTTGGTGCCATTTCTTCATCACCATCAAGCATCCCCATAACCACTCCATTTCCAGCAGCAAGGAGAGGTTCTTAGAGGCTTAGAAGCAACATTTCTCAAGCCAAGAAGTAGAAAAGAGAAGGTCTACAAGGGTAAGTCTCCATTTCCCTCTTTTGTAGCATTTTCTTGCTCCATTTCTTAAGCCCATTTTCTTATTGTTTTGAGCTCCGACCTTCACTGAGATTAGGTCTTTTTTGAGCTTATATTCATGTTTGATTAAGGGCTCAACCCCATTTGGTGTCTCCATGATACACTTGTTTCAATATCACTCTTTATGCCATTATTTTGCATGCTTTGTTTGGCTTTTGAGTGATCTGATTTCGAGCATACCATAAACTGTTAGTAGGCCTATTTTGAGCCCCTCTTAAACATTGAAGAATGGCTCCATCATGTTTGGTGGCTCTAGCATGCACTTCCTTTGAAATTCTTCAATTTTACCGTAAAATTGCATGAGTTAATTAGCCTATTTGTGATCTGAGTTGGAGTATGCAACCTACTTATATTGTGCTCATTTTGAGCCCCTCTTCAACATTGAAGAAGGGCTCAACCATGTTTGCCTCCTCTATCATACACTTGCTTTGAATCCATGTTTTATGCCTATCTTGCATGCTTTGTTAGACTATTTTGGCTTCTGTTTTTGGCCTTCATCAGGCCTTGAAGGAGTCTTATTTTGGTCCATAAATCATGCTTTGTGAAGGGTCTTAAGCCATTTGGTAATTGGTTTTAGTACTTGCTTTGAAATTCTTCAAATTTACCGTAAAATTGCATGTTTGTTTAGGCCATTCTAGCTTCTGTTTCTGGCCTTCATCAGGCTTTTGAAGTGTCTTATTTTGGTCTATTATTCAAGTTTTATTAAGGGTCTTAAGTTGTTTGGTCATTGCTTATGATACCTCTCTTTATAAACCTCTTTTGACCCTTATTTTGCATGCTATGTATTGTATATCTACACACTGAATTTGGGGATCTCATCTTCTGTAAAAATGAATATTTTTAGTCCCTCTCTAATGTTGTAGAACTGATTTTTTGGGTTTGAGCATTGTAGATATCACTTGCTTTGTAAATCCTCTCTTTTTCCGTATTTTTGCAAGCTATTATTGTCATATCTATGCTTACAATTTGGCCATGTTTTGTACTGGAAAGATGCTATTTTTGGGGCTGCCTTGCTACTGTTTTTGCTTTCATGTGTCAATTTTGCATGTATAGCATAGCTGTAGGCCATTTCGGGGGCTAAATATCACATTTCGGGAACATTCTGGGCATCGGGTGCATTTTTATCATCATTTTGAGGCTGTTTTCCTTTCATTTAGTTGCTGGAATTTAGTTTGCATGCTTGCATATCATTTCCATGCCATTTTGTGCCTTTTTGTCATTGCCTCGGTTTGCGTGCCTGTGGGCACGCACTTCGAGGCGCTCCGTTTTCATTCATCGGCATCCCATGTTAGTATGATGCGCCGAGCCCGGTGCATGCAAAACAGATGAATGATGCAAACATGCTGTCATACTGTATGCTAATTGAAATATGCCCTATATCTAACCAACAAAGCAGGTAAATAAAAGGGAAGAAAGAAGTGGGGGTTGGAAGACATACATCACACTCACACACACTTATTACAAGTTTGCCCTCGCGCAGAGGGTCCGAATAAATAATAATACAGTCCGAAATATACAGTCCGAATGAATAAATACAGATTCTTAATTAATTAACAATTAACTAAGAAAGCGATGGAACCGCATGCAGGCTAGGTACGCCTTGCTACTGTTTTTTTTTGTCATGTGTCAATTTTGCATGTATAGCATATTGTCAGAGGCCATTTCGGGGCTAAATATCACATTTCGAACATTCTCGGCATCGGGTGCATTTTTATCATCATTTTGATTGTTTTCCTTTCATTTAGTTCTTTGGAATTTAGTTTGCATGCTTGCATATCATTTCCATGCCATTTTGTGCCTTTTGTCATTGCCTCGGTTATGCGTGCCTGGGCATGCACTTCGAGGCGCCTGCTTTCATTCATCTAAGCATCCCATGTGAGTGCGGTGAGGCCCTCTCATGTTGGTATAAGCCCAATTTGCATTTTGCATGTCATTCAAGATCGCTTCGGTTATGCGTGCGGTACACGCATTTCGAGGCGACTTTTTTATCCGACGGCTTATGTGAGTGCGGCTGAGGCTCTCATGTTAGTGTAAGCCCAATTTGCATTTTACATCTCATTTCCATGTCATTTCATGCCTTAGTACATTTTTTCGGTTATGCGTCTGCAGCACGATTTCGAGGCATCTCCTTTTATCATTATGGCGCCTTATGTGAGTGCGGCCGAGGCTCTCTCATGTTGGCGTAAGCCCATCACGCATTCCATATGCTATTTTATGCATTCCTCGGTTATGCGTGTCATGGGCACGATTTCGAGGCCTTTATTTTTACCCGACGGCCTCCCACGTGAGGGAGCCGAGGCTCTCCCATGTCCAGAAGTCCATCATCGCATTCCGTATGCCATTTCATTCCATTTCATCATCGCCTCGGTTATGCGCGTGCACGATTTCGAGGCACTTCGGTTTTATCCGATTTATTTTATCATCGCCGGTTATGCGTGCGTGCACGTATTTCGAGGCACTTCAATTTTATCCAATTTTCATTTTATCGCCTTTCGGTTATGCGTCTGCACGCATTTAGAGGCACTTCGATTTTATCCGATTTGCACTTCACATCATCGCCTCGGTTATGCGTCTGCGTGCACGATTTCGAGGCACACTCTGTTTTATCTGATTTGTATTCCGTATGCCATTTCCTCGGATTGTGTGCCTGTGGGCACGCATTTCGAGGCATTTCTTTTTAGTCTCATTGTACATCATATTTCATGTCATCTCATGCTTGTATGCTATTTTCTCGGTTTGCGTGCCCGTGGGCACGCATTTCGAGACATTCTCACTTTCATAGCATTGTGCACACCAGGCTGTATCTTAGTTGCATTTCATGCATATCATGCATATTGCGTCGTGTTTGGGATAGGAATTAGCCCGGGCACGGGAAACGAGGCACGTTTTGTACTCCGAGTGACGGAACGGGTCTCAATTCCCAAGTCACCGACACTCCGGATTACCCATGATGGAGTTAGGTTTTCATTGTAGCATTCATCTGCATTCATCTATATTGAGTTGTGCAATCCGATTCCTCGGCCATCATGCATCGGTATGCGTGATTGGTGGCATGAGGATCGAGGCATGCATATATGTGTGAAATACATTGCTATGCCCTTTTCCTGCTCTCTTGCAAAGAAATGAAGAATCAAGAAACTCTTGAGTCCTGGCGCAAGATTTCGAGAAATATCGCAAACAGAGGCTAATTGGGGCATCCTGGATTTCACCGAGGCGACCAAGAACACTATTCATCGAAGCAAGGCACCCCGCTTGCATGCCGCCATAACTGCCTTTACTTAATTTGTTAATTAATTAAGAATCTGTATATTTATTCGGACTGTACTATTCTTTCATTCGGGACTGTATTATTTATTTGGACCCTCTGTGCGAGGGCAAACTTGTAATAAGTGTGCGTGAGTGTGATGTATGTCTTCCAACCCCACGTCTTTCTTCCCTTTTATTTACCTGCTTTGTTGGTTAGATATAGGGCATATTTCAATTAGCATACAGTATGACAGCATGTTTGCATCATTCATCTGTTTTGCATGCACCGGGCTCGGCGCATCATACTAACTGCATTTGTATTTCAATTCCAAAATGAATACATGCTAACTGTAGCATTTCATATACCATGTTTAGAATAGCCGAGCCTGCTATAGCTTGCATTTTTGCATGTGTTGCATTAGGCATTCTGTATACTTAGGATCATGCATGATTTCTAATCATTTTCTGTTTTGGCTTGGAGTACTCGGTGAGTTTTATGCTTTAGCATCCTTGCATGTGCGTGAGTGTTGCCATGATAGCATGCTTACCATGAGGCTAAATGCTTATGTGATATAACTGCCTTGAATGCCTGTGGGTGGAGGTTGAGTTATCTGAATTGGGACAATTCATTGACTGTTTGTTTTAAGCCCACTAGATAGTGGCAAAATCATGTTTTTACTAAGCCCACCTGAGGGTGGCAAATCCGCATTTAAGCCTACCTGATGGTAGCATCATCAAACCATTTTCAAACAAACAAACATGAGATGTTTAATTCCAATTCAGGCGATTCAGTCTATACTTGTATGCTGTGCACATCACATAGTAACCTAGGCTAATAACCGGAATAAGAACATACAATGTTTTCAAAAACAGATATCATGGTTAGTAGAGGCCGGTCTTTGACCGGGCGAGAGGGGGTGCTCACGATGTGACCTTCCCTAATCGTACCCAAGTTCCCGAGCCAACTTTGATGATGACGGACACGTGGCCTTTGGCACCGAGTTAGGGTTTCCTAAATTTCCCATTTTAAAAAATATTTAGGTGGCGACTCTGTTATCTGGCAAAGCAGTCCATGTTTGGCACTTCTTTCAAAAAAACTGTTTTTCTTCAAAACGATTTGCCGGATTTGGACTCTTTGGTTCGAGATTTAGAACCGCAACAAAATCGAGTCCGAACTGTAGCGAGGTCCCTCGCAGGCTTGTTACACAGAGGTTAGAGGTGCAGAAGGATCAAGACGGATAAAGAATTTACCCGTTCGAACAGCCACAACCATGTATAAGAGGCGCTCGGAATTGGTAGATATTGGTGTGAAGTCCTATGCTGAGGCAGTCAAAGGTGGGCAGGGGCGTGAGGTGGTGAAGCATGAGATTGTTGCCATAGAAGCGGGGAATGGTTGGCTTTTTGACAGCCTTATTGTGAACTTGAAAAGTTATCATGTCTTTTCAGAGTTTCAGATGGCAGTTTTGGCTAAGGGGTCTGGTGAGGTTATAGTTCAGAAAGGAGGTGGGGGAAGACAAGCCATTGTATCCTTTTCTTCTCGAGCTCACCTGGAGGAAAATCAATTACTGCTTCAAGATTGTTGGAAGGAATGGTGTGAATCAGTAGCAGAATGGAAGAAAGGGGATTATGTTGAGCAGGAAAGGGAAGTATGGAATGTTGTTATGGTGTACCTTTTAACCTGTGGAGTGCGGATAATTTTATGAAGATTGGTAGAATCTGGGGGGAGGTTCTTAAGGTAGATGATGAAACAGTGCAATTATCATCATTCTCATGTGGTAGAGTTAAAATAGCCACTAAATTCATGGAGCCTATCAATTCAAGCATTCTGGTTTTAAGTGGGGATAGGAGATACCCTGTAAGGGTGTGTGAGGAGCAAGTCATGGTGTCCAAAGTAGTGCAGGTCGATTGTAAGTGTGCCATACATGATTGTCATAGCTCAAACAAGCTCGAGCAGATGGATGGTGATCATGGTAACAGCGATGAGGAAGATGATGCTGAGGTAGCTGGTGATGAGTCTCATGAAGGGGATGTTGAAGAAGAGGTGGCAGTTGTTCAGGGGAATGAGGTGTCACTTAGTGGGGCCAATGTAAGTGGAGATCAGAAAGCCGTTTCGTATCCATCCATTGTGGTGGAATCGACTAGTAAATGTGGGGGAAACACAAAGGTGGCTGAGCTTCATGAAAATCATGCAGAGGTAGATGGATTGTTGGAGACGCAGAGTGTCAAGGGCAGCAGTGAGAATGACGAGGTAGATGAGGTAGATAAGGTTATTACATCTGAGTATATGAACAGTTTGAGTGGGGGATGCTGTCAATAGGCCTGGAATAAATTTACAGGTTGTATTGGATAAAGCCCCATTAAGTTTGGTCTTAAGTAAGCCCATCAATAACCAAGTAAATTTGGACTTAAGTAAGCCCAATAATAATTCTGTGGATTTGGTCCAATCATTTACTAGTTGTTTAGTGGATCAGGCCCATGACAGAAACCATTCAACGGTAGTTGGGGCTAAAGCTGGTGTGCTGTTGTCAAATAAGGGATCAAAATCTAACAGAACTCAATCCCAAATTAGGGCTCTCGGTGATGCTGGTTCGGGGAAAGAAAAAAGGGGAGGGGATGCTCGTCAAAAGCAAAAGGCTGTGTTAAGAGGTGGAGGATCATCATCCATGGCGAATTGGCACAAGGGTCCGGCGTTCCGAGTTGCAGCATCTGTTCTGTCACGGCAGAAGTCACTTGGACTGGATTCGGCTAAGAACAATGTCCTCATAGCTGAGGCGTTGGAAACAGTCAAAATGGGCAAAGCTCTAGGGATTGATTTTTTAGGCAAGGAAGAAGAGGTGGTGCGAAAAATTGTTGAGCTTGAAGAGGGAGATGCTAGCAAAGCAGCACAGGTGGTTGCTGGTGATTGATCACGAGTATCTCCTAGGTGGAGGTTAGGTGTTTTAAATGTTTTGCAATGAAGCTGTTGTCTTGGAATATAAGGGGTATTGGGCGATCTAAGAAGCGTCGGAAAATTAGGAATATAGAACAGGAGAGGATGGTTGATGTCCTGTTTTTGCAAGAAACAAAAAAGGCTGGTGTGTCCGAAGTTTTGGTAAAGTCTATTTGGCCATATGATGACTTGGAATATATGTCTGTTGACGCTGATGGGCTTTCTGGTGGCGTTCTATGTGTATGGAAGGCTAGTGTGTTTTCACTTGCTAAGTGTTGCAACTCAAGAAATTTCTTAATTCTGTCAGGTACGATCCTTCCTTGTTTCAATTGTGTTTTCGTCAATGTTTATGCTCCAAATGATGTAACCAGAAGGGGTGTTGTCTGGAATGCACTGCAGAATTTAAAGGCTCAGTATATAGATCCTTGGTGTTTATGGGGGGATTTTAATGAGGTGAGAAGTATGGGGGAAAGGAATGAGTGTTTAAGAAGAGACAAAGGCATGAGGGATTTTAATGAGTTTACTGAGGGCGTTGAATTATATGATGTGCCCATGCAGGGTAGACAATTCACATGGAGTAACTCAAGTGAGAGGGGCAGCTGGAGTAGAATAGATAGAATTATACTTTCTTCAGAGTGGTTGGAAAAATTTAATTTTACGTTATGGGGTCTTCCAAGAGGGCTCTCTGATCATTGTCCTCTTCTCCTTATGGAGGATAGCAGGGATTGGGGTCCCAGGCCATTTCGGTTTGTTAATGCGTGGATTTTGCATCCCCAGTTTTTGGCAGTTTTTAAGTCTTCTTGGAAAGAACCAGAAATTAGTGGTTGGGTTTGTTATTCAAGAGAAGTTTAAAAATCTTCGTCGGGTGCTAAAGAGATGGAATCATAAAGTGTTTGGGAATGTGGCACACTTAGTGAAGGCAGCTGAATCTGAGTTACATAATCTTGATTTATTGGCTGAATCAAGGGAGCTATCCAATGCTGAAGTAGATCGAAGAAGACAGCTAAGGAAAGAAGTTTGGTCTTTGAATAAGAAACAAGAATGGCTGTGGTGTCAAAAGTCTAGGATGAATTGGAGCATGTTGGGGGACAGGAATACAAGATTTTTCCATATTGTGGCGTCTAGGAGAAAATGCAGGAACTTGCTGAATTCTGTATCTGTGGGTGGGGTGTTGTATGAGGACCCGCAAAGAGTGAAGTCTGAGGTTTTTAATCATTTCAAGCTTGTGTTCTCTGAACAATGGAGGTTTAGGCCTAAGCTGGTTGGTCAGTTTAAATCTACTAGTAGTGATGGTGTTGCTGAAGGTCTTGAAGCAAGATTCACAGAGGAAGAGGTGTGGGCTGCTGTCAAGAGCTGTGATGGGAATAAAGCTCCCGGTCCTGACGGTTTTAATCTTCTGTGCTTCCAAAAGTACTGGAAGGTCCTTAAGACTGATGTGTTGAGGTTTTTCAATGAATTTCATGAGAATGGAAAATTGGCAGGTGGTGTTAATAGCTCTTTCGTCACTCTTATTCCAAAAGTTGAGGGTCCAGTTAGCATTTCGGAGTATAGGCCAATTAGTCTAATTGGTTCTATGTATAAAATTCTTGCTAAAGTCCTTGCTAAAAGGTTAAGGCAAGTGATTTCTAGGGTAATTGGGAAGGCTCAATCTGCTTTCCTGGGGGGGAGGAATATTTGGGATGGGGTCTTGATCGCAAATGAAGTTGTTGATTGGTGGAAGAAAAGTGGTCAGTCAGGCTTGATTTTGAAATTAGATTTCGAAAAAGCCTATGACTCTGTGAATTGGGATTGCCTTCTATCTATGATGAGTAGGTTTGGATTTGGAGCAAGAAGGAGAAAATGGATTCAGGAGTGTGTTTGTACTCCTAAAGTCTCTGTACTAGTTAATGGGTCTCCTATGGCAGAATTTAGCCCTGAAAAAGGCCTAAGGTAGGGAGATCCCTTGTCACCTTTCCTTTTTAACCTGGTTGCAGAGGGTTTAAATATGTTGATTAAAAGGGCAGGGGATTCTGGGCTCATTACAGGTGCTGTTATTGGTCAGGAGGGGGCAAGCACAACTATTTCACATTTACAGTTCACCGACGATACTATAATTTTTTGCAAGGCTGATGTGGGGGAGGTCATAGCATTAAAACGAATTTTGAGATGTTTCCAATTAGTGCCAGGGCTGAAAATAAATTTCCATAAAAGCTATGTATGTGGAATTGGTGTGTCTGTGCAGATGGTCAAGGACTGTGCTGGTGTGCTTAATTGTCAAAAGCAAAGTCTTCCTCTAGCTTATCTTGGTTTGCCTCTAGGTGCTAGCCCTAGATTGAAGAAAACTTGAAAACAAGTAATCGATAAAATCAAGGCCAAGTTAGCATCTTGGAAAAGGAAACTTCTCTCTTTTGGGGGTCGTTTAACTCTCATCAGGCATGTTCTGTCCAGCTTACCTGTGTACTACTTATCCATTTTTAAGATGCCCCAATCTGTGATTAAAACAATTGAGAGTTTGAGAGCAGCTTTCTTATGGGGAGGGTCCGAATTAAGAAGGAAGATTCATCTAGTTAAATGGGAGGAGATTACTAAAACAAGGGACCAATGTGGGTTGGGAATCAGAAGGCTAGAGGACGTGAATGACTGTTTGCTAGTGAAATGGTGGTGGAGATTTGGTGTTGAAGATAAATCCTTGTGGAAAAGGGTTCTGTGTAGTAGATACCAGTATAATGGTGGGAAATGGCTGCCTTTTCCTTGTTCTGATGTATATTTATCTAAGGTATGGGGAGGGATATTAAGGGTTGGCCAGTCAAACCCTCAATTGAAGAGTATCTTTCTTGATAACGTTAAGTTGGTTGTGGGAAATGGGGGCAAGATTCAGGTTTGGTTGGATCATTGGTGTGGTAATCAGTGTCTTATGGAAAAATTCCCTAGGTTGTTCAGTTTATCAACAGAAAAAGATATAACTTTAAGTGCATTGTTGGAGATGAGAAGTTTATCAGGGGTCTGGGAATTTAATTTTCGAAGAGTGTTGTTTGCTTGGAAGGCTGAGGAGTTGGAAAGGTTAGTTACCTTAGTGTAGACACCCCATTTTTGACCGACCTTAAGACTCAGACGTCACCAATTGAGCGCTTGGTGATGTTTCATATCGTGCTCGTCCAGAGGTTTTAGAGTCTCGGCTGCGAGCCTTGCCTCCGGACTTCCGGACTCTTTCGTGCTTTGCATCGATTTGCGAACCAGGCTCTGTTTTCTCTGTTTTCTCTTCCCGAAGGGAGGGAGAGGTCTCGTAGATCATCTCAAGGTGGCCGAGGCTACGTTTAAATGGTCGCAGGCCATTTTTCCCATTTCGGAGCCCGGTTTCCGGTTTTCCGAGCCGTCAGGCTGTGTGCCTCGGTTCGAGACCGCCTAACCACCTCCGTTTGCTCCGGTTTTTGGCACACACCTTATTTCCTCCTTTTCAAGGGACACTGTGGTCCGAGAGACCAACTTCGTGGTCAGACACCACTTCCGGTGCTTAACAGCCCACTTTCGGGGCCCGAATTACGTGTTTCGGCTCTCGAACCTTCATTTTGCATTTTTAGGCTCTGACCCGAACTTGAGATAGTCATATTTTGAGGTCCTTTTTATGTTTGATTAAGGACCTTTTATTTTTTGAGATCTCCATCTGTCACTTGCCTCTTTACCTTTTTTTAGGCCTATTTTGCATGGTATTTTAGGCGTACTTGTGGGCTGTGTTGGACTTGGTCATAAACTACAAAGTGTCTTGTTTTGAGCCCATCTTCAACTTTGTTGAAGGGCTCTCTTCGGTTTGAGAACCGCAGCTACCACTTGCCTCTTTGTCTCACTTTAGACCAATTTTTGGAGGGAAACTTGAAATATTTCCCCCCTTTTTTTTCCCCCTCTTTTCCAGCCTCTTTTGCCTATAAATAAAGCACCCCAGGTCTGTGTTGAAGGGTTAGAGATTTTTGTATAAGCCTCTCACATTAAATTTCTCTCTCTCTCTACTCTAAACCTCAAAACCCCTTAAGTTCTTAACCATTTTTTACACACCATCACCTAGCACCACACCACCACTTCCATTTCCAGCAGCTTGGAGGTCTTCTCAGAGGCTAGGAGGCAGCAAATTTGGTCCAAGAAGTTGCTAAAGATTGGTCTACAAGGGTGAGTTACCATTTCCCTCTTTTTGGCTCATTTTTGTATCATTCTTTTTAGCCATTTTTCTTGCTGTTTTGAGCTCCGACCAAAATTGAAAGTAGTGTTTTTTGAGCTCTTCTTCACCTTTCATTAAGGGTCCCTCACTGTTTGGGACCCCCATGTTGCACTTGCTTCAATACCCTCTTGAATGCCATTTTCTTGCATGATGTTTTTAGCTTGTGTGTGATCTGTTTTGAGGCCTGATGTAAACTGTAAATAGGCCTATTTTGAGCCCCTCTTAAACATTTAAGAAGGGTTCAACACTGTTTGGGACCTCCATGTATCACTTTCCATTGTACCCTTCTTTGGTCCCTATTTTTGCATGTTTTGTTAGCTTATCTTGCTTCTGTTTTTCGGCCATGATCAGAGCTGAAATTGGCCATATTTTGACCCTCTTGTCATGTTTCATTAATGGTCTTTGGCTTTTTGATGAATACTTTGTATACTTTGTGTTATAGCCTTCTTGTGGCCTTAATCTTACATTGCATTTTGAGCATGTTTGTATACTGATTTGGGCTTAATCATCTACTGTAAAATGACATATTTTGGGACCTTATTCAACATTGTTGAAGGTACCTCACTTGTTTGAGACCCCCATATATCAGTTACTTCTTTGCCCCTTTGTTGGCCCATTCCTTGCATGAATTGTTTGCCATACTTGTATCTATTTTTGGGGCTTGTCATCTACTGAAAAACATCATATTTTTGGCCCCTCTTCGACATTGTAGAAGGGGCCTTCTGTATTTGAGATTAGCAGCTATGACTTGCTTCATTACCTCTCTTGGCCCCCCATTTTTGCATACTAATTTTTCCCTATGTGTACCCACTGTTTGGCCATGCTTTGAACTATAAAAATGTTCGTCTCGGGGCTGCCTTGCTTCTTTCTTTTCATCGCATGTTCAAATTATGTATGCATTGTATAGCTATAGGCCATTTCATGCACCAAAATCCATGTTTCGGGGTCATTCCATGCATTGGGTTCCTTTTTACCGGGTTTCGGGGCTGTTTTACCCCTCATTTTGCTACTGGTTTTTTGCATGTTTGCATACTATATTCCATGTCTTGCCATGTCTCATTAGAGTGGCATTTGATTGCAGGGAGGGTCCTCGGCTTATGCACGCGTGCACGCATTTCGAGTTGTCTTGTTTTCATTATGGCCTCCTATGTGAGTGTGGCTGAGGCTCTCTCATGTTGGTGTAAGCCCATCATTGCATTGCGTATGCCATTTCATCCATAGCGTTGTGTATGCTCGGTTGTGTATCACCTCGTGTAGTGTGTATGCCATTCCATAACATTGTGTATGTTAGGATTGTATCTTAGTTGCATTTCACGCATATCATGCACATCGCATTGTGTTCGGGATAGGAGTTAGCCGGAGCACGGGAAACGAGGTGCGTTCCATACTCCGAGTGACGGAACGCGTCTCAATTCCCAAGTCACCGACACTCCGGATTATCCATGATGGAGTTAGGTTTTGTTGTATTTTCATATGCATTCATTCTATATCGAGTTGCGCAAATCGGCTCCTCAGCCATCATGCATCGAGATGCGTGATTGGTAGTACGAGGATCGAGACATGTATACATTTGTGAAAATACATTGCCATGCCCCTTTCTTGCTCTCTGTTGTAGCAAAATGAAGAATCAGTAACTTTTCGAAGCTTGGCACGCATTTCAAGAACAGGTGCAAACAGAGGCTAATTGGGGCATCGTCATGGATTTCCGCACAAAGGCAACCCGAACATGCATCATTCATCACCCGGAGCGGAATCAAGGCAGTCTCTGGCTTGCATGCCAATTTATAGCTTTCCTAGTTTAATTTGTAAATTAATTAGGATTTTTGTATTTATTCGGGACTGTATTATTTATTCATTCGGGACTGTATATTTATTCAGACCCTCTGTGCGAGGGCAAAATTGTAATAAGTGTGCGTGAGTGTGATGTATGTCTTCCAATCCCACGTCTTTCTTCCTTTTATTTACCTGCTTATGATGGTTAGATTAGGGCATATTTCAATTAGCATATAGTATGATAGCATGTTTACATTCATTCATCTGTTCTACATGCATCGGGCTCGGCGCATCATATTAACTGCATCTGTATTTCAATTCCAAGTTGAATACATGATAGCTGTAGCATTCCATATGCCATGTTTAGGATAGCCGAGCCTGCTATAGTTGCATTTTTGCATGTGTTGCATTAGGCAATCCTGTATATCTAGGATCATGCATGATTTCTAATGAGTTTATGTTTTGGCTTGGAGTACTCGGTGAGTTTTATGCTTTAGCATCCTTACATGCGTGTGAGTGACTGCCATGAATAGCATGCTTACCATGAGGCTAACTGCTTATGTAATATAACTGCCTTGAATGCCTGTGGGTGGAGGTTGGGTTATTTGGATTGGAACAATTCATCAAGTGTTTTAAGCCCACCCGAGGGTGGCAAAATCTGCATTTTAAGCCTATATGCGGGTAGCAAACCATCTTTCAAAAATAAACATGAAATGTTTTGTCCCAATTCAGGCGACCCAGTCTATACTTGTATGTTGTGCGCATCACATAGTAACCTAGGCTAATAACCGGAATAAGAACGCACAATGTTTTCAAAATCAGATATCATGGTTAGTAGAGGCCGGTCTTTGACCGGGCGAGCGGGGGTGCTCACGAGGTGACCTTCCCCAATCATACCCAAGTTCCCGAGCCGAGGCAACTTTGGTGATGACGGACACGTGGCCTTTGGCACCGAGTCAGGGTTTCCTAAATTTTCCATTAAAAAATATTTAGGTGGCGACTCTGTATCTGGCAAAGCAGTCCATGTTTGGCACTTCTTTCAAAAATCAGTTTTCTCAAAACGATTTGCCGGATTTAGACTCTTTGGTTCAAGATTAAGAACTGTGACATTTGAGTCCTTGAATTGTAGTGACCCCAATATGAACGGAACGGGACTTAACCCTCCCGGGGCGTTCAGGGACGTCTACACTTAGTTAATCAAGCAGAGTTGGGGGCTGGGGACAATGAAGATTGTTTGAAGTGGCTGGCATGCTCATCAGGACAGTTTTCTATATCCTCCCTTTCAAAAGCTTTTGCAGATAGTCCTTCTATTCAGTGCACTGGTTTGTTATGGTATAATTTGGCCCCTCCGAAAGTGCAGTTCCTTGGTTGGTTAGCGTGGAAAGGTAGATTGAAAACAACCATGTTTCTGCAGAAGATTGGTGTACTCAACCACAGTGCTTCCATTGATTGTGTTCTCTGCAGGAATGATGCTGAAACAGTTGACCATGTTCTTCTTTGGTGTCCTTTTGTATGGCAGGTATGGTCTACAGTGTTAAGCTGGTAGGGGATTCAATGGGCTATGCCTGGTAGTGTTGAAGGGTTGTTTCTTTGGTGGATGGGATTTAAGTGGAGAAAGTTTGAAGATAGAATTTGGAAAGTTATTCCTTTGGCTATCATGTGGTCTACTTGGAAACTCAAAAATGAAGTAGTTTTCTCTGGGAAGCAAATCTGCCTTGCAGAATTTTGTGAGTTGATTATGGCTAGAGTGGCTTTTTGGGTCAAAGCTCATTCAAAAGGGTGCTCTTATTCAGTCCAGGACATCATTTGGAGATTGCAACAAATCAGGTATGTGTCTTCGTCTTAATATCACTGGTGGTGTTGGGTTGCTTCTTTTCTCTTGTAGTTGGTGGAAGTTGGGGGAGTTAGGATTGGATTGGTGGTTCTGTTAGTCTTCTTTGTTTGGTGTTTGGCTGTTTTTTCTGGGTGGGGTGTTGTTTCTGTTGTGTTGTTTGTTTGTCTTCTTGGATGGTATCTCATCATCCTTTGGAGTGCTTTTCTCTTTCTTTGTTGATGTATTCTTCTGTTTGTTGAATTTTCATCAATAAAGTTGATCTTTTTTGCTGATCAAAAAATAACACTTTACTATCCCCTTAAAATAGGACATTAATAAGAAGAAGAAGAAAAAAAAAAATTGGAAGGGCAAAAAAACACAATAAATAAGCAAAAGTAGAAATCAAAAGAAGCAACAAATAATACAAAACAACTCGCAATGCTATAAATTAAACCAAGAAGCAACTCAATAATGTGAAAAACATTAAAAAATTATAAAGTAAAAGTTTGCAGCAAAATTTACTTGAGATTTGCTTATAATTTATAGTAGGACTTTTCTTTTGCACACCATGTGCCACTTACACAAAAAGTGTAAGTGGAAGGTGAAAACAAAAGTAGGACTGCAAACAAAAAAGACGTAAGTGTAAGGCGTAAGTTGCACACCATAACAGTACCCTTTATAGTATCCAAGCAATAGTAAGATTAAAGTTCCAACCTCGTGGCCTTCCTCATCTTCCACGCAATCCAACCCTTCAAAACCCTCATTTTCTCTCTCTAAATTATATATATTCTTTGTTTTATCCAACACCTCTTCCTCCATCTTAAATTTCTCAAAAAGCTTTAAATTTTTTTTGGATTCTTCTCGAACTTGTTTAGTTCACATCGAAGGCTCGAGATCAGAGAGTGGGATCAGGAAGATTTTGTATCTTTCTCTCAATCTCAATTCTGTATTGATTTCGTCCTCAGTTTACCAATTCGAATTCTGAGAGATGGCGATGTTGAAGCGTGTTGCCTTATGCACAATTTGTGCTTTTGCTTGGAAGGCGGAGGTCTCACTCAAATATCTCACGTATATATGAAAAAAAAAAAAAAAAAAAAAGAAAGAAAGAAAGAAAGAAAATTGTTTCTATGTCCTCCATGAAATATGAGCCTCCAAGTGAGGAGATTTTTGAAGAAAAAAATTTACGGATTTTTTTTATTGTTTATTTAAAAAAATAAAAACACAACTAAACACGTGCGTGCAATTTTGTAAAGTTATTTTTTGATGGTATGAATAATAAAAGAAAATGAATGAGAATTCTAAGTTTAAGAACTTCATTTGATTAGGAATTATCTAAGCAAAAATGATAAAAATTTTAAGGTCTTGTTTGGCGTACACTATTTTATCATATCTTTTTATTTTATTTGGGTCATATCATCTTTCTATCATATTGTATATTTTTTTATAAAAAATAAAAAAATATACTTATTTAAACTATTCCAAACAACACTTAAATATTAAATATCCATTTACTTATTTTAATAGTTCTTACTTTTTTTAAGTATTCGAGATTTTACTGAACATCTGAGAAGGGAATGAAATTCTCAGTTAATGTGAGAATCTCATTCCACCTAAATAAGGTTTGTTTAGGATGGAGATTGATTTTTTTGATTATTTTAGTCTGAAGCTAAAAAGTCTCATTTGAGATAATTTTTTTAATTTTTTTGACTTTTATGAGAGAAAAAATGAAATGATTAACTATGAATCAAAAAATTTGGCATGCTAAACGTTGGCTAAATTAACTGTGAATCACATTCTATTCTTGAATAGAACTAAATACGATTTGAAATTAAATTCCTATTATGCCTCTCCTAATAGAATCGCATCAATTGAAGAAGTAACTGAGCTTTCAGAGCTTTTAGAAGATTCACAAAAATTGGTCACTGTAAGCTCACTTCTAAATTTTCTTGTGCATGAACCTTTTTATGTGCATTTAGAATAAAAAAAAAAAACTGCAAATGTAAACATATGGAAGATTCTCGATTAACTGTAACGTTAGTCATTTGTTTTCTTCTACTGTACAGTGTTCGGGTTATAAAATTGTGCTGTTAATTTTTTTAAGGATAAATTAGAAATACACTCTTGACGTTTGATTAAAATACAAATTATTTTTTGTGGTTCTAAAAATTACATTCCACCCTTAAGATTTTTAATTTCATAACAAATCACCTATTTTGTTAATAAATTATTAAACCAATCAACAGTTTTTAATGATGTTAGAAATATGTTTCAATTAATAATTTAGATAATTTTTTTTATTGTACACTAAAAAACTCTAATATAATACTTAAAAAAAAGTCCTTAATATAACACTATAATATAACACACAAAAACTCATTAGTGTAACATTCTAATGTAATACAAAAAAAAATCATTAGTGTACTTTTTCCAAACGTAACACTTCAATATAACATTGCAAAAAAATTCCTTAGTGTAATACTTTAATGTAACACACAAAAAATTCTTTGGTGTACTTTTTCCAAACGTAACGCTTCAATGTAATTAAAAAAAAAAAACTTCTTAGTTACTTTTTCTAAATGTAACACTTAAAAAAATAAATAAATAAATAAAAAAGAATGTGAAATTCTTCAAACCATTTCGAAAGGAGTACAAATATTCCTTAGTAAGTTTTGAACAAATGTATAATTTCAAACTATGAGTATTACGTTCGAAAAAAAGTACACTAAGGCATTTTTTTTAGTATTTTTGTGTGTTACATTGAAATAGATTATATTAGAGTGTTACATTTGAGATTACACTAATTGAAGTATTACGTTTGGTAAAAGTATACAAAGAAATTAATTTTTTTTTTTTTTTTTTTTTTTTTTTGGAGAGTTATGTTTGGGAAAAATATACCAAAGAATTTTTTTTGAGTGTTACGTTGTACCAATTGAGAAAAGTACACCGATGAGTTTTTTAGTGTGTTACGTTGAAGTGTTACGTTATTGGAGTATTATATTAGAGTTTAAGTTTTTGTTCGTAATGTGTGATTTGTTCTAAACTGAGGGAAAATTCAAAACTTTTATAGTGCAAATTGCCTAAATGTGTAATTTTACATTTTGAGAAAATCACTTTTATCCCTAAAAATTAAACCCAAATATGTAAGTGACTATCCTTTTATGTAATTTTCACTTTAATGGGACCTTTAGATTTATAAATAAAAACGAAAAAAAAAAAAAGAGGACTAAGCCGTTCACAAGATCACATTTTGAGATTTATTGGTGCTTCACCTTTTTTATTTTTCATATTTTTTTTATTTTTACTAATTTTTTAAAAATCTTTTAAGTAATTTTTTTTTAATTTTTAGACACACATAACATAAATACACTCAAAAAGTATAATTTTCATGAAAAAATATTTTAAAAATCCACTAAATTCTTCCGTATATATATATATATATATATATTGTATTTTTGTGTATTTACTTATTTTTTAAAATATTTTTTTACAAATATTTCATTTTTAGATATATCTAAGTAAGGACCATCTAAAAAAGTAAAAAAAAATGCTTAAAATTTTAAAAATATTCACTAAAAACTATAAAAACAAAAAAAACAAAAAAAACAAAACAAAAAACAAAAAATCAAGTTTTTAGAAAACTGAATTCAAAAAATTGAAACCAAACACACTGAATATTTTTTAGAAAATTTAACTTCTTTAATAGTATAATTATTATACTTTAAAAATATTAATTTTTTAAAATATCCTTTGATAATATATATTTTTTAAAAATATCAATTGTCATAATTGTATTTTTATGTTGTTCATGAATTTTTTTGTTTATAAAAAAAGCAAAATAGGAAATCATATTATTTTAGTCCTTCATTTTTGAAAAGGGACTAATATTTTGGAATAATAAAAAATAAAATAAATGGTTAATATTTTGGGACAGAAGGAGTACAAAAATTGATACAGGGGAATAACAGTAGAGTAGAGTGGTAAGAGGAAAAAAAATTATATATTTTAATAATTAAAATATCATATATTTTCTAATGATTTGTATTTTTTTTTTTTTTTATTGTATCACTATACACTTAGGCCTCGTTTGGAAACAAACTATTTTAGTAATTTTTTTATTTTTTACGAAAAAATGTGTAAAAAGTAAATAGAAAAGAAAATCTTTGAATTTTTTATATAATTTGTTGAATTTTTAACTTTTTTAATAACTTTTTGACTTTTAAATTAAAATATAATGTTATCAAACGAGATCTTATTTCCCTTTATATCATACATAAAAAGGACTTCCACCAATATGAAAGGACTTGCACCCCTTGCAATGCTTGATTGTATGTCATTTCAAAGTAAGCATTGTTTGGAAAAATTATTGCAAGTAAGAGCATCTCCAATGGTTTGCCATTAGAGCTGCCAAAATTATAATATAGCAGTTTTGAGGAAAATTAGGTTCTCCAATGGTGAGATATAGTAGCTCTTAAAAATGGCAAATGCCAAAGTTGTTGCCAAGTTTGACAACAACTTTGGCAAATGACAAACCTGCTAGCTCACCCAAAACCAACTGATTTTCTTCATTCCTTCCTTCACTTTCTACCTTTCTCATCCTTTTCTAGAATAAACTCAAACAAAAATAGATCAATAATTTCATTTTGCGAAATTCACGAAATTTGTTTTAAACAAAACTCACCAATTTGTTTAAACAATGTTGGGAATTAACATTTGGAAAAAGAAAAAAATTAACAATTTTTTTTAAACAGAATTTCACTAAAACAACAACATTCAAGCAATCTCAAACAAATCTCAAGTAATCTCAAGCAATAATCAATAAATCTGAAGTAGAGTTTAAACAATAAATACTTGGATTTAAAGAAATAGGTTGAAGCTCAGTGCAGTTGCTTCAGCTTCATCTTCTTTGTTTTCATATTCTTCTTAAAGTGATTTCAAGGGTTTCGGTTTCTCACTGACAAATCGAAGATAAAGGTTTAGGATTTCTCACAGGCAAATCGAAGATAAGGTTTAGGGTTTCAGTTTCTCATAGTTCTGCGATCTGAAGATGGGGTGGATGAGATTGTTGTCATCGACTAATCTTCACCGAGGGTCATTGATCTCTCTCTCTCTCTCTCTCTCTCTCTCTCTCTAATCTTCACTGATCTGAACATTCTAGAGTCAAAATGAACAGAGAGAGAGAGAGAGAGAGAGAGAGAGAGAGAGAGAGAGAGACAATTGGTGATCGGTGATGAAGGTTTATCAGGAATAAGAGAAAGGTTTAAAGGCTGATCTGAACATTCTAGAGTCAAAATGGACACACAGAGAAAGAGAGAGAGACAATTGGTGATCGGTGATGAAGGTTCATCAGGAATGAGAGAAAGGTTTAAAGGATGAAGAGAGAGAGAGAGAGAGAGAGAGAGAGAGAGAGACGACTGAAACAAAAAAACCAAGAGTTAATCTCAAAGAAACAAAGAGTTGTGAAACAGGGTTGTGGTGGAGAAGAGGGTTGGACAAAGAAATTTAGGGTTTGAGGATTGGAGATCGACGGTGGGTGTGATGGTAGTTCTGCTGGTTGTGGTGGTGGTGGTTCTTGTGGTTATGGTGTGGTGATAAAGAAGTTGACAGACGAGGGGGGACAGAGTATAAGGGAAAGGTTTGGAGACAGTAAAAGAGAGAGAGAGAGAGAGAGAGAGAGATGAAGATAATGAGAGAAAGGGAGACAGAGGCAATGGAGAAAGATAGAGAGATAGAGAGAGACAGAGAGACGAGGGTTCATCTGAAGTGAGATGATTCACCGTTGGATTATTTAATCCAACTATGCTCTTTTGTTATTAGAATGCACAAATTGAGCAACGACTCTTTTTCTTCCTCCAATTCAGAAAAGTTTGAAACGACTCTATTTAACGGTTATAAATTAAACAGATAAAAAAAAAAAGGCCATATTTTTACTCCCTATAAATATAAACAACCAATCTTAATTTGAATTCACAACTTTTAATGTACATAATTTTTTTTACGTTTGATTTTTTAGACAATCAGTATGGAAGTTTCATCAAAAACAAGGAGAGGAAATCATTCACCACTCAAGAAGATATGGCAATTTATAGAGTTTGGTGTCATATTACTGAAGACCTAATTGTTAGGAATTCATAATCTCATTCTCATTTTTGGGGGAGAATTTTTAAAACTTATTGCTCGCTACAGAACGATCACTCAAGAACACAAGTGTCTATCTCATCTCGATGAAGTGTAATCATGAATTGTTGTAACAAATTTCGTGGGCGTTTAGCGCAAGTCGAAAATCTATACCCAAGCAGGATGTCTCAAGTTGATATAGTAAGATTTCATCTTCATTTATTATGTTAGTTTTTTTATTCTGTATCATATCAAAATTAACTAATTAATTAATTTAATATTTTATTGATACAGATGCTTCAAGCAAAACTTTTATACCATCACGATGAGAATAAATATTTTACTTTTGAATATTGTTGGCCAATCTTGCAAAACAATATTAAGTGGCAAGATGTAGCTCATACAAACACAATGAAGTCAAGGATACATACACTATTTTCTCCTAACGTAGCCCTCGATTCCCCTATGGATAACTGCATTTCTCTTGAAGACCACAACAGTCTAAGTGTTGGTAACAATCCAACTACTGGTAATAATCTAATCGGTGAGGGTAGTGTCTCTGCAATGGGTAAAAGGCCTATGGGTAGGAAAGCTACAAAAGAATTATTTCGGAGAAATCAAGTTGGTGAAGCTGAAGTCCACAAATTTAGCAATGTGTTGGAGACTAATACCAACACCTTGCTGAGAGGAAATGAAAAAAACTGAAAGAGAAGAAAAAAGGATTCAAACACTGCAGGAGATGAAAGAACTTGAGATAAAAAGACAAGAACATGAGATCAAAAAGAAAGAACATTTGATAATGACTATAGACATTTCTTATATGGACCCTTAGATGAAAACGTATTACACAATACGAAAAAATGGGATTTTTGCCAAGTGGTCCGCAAATGTCAGCAACTTAAATTACTATTTTCCTTCGCCTCTTGATGCATAATTACGGGAGAATGCATTTTTTAATTTTGCAATGTCATTTATTTTTAATGTAATTTTTAGTCTTTATTTGCAATGTCATTTTTATGTTCCAATGTAATTTTTAGTATTTAAATTTTTTTTATTTTTTATATTTGTCTAGTTAGTTATAATATAAATATATAATTTTTTTTTTACAAACAATTAAAAAAAGGTCACAAAAGACAAAAAATAAAAAATAAATAAAAAAAAAACACTAAAAACCCTAAATCCAAACAATACTTACAAATTTGGAGGGAAAGTTTGTTGAGATTTGCCAAAATAGCATGTGTACCACTAGAGCACCATTTCTATAATTTGACAAATTACTACTATTTATTAGCAAATTATAGCAATAGCAATGGTATTATAGCAAATACCATTGGAGATGCTTTATAAATAAATAAAAAAACCTGAAGTTAGTGAAAATTTTCAAAATTGTAATACATGTAGAATGAATGAAAAAAATGTCAACAGAAGGAAATATATTATTGGTTAGATCAAAATGCCTTTCCCTCTTTGCTTTTCATCCTTAAAAAGTAGCTAGACTTTACACATTGTTGTTATGTTGATGAAAAAAAAAAAAAAGAGAGAGAAAGGTGGAGAACTGAAAAGAAGAAGGTGATGAGTGTAGACACCCCATTTTTGACCGACCTTAAGACTCAGACGTCACCGATTGAGCGCTTGGTGATGTTGCATACTGTGCTCGTTCAGAAGTCTCAGAGTCGCGGCAGGCGCCCGCCTCCGGACTTCCGAACTCTCTTCTGCCTTGCCTCGGTTTGCGAACCGGACTTGGTTTTCTGCTTTTCTTTCTGAGGGAAGGAGTGGTCTCAGAGGCTATCCTCGTGGCCGTGGGCTACATTTCGTGGCCGTAGGCCATTTTGCCCATTTCGGAGCCCGGTTCCCGATTTTCGGAGCCGTCAGGCCGTGTGCCTCGGCTCGGGACCGCCCAACCATCTCCGATTTCTCCGATTTTTGGCATGCATCTCATTTACTCCCTTTCGAGGAACACTGAGGTCTTAGATACCCACTTCGTGATCGAACACCACTCCCGATGCCCAACAGCCCATTTTCGGGACCCCGAACTGCGTGATTTGGGCCCCGAGCATTCATTTTGCATTAGTTTTTGTTCAATTTTGGCAGGTACCTCTGTTTTAGCACCAGGAAGATCACTGGAGGGTGGGAGGACAGCAATTGTCTCAGAAAACCAGTTTCGCTCCTCCGGCGTCCGTTTTGCTCATTTCCGGGCTAATGTTGAACACCCTAGGGATATTTTCTTCGAGCTGAGACTACATATTTGTGATGAGGGGACATGGGAGGACCCTAAAAGGTGGTGGTCGGCCAGTAATTGTTATTTTCATTTTTGAGCCTCTCTTTCAAGTTGAATGTTGTGCCTCCTGTTTCAGAATTGCCAAATTCCAACCATGGGGTCTTGTTCTACACACTTGGGAGGACACCAAAATATGGTGGCCGGCCATTAATTGTTCACTTCATTTTTGGTCATGGCCGGCCGGCCATGGGGAGTGGCTGGCCGACCAGTGGGGTGGCTGCCCGGCCATCTTCAAGAAAAGCACCTGGCCGGCCTGCTTCCTGCTTTTGACCACTTTATTTGTCCAACTGTTTTCCAAATATCTTTTGCCTCAGGGATATTTTGGGAGGAAAGCTTGGATGCATTTCCCTCCCTTTTACACCCCTTTCTTGCCCATTTAAGGGGCTGACCTCCTTCTTTGTTAGGGTTAGCAACTTTCTTCTCAAGAGCATATCTCCCATTGCCTCCATTTTCCTCTCCAAAAGCTCCAAAAACCTTCAAGTTTCTAGCCCACTTGTTCATCAACCCTAAGCTTCACCATCACCACCTCCATTCCAGCAGCAAAGGAGGATTTTTCAGAGGCTAAGAACAACAAATTGAAGCCAAGAAGCAACAAAAGCTTGATCTTCAAGGGTAAGTCACTATTTCCCCCTTTTGAGCACATTTTTGCATCAATTCTTTACCCTAATTGCTCTCTGTTTTGGGCTCCGAACCCGACTGATTTTACGCTTATTGTGAGCCCCTCTACAACATTGTAGAAGGGCTCAACCTTGTTTGGCACCTCTATGATGCACCTCTTTCAATATCACTCTTTGTGCCAATATTTTGCATGCTTTGTTTGGATTATGAGTGATCCATTTTCGAGCCTAATATAAACTGTGAGTGGGTTTATTTTGAGCCCCTCTTCAAAATTGAAGAAGGGCTCAACCATGTTTGGTGGTTCTATCATGCACTTGTTTTGTAATTCTTCCAATTTACCGTAAAATTGCATGGTTTCTTTAGCCTATTTGAAGTCTGATTTTGAGCATGCCATTAACTGAGATTGAGCTTATTTTAGGTCCCTCTACAACATTGTAGAAGGGATCAATCTTGTTTGGGGCCTCCATGCATGGCCTCTCTTTGTACCTCTCTTTGGCCCCATTTTGCATGCCTTTTTTAAGCTTATTTGGCTTCTGATTTCAGCCTTCATCAGGCCTGAAAAGAGCCTTATTTTTTCCTTCTTGTCATGTTTTGTTAAGGGTCTTATGCTATTTGGTGAATACTTTTGGTACTTCATGTTATACCCTCTTATACCCCCTTATTTTTGCATGCCTTGCTAGCTCATCATGCTTCTGTTTTTGAGCCTTCATCAGGCTTGGAAAGAGTCTTAAAATAACTCATTATTCATGTTTTTTTAAGGTTATTAGGCTGTTTGGTGCATCCTTTTGATACCTCATGTTATAGCCTTTGTTGGCTCATATTTTGCATGCTATTTTGAGCATATCTACATACTGAATTGGGGAATGTCATCTCTTGTAAATGTGCATATTTTTGGTCCCTCTTCAATGTTGTAGAACTGTATTTTTCAGTTTGAGTATTGTATATATCACTTGCTTCATTGTTCCCCTCTTTTCCACATTTTTGCATGCTATTTTTGCCATACTTGTGTTTGTTGTTTGGCCATCCTTTATACTGAAAAAATGCTAGTTTAGGGGCTGCCTTGCTACTGCTTTACATGTCATATACCAATTATGCATGTTTAATAGGGCTGTAGGCCATTTCGGGTGCTTAACGTAGCATTTCGAGCATCGGGTGTAATTTTGTCATAATTCGGGGGCTGTTTTTGCATCATTTTGGCTGCTGAAATTTACATTTTCCGTATGCCATTTGCCACGTCTCATTTGCATTCCGTTTTTGTGCCTTAGGGCCATGCCTCGGTTTGTGTGCCCGTGGGCACGCCTTTCGAGGCGCATCTTTTTCATCTCTAGGCCTCTTATGTGAGTGTGGCTGAGGCCCTCTCATGTTAGTGTAAGCCCGATTTGCATTTTCCATGTCATTTGCATTGCGTATGCCACCGCCTCGGTTTGCGTGCCCGTGTGCACGTATTTCGAGGCACTTTTTTTTTATCCGACGGCATCTTATGTGAGTGTGGCCGAGGCTCTCTCATGTTAGTGTAAGCTCAATTTGCATTGTGAATGCTGTTTCATGCTTTAGGATCATCGTCTCGATTTGCGTGCCCGTGGGCACGCATTTCGAGGCACTCCATTCTCATCCATCGGCCTCCTATGTGAGTGTGGCTGAGGCTCTCTCACATTAGTATAAGTCCAATTTGCATCTGGAGTGTCATTTCATATTTTAATAACATTGCCTCGGTTTGCGTGCCCGTGTGCACGCATTTCGAGGCTCCTCATTTTCATCCATTGGCCTCTTATGTGGGTGCGGCTGAGGCTCTCCCATGTTAGTATAAGCCCATCTTGCATTGCGTATGCCATTTTAGCTCTGTTTCCGTATGCCATTTCCTCGATTTGCGTGCCCGTGGGCACGCATTTCGAGGCATTTCATTTTAGTCTCATTGTATATCATATTTCATGTCATTTCATGCTTTTATGTCATCATCTCGATTTGCGTGCCCGCGTGTACGCATTTCGAGACATCTCCTTTTCATAGCATTGTGCATGCTAGGATTGTATTTTAGCTACATTTCATGCATATCATGCATATTGCATCGTGTTCGGGATAGGAGTTAGCCCGGGCACGGGAAACGAGGCATCCCAGTGGATTTCCACGCCAAGGCAGCCCAACATGCATCATTCATCAGAATCGAGGCAGTCCTTGGCTTGCATGCCAGTTTACAGTTTTTCTTAGTTAATTTGTCAATTAATTAGGAATCTGTATTATTTCGGACCGTATTATTCTTTCATTTCGGACTGTATTATTATTTATTCGGACCCTCTGCGCGAGGGCATAATTGTAATAAGGGTGTGTGAGTGTGATGTATGTCTTCCAATCCCACGTCTTTCTTCCCTTTTATTTACCTGCTTACGATGGTTAGATATAGGGCATATTTCAATTAGCATACAGTATGACAGCATGTTTGCATCATTCATCTGTTTTGCACGCACCGGGCTCGGCGCATCATACAAACTGCATTTGTATTTCAATTCCAAGTTGAATACTTGATAGCTGTAGCATTTCACATGTCATATTTAGAATAGCCAAGCCTGCTATAGTTTGCATCTTTGCATGTGTTGCATTTAGGCAATTCTGTATATCTAGGATCATGCATGATTTCTAACGAGCTTCTGTTTTGGCTTGGAGTACTCGGTGAGTTTTATGCTTTAGCATCCTTGCATGCGTGTGAGTGTTGCCATGAATAGCATGCTTACTATGAGGCTAACTGCTTATGTGATATAACTGCCTTGAATGCCTGTGGGTGGAGGTTGAGTTATCTGAATTGGGACAATTCATCGACTGTTTGTTTTAAGCCCACTAGATAATGGCAAAATCACATTTTCTAAGCCCACCCGAGGGTGACAAATCCGCGTCTTAGCCTACCTGCGGGTAGCACCATCAAACCATTTTCAAACAAACAAGCATGAAATGTTCTGTTCAAATTCAGGCGACCCAGTCTATACTTGTATGTTGTGCGCATCACATAGTAACCTAGGCTAATAACCGGAATAAAAACTCACAATGTTTTCAAAAACAGATATCATGGTTAGTAGAGGCCGGTCTTTGACCGGGCGAGCGGGGGTGCTCACGAAGTGACCTTCCCCAATCGTACCCAAGTTCCCGAGCCGAGGCAACTTTGGTGATGTCGGACACGTGGCCTTTGGCACCGAGCCAGGGTTTCCTAAATTTCCCATTTTAAAACATTTAGGTGGCGACTCTGTATCTAGCGAAGCAGTCCATGTTTGGCACTTCTTTCAAAAAATCTGTTTTCAAAACAATTTGCCGGATTTGGACTCTTCGGTTCAAGATTGAGAACCGTGACATTTGAGTCCTTTGAACTGTAGTGACCCAATATCGAACCAGAACGGAGGGGGACTCGCACTCCCTTTTCCCCGGGATGCGTTCGGGGACGTCTCTGATTTCTGGCGACTCACTGGGATTTAGAGAACTTGACTCGAACTCATGATATCTGGTTTTAACTACACTTGTGTGTTTCTTTGCATTGCATTTGCATTGGTGCGCCTAAGACACCGTGTTTGCCATATGCCATTCCCGAACGATTTGCCGGAGGCTTGTCTTGTCAAGTCATGACCATAAGTTGACGGCTCTGGCTCGGCAACATGGGAACACAAACTCCGGTCTTATCGAGGCACCCTTTTTGACCATTCGACCTAGTGCATATCCGGATCCATAGTGAGCATTCTAAACTAGGACAGGTTGCTTTCCCGTTTATAGGTTGTTTGAAACATTGCGTGCGTAGTGAAACCCTAGCTCCTGACAAAATAGGACAGGGAAACCCTACCCCAACATAGGGGTGTTTTGGCTCTCACTTATCTGTTATGTGCTTGCTAGAGTGCGTCTCTACAGGGAATGCATGTATCAGTCTATGAGTTTGGGCAACAGGCCCGCGGGCACCAGTTCAGTATTTTGGGATTGATTTACGAGGGTAACGATTCTGGCGAATTTTGGGGCGAGAATTGATGAGAACACCATCCTACTATGCTCGTATCTGTTTTGGTGAAGTTAGGCTGAGATGCTGCATGTTTTCCCTTTTGCTAGGTAGTCCTGGAACCATAGCTTCAGAAGGCTCCGATATCCCCCGGGTACATTGGACTAGTGCTGATAGATTTTGTTAGGTCAGAAACTCAATTCAAGGGCAACCAGTGTTCTTTCGCTGAGGCAAGGCAAAGAAAGGCTACCGTCCAGGCTCACCGGTTCATCGATCCGTCGATTACGATCACATCACCTTTGTTCGGACTCAGACCGTGATGTCACGAGGTTGGAAGAATTTGTGGTCGTGGTAGCGGCGTTGAATCGAGGATCGCCATGCGGTGAGACCAAGATTAAACGCAACGCCCATCTGGGGCATCTGCCTTACATCCAGCTTTGGGACCCCAGCCGAACTTTGACCCACCTCCGCCAGTTGAAGATTTGCAGTGTCTGAATCCTCGAGAAAGGTTAGCTCAAGCCCAAGTTTTCAGACCCCTGGTGCAGCCTAATGAGAGGCGTTATCCCCTTGATGCTAATGACCTCGATCTGACCGCAGTGAAAATTGCGAACCTTCAGAAGCAATTCAAAAAGGCACAAGGCCTTAACTCCATTCCCGATATTGAGGATGGGCACACTGAGTCTGCCGTCCAGCTCCCAGACAGATTCAAAATGCCACATATTGACCGTTTTGACGGGTCTGGAGATCCAATGGTACATATCCGACTTTTCTTGGATGTCCTAAAGCCGATAGGTTTGACTAAGCCACAGAAACTCTCTCTGTATGGAAGAACCCTGTCCGGCGTAGCAGCCACTTGGTACGCTAAGTTGGAAGACAAAGTGAAGCAAAACTGGGAAGAATTGGCTGAGGCCTTTGTCGATCAGTATTCCTACAATACCTAAGTTGAAATGACCATCCAAGAGCTTAAAGCAACCCGCCAGAACCCAACAGAGCCTTTTGTGAAATTTGTTGCGAGGTGGAGAGCAAAGGCAGCACAGATGACAGATCGCCGCCCTTCTGAGAGGGATCAAGTGCAGATGATGGTACGAAACCTCGAACATGATATGTTGCAAAAGTTGATAGTGGCTCCGCTATTCACTTTCAAAAGTTTGCATGAACTGGGGGTTCAGGTCGAGAATGCGTTCAACAGCGGGATCATTCCCAGAACAAGTGAACCGACAAGGAGGGTGATTTCAAGGAGTACCAATGCCGGAAGTAGCACTATTCCCGAACCCACTGAAATCAATACAGTCACTGCAGCCAACCCTTTTGCCAAACCAAGCCTACAAACAGCCAGCCCAGCCCGAGCTCAGGGCAGAACTTTCACCCCTCTCTATATGAGCCTGACTAGCGCACTAAAAGTCTTGATGGAAAAGGGGCATCTCAAACCCCTCGATCCTCAACCTCTTCCCGACCCACTCCCAGCCAGACATAACCCCACCAAGTACTGTATGTACCATCAGCAGCGCGGTCATGGCACCGACCGTTGCTACCGCCTTCGTCATGAGGTCCAAAATCTCATCGATAACCGGACGATAGCTCCACCTTCAGACCCCAATGACCAAACATTTCCCACCTACCTCAATCTCATCCATACACTGCCATCCACCTATGACCCCAGCATATACATCACCCCGCCCCATCTACCCAAGCCTGAGGTGTTTATCCCAGAAAGCATGGACTTATGCATGATGGGTCCACCTGAACCCCAATCATCTCAAACCCATGAACCCACTACTTCCGAGCTGATGAGGATGATTGAAGATCTTCAGAGAACAGTGGCGGATTTAGCCTTTGGAGTTTTGGCTCCATCATCAACCACATCGCCTACCAGCGAGTTCATGTCAAAAGGCTCCCCAAGCTTGGGGCGGGCTATATCTGAGGAAGGCCAATCCTTTGGCAAAGTGGAAGCGAGTGGAAAGAACAAGGTAGGGGCGGACATGGATCCCCATGAACATCTTCTGTTGGCTGTTAAGGCTTTGAAAGCCGAGGGACTGAACAAAGAGCAAGTGCTCGCAGTTGTTGCAAAAACTGTGGACGGCATTTTCGCCACTCAAGTTGGGGGCAGTCTAAATCAAAGGGAAAACCGGGAGAAGGGCCGTTATACCAGAGGCAATCCTGTTAGCTCTAATCCTCCACTCAGAAGAGATCAACAAACTAGGCCAGCACCTGCCAATCCCTTTGCTGGTGCGCCCAGCAAAAATCCACAAACCCAGAAGTACCAACCCCGAGGTCAGAGGGTCTTCCATGCACTCCACATGCCTTTATCTAAAGCTTTCCAAATCCTTGTTGGACAAGGCCATCTCAAACCCCTTGAGCCTCGGCCTCTCCCGAACCCTCTTCCGGCTACGCATGATGCTACCCAGCACTGCGCATACCATCAGCAAACTGGCCATGCTACCAACAACTGCTTCCGTCTTCGCCATGAAGTACAGGATCTATTGGACAACGGGGTCATCCTCCCGCCAAGCGCAACAAAGTCTATCGGCAATGGGTCAGTGAACTTGGGGGATAATGTGATGTGATCGAGGGATAAACCACCTGCCGGCAACGCTCAGTTTACTCTAGATATGGTAGATGGCACGCACTGTTCTGAGCAATGTGCAAATACCAGTTTTTGTGTTTTCCGACTTGGGTATTGGGTCAATTTTGTTGTTTTGTTTTGAGTCTGTCCTTTTGTTTTGAGTCTGTCTCTTTTGTTTTGGGTCTGTCTTGTTGTATCGAGTCAGTCCTGTTGTATAAGAGTCGGGTGATTCCGGGGGTGTTACCTCGAGCGTCACCATTTTGTTTTGCGTTTGTCTTTTTGTCTTGTTTTGAGTCTGTTTCTGCCAGGGAGCCAGTTATGCCAACAGATTTTGAATGAAACAGTAGTGATTTCCACGCTCTCGCATTTGCTTCTGCCGTGTGCTAGTTGTGCCGGGATTTGAATGAAATGGCAGTGCATGCTACCTGCTTTCTTGTGCCTTGAAGTCATTGTATTGACCTAAGTTTTTCAAAACTTTTTGAACACTGCGATGAAAACGAAGAGGAAGGAATTCCTCGGGATTTGCAAAACTTTGATCAATTGAGAGAAAGAGAGGCGTGCTAAGCCCTTAATGAATGAAATCATGCTTGTTAGTATGAGTACTGAGAAGGACCCTAGCTTTGATCCAGATGGGTCCTACACTATCTTCAGCGCGAGCGATTTGTCGCTTTCTTAAAAACTTTCAAAAAAGTTTTGCGCAGTCCTGCAAAGACATGTGTGGAATCGCTCTTGAGATTGTGCAGCTTAGGATCGCTCTCAGCCTCGAGACTCGACCCCCCTTGGCTTTCAAACCTTGAACGTACATTCAAAATGTTCAACGGTCGACCACAATGCAAGGCCTGTGGGGCCAGATTTGAAGCAGCCCTCGAACAAGAGGCACCGAAGTCAGATCAAGAGGATCAGATGTCGTCAAAAGAAGCTTGCAAAGCTAGATCAGAAGCACCCCTCGAACTAGGGGCAAAAAATATCCGATGTGCTCGGAGAGCCAAAGGTGAATCTTTCTACAAATCAATACAACAGCCACTCTCCTGAATACAGAGGGCTTCAATCTCAAAGCCATTTGGCATGGACTTGTTACACTTTTACCCTTCGAGAGGCTCGTTGGGCCGAAAACCCAGAAGGGCGACCCAGGCAAAAGTTAGAGCAAAGCAAAAAAGCAAAAAAAATGAAAAAATGAAAAAAAAGAGAAAAGAAAAAAGAAAAGAAATGAAAAGAAAAGAATGAAAAGAAAAAAAGAAGAAGAAGGCTCGCAAGGTTGAAAACCTGCAACAGGCGCCTTGGCAAAAGTTAGAGCATAAAAAGGAGAGGTTAAATACCCGAATGTACCTTAACCCCGAACTACGTAAGGCTTGATTCCCATGTTTGGGATACGTAGACAACTTCATTCTGAAGTCCAGCCGTAAAACAATTCAAATTTGATTGTGTCCATGCGATGGTTCTGATCATCTTCGCCTTCTTTGTATCCGAGAGTCTGGTTGTGTTCGTCACTCCGAGGACTGACTACAATGCGTTGCGGTGCCATTCAAACAAGGGGCAACTTTCCGTTGCCATTCAATGCGCCGCGGTGCCGTTCAAACAAGGGGCAACTTTCCGTTGCCATGCAGCTCTCTTCAAGTACGGGGCAGTTTTCCTTTGGATCCGAGGTTGTGCATCTCAGGAGTAGGTTTCATGCTCGTTGAGCAAGTGGCCTTTTGCAAAAATAGTTTTTGAGAATTTTTACTGAGGTTGGCTAATTTTCTCGAAAAATCATTCTATCTTTTCCAAAACTGGACCATTTCTTGGGCCCAAAAAAGGAAAATTTTCAGTGCTCATAGCCTGACTTGCATGATTTCAAATCAAAAACTGAACAAGCATGTTAATCTAACTCTCATTTTTGGTCAAAATTGTTTTAGTAGAAAGCCAAAAACAAAAAATGGTCGAAATGATGAACTAGGGGCACAGTTGAGTCAGGCTTCCTGTCTTTTCCCTGTTGTCAATGCATTTGCCAAAAAAAGGGCACTCTACCTGCCAGAAGAGGGCACAACTGAAGCTAGAAAGGGCAGAAAGCTCTCGTATCCTCCAAGCAGCGAGGTATCAAGCCACTTGCGAAGCACGAACTGGAATGGATCAGGATATTCCACTCCCTCATCTAGACGGATCTGATCATGTCCAAACTCCCCAGCAGAGCATCGTCAACCGATGCTAGCCGCAGATTTGCTACACACCCAGTTGTAGCACAACCCCTCTGTGGGAGGAACTCACTAGCTGTGTGCAGAAGAAGAAGAATCTGGTAGAATACCAGGGGCGAGAGCCTACAACTTGCTGTTTATCTATCAACCACCCCGGGGAGGGATTGAAAAATGAGAGATTGAAGAATAGAGAGATGTGCGATGAGAGAAAAAGTGAGAAAAGGGCTTTTTCAGAAAAACAGAACTTGAGGGCCGAGTGATGTGAGAACCACAAATAAGAAAGGGTGGGAAACCTACCCGGCGAAATAAGCTCCCTGTGCACGTCTAAGTGTCGTGTCTTTTTGTTTTATCTCGATTCTTGTTTTGAGTCGTTTAGAGTGTTACTCGATGTGTCTAGGTTGTGTACCTTTTATTTCCGTGTTGAGTCGTTTTGCTGTCTTCAGTCGTAGGCTCAATACCTGGTCGAAAATCCATCTCTCAATTTCAAAAAAGAAAAATCGTTTTGTGCTCCGAGTGCCATACCGTTCTCCACATTTGTGCAAAACAGGATTGGTTCTTTCAAAAAGCCGCAGGGTCCACCCCCGATAAGTGTGAACAGTAGAATGAGGACCTATCTGAAGCTATTTAGGTTCCGGACTGCAAAGCAAAAGAAAAGAGGGAAAATTCGGAGCATCTTAGCATGTTTCAACTTTAGCAAGATCTGAGACTGCATTCTAGGTGCACCTTCTCAGGCCTCGCCATTTCTCTGGAGTATGAGTGTGTCTCGACCCCAAGTGTAAGCCTGCTTCGAGTCAGAATGGCAGTCCAAGCAGCACCAAAGGGTTTCACATGCAGATGTTATTTCTCGCCAAGTTGAATAGGGTGTGCCCCTTTTGAGGTGAGTGTGTTGCAAAGTCTTCTAAGAGGCAAATCAGAGGCACCAGAATACATATTTGATGATCCTCTATTGCATAAAATGTGAACTTTCATATACACTATTGCATGCGTGCCGCGTATCGTTATGATTCTTGCATAGAAAATGCTTGTATCTATTGCATAGAAAATGCCCTCACACTTGCATGGAAGATGCATTTTATCGCACTTTCTTGTGCATTTTATCTCACTTGCACTGTCTTGTGCATCTTGTGGTTGTATCTCACTCGCACTATCTTGTGCATTGTATATCAATCGCGCTGTTTAGCGTATCGCACTGTCTCGTGCATTTCAAATCACTTGCGCTGTTTAGCGTATCGCACTATCTTGTGCATTTCAAATCAATCGCGCTATTTTGCGCACCTGCATCGCATTATTCTGTGCAGTTCATCATTCACGCTATTTTGCGCATCGCACTGTTTTGTGCAGTTTATCATTCGCACTATCTTGTGCATTTCAAATCAATCGCGCTATCTTGTGCATTTCAAATCAGTCGCGCTATTTTGCGCACCCGAATCGCACTGTTTTGTGCAGTTTATCATTCGCACTATCTTGTGCATTTCAAATCAATCGCGCTATCTTGTGCATTTCAAATCAATCGCGCTATTTTGCGCACCTCAATCGCCTTTGCTTTTGTGCTTTTACATTTGCGCTATTTTGCGCACCTCCATCGCACTGTCTTGTGCATTGCATTCATCGCGCTATTTTGCGCACCTGAATCGCACTGTTTTGTGCAGTTATTATTCGCGCTATTTTGCGCACCTCCATCGCACTGTCTTGTGCATTGCATTCATCGCGCTATTTTGTGCACCTCAATCGCACTGTCTTGTGCTTTGCATATCACATCGCACCATCTTGTGCATTTCAAATCACTCACGCTGTTTAACTTATCGCACTATTTTGTGCATTGTATCATTTGCGCTATCTTGCGCGTCCCACATGCACTTGTTAGTGCATTACATTTCACTCGCGCTATTTTGCGCATCGCACTATTTTGTGCACATTACTTGCGTTGTGCATGCATTTTATCGTGCTATCTTGCGCACCTTACCCGTATCACACTGCGATGCATTCACTCGCCGACACTGCGTGTGTCAAACTTTCGGAACCACAGGAATCACATTGAATATATGTTGTTAGCATATTGTTCTTGTTGAATTTCTCTCTTTTGCAGGCACGATATTGTATGTACGGTTCATTTGAGGCTGGTGCGAGCAGTGAATCGGCGATATCGTATCTTCTCCGTGTGACGCGGCGAGAATTGAATGATTCTCCGCATTCCTAACTGCATGAAATGTAGTTGTTTGCTTTGCATTCTTGCTTAAAACTGTTGCATCTATTTGCGAATACTTGCTTCATTACAGCTTGCTGCATTTGCATGATTATTTGGCTCCGTGCATATCGCTTTGCATTTTGCCCCCTGCCTGTGAGCACGCCTGCGGGCACATATCTCTGTTTATCTTGTATGATTGTCTAACTCTTCGGCCTTGTCAAAAATGGGTCATCTCTAGGCTTTGACATTCACTCCCGTCACTTGTGACTTCCGAGTTCTGTCAAAGAGGGGCAACTGTAGACACCCCATTTTTGACCGACCTTAAGACTCAGACGTCACCGATTGAGCGCTTGGTGATGTTGCATACTGTGCTCGTTCAGAAGTCTCAGAGTCGCGGCCGTGCGCCCTGCCTCCGGACTTCCGAACTCTCTTCTGTGCCTTGCCTCGGTTTGCGAACCAGACTCGATTTTCTCTGTTTTCTTTCCTGAGGGAAGGGAGTGGTCCTGTATGCTATCCCTCGGTGGCCGTGGGCTACATTTCGCGGCCGTAGGCCATTTTGCCCATTTCGGAGCCCGGTTCCCGATTTTCGGAGCCGTCAGGCCGTGTGCCTCGGCTCGAGACCGCCCAACCATCTCCGATTTCTCCGGTTTTTGGCATGCATCTCATTTACTCCCTTTCGAGGAACACTGAGGTCTTAGATACCCACTTCGTGGTCGAACACCACTCCCGATGCCCAACAGCCCATTTTCGGGACCCCGAACTGCGTGATTTGGGCCCCGAGCATTCATTTTGCATTAGTTTTTGTTCAATTTTGGCAGGTACCTCTGTTTTAGCACCGGGAAGATCCTTTGGAGGGTGGGAGGACAGCAATTGTCTCGAAAACCCGGTTTCGCTCCTCCGGCGTCCGTTTTGCTCATTTAGGGCTAATGTTGAACACCCTAGGGATATTTTCTTGGCCGAGACTACGTATTTGTGATGAGGGACATGGGAGGACCCTAAAAGGTGGTGGTCGGCCAAGAATTGTTATTTTCATTTTGAGCCTCTCTTTCAAGTTGAATGTTGTGCCTCTGTTTGAGTTGCCAAATTCCAACCATGGGGTCTTGTTCTACACACTTGGGAGGACACCAAAATATGGTGGCGGCCATTAATTGTTCACTTCATTTTTGGCCATGGCGGCCGGCCATGGGAGTGGCCGACGATGGTAGGTGCCGGCCATCTTCAAGAAAAAGCACTTGGCCGGCTGCTTCGCTTTTGACCACTTTTTGTCCAATTTGCTTTTTCCAAATATCTTTTGCCTCAGGGGATATTTTGGGAGGGAAAGCTTGGATGCATTTCCCTCCCTTTTACACCCCTTTCTTGCCCATTTAAGGGGCTGACCTCATTCTTTGTTAGGGTTAGCAACTTTCTTCTCAAGAGCATATCTCCCATTGCCTCCATTTCCCTCTCCAAAAGCTCCAAAAACCTTCAAGTTTCTAGCCCACTTGTTCATCAACCCTAAGCTTCACCATCACCACCTCCATTCCAGCAGCAAAGGAGGATTTTTCAGAGGCTAAGAAGCAACAAATTGAAGCTGTAGCCGTCCCCGAACGCATCTCGGGGGAAGGGAGTGCGAGTCTCCCCCGTTCTGGTTTGATATTGGGTCACTACAGTTCGAAGGACTCAAATGTCACGGTTCTTAATCTTGAACCAAAGAGTCCAAATCCGGCAAATCGTTTTTGAGAAAAAAAAAACAGATTTTTGAAAAAAGTGCCAAACATGGACTGCTTTGCCAGATAACAGAGTCGCCACCTAAATATTTTAAATGGGAAATTTAGGAAACCCTAACTCGGTGCCAAAGGCCACGTGTCCGTCATCACCAAAGTTGGCTCGGGAACTTGGGTACGATTGGGGAAGGTCACATCGTGAGCACCCCCGCTCACCCGGTCAAAGACCGGCCTCTACTAACCATGATATCTGTTTTTGAAAACTTTGTGAGTTCTTATTCCGGTTATTAGCCTAGGTTACTATGTGATGCGCACAGCATACAAGTATAGACTGAATCGTCTGAATTGGAATAAAACATTTCATGTTTGTTTGTTTGAAAATGGTGTGATGGTGCTACCCGCAGGTAGGCTAAGACGTGGGTTTGCCACCCTCAGGTGGGCTTAGAAAACATGATTTTGCCACTGTTTAGTGGGCTTAACAAACAATCAGTGCATTGTTCCAATTCAAATAACCCAACCTTCACCCACAGGCATTCAAGGCAGTTATATCACATAAGCACATAGTCCTCATGGTAAGCATGCTATCATGGCAACACCCACACGCATGCAAGGATGCTAAAGCATAAAACTTACCGAGTACTCCAAGCCAAAACAATAAACCGATTAGAAATTCATGCATGATCCTAGATGCACAGAATTGCCTAATGCCATACATGCAAAGATGCAACTATAACAGGCTCGGCTGTCCTAAACATGGCATATGGAATGTTACAACTAACACGTATTCAATTTGGAATTAAAATACAAATGCAGTTTGTATGATGCGCCGAGCCCGGTGCGTGCAATACAGATGAATGAATGCAAACATGCTATCATACTGTATGCTAATTTAAATATGCCCTATATCTAACCATCATAAGCGGGTAAATAAAAGGGAAGAAAGACGTGGGGTTGGAAGACATACATCACACTCACGCACACTTATTACAATTTTGCCCTCGCGCAGAGGGTCCGAATAAAATAATACAGTCCGAAATAAAAGAATAGTACAGTCCGAATAAATACAGATTAACAAATTAAACTAGGAAAGCGGTAAAACTGGCATGCAAGCCAGGGACTGCCTCGATTCTGATGAACGATGCATGTTGGGCTGCCTTGACGCGGAAATCCACTGGGATGCCCCAATTAGCCTCTGTTTGCAATGTTTCTCAAAATGCGCGCCAGACTCCGGAAAGTTGCTGATTCTTCATTTTGCTGTAACAGAGAGCAGAAGAGGGGCATAGCAATGTATTTCACAAATATATGCATGCCTCGATGCTCGTGCCACCAATCACGCATATCGATGCATGATGGCCGAGGAGCCGATTGCACAACTCAATATAGGATGAATGCAGATGAATGCTACAACACAACCTAACTCCATCATGGATAATCCGGAGTGTCGGTGACTTGGGAATTGAGACCCGTTCCGTCACTCGGAGTACGAAACGTGCCTCGTTTCCCGTGCCCGGGCTAGCTCCTATCCCGAACAAGATGCAATATGCATGATATGCATGAATGCAACTAAAATACAATCCTAGCATGCACAATGCTATGAAAATGAGATGTCTCGAAATGCGTGCACGCGGGCACGCAAATCGAGGCGATGACATAAAAGCATGAAATGACATGAAATATGATATACAATGAGACTAAAATGAAATGCCTCAAAATGCACGCCCACGGGCACGCAAACCGAGGAAATGGCATACGGAATGCAACAGATCTAAAATGGCATACACGATGCAAGATGGGCTTATACGAACATGAGAGAGCCTCAGCCGCACTCACATAAGAGGCCATCGGATAAAAAAAGAAGTGCCTGAAAAGCGTGCCCACCGCACGCCATACCGACAATAACATAAAGGCATGAAAATGCAAATGGGGCTTACACTAATATGAGAGGACCTCAGCCGCACTCACATAAGATGCTGTCGGATAAAAATGAGGTGCCTCGAAATGCGTGCACACGGGCACGCAAACCGAGGCATGGACCGAAGGCATGAAATGATATACGGAATGCGAATTGGGCTTATGCTAACATGAGAGGGCCTCAGCCACACTCACATAAGCCGCCGATGGATGAAAATGAAGTGCCTCGAAATGCGTTACTGCACACGCATAAACCGAGGCATGTACGAAGGCATGAAATGATGTACGGAATGCGAATTGCGCTTATGCTAACATGAGAGGGCCTCAGCCGCACTCACATCAGCCGCCGAAGGATGAAAATGAAGTGCCTCGAAATCGTGCACTGCAGACGCAAACCGAGGCATGGCCAAGGCATGAAATGATGTACGAAATGAGACGTGGCAAATGACACATGGAAAATGCAAATTTCAGCAGCTAAAATGATGCAAAACTGCCCCCGAATTAATAGCAAAATCACACCTGATGCCCGAAATGCTATGCTATGCGCCCAAAATGACTTGCAGCTATGTCAAATATGTAGAATATGGACATGAAGTGTAAAGACAGATGCTAGGAAGTCCCTAAACTAGCATTTTTTCAGTACAAAGAATGGTCAAATAACAAGCACAAGTATGGCAAAAACAGCATGCAAAAATGGGGAAAAAGTGGAGGATTATGAAGCAAGTGGTATATACAATGCCCAAATTGAAAAACACAGTTCTACAACAGTGAAGAGGGTCCAAAAATATGAACATTTACAAGAGATGACATCCCCAAATTCAGTATGTAGATATGCTCAATATAGCATGCAAGATGAAGCCAACAAAGGCTATAACATGAGGTATCAAAAGGATGCACCAAACAGCCTTGGACCCTTAACAAAACATGAAGAATGGGTCATTTTAAGACTCTTTCCAAGCCTGATTAAGGCTCAAAAACAGAGGCATGATGAGCTAGCAAGGCATGCAAAAATAAGGAACCAAAGAAGGTATAACATGAAGTACCAAAAGAAATCACCAAACAACCTAAGACCCTTAACAAAACATGACAAGAAGGCCAAAATGAGGCTCTTTTCAGGCCTGATGAAGGCTGAAATCAGAAGCCAAATAAGCTTAAAAAGGCATGCAAAATGGGGCAAAAGAGAGGTACAAAGAGAGGCCATGCATGGAGGCCCCAAACAAGATTTATCCCTTCTACAATGTTGTAGAGGGACCTAAAATAAGCTCAATATCAGTTAATGGCATGCTCAAAATCAGACTTCAAATAGGCTAAAGAAACCATGCAATTTTACGGTAAATTGGAAGAATTACAAAACAAGTGCATGATAGAACCACCAAACATGGTTGAGCCCTTCTTCAATGTTGAAGAGGGGCTCAAAATAAGCCCACTCACTGTTTATATCAGGCTCGAAAATGGATCACTCATAATCCAAACAAAGCATGCAAAATATTGGCACAAAGAGTGATATTGAAAGAGGTGCATGATAGAGATGCCAAACAAGGTTAAGCCCTTCTACAATGTTGTAGAGGGGCTCAAAATAAGCCTAAAATCAGTAGGGTTCGGAGCCCAAAACAGAGAGCAAGTAGGGTAGAAAATTGAAGCAAAAAAGTGCTAGAAAAAGGGAATTTGAGACTTACCCTTGAAGATCAAGCTTTTGTTACTTCTTGGCTTCAATTTGCTGGTTCTTAGCCTTTGAAAGAACTCCCTTTGCTGCTGGAATGGAAGTGATGATGGTGAGGCTTAGGGTTGATGAAGAAATGGGCTAGAGACTTGAAGGTTTTTCAAGGTTTTGGAGATGAAAATGGAGGCAAATGGAGATGAAGTCTTGAGGAGAAATTTCTAACCCTAACAAAGAAGGAGGTCAGCCCCTTAAATGGGCAAGAAAGGGGTGTAAAAGGGAGGGAAATGCATCCAAGCTTTCCCTCCCAAAATATCCCTCGGAGGCAAAAGATATTTGGAAAACAGTGACAAGTAAAGTGGTCAAAAGCGAAGCAGGCGGCAGTGCTTTTTTTGAAGATGGCCGGCCGGCCACCCCACTGGTCGGCCAGCCACTCCCCATGGCCGGCCAGCCATGGCCAAAAAATGAAATGAACAATTACTGGCCGGCCACCATTTTTTGGTGTCCTCCCAGGTGTGTGGAACAAGGCCCCATGGTTGGAATTTGGCAACTCTGAAACAAGAGACACAACATTGCATTTGAAAGAGAGGCTCAAAAATGAAAATCACAATTACTGGCCGACCACCACTTTTTAGGGTCCTCCCATGTGTGTAGAATAAGACCCTATGGTTGGAATTTGGCAACTCTGGAACAGGAGACACAACATTGCATTTGAAAGAGAGGCTCAAAAATGAAAATCACAATTACTAGCCGACCACCACTTTTTAGGGTCCTCCCATGTCCCCTCATCACAAATATGTAGTCTCGGCTCGAAGAAAATACCCCTAGGGTGTTCAACATTAGCCCGAAAGTGACAAAAACGGGCGCCGGAGGAGCGAAACTGGTTTTCTGAAACAATTGCTGGCCTCCCACCCTCCAGTGATCTTCCTGGTGCTAAAACAGAGGTACCTGCCAAAATTGAACAAAAACTAATGCAAAATGAATGCTCGGGGCCCAAATCACGCAGTTCGGGGTCCCGAAAATGGGCTGCAGGCACCGAAAGTGGTGTTCGGCCATGAAGTGGGTATCAGCGTCCCCAGTGTCCCTCGGTATGATAAAACAGAGGTACCTGATAAAATTGAACAAAAACTGATGCAAAATGAATGCTCGGGGCCCAAATTACGCAGTTCGGGATCCCGAAAATAGGCTGTAAGCACCGAAAGTGGTGTTCAGCCACGAAGTGGGTATCAGAGGCCCCAGTGTCCCTTGTTATGAAGTAAATGAGATGCATGCCAAAAACTGGAGAAATCGGAGATGGTTGGGTGGTCCCGAACCGAGGCACACGGCCTGACGGCTCAGCAAGGGAACAAGACTCGAAATGGGCAAAATGGCCTCTGACCCACGAAATGTAGCCCACGGCCACCGAGAGATAGCCTCTGAGACCACTCCTTCCCTCGTAAAAGAAAAGCGAGAAAACCGAAGTCCAGTTCAAACCGAAGCAAGGCCTGAAGAGTTCGGAAGTCCGGAGGCGCGCGCCCGACGCGACTCTGAACGAGCACAAGATGCAACATCACCAAGCGCTCAATCGGTGGCGTCGAGTCTTAAGGTCGGTCAAAAATGGGGTGTCTCTGATTTGCCCCTCTTTGTGAACTTCGGAAGTCAAGAAGTGACGGGAGTGAATGTCAAAGCCTAGAGACGACCCATTTTTGACAAGGCCGAAGACTTAGACAATCATACAAGATGAACAGATATGTGTACCCGCAGGCGTGCCCGCAGGCAGGGGGCAAAATGCAAAGTGATAGGCACGGAGCCAAGTGATCATGCAAGTGCAGCAAGCTGTAATGAAGCAGGTATTGACAAATAGATGCAACAGTTTTAAGCAGGAATGCAAAGCAACAACTACATTTCATGCAGTTAGGAATGCGGAGAATTATTCAATTCTCGTCGCGTCTCACACGGAGAAGATACGATACCTGTGCGATTCGTCTGGTCGCACCAGCCTCAAATGAACCGTACATACAATATCGTGCCTGCAAAAGAGAGAAATTCAACAAGAACAATATGCTAACAACATATATTCAATGTGATTCCTGTAATTCCAAAAGTCTGACACACGCAGTGTCGGCGGGTGAACGCATCGCAATGCGAGAAAGGGACGCGCGTGACAACGCACACTCAAGTATAGAGGTATGGTACATCAAGAAAACATGCATGACAATGCAAAATACTTATGAGAATGCAAGTTACATGCAAAACAATGCAAAACGAGCATAAATCAGGGCGCCCGTTTGTTGCGACACAACGAGCTGGGAAACGCGCATTTCGGCGAAGGCAACTTGATCGCAGTCTCTGATTCACCTCCCGAAGGATACACTCTGATATTGAAGAATGATAATGAGACACATGTCAGAAATCGATTGAAGTTCGGTGGAGCAATTGATTGCGAAACGACTTTTCTTGACCTTTTTGGGGTCCCGGGAACTCCGATTTCCCCCAAATTTTGCAGAGAGGTAGGGGAGGGGGTGGGGACCACCACCGGACAGCTCATTTCCCTAGGAGAGGTCCCCGGCCAGGGGGAAAAAAGTAAATGGCCGGCCAGCCAGAAAAGGTGGCCGTGCCCGCCTAAAAAGCAGGGCATTTTGGTCATTTTGGTTATTTCTATATATAGGCTCATCCAATGCCTCCGAAATCACTCCCCCAAGTGTGAAATTCTCTCCTCTTGCTCCCCAAACCATTTTCTCCTTCAAATGCATTTTATCTGGCCCTCAGGCCTTCCACACAAGTTGTTTCATGAAATCCTTCAGTTTTAAGCACTTTGAGCCGACTAAATTTTGATTTCGGGGCTTCTCTTCTCATTTTCACTACTTGAGGTAATTTTGTCTCAATATTTGGAAGATTTTCCCGGGAGTTGACTTTTGTTGACTTTTTCCTTTCCCGAGAGTTGACTTTTGTTGACTTTTTCCAATTTTGGCTCATTTTTGCTCCTTTTTGCCATTTTTGCAGATTTCTCGAAATAGCGGGTCATTTTCCTCACGGTGGAGGTTTTCCGGGTGGCGGAGATGATTTTGACATCATGACATTGCCTCCAAGGGCTCGCCCTTTTATCCTCGATCGATACGCCCCACCGGCATATAGGCTTCCGCGGGCCATTTTCCGTCATTTCACTGAGTTCAACGATCGGGTACCCGGGGATCTTCTTTTGCGGGAGCCGGAGCAGCACCTCTCTCACGAGGCACGAGAGGTATTTTACTTCGTTTGCTGTATTTTTGCATTTTGTAGCTTTGCCATGCTTAGACATGCGGTTTTAGCTTATGACATAGAACTTTGCTTGCAACTTGAACATGTGACTTAAACACTTGAATTTCTTGAACACTAGGTTCATTGATTGATCGTGAACACACAGCACACATTAGTTAGGAATTGAACACACGGCTCAAACACTGATTTGTCACAGCCCGAAATTGAAAATGAGCACACAGCACACATTGACTAGGAGTAGAACACACGGTCCCAAACTCTGATTTTCTGAACACACAGCCTAGATTTGGAGCGAACACGCAGCCCACACTGATTAAGAGTAGAACACACAGCCCTAAACCCGGTTTTCTGAACACACAGTCCAAGTTGAAGGTGAACACACAGCCCACACTGATTGAGAATTGAACACGCAGCCCAAAACTCTGATTTACTGAACACGCAGCCCAGATTTGAAGTGGACACACAGCCCACTGATTGAGAATTGAACACGCAGCCCAAAACTCTGATTTACTGAACACGCAGCCCGGATTTGAAGTGGATACACAGCCCACTGATTAAGAATTGAACACACAGCCCAAAACTCTGATTTACTGAACACGCAGCCCAGATTTGAAGTGAACACACAGCCCACTGATTAAGAATTGAACACGCATGACCCAAAACTCGATGCATGAACACGCAGCCCAGATTTGAAGTGAACACACAGCCCACTGATTAAGAATTGAACACGCAGCCCAAAACTCTAATTTACTGAACACGCAGCCCAGATTTGAAGTGAACACACAGCCCACTGATTTGTACATAGCTCATTCATTTCATTTGCACACAGCTTCTTCATTTCATTTGCACACAGCTCGTTTGTATTGTGTACTGAACACATGTATTCGTTCTGACTGCAGGTTGGTTCTCGCACCGTGCGAGGGTATGGCTCCACCGCCGCGAGGGAGTGGTATGCTAAGCTTCCGGAAGTTGTCCGGGATTTGGTTGACACAGCAGGATTCGGAGCATTCTGCAGGGGGTTATCACACTGTCATATCAGCAGGACATTGTTTGCTGCTTTGGCGGAGAGATGGTGGGACACCACCAATTCTTTCCATTTTACGCCCGGGGATATGACCATGACCCCACTAGACTTTCTTTGTACTCACCGGCCTAGGCGTGGCGGTGGGCCCATTCTGACGAGGATATGGGTGAGTGGGAGGTCGCTTGGATTCATCTATTGGGGGCTCGTCCTGTGAAACAGAGCTTAGGGAGGGTTCGTACACTTGGTTCTCTTCCCATTTCGGAGGCCGAGATGGAGCTGAGTCTCCCGAGGAGGTCGGCAAGACACCCGAGGTTTCCTCATGTTCCTCTTGGCACTACTGTTCTTCGATAGGGAAACTCTGTGGGGTGTATCTCTTGAGTGCCATAGTGGACCTATCACAGTCGGTCGGTATGATTAGGCGGCCTGGCGCTACCCTTTATTGTTACATGGCCTTGATCTCTCGACGCAGAGGACTTACTCGGCTGACTCTTGGAGCACAGGAGGTACATTCTGTCCTCTTGATTTACATTTTTGCTCCTCATTACTTGTTCACTGCACACACGGCGCACTTTGTATTCTATATTCTGCCTTTAGCACCTTGTATTCATATTCCGCACTGTTTTTCTCAGCTATGGGTGTATGTGTATTTTCCCACATTGGCTCCCGAGATAGAGGTGGTAGGACCTCTTATGACTCCCTTTTCATTGATGTTTGAGGGCGAGCACCTACCGAGGCCTCGAGAGACTCTCTTTTCTCTACGACAGTATTTTGATACTGTGCGGATGACAGAGGTATTTCAGAACTCTCAGTTCCTTTCATTTTCATCTTTGATCTGCTTTGTGTATTCTTGATTTTTGATTGATTTGTACACTGGTTATCTGCAGATTACTTGGCGTACTGGCGGTCTTGGCGATGATCCGCAAAATCGATTACCGGAGAGTCGAGCAATTCCCAGTATAGGTACCTACTCGAGGGACCAGTTGGTAGGGCGTGGTTCCTGGGGGAACGCTTCCTGCGCCAGGTGTGGGGGTATGATTCTCAGGACCCTCCCGCTGTGCCTCCAGCCACTATGCGGACTGCCGATAGGCTATCTACTGAGGAGGTCATTAGGGATATGCAGGGCACCGATGCTTTGCTATATCTCATTGAGGGGGACTACGCCACCTATCGCCGCATATATCTGATGCCCCTTGACAGAGTCGCTCAGCCTTGAGGCCTTGGCGCACCATCTTGAGTCGCGCCGTCTTTGCAGACATCCCTTCTTCTAGCAGGGCTGGTGCGTCTAGGGGTAGAGGTAGTTCGATTCCTCCGATCCCTCCGACTCTCGATCATCCTGGCTGGCCAAATATGCCGACTGAATTGATGAGTTGGCAGTATGGGACTACTTCTCCGATTCCGATCCCTATAGAGCCTCCGATGCCTGGTCACAGATATGTCAGTGATCCTGACTCACCGCCGGTATGTTCCACCATTTTTCATTTATCACACAGACATTTTGGCAGTTGCTTATTTATTGATGACTTGAGCTTGTATCTGCAGCCACCTCGGGAGTACATAGATCAGATGCTCGGGATGGTGGCCTCACTTGAGGGGATGGTCCTGCGTAGAGAGGCGCAGATGTCCGTCATGGGCTTCCAGGTACCCTTCATCTCTCTTGCATTTATCATATTTGTGATGACATGCTGGTTTTAAACATCCTGCTGTATTGATAGGCTGTGTAGAACACATCTGGCACACACCCCACTCACATACTGTACTTGCACCTGCTTTTTATGTTTGAACTGATGTATTGCACTTTTCATTTTCAGATGCCTCCCGTATATGCTCCGACGCGCGGGCCACGAGGCCTTCTCGGAGAGGTCGAGGTGCTAGACACCTTTCGAGTCTTGGGCCTCGAGGCTGGGCCATCAAGCCTTACCGAGGAGCTCGAGGCGGGGTCGATCTCATGAGCCAGAGGCACCCATTATCGAGGATGAGGAGGAGGAGGTGGCAGACCGTGAGTCAGAGATATCTCCTGGGGAGGGAAGCTCCTGTCTTGGTTCCGGAAGCGGGGGTGAGGCTAAGGGAGATCTGGAGGATGACAGCTCTGATCCGGATGGTGATGATGGTGCAGAGGTTATCCCACAGAAGAGGATGAGAGGGCCTCCTCATTCCCGTTCCCGAGGATACTGATGTTATTTCCTGCTTTATTTTACTTTTTGGCTAGTAGTTTGTAGCACTTTGCATATTATTAGGCAGTTTTATTTCCTGTAAAACTTGTACCTTTATTTTGTTGTGAAACATGATGGAATGAAACAGTTTTTTGCAAAGATGTTTGTATTTGAAATTCTTAGCATCGCATCGCATCATTTTGCGCAAAAATGGAATTGAATGGAAATGTGCCTTGTGTATTTACCGGGTCAGGTAATGAACCGACGCAACAAATCAAAGCAACTCGACTTACTAAGAAATAACAGAATCTTAGCAAGTTTACAACTCAATAAGCAAAGTACAACAATGTTAACGACTCAATAGACAAGACTTAACAAAATTGTGTAACCAAAAAGTAACAATTCAAAACACAAAATGCGACAGCTCAACAAAACTTACAACTCGATAAACAAAACAACAACTCGATAAGCAAAATACAACAGAACATACTTCGGACGGACAATCCGGATGTTGGAACGCACCGTGGCGAGAGAAATGGAGGCCTTCGACATTCCCGCTGCATGAAAGTGCCTCAAACTTCCTTCCGGCGAGCAAAACAGGACCAACGCGCGGCCGAAAACATTTTGCATTTGGAGACTAGAGGGTGGCCGGCCTACTAGAATAGATGGCCGGCCGGCCACCTCCCCTGTAACCTCCAGAAATTTGACACGTGTCCTTTGAATAGTATTTCACCCTCCTATAAAAGCCCCACCCTTGGAACTTATTCATTTCATCTTCTTTCCTCACAAAAATGGAGGCATTTCTCACAGAAAATCTCACATCTTGGATTTCTTCTTTAGATGGCTCGGAGAAGTTGAACTTCCGGGGCTTTGGCTTGAATACACTGTTCACACTGGGCCGGACTCCACTGCATCTTCCTTTCCTCTATGCCACGGCAAGGTTTTGGAACCCGGTGACGTACGTCTTCAGCTTCGGAGGGCAAGAGGTATGTCCTACTTTTGAAGATTTTCAAGCCTTGATGGAATCCAAGCGAGGCGAGGAGATCTTGCCCCAGCTCAATTTTGGCTATGCCCAGACCTTAGGGCGGATGTGCGGACTCAATGCGCATGATGCTCGATCCCTGATTTGTGACGGAATGTTGGACATTAGAGCTGATTCCGATTCTCGATCTTTGGTGACCGTAGCGACCACTATTGGCAAGGTTTAAATGACATGCCCTCTGCTTGTGCCTACTATCTCATTTTCTGTTTGTCTCGGGTTCCGGGGGAGCTAGCATCTGTTTGATTGAAGTCGCCCAAGGTTTGAGAGAAGGAAAGAGTTGCATCGCCATGACTCTGGCCGAGACACTGATGGGCTTGGATGCTTTCCACTGCCGGGAGACAACCAGGTTTGCAGGAAGTCCACTACTGCTACAGGTAATGTTTCCCACCCAAGCTTACATGTATATTTGCTCATATCACTCGGCCGTCGGGCTCGTTTTTTTCTCACAAAACCCTTATCTTACTTTTCTCTCATTGCACATCTCTCTATTCTTTATTCTCTCATTTTTCATCCCTCCCCAGATATGGTTGATGGATAAATTGCAAGTTGTGGATTCTTGCCACCTTATTGACCATGGCTACTTCTTACAACGCCTAGTCAATGCTCGATGAGGATGGTGGTTTGAATGGATGTGCAACCTGTCGGCAGATCGCATTGCGTGGCGTTGTCCTTGGCTCAATCACCCGGCGATGAGCTACGGTATGTCACGGCAGGTCGGGATTCGACTGATCGGCTTGACTCACTATGTGTTCTATTTCCCATTCCGTATTCTGCGCTAGTTCGGCCATGATCAGACTTGCCCACCAGAGGGGATAGAGTATCCGGCTACATTTCGATTCGGCGCCTGGTGGCTCGGCGAGCCGACATGGAGAGTTAGAGAGCTTCTAGCCCCCGCCCTTACTTTTAATTGCACCTTGTCTGACGAGTGCTGGGATTGGCTCAACGAGGAAGCACAGGTTGGGCCTAGGCTGGCATCAGAGGCTTCAACTAGCTCTGGAAGGGGGCGCAGGGACACCTGACTGGACTATGCCCCAGATTTATTGCTTTATTAGTACTTTCAAGTTTTCTTTATGAGTGTAATAAATAAAAAGCAACTTCAATTGTATGCAAGAGCAAAAGAACTCTGTTTCGAAATCAATGAAATTGAAGGTTGTGGTACTGAAAATTCTCCACTTTTGGTCCCAAAATGGTCTTAGTTGTGAAAAGATTAATTTGAACAAAGTCAACTTTTATTAAAACTTTTCAAAACTATTTTCGATATGGATCAGAACTGGACACACCTGAGATCTGAGATGCACAATCTCGAATCCTAGCAATTGGAAAGTTGCCCCTAGTTTGAATGGTACCGCAGCACTTCATTGCAACGGAAAGTTGCCCCTAGTCTGAATAACACTGTACCGGAGATCACGATAAATGCTGATGAATAGAGATGACTGAGATGATCAAATGGACAAAGTTGATCGGGGAAAAGATTGTGGCTGAACTTCGGGATGAAGCTGCCTACGTATCCCAAAGATGGGAATCAAGCCTTACGTAGTTCAGGCTTAGGTTCGCTCGGGTATTTTTACTCTCCTTTTGCGCTCTAACTTTTGCCAAGGCCGCCCTTTGCGGGTTTTCAACCTTGCGAGCTCAGTTTTTATAATTTCACATTTTCTATGCTCTGAGTTTTGCCTAGGTCGCCCTTTCGGGTTTTCGGCCTAGCGAGCCTCTCAAGGGTAATATTTCTTCAACTTGTCCATGTTGATCGGTTGGGAAAACTCCAAGCCATCTAGATCCATCAGAACCACAGCTCCACCTGACCAGATTGACTTGATAATGTAAGGACCAGTCCAATTGGGTCTGAACTTGCCCCTTGGGTCGTGGATGGGAGCTCGGTTGTCTTTGAGTACCAAATCTCCTTCTTTCAAATTCCTGGACTTAACCTTCTTGTTAAAAGCCCGAGCGATTCTGCGTTGATAGCCTTGGATGTGGTACAGTGCTTTCAGCCTTCTTTCATCGAAAAGCATGAGTTCCTCAAATCTGTTTTGCTGCCAATCTACTTCGGCTATCTGGCACTCATCCAATACTCATAATGACGGGACCTCAATCTCAATAGGCAGGACGGCCTCCATCCCATAGACCAATGAGTACGGAGTCGCCCCAGTAGAAGTTCTAATCGAAGTCCTGTAGCCCCATAGAGCAGCGGCTTATGCAGCGATCCGATAGGTTTCCACCATCTTCTGTAGTATGCGCTTGATATTCTTGTTGGCGGCCTCAACTGCTCCGTTGGTTTGCGGCCGGTAAGTAGACGACTTATGAAAAGCCACATTGTATTTCTCCAACAAATCAATCACCTCCTTTTTGAAGTGGGAACCATTGTCTGAAACGATTTCATTTGGGACCCCGTAGCGACAGATGATGTTGTTTCTGATAAATTTTGCCACATGCGAAGCCTTCAACACCGCATAAGATTGGGCCTCAACCCACTTTGTGAAATAATCTATCGCTACCAAGATGAACTCATGCCCATTCGACCCCTTTGGCGTAATAACTCCGATTACATCAATTCCCCAGACAGAAAACGGCCATGGCAAAGTCATGTTGTACAGCTTTGACGGCGGGATGTTCATGCGATTTGCATGAATTTGACACTTGTGGCATCGCCGGACGAAACCAATACAATCCTCTTCCATGGTAGACCAATAATAACCCTGTCTAAGGATCTTCCGTGCCAACATTACCCCATTCATGTGTGCACCACATTCACCCCCGTGGATGGCTTCCATCAGACGCTTTGACTCTTGACATCAACGCCGCTTTATGCATTCCCAGATGACCCGTTTATACTGTTTACCCCGGATGATGGTGAATCGCCATTCTTCTCGATTGCCCTCTTGTCTTTGGCATTTACCTGGCGGGTATGTTTCTTTCTCCAAGAAGTTCGGATGTCGTAATACCAGGGTGTTAAGTCACGAACTTCATCTATGGCTGCAATCGACTCATAGGCGGTACAAATTTCGGTCGATGATGATTTGGACGATCCGGACTCCACGGGATGTCTATCATAGATGATAGAGTTGCTAGCGAATCTGCGAACTTGTTGTTTTCTCTTAGTAGATGAGTGAAATTTAGCTTTTCAAACCGAGGAATCAGCAAATCCAAGGTTTGGTGATACATCATCATATTTTCCTCTTTTACTTTCCAGTCTCCTTTAGCTTGAGACACAACAAGGTTCGAATCCCCAATGACGTCCAGCCGTCTTGCCCCTAGTTCCAGGGCTGCTTCCAAACCAGCAATGCACGCTTCGTATTCTGCTTCATTGTTTGAGACTTTGAACCGGAGTTTGAAGGCTAGAGGGATACGGGAATTGTCGGGTGCTATCAGCAACACTCCTATCCCATACCCATGTTAATTTGACGTTCCGTCAAAGTACATTGTCCAAATTTCCTGGTCGATATACAGGATTGATTCATCCGGGAATAGGTACTCAACTGCTTCATCCCCCTCAACCGGGTGGTCGGCAAGGAACTCTGCCACTGCTCTTCCTTTTACTGAGTTGCGCGTCACATATGTGAGATCAAATTCGGAAAGCAAAAGCAACCAACGAGCTAGCCTACCCGTAAGCGCTGGTTTCTCGAAGAGATATTTGATGGGATCAAGTCGTGAAACCAATATTACAGAATGAGCTAACAGGTAGTGCCGTGACTTCGGTAGCCCATACGAGCCAAGCAAGCCTTTTCGGTGGTGTATACCGGGTCTCATACTCCAGCATTTTCTTGCTCAAATAATAGATGGCTTTCTCCACCTTGTCTTCTGATTCTTGTGCAAGCATGCAGCCCATCGTGGTCTCAGTCACTGACAGATACAAAATCAACGGTTTCCCTGGTTCTGGTGGCGATAAAACGGGTGGGTTCTGCAGATATCCTTTAATCTGCTCAAACGCTGCTTGGCATCGGCCGTCCCATTGGAACTTCTTTCCTTTCTTCAGAAGACCAAAAAGTGGTTCACAAGTCAAGGTTAGTTTTGAAATAAACCATCTTATGAATTGCACTTTACCCAGAAAGCCTCGCACCTCCTTTTCAGTCCTTGGTGGTGGCATTTCTAGGATGGCCTTGATCTTGGAAGGGTCGACCTCGATGCCCCTTTGTGTAATCAGAAACTCTAGCATTTTTCCCGCTGTAACACCAAACGTACATTTCTGAGGGTTTAGCTGCAACCGGAATTCCCTGATCCTTTGAAAAAACTTGTGCAAGGCGGTGTAGTGGCCCTCTCTTTCTTTGGACTTGACAATCATGTCGTCCACGTACACCTCAACCTCTTTGTGGATCATATCATGTAGTATTGTGGTCGCGGCCCGTTGATAAGTAGCCCCAGCGTTCTTCAACCCAAACGGCATTACCCGGTAGCAGTATGTCCCCCACGGGGTGGTAAATGCAGTCTTTTCCCTATCTTCTGGCGCCATCACTATTTGGTTGTATCCTGAGAAGCCATCCATGAATGAGAGCAATGCATGCCCTGCCGTGAAATCTACCAACTCATCGATATGCGGCAAGGGAAAGTCGTCCTTCGGACTAGCTCTGTTCAAATCCCTGAAGTCTACACACACCCGGATCCTGCCATCTTTCTTCGGCACCGGAACAATGTTGGCCAACCAAGTCGGATATTCAGATACCAGCAGGAAACCTGCGTCAATTTGCTTGGTGACCTCTTCCTTAATCTTGAGAGCCCAGTCCGGGCGGATCCTTCTGAGCTTCTGCTTGACAGGTCGGGCCTCGGGGTCAAGGGGGATCCGATGCTGTACAATCTCAGGATCGATTCCAGGCATGTCTTCGTAGGACCACGCGAAAACATCTTTGAAATCTTTTAATAAAGCGACTAAGCGCTCGCGTTCCTCCGAAGACAACGTGGACCCGATCTGGACCAGCCGCGGGTCCTCCTCAGTACCAATGTTCACAGAAATGATTTCGTCCATTAATGGTTTAACAAATCTCTCTTGCTCTTGCTCAATTAAACGTTGTAAAATCGGAGGAACTTCGTCCTCGTCGTTTTGATCAAAATTTTGAAAGTCTGAATTAATGCAATAAATTAGGGGCACAAAAAAGTACTTGGAAACCACAGATAGTTCATTCTCATTAAGTACATCCAAATCATCCAATTCATCGGTTACAACAGACTCAAATGAAAAGGAAAAAGACGACCTAGACAAGACTGTGGCATCCGGGTTAACATCCCAGTACAGGACTTCAGACTCGGTCGGCTGGAACTGATTCGACTCACAAGACTTCGGTGGAATCGGATTCGGCTCACTACTGACCCGAGCTTCTGGACAAAAATCCCTCCTCGTACTGCCAAGTGAGAGAGGGTGCGATTGATGCATCCAAGATAGCTGCTGGTCGGCCCGCAGCCGTTTCATCTCCAATCATGGAAACCACGAAGTTATTCCCCAAGCAGTCTTGGTCGATCGGAGGATCAGAGAGGAGACATGCCAGTGCTACCCTCATTTCCAATTCCGTGCCCTCAGAACCCACTGCCTTATTCTGCTCAACCTCAGTTGTTGGGTCTATCTGCTCTGCGGCGACATCATCCCCGGATAGTTGCAAGTCGAAGAAGATTTCGAAACCTGGTATGCGCTTCTTCTCCGCGTTTAACCATGGCTCTGGGAAACCGCAAAATGGAAAGTCCTCCCCCTCCCGGACAAAGCGTCCGTTCAGGTACTGGATAGGCTCGCATTAAATCAAAAGGCTTCCTGCGCCGCTTTAGCTCTGGCCATTTCTTTTCCTCTCCTCACCCATCCTCTTTGGTGGGCGGATAACTTGACCCAAAAGGTATGCGGGTTGTGTGGCACTTCGGCCAACGCAGCGACTCCTTTTCTGCCGCTCCTTCCTAATCCCATCCCGGGAATATGTTGTAGCTTGTTCATGAGGTAGACGAATTGAGCACTGACGTACACACCTTCATTCACAGCCATAATGTTCTGGACTACCCGGGCTTCTGCCAAAGTGAACCCTAACAAGAATACATCCTCCGTGCCGTGCTCGATTTCCAAAACTGGCGTAGACACTTCTGGCGGCGGATGGATGGATGAGTTTCCGAAGACAATGGCTACTCCCTTTCCACAGGGGTATTTCACCATCTGGTGTAGAGTGGAAGAGACTGCTTTTACTTGGTGCAACCACGGCCGCCCCAAGAGCAAGTTGAAGGTTGCAGGAACATCCAAGACATGAAATTCGATGTTATGTTGTCCCGGACCAACCTTAGTCAGAATTTTGGCAGTCCCCATCACTTCCCTGCTGGTATTATCGTATGCTCTGATTACTTGAGTTGTCGGGATGAAGTCCGCGGGCTTCAACCCGATTGCATACGCTGTCCTGGCTGGGCAGACATTGATAGCGGACCCGGTATCAACTAGTACCACCGGTATCCACTTATCTCTACATTCCACGGAAACATAGAGAGGTTTGTTATGATTCACGCCCTCCGGCGGCAGTTCTTTATCTGAAAAGGTTAATGCCGGGGAACCTCCTCCCGGAAAAATCAGCCCAACAAGCTGCTCTGGCGTAGTTTCAATGGAGAGTTTGGCCTTGTCCATAGCAGATAGGACGGCCTGTCTGTGCACCCTCGAAGCCATAAGCAGTCCCCAAATGGAGATGTCTGCTTGTATTTTCTTCAATTGCTTCAGCACAGCTTCTTCTTCAAGTTGTTTCTCTCTCTGTTTCTCGGCCTCTTTGTCTTTCCCAGATACCTCAGGTTGATCTAGGTGCGGGGGCTTGAAGTACCGCCCGCTTCTGGTCATGTGGTCAACCTCCTCGAGGTACCAGGTACTGTCTGGTTGATTTACTCCCCAATCTTCGTCTATGTGGGCAAGACATAAGTCATCGTCTTCCCACCACATTCCGCTAGCATTCAAAAGACAACGGTCTGGTTCTGGCATGTTTGTACTCTCGGTACTTTCATCCCACATGCTCACAGCATGTCCTGCTCTTGTGTTCGCGGCACTTTAAACCTCCTCATGGTTCTTGGCTTTCCGGATCCTTTCAGAATCCCACTTCTTTTCTTGTTCCTCCAGTGTTAGTTGTTCGGTTTTCACAATGTCTTGGTCCCGAGCGAAATTCTTTGTACCGGCGCTCTCCGGCAATTCGATCTGACTTTCGGCTCTTCCGGCCACAAATGGTACTTTTGCCCCTGCCGGGCCTTGCTCTGATTGAAATTCCACGATGTCTGGCTGATCATCTAACCACCCAGTAACTTCCGCTGACTCCCCGTATTCAAACCAGTTGATAGTTGCACCCGCTGATTCTTGGTCGTTGAAAAATTGGAGGTTGGCAAAGTCCTGTTCCATTGTAGTCAGATCATCTGCCCCTTGTTCAGGTCTGTCCCCCCGGATCATGCACAGTTCTGTCTTCTCTGGCAACCCCACACTCAGCTTAGGCTGGCTCACTGACAAGATATATCCGCTTGGATCATAAGCTCTTCCAGCTAGATTCCCAGACTGCTCGATCCCAGACTCAACAGTTCTGCTCTCCTCGGAAGCCTGCCCCGTTCCATTTTCGGTGATCACCACCTTTGGCTCAGATTGGGTTGTGAAGGTGTCCAACACGCACAAGTCAGTGCAGTCAGGAAGGATCACCTCCGGCTTGGGTAGGTGGGAGGGAGTAATATAGATACTGGGATCGTAGGAAACGACCCCAGTTTGGATAAGGTTTACTCTTTTGGGCGGTGGATCTTGGTTATGTGTGGGGAGTGGGTTGGTTGTGACGTTGGGTCTCTCGGGAGGTAGAATGATGTTCTTGTCAATGAGGTCCTGAATCTCATGACGCAGCCGGAAACATTGGTCTGTGTCATGGCCATGCTGCTGGTGGTATGTGCAATACTTGGCTGGGTTGTGGGAAGGGGGAGTGGATTTGGTGGAGGTCTCGGTTCCAGGGGTTTCAGATGCCCTTCGACTAGAACCCGAGAACTTTAGACAAAGGCATATATAATGGAGTGAAGGTTCTTTGGCCCCGGGGTTGGAATCTGTTGTTTTGGGTGTTACTTCCGGATGTGCTGGAAAAGGGTGTGGCCGCCGCAGGCCTTGGTTGGGAAAGGGGGGTGGTAGTGACCATACCGACCTCAGATGCTCTTGGATTTGCAGTGCCACTCGAGCCTGCATTATTGTTTCGGTTAAATGTCCGCCGGGGTTGTTCCCGGTCTTGGTCGAACAGACCTTGCTTCATCGCATCTTCAATCTGCATCCCCATATCATGCAGATCTGCGAAGGTGGGGAAGGGAACTACAATCATCTTCTTCATTAACCCCGGTTGGAGATTGCGCACAATCATCCGGATTTGATCTCTGTCTGTGGGCCTCAAGGTCATCATCGATGCCTTTGCCCTCCACCGAGTTACAAAGTCGGAGAAAGACTCCTTGGGTTCCTGCCTCGTTGTCTCGAGATCACGAGTGGTAATCTCGATCTGTGTGTTATATGAATATTGTGCAACGAAGGCCCCAGCCATCTCATCCCAGTTCCTCTTGACATCATTATCCAACTTTGCATACCAGTTGGCGGCCACTCCTGACAAGGTTCGGCCAAACAGCGAGAGCTTCTGTAGTCTGGTTAGGCCCATTGGCCTCAAGATATCTGAAAATAGCCGGAGATGGACCATGGGGTCCCCAGACCCATCAAAACGGTCGATCTGGGGCATCTTAAATCTGTCCGGCAAAGTCACGGCCACGTCAGTATAGCCGTCTTCAATATCTGGGATGGCCTTCACCCCCTGCGATTTCTTAAAAAGCTTTTCCAGGTTACTCAGCTTCAGAGCTGTCTGATCTACCTCGAACTCAAAAGGAGAGTCTGGGTGGTTGGGTGTAAGATTCTTGGACAGTTGCGGTAGAAGCGGGGGCGGAGCCAACCCCGTTGGAAGACCCGTGTCCTCTTGAGTGTTCCGGACATCAGGTAAGGTATTCTGAGTGTTTGGGAGGACATTCTGAGTATTCGGCAGAGTATTCTGACCAGTAGATGCCTGCTCAGGTAGTGGAGCTGCTGGTGGAGGAGGAATTTGATGCGCCCCTAGTGGAGGAGGGACCTGGTGTGAAGCAGATGCTGCATTCTGCTGTTGTAATCTGGTGATCATTTCGATTCTTTGGGCCATAATGACTTCTTTGTTTAGAAAATTCCGCCTGGCGGATAGCATCATCTTGCATCTGTTTCATGCTCTCATGCATCTGGCGCATCATCGCCTCCATAGTTGGTGTAGCCTGTGGTTCCATCTGAATAACTGGCAAGTGTATCTCTATAGCGTAAGCAAATCTCAACCCGGTATGCGTCACTAAAGTGAATTCTTTATTCGGTGATCCGTGCTCTGATACACTATGCCTCCTCTGCCTTCTTCTGGTGACTGGGGGTAAAGAATGGAACACTGGATGTCCGTCAACTAGATCCTCGGATTGGTTGAGTCGGCGACCTCGTGTCCAAATTGCTTGGGGAGTATCGACTGGTTCGGAAGCAATTGTGCCACAAACTGTCCTAGCAAAAAGATAATAAAGCAAAAAGAAATAAATGACCAGAAAAACGGACAGCATAACGGCTTAATTTAAATACACACAACACGATCAGACGGCATACAACACGCATTAATAAAATTTGGAAATACCATCCTCAACCACTGATCACTATTCCTGTATCATTGCTCCCCAAAACTGAATCGGATATCCGCAGACAAGCGATTCTCGGATAATCGATCGATGCCCGCTTCGATATCCAAACTCATAAACGATGCCCGCAGTTGATGCGAAACTCATAACTCGATACATGCATTCCTGTGAGACGCACTCTAACAAGCACATAATGAGATAAATGAGAGTAAAACACCCCTATGTTGGTAGGGTTTCCCTGTCCTATCTTGTCGGGAACTAGGGTTTCACTACGCACGTGACTTCAAACAACCTATAAACGGGTAAGCAACTTTGTCCTAGTTTGGAATAGTCACTATGGATCCGAATATGCACTAGGTCGAATGGTCAAAAGGGTGCCGGTAAAACCGGGGTTTGTGTTCCCATCTTTGCCGAGCCAGAGCCAATCGGCCTTATGGACATGACTTGACAAGACAAGCCTCCCAACCGTCGTTAGAATGGCATATGGCAAACACGGTGTCCTAAAGCACCAATGCAAATGCAATTCAAAGAAACACACAAGCGTAGTCAAAACCCGGATATCATGAGTTCGAGTCAAGTTCTCTAAATCCCAGAGTCGCCAGAAGCGTGAGCGTCCCCGACGCATCCGGGGAAGGAGGCGAGTCCCCTGCTCGGTTCGATATTGGGTCACTCTGATTCGAAGGACTCAAATGTCAGTTCTTAATCTTGAACCAAAGAGTCCAAATCCGCAAATCGTTTTGAGAAAAAAACAGATTTTTGAAAGAAGTGCCAAACATGGGTGCTTTGCGGATATGAGTCGCCACCTAAATATTTTAAATGGGAAATTTAGGAAACCCTAACTCGGTGCCAAAGGCCACGTGTCCGTCATCACCAAAGTTGGCTCGGGAACTTGGGTACGATTGGGGAAGGTCACATCGTGAAACACCCTTCGCCGATCAAAGACCGGCCTCTACTAACCATGATATCTGTTTTTGAAAACTTTGTGAGTTCTTATTCCGGTTATTAGCCTAGGTTACTATGTGATGCGCTGACATACAAGTATAGACTGAATCGTCTGAATTGGAATAAAACATTTCATGTTTGTTTGTTTGAAAATGGTGTGATGGTGCTACCCGCAGGTAGGCTAAGACGTGGGTTTGCCACCCTCAGGTGGGCTTAGAAAACATGATTTTGCCACTGTTTAGTGGGCTTAACAAACAATCAGTGCATTGTTCCAATTCAAATAACCCAACCTTCACCCACAGGCATTCAAGGCAGTTATATCACATAAGCACATAGTCCTCATGGTAAGCATGCTATCATGGCAACACCCACACGCATGCAAGGATGCTAAAGCATAAAACTTACCGAGTACTCCAAGCCAAAACAATAAACCGATTAGAAATTCATGCATGATCCTAGATGCACAGAATTGCCTAATGCCATACATGCAAAGATGCAACTATAACAGGCTCGGCTGTCCTAAACATGGCATATGAAATGTTACAACTAACACGTATTCAATTTGGAATTAAAATACAAATGCAGTTTGTATGATGCGCCGAGCCCGGTGCGTGCAATACAGATGAATGAATGCAAACATGCTATCATACTGTATGCTAATTTAAATATGCCCTATATCTAACCATCATAAGCGGGTAAATAAAAGGGAAGAAAGACGTGGGGTTGGAAGACATACATCACACTCACGCACACTTATTACAATTTTGCCCTCGCGCAGAGGGTCCGAATAAAATAATACAGTCCGAAATAAAAGAATAGTACAGTCCGAATAAATACAGATTAACAAATTAAACTAGGAAAGCGGTAAAACTGGCATGTAAGCCAGGGACTGCCTCGATTCTGATGAACGATGCATGTTGGGCTGCCTTGACGCGGAAATCCACTGGGATGCCCCAATTAGCCTCTGTTTGCAATGTTTCTCGAAAAGCGTGCCAGACTCCGAAAAGTTACTGATTCTTCATTTTGCTGTAACAGAGAGCAGAAGAGGGGCATAGCAATATATTTCACAAATATATGCATGCCTCGATCCTCGTGCCACCAATCACGCATATCGATGCATGATGGCCGAGGAGCCGAATTGCACAACTCAATATAGGATGAATGCAGATGAATGCTACAACACAACCTAACTCCATCATGCATAATCCGGAGTGTCGGTGACTTGGGAATTAAGACCCGTTCCGTCACTCGGAGTACGAAACGTGCCTCGTTTTCCGTGCCCGGGCTAGCTCCTATCCCGAACAAGATCCAATATGCATGATATGCATGAATGCAACTAAAATACAATCCTAGCATGCACAATGCTATGAAAATGAGATGCCTCGAAATGCGTGCATGCGGGCACGCAAATCGAGGCGATGACATAAAAGCATGAAATGACATGAAATATGATATACAATGAGACTAAAATGAAATGCCTCGAAATGCATGCCCACGGGCACGCAAACTGAGGAAATGGCATACGGAATGCAGCAGATCTAAAATGGCATACACGATGCAAGATGGGCTTATACGAACATGAGAGAGCCTCAGCCGCACTCACATAAGAGGCCATCAGATAAAAAAAGAAGTGCCTCGAAATGCGTGCCCACGGGCACGCCAACCGAGGCAATAACATAAAGGCATGAAAATGCAAATGGGGCTTACACTAATATGAGAGGACCTCAGCCGCACTCACATAAGATGCCGTCGGATAAAAATGAGGTGCCTCGAAATGCGTGCACACGGGCACGCAAACCGAGGCATGGCCCGAAGGCATGAAATGATATACGGAATGCGAATTGGGCTTATGCTAACATGAGAGGGCCTCAGCCACACTCACATAAGCCGCCGATGGATGAAAATGAAGTGCCTCGAAATGCGTGCACACGGGCACGCAAACCGAGGCATGGCACGAAGGCATGAAATGATGTACGGAATGCGAATTGGGCTTATGCTAACATGAGAGGGCCTCAGCCACACTCACATAAGCCGACGATGGATGAAAATGAAGTGCCTCGAAATGCGTGCACACAGGCACGCAAACCGAGGCATGAAATGATGTACGAAATGAGACGTGGCAAATGACACATGGAAAATGCAAATTTCAGCAGCTAAAATGATGCAAAACAGCCCCCGAATTAATAGCAAAATCACACCTGATGCCCGAAATGCTATGCTATGCGCCCAAAATGACTTGCAGCTATGTCAAATAAGTAGAATATGGACATGAAGTGTAAAGACAGATGCTAGGAAGTCCCTAAACTAGCATTTTTTCAGTACAAAGAATGGTCAAATAACAAGCACAAGTATGGCAAAAACAGCATGCAAAAATGGGGAAAAAGTGGAGGATTATGAAGCAAGTGGTATATACAATGCCCAAATTGAAAAACACAGTTCTACAACAGTGAAGAGGGTCCAAAAATATGAACATATACAAGAGATGACATCTCCAAATTCAGTATGTAGATATGCTCAATATAGCATGCAAGATGAAGCCAACAAAGGCTATAACATGAGGTATCAAAAGGATGCACCAAACAGCCTTGGACCCTTAACAAAACATGAATAATGGGTCATTTTAAGACTCTTTCCAAGCCTAATGAAGGCTCAAAAACAGAGGCATGATGAGCTAGCAAGGCATGCAAAAATAAGGAACCAAAGAAGGTATAACATGAAGTACCAAAAGAAATCACCAAACAACCTAAGACCCTTAACAAAACATGACAAGAAGGCCAAAATAAGGCTCTTTTCAGGCCTGATGAAGGCTGAAATCAGAAGCCAAATAAGCTTAAAAAGGCATGCAAAATGGGGCAAAAGAGAGGTACAAAGAGAGGCCATGCATGGAGGCCCCAAACAAGATTTATCCCTTCTAAAATGTTGTAGAGGGACCTAAAATAAGCTCAATCTCAGTTAATGGCATGCTCAAAATCAGACTTCAAATAGGCTAAAGAAACCATGCAATTTTACGGTAAATTGGAAGAATTACAAAACAAGTGCATGATAGAACCACCAAACATGGTTGAGCCCTTCTTCAATGTTGAAGAGGGGCTCAAAATAAGTCCACTCACAGTATATATCAGGCTCGAAAATGGATCACTCATAATCCAAACAAAGCATGCAAAATATTGGCACAAAGAGTGATATTGAAAGAGGTGCATGATAGAGATGCCAAACAAGGTTGAGCCCTTCTACAATGTTGTAGAGGGGCTCAAAATAAGCCTAAAATCAGTAGGGTTCGGAGCCCAAAATAGAGAGAAAGTAGGGTAGAAAATTGAAGCAAAAAAGTGCTAGAAAAAGGGAATTTGAGACTTACCCTTGAAGATCAAGGTTTTGTTGCTTCTTGGCTTCAATTTGCTGGTTCTTAGCCTTTGAAAGAACTCCCTTTGCTGCTGGAATGGAAGTGATGATGGTGAGGCTTAAGGTTGATGAAGAAATGGGCTAGAGACTTGAAGGTTTTTCAAGGTTTTGGAGATGAAAATGGAGGCAAATGGAGATGAAGTCTTGAGGAGAAATTTTCTAACCCTAACAAAGAAGGAGGTCAGCCCCTTAAATGGGCAAGAAAGGGGTGTAAAAGGGAGGGAAATGCATCCAAGCTTTCCCTCCCAAAATATCCCTCGGATGCAAAAGATATTTGGAAAAACAGCTGGACAGCTGTAAAGTGGTCAAAAGCAGGAAGCAGGCCGGCCAGGTGCTTTTTTTGAAGATGACCGGCCGGCCACCCCACTGGTCGGCCAGCCACTCCCCATGGCCGGCCGGCCATGGCCAAAAAATGACATGAACAATTACTGGCCGGCCACCATTTTTTGGTGTCCTCCCAGGTGTGTAGAACAAGGCCCCATGGTTGGAATTTGGCAACTCTGAAACAGGAGACACAACATTGCATTTGAAAGAGAGGCTCAAAAATGAAAATCACAATTACTGGCCGACCACCACTTTTTAGGGTCCTCCCATGTGTGTAGAATAAGACCCCATGGTTGGAATTTGGCAACTCTGGAATAGGAGTCACAACATTGCATTTGAAAGAGAGGCTCAAAAATGAAAATCACAATTACTGGCCGACCACCACTTTTTAGGGTCCTCCCATGTCCCCTCATCACAAATATGTAGTCTCGGCTCGAAGAAAATACCCCTAGGGTGTTCAACATTAGCCCGGAAGTGAGAAAAACGGGCGCCGGAGGAGCGAAACTGGTTTTCTGAAACAATTGCTGGCCTCCCACCCTCCAGTGATCTTCCTGGTGCTAAAACAGAGGTACCTGCCAAAATTGAACAAAAACTAATGCAAAATGAATGCTCGGGGCCCAAATCACGATTCGGGTCCGAAAATGGGCCGAGCACGAAAGTGGTGTTCGGCCACGAAGTGGGTATCAGAGGCCCCAGTGTCCCTCGGTATGATAAAACAGAGGTACCTGCCAAAATTGAACAAAAACCGATGCAAAATGAATGCTCGGGGCCCAAATTACGCAGTTCGGGATCCCGAAAATAGGCTGTAAGCACCGAAAGTGGTGTTCAGCCAAGAAGTGGGTATCAGAGGCCCCAGTGTCCCTCGTTATGAAGTAAATGAGATGCATGCCAAAAACCGGAGAAATCGGAGATGGTTGGGTGGTCTCGAACCGAGGCACACGGCCTGACGGCTCCGAAAACCGGGAACCGGGCTCCAAAATGGGCAAAATGGCCTACGGCCACGAAATGTAGCCCACGGCCACCGAGAGATAGCCTACAGGACCACTCCCTTCCCTCAGGAAAGAAAACAGAGAAAACCGAGTCTGGTTCGCAAACCGAGGCAAGGCACAGAGAGAGTTCGGAAGTCCAGAGGCAGGGCGCACGGCCGCGACTCTGAGACTTCTGAACGAGCATAGTATGAAACATCACCAAGCGCTCAATCGGTGACGTCTGAGTCTTAAGGTCGGTCAAAAATGGGGTGTCTACAGAAGCCAAGAAGCAACAAAAGCTTGATCTTCAAGGGTAAATCACTATTTCCCCCTTTTGAGCACATTTTTGCCTCAATTCTTTACCCTACTTGCTCTCTGTTTTGGGCTCCGAACCCTACTGATTTTAGGCTTATTTTGAGCCCCTCTACAACATTGTAGAAGGGCTCAACCTTGTTTGGCACCTCTATGATGCACCTCTTTCAATATCACTCTTTGTGCCAATATTTTGCATGCTTTGTTTGGATTATGAGTGATCCATTTTCGAGCCTGATATAAACTGTGAGTGGGCTTATTTTGAGCCCCTCTTCAAAATTGAAGAAGGGCTCAACCATGTTTGGTGGTTCTATCATGCACTTGTTTTGTAATTCTTCCAATTTACCGTAAAATTGCATGGTTTCTTTAGCCTATTTGAAGTCTGATTTTGAGCATGCCATTAACTGAGATTAAGCTTATTTTAGGTCCCTCTACAACATTGTAGAAGGGATCAATCTTGTTTGGGGCCTCCATGTATGGCCTCTCTTTGTACCTCTCTTTGGCCCCATTTTGCATGCCTTTTTTAAGCTTATTTGGCTTCTGATTTCAGCCTTCATCAGGCCTGAAAAGAGACTTATTTTTTCCTTATTGTCATGTTTTGTTAAGGGTCTTATGCTATTTGGTGAATACTTTTGGTACTTCATGTTATACCCTCTTATACCCCCTTATTTTTGCATGCCTTGCTAGCTCATCATGCTTCTGTTTTTTAGCCTTCATCAGGCTTGTAAAGAGTCTTAAAATAACTCATTATTCATGTTTTGTTAAGGGTCTTAGGCTGTTTGGTGTATCCTTTTGATACCTCATGTTATAGCCTTTGTTGGCTCATATTTTGCATGCTATTTTGAGCATATCTACATACTGAATTGGGGAATGTCATCTCTTGTAAATGTGCATATTTTTGGTCCCTCTTCAATGTTGTAGAACTGTATTTTTCAGTTTGAGCATTGTATATATCACTTGCTTCATTGTTCCCCTCTTTTCCCCCATTTTTGCATGCTATTTTTGCCATACTTGTGTTTGTTGTTTGGCCATCCTTTATACTGAAAAAATGCTAGTTTAGGGGCTGCCTTGCTACTGCTTTACATGTCATATACCAATTATGCATGTTTAATAGGGCTGTAGGCCATTTCGGGTGCTTAACGTAGCATTTCGGGCATCGGGTGTAATTTTGTCATAATTCGAGGGCTGTTTTTGCATCATTTTGGCTGCTGAAATTTATATTTTCCGTATGCCATTTGCCACGTCTCATTTGCATGCCATTTTTGTGCCTCAGGGCCATGTCTCGTTTTGCGTGCCCGTGGGCACGCATTTCGAGGCGCATCTTTTTCATCTCTAGGCCTCTTATGTGAGTGTGGCTGAGGCCCTCTCATGTTAGTGTAAGCCCGATTTGCATTTTCCATGTCATTTGCATTGCGTATGCCACCGCCTCGGTTTGCGTGCCCGTGTGCACGCATTTCGAGGCACTTCTTTTTTATCCGACGGCATCTTATGTGAGTGTGGCCGAGGCTCTCTCATGTTAGTGTAAGCCCAATTTGCATTGCAAATGCTGTTTCATGCTTTAGGATCATCGCCTCGGTTTGCGTGCCCGTGGGCACGCATTTCGAGGCACTCCATTCTCATCCATCGGCCTCCTATGTGAGTGTGGCTGAGGCTCTCTCACATTAGTATAAGTCCAATTTGCATCTGGAGTGTCATTTCATATTTTAGTAACATTGCCTCGGTTTGCGTGCCCGTGTGCACGTATTTTGAGGCACCTCATTTTCATCCATTGGCCTCTTATGTGGGTGCGGCTGAGGCTCTCCCATGTTAGTATAAGCCCATCTTGCATTGCGTATGCCATTTTAGCTCTGTTTCCGTATGCCATTTCCTCGGTTTGCGTGCCCGTGGGCACGCATTTCGAGGCATTTCATTTTAGTCTCATTGTATATCATATTTTATGTCATTTCATGCTTTTATGTCATCATCTCGATTTGCGTGCCCGCGTGCACGCATTTCGAGGCATCTCCTTTTCATAGCATTGTGCATGCTAGGATTGTATTTTAGCTACATTTCATGCATATCATGCATATTGCATCGTGTTCGGGATAGGAGTTAGCCCGGGCACGGGAAACGAGGCGCGTTCCATGCTCCGAGTGACAGAACGGGTCTTAATTCCCAAGTCACCGACACTCCGGATTACCCATGATGGAGTTAGGTTTTGTTGTAGAATTCATCTGCATTCATCCTATATTGAATTGTGCAATTCGGTTCCTCGGCCATCATGCATCGAGATGCGTGATTGGTGGCACGAGGATCGAGGCATGCATATATTTGTGAAATACATTGCTATGCTCCTTTCCTGCTCTCTGTTGCAGCAAAATCAAGAATCAGCAGCTTTTCGGAGTCTGGCACGCATTTCGAGAAACATTGCAAACAGAGGCTAATTGGGGCATCCCAGTGGATTTCCGCGCCAAGGCAGCCCAACATGCATCATTCATCAGAATCGGCGGGTCCACGCTTGCATGCCGGTTCTGATTTTTCTTAGTTAATTTGTCAATTAATTAGGAATCTGTATTATTTCGGACCGTATTATTCTTTCATTTCGGACTATATTATTATTTATTCGGACCCTCTGCGCGAGGGCATAATTGTAATAAGGGTGGGTGAGTGTGATGTATGTCTTCCAATCCCACGTCTTTCTTCCCTTTTATTTACCTGCTTACGATGGTTAGATATAGGGCATATTTCGATTAGCATACTGATGACAAAGATGTTTGCATCATTCATCTGCTTTTTTGCGCATAAGCTCGGCATCATACAAACTACATTTGTATTTCAATTCCAAGTTGAATACTTGATAGTTGTAGCATTTCACATGTCATATTTAGAATAGCCAAGCCTGCTATAGTTTGCATCTTTGCATGTGTTGCATTAGGCAATTCTGTATATCTAGGATCATGCATGATTTCTAACGAGCTTCTGTTTTGGCTTGGAGTACTCGGTGAGTTTTATGCTTTAGCATCCTTGCATGCGTGTGAGTGTTGCCATGAATAGCATGCTTACCATGAGGCTAACTGCTTATGTGATATAACTGCCTTGAATGCCTGTGGGTGGAGGTTGAGTTATCTGAATTGGGACAATTCATCGACTGTTTGTTTTAAGCCCACTAGATAGTGGCAAAATCACATTTTCTAAGCCCACCCGAGGGTGGCAAATCCGCGTCTTAGCCTACCTGCGGGTAGCACCATCAAACCATTTTCAAACAAACAAGCATGAAATGTTCTGTTCCAATTCAGGCGACCCAGTCTATACTTGTATGCTGTGCGCATCACATAGTAACCTAGGCTAATAACCGGAATAAGAACTCACAATGTTTTCAAAAACAGATATCATGGTTAGTAGAGACCGGTCTTTGACCGAGCGAGCAGGGGTGCTCACGAAGTGACCTTCCCCAATCGTACCCAAGTTCCTGAACCGAGGCAACTTTGGTGATGACGGACACGTGGCCTTTGGCACCGAGTCAGGGTTTCCTAAATTTCCCATTTTAAAACATTTAGGTAGCGACTCTGTATCTGGCGAAGCAGTCCATGTTTGGCACTTCTTTCAAAAAATCTGTTTTCAAAACAATTTGCCGGATTTGGACTCTTCGGTTCAAGATTGAGAACCGTGACATTTGAGTCCTTCGAACTGTAGTGACCCAATATCGAACCAGAACGGGGGGGACTCGCACTCCCTTTTCCCCGGGATGCGTTCGGGGACGTCTACAATGAGGAAAACAAAATAGTGTAGATGACAGTAGTAGAGGGAGATTGCTTAAAGCTGTACAAGAGTTTTAACCTCATCCACCACATCATTCCCAAGGGAAATACCTGCGTACAAAATCACTACAGAGTACAGATAAGCGAAATGAGGATGTCCCGCTCCACACAAATACATAAACTCTACAGTTGAATTTGTTAAAGATCTCGATGCTAAGCTGGTCATGGCATAGTAATGTGCAAAGATCATATGCTTAATGGTTATGAGTTGGTACTTGTGTTGTTGTAATAAGAGCTTGGAAGCTCTTAGTGTTGGTGTTTCAAAATCAATCCAATTATGTGTTTAGTAATTGTCTATCTAAAGGACATTAATAAGCTTTTGAGTGTTGGTTGCTAGCTCTTTCCCTTTCATCTTAAATGCCTCTACTCCATCTTCATCCATGTGTTTTTGGTGTCACTGGCATTGAAAAATGATAACCATTACCTGCTAAAGAATGGTGTCTAAATCAACTGTTTGCCTGTGCAAATGTTGGTTGATAGTGCCTCTTACTACCTCTATCTCTAAAGGAGCACATGTAACTGGTCTCCATAACTTAACTGCTTACGGGCTTTCATTTTCATCTAGATCTCAAACAAATGCGTTTTGAATTCTACTGTATGTAAAGGATGGATGATAATATGTTTCACCACTCTCATAGCCAGAAGCCTGATTCACTTTCTTTGGTCATTGTTGTAGCGATTATAGACTTGTTGGCTCTGTACTTCATTAATTATCATGGCGATAGGCTTCACCATTTGCTTATGATGCTCGCGCTCTCCGAATTACACTAAGACAAAGATGAATATTTAGTAAACCCCCTTGTTGTATTACTGCCTATCAAATTTTCACAATTTGTTGACTTATGAAAGCACTCACGCTCAATTACTTAAGTTAAATTCCCACATCTTTTTTTTATTATTACCTTTATTGTAATAAGCCTATCCTCTCTTCTCTGACCATATTCCAAAATAAAAATATCAAATTATCAAAACTGATTAACATATCTATCTCAATCTTGTGGCAATTTCCCCTTCAAATCATATCAAGGGTATATCATATCCTTTACAACCTAAAAATTCAATGCAATACAATTGATCATATTTTTCCTTTGATAGGTGTGTTTTGTGCAACCAATTAGTTGATCTGTAGCTAACTTCAAATTCTTCATTGCCTGGATGAAGTTGCAGGATATTAGATTTGAATTAAACATGTGCAAAACATGTTTGAACAAGTATGAAACCTGTTCAGTTTGAATAAACAGATACACACCCATTGGGTTCAAATTTTGAACAGATAAAAACCGTATGGACCTGTTTGGATGTAAGGAAAAAATCGAAACAAATTATTTCCGGAATTAATTTGAATTCTAGACAGAAATTTTATTTTACCAAAAAATAAAAATAAATTCAAATGTTTTTTGCCCAAAAAAATTAGTACTAGGCCAAACATGCCCAACCTCACACCATGCACCCGCGCCCAAGCTAGCCAGCCCAGACGTATGGCGCGAGCGTGGTGATTTTTTGGATCCAATGAGTCTAGTCCATTTTGTCCATAATCTCCCTTTCTACAAAACTTGAATGCCCCTTAGAGCCTACTCAAAGTTCCAACTCCAAACCTTATAAACCCATTCAAAGTTTCCTACCAAATCAATGTGGGACAAGCCAATTCTCAAACCTTAAGGAATTTCCACCAAAAACTCCATTTCCATGGAGGTCATTTTGGCTTTAATTTTTCATTCACCCAATAATGGTTTTGAGCAAGCAAATATACCACGTAAATCACAACGCGGCATAGAACGTGTTACCACTTAGATCCGCTAACTTTGGTGCATGGGTCCCACCTAAAAAATAGATCAAAGTTTGGAAAAAAATTCTGTTTTCCAGAATTTCCAAAAACCAGTTTCTAACACTCAGCAACTGTGCTACTCAAACAATCAATTGGTTTACACCCGAATAAAAAGTTTATTGATCCCATTCAAGGTTGTGGGCTTCTCTATTTTGTATCATCAATTTTTTTTTTTGACATACATTCAAAGCTTGTGCAAAAAAATCAGACTCAATAAATTGTGTTAAGTTTCAAGAGAAATAATTAAAGATGATAAGAATTGCATAGTCAATATGTTTAATGAAATATATGACTTTGTGACTTGGTGACATGAAAACAACAGCTAGATACTTGTAAATGGAAGGTTGAGGATTCAACTCTTTTTAAGAGCTAATTTAATAACTAATAATTGACTTTTGTCAATAAAAAAAAGAAAAGAAAAAAAAAGATTGTAAATACACATGTATATGTCTATTTTTGTATGAGAGACAAACAAAGAGAGATAGAGAGAATTCTGCTAATAAAAACTTACAATATTAACTGATACAAAAGTAGCCACAAAATAGATTATACATGCAAATTGTTAACAGCCAATTCATCTAAAAACTTGAGTTGTTAAAGAGGGCATTCTAACTTAAGCTTATCCCATACTCGTATATATTTGGCTAATAAATATTAGGAACTAAATACACGATATTCGTGCATTGATAATACCCTCTGGAACTTATTTATTTATTTTATCTCACACACTTAGAAGCTTCACCACACTGCAATTATTGGCTGATAACATTTGACACACACACACCCAAAGGTGTCTATGACTTGAGATGGTGAGTCTCAATATCTTTGGTGACATTGATGATGAAATCCATCCACGTATTTGGATCTTTCACATTCTCACTCTTCTTCTCATACTCAAAAGTCCATGTCACCAAGTTGTTTTCGCCCTTCGTATCCACATGGACAGTGACTTTGAATGCCTTGTACAGCTCTGTGAGTTCTCCTTCAATAACCTTGAAGGTCACTGACTTGTTTTCCTCATCTATTGCTTCGACAACCTCCTTACCAACCTTCTTTTTCCCATCTACAACATCATTCAAAAATTTACCCAGTTCAAGAAATAGATTAAGGTCTTGTTTGAAAATAGGTTATTTTAGTAATTTTTTAGTTTTTTTTGTTAAAATATGAGATAAAAAAAAATTAGTATATTTGGAATTATTTTTTTAATTTTTTACGAAAAAATGTGCAAAAAGTAAAAAGAAAAGAAAATCTTTGATTTTTTTATATAGATTGTTGGTTTTTTAGTTTTTTTAAGGACTTTTTGACTTTTAAGCTAAAGTAATAAGTTGTCAAATGAGGCCTAAATGTTATCCATCATCAGGTTTTTTTTTTTTATAATCATTTTGTATTATTAGTATTTTATGTGAATATGAGTAATGGAATTTTCTTTTTTAATTATTAATAAAACAACATATATACTTCTACAACATGATTTTAAAATAACTATCATGATTTGAATTGATATCAGCAATACGCTCATAAATCAATCATTATCAAACATTATTAAAATATGAGATAAAAAAATTAGTATATTTGGAATTATTTTTTTAGTTTGGAAATAGGTTATTTTAAATTTTTTAGTTTTTTTCTTAAAATATGATATAAAAAAATTAGTATATTTAGAATTATTTTTTTTGTTTTTTACAAAAAAAGATGTGCAAAAAAGTAGAAAGAAAAAAAAAATCTTTGATTTTTTGATAGATTGTTGGTTTTTTAGTTTTTTTAGTAACTTTTTAATTTTTAAGCTAAAACAATAAGTTGTCAAATGAGGCCTAAATGTTATCCATCATCAGGTTTTTTTATAATCGTTTTGTGTTATTAGTATTTTATGTGAATATGAGTAATTGAAATTTTTTTTAAATGATTAATAAAACAACTTATATACTTCTACATCATGATTTTAAAATAACTATCAGGATATTATGATATCAGCAATGCGCTGATAAATCAATCATTATCAAACATTATTAAAATATGAGATAAAAAAAAATAACATATTTGGAATTATTTTTTTAGTTTGGAAATAGGTTATTTTAGTAATTTTTTAGTTTTTTTGTTAAAATATGAGATTAAAAAAAAATTAGTTTATTTGAAATTATTTTTTAAATTTTTTACGAAAAGATGTGTAAAAAGTTTTAAAAAAAAAAAAAGAAAATCTTTGACTTTTTTTTTATAGATTTTTGATTTTTTTAGTTTTTTTAGTAACTTTTTGACTTTTACGCTAAAACAATAAGTTGTCAAATGAGGCCTAAATGTTATCCATCACCAGTTTTTTTTTATAATCGTTTTGTATTATTAGTATTTTATGTGAATACGAGTAATTGAATTTTTTTTTAAATGATTAATAAAACAACATATATACTTCTACAACATGATTTTAAAATAACTATCAGGATATCATGATATCAGTAATACGCTCATAAACCAGTCATTATCAAACATTATTAACCTATATATAAATAACAATATTAAAAATTTAAAATTCTAATATGTAACTAGTGTTACAATACAAAACAACTGATATTTAAAACCTAAGTAAGAATTATATGATTGACACCTAAAAATGAGAGGAGAGATGATGAGTACACCAGTAGATTCACAAGATCATGGTCTATAAGAACACAAAATGCTGATTCATATATAAATTCATTTTTTCATGTTCCCCTTAATTGGTGTTGTTGTAGGCTTACCATGAGTATAGTTCCAAGAGATGACAGAGCCAACATGTCCCCAATCACCTTCATGCAAATCAACGCCATGTATGTTACCAGGGGACATGGTGGAGATATGGTGTGGTTTGTCTCTAAAGAGTTCATGGAACACATCACCATCAGACTTGATCTCTACTTGCCTTACCAACTTACCAGTTAGACCCATCTCAACAATCACCCTCCCCACAAACAAACCCAAAGTATTATCAAACAATGGATGATAGAACTGGAGGCAAGAGTTGGAGAAAAATACTTGGCTCTTGATCCTTTATATAGTGGGAAAGCAGTGAGTTGGTTTAGAGTAGGTATGTCACTAATGGGTCCTTGTATTTGTCCATGAACATGTCAGATAATGGCTTCTTTTGACTATATTTGATTGTGGAATTATTTTTTCTCTGGTTAAATAGAATGGATTATTAATAAGATTGTGAGATATAGGTTACATTATGGAATTAGATGAGAAGAATAATTAAATATATGATATACTTATTGATAAAATTATAAGGGATAAGTTATGCCATACAATAATAAATTGAATAAATCATTAGATGGAAGGAATAAAATATTTTTGGTTGTGATGAAATAAAAATATTTTAATATTTTTTACCCTTAAAGAATAAAAATGATCTGAAGAGGTATAATCGTTATACTACTACGATTCCTAAATTTTTTTCATCTCTAATCTTTTTCTTCTTGTCCCACACACAAATATCGAATTAAAAATCCAATGAACCCCACATATTCCCTCCACTTTCAATCCCCTTCTTAATATCCCAAACAAATGTGCTCTTAACATGTAAAGTTTATAATACATGAGACTTAATTAATTGTCTCCAGTTGGCCAAGATCGTCTAGTTTAGTCTATTGTGTTTCCATTTTGTGCTTATAGTAATAATTTGAATTGTTTGTTTTGTAAAAACTTGTTGAACTCATGATTATCCATGCCAAAAAAAATTAAATTGATTGGATATTAAAAATCATTTGATCTTATGACATTTGTTTGAAAAATAATTAACAAAATAGTATGATTTTGAAACTATGTAGATAATCTATTTTTTAAGCAAATGTAATCCAATCAAGTGATTATCGACGTCCAAACAAGAGACAATCCAACCCCTTTACAATATATATAGAGCATGAGCGACTGTAATTGGAAGTTTGCGTGAGACACCTTAATTTTTTTTATATTTTGATAACTTATTAACCAACCCAATAGAAAGACTAATTTGGGGGACTATTCCAATCATCCACTAGCAAGAGACCCAATTAAAATAGAGACAAAGCCTCATATAGATTGACGTCAAAAAATTATGTGCATCTAGAAGGTTTCAAACCTATGACTTTGAAGGAAGTACAACCTCAAAATATTTGGAAAATTACAAATCAATATACTTTCTCAAATTAATTACAGATTCATAAAAATAAATAAATAAATAAATAAAATAAAATAAAAATTATAACTTTAATTATTAAAGTTTCTCATTGATCTCAATTTTTTTTCCCCCTTCAAATTTACACTTGAATTGCTAGTTTTTAAAAATATTTTATGAGAAATATAGATATTATGAAAATTTTGGAAGATCTATGTGAAAAAATTGGAAATGGATATACTCACGAAATGGACATCACAAAATATTTTGAAGGATCACAAAATATTTTGAAGGGTCATAAAATAAACCAAGTCACCAAAGCTCCAGTTGTATCTAATTTATTGGAATTTGCTAGAGATGAACTTGTTTGGTAAATAAATTAAATTTAAATTTATTTTAAAAAAATAGTAATTTTTTAAATTTCTATCTTAAACTTGAATTTGATTCATTAAGCTTATATGCACGTTAAACTATATAAAAATAAAATTATTTGCCCTCTTCTCATAATGGACTCAATTAAAGATAAATCAAAATTCATTTGAAATTTGAATTTATTTAAAAAAAATATTAATTTTTAAAATTTTTATCTTAAACTTGAATTTGGTTCATCAAAACGAGATTTATGATGAACTCTACAGACTCAAACAATACCCTCTAATTCAAATTCTGGACAAAAAGGAACCCCCTTCTAATAGATAATTTAGGTGAATCCATTAAAAGCTCTTATGATAGTAATCATAAAAACTATGCATGCAAGTATCAATTTCACATTCTATAGTTATGATTGTCCTCCGGATGTTTTGGCTAGTGTGGTACAAATATGGACTGGACAGTCCAGTTTAACAGTAGGCCCATTTTTGGGGTCAAATTCAATGATCCAACGTCTTCATATTTTAAAGTTTGTCGAGTGAATTATTTATACAAAAAATTAAATTAATTGGATAATGGTAATCCTATGTTCGGAATCAATTTTTTATGTAAAAAATGAATGATGAGTATAATTATTCATATTTTTAATACAAAACTGATTCAAACATATAGTTAATATTATCTAATTAACTTAATTTTTTATATGAATAATTTATCCGATCAACTTTAATTAGATTAAGTTAAGTTAGACATAAAATAAATATTCAAATTTTAGCATACAGGATCAAGTAAACAAGCAAAGTATTCAGTAAGTGACAAACGACAGTCCAATTAGTTTAAAGTTGATTGTAAAAAGTTGATTGTAAGAAAAAGAAAAAAATTGAAATGAGAAAGCTGACAAATGACAAATGACAATGAAAGTTGCTGAGGACGATAACAAATGATAATCCAATCAGTTTAAAGTGCTCAAACAATTTTTTAAAGATGACAAATGACAATGAAAGTTGCCGAAAACAAATGATAATCCAATCAGTTTAAGGTGCTCAAACAATTTTTTAAAGATGACAAATGACAATGAAAGTTGCCGAGGACGAATTTTCAAGATGAACAAATGACAAATTAAAACATAGATAAATTATATATATATATATAATTTATTCAATTCAATATCCTCAAATGCAACTGGCGCCACCCTTTTTGATGGAATTTATATTTTGTAATGAAATAATTTGTTTTTGTAGTATGATAGGTGATGGTATCCATAAATGTGTGGTCGATAGACTGGACATGATTACGACGAGCTATTGGCTGCCATGGGGATAATGATCCGAATTGTTCATATTATAAGATTTGTTAAAAATATTTAAATTAATTAAACGTTTGTAACTTACAACAAATTCACGTTTGTGTTTAGAAAAAATAAATTATTAGTATAATTTTAATAATTTTTTAAGGCTATTATTTGACTTGATCGTAAGATTATATTTGTCCAATTAATTTTATTTTTTATATATTATAATATGAATAACTCAAATTATTAAAATATAATCAAAAGAACTCGATAAAGGGTACGTTTGGGATGTGCGTAGACTTTTTGCCTATTTTAATTTAGGACTAAAAAATTTTGTTTGGGATAGATTTTTTAGCTCTTTTAACTTTTGTGAGAAAAAAAAATAAAATGATTATAAGACTAAAAAATTTATTTTTGTCTATTTTAATCAAAAAGTCTTTGACTTTTTTATGCCAGACTTGCTCAAAGTGTAATCGTACGCGTCGTGATGTCATTGCACGTATCCCAAATCCTCTACACAACACCACGCCACACCACGCCACCTAACCAAAACTACTCCAAGTACAGATAAGATAATGGCCCTGTTTGGTAGAGCTGTGAGAAAGTGCTTATAGCTTATGCCTAAAAAGCTTATAGCTTATAACTATGAACATAAGTTGATTTCTGACTTATAAATTAAGCATCTCCTGCCCCACTCAAAGAATAAGCTGATTTCTGACTTCCAAAAAGTTATAAATTATAAGTTATAAGTTATAAGCTATAAGCTAAACCAAACACATCAAAATAGCTTAAATTAAGCTGAAAGCTGAAATAAGCAACTTTTAAACTGTACCAAACAGGCACAATGTGATATGCTCAAATCCAATTAGCTTCCAAGATTATTAATATTTATAAAATTTATTAAAATTTAAAATATGTTTTAAAAAAATATGATATTTTCTCTAAAAAATCGTGATTGAGACCTGTAGACACCCCATTTTTTACCGTCCTCAAGACTTGGACGTCACCGCTTGAACACTCGGTGATTATCCATGTTTGTGTTTGTTTGGAGTTCCCGGAGTCCTCGGCTACGCGCCCTGCCTCAGGACCTCCAAACTTAACCGTTTTGTGTCTGGTTTTGCACCAAACACTTGTGCTTTGCCTTTGAGGGGCAGGGAATGCCTTCTGAGGCATCCCCACACACCACCGGCAGTGGCTAGAGGCCACCGGCTGGTGATTGTTTCCATCGGCACTATATTGTGCCGGTCGGCACTCCTTTTGGCAAAATGACCATTTTGCCCTGCCGATCACTTTACAGCTGTTTTTGGAGATATTTTCAGACAGCTTTGTAGCACTTGTTTCCCCTCCATACACGTGTATGGAGGGATGAGCTTCTTGGTGACTTAACTTGTAAGTTTTGTTGCCTATAACATAACTCTTGCTCTCTTGGCTCAAGGGTTAGAGGGTTAGACATTTTAGGGAGAGAAAGGTGAGAAAAAGCTCTGGTTTTAGGGTTTGAATCCTATATCTATTCTATCTCTCTTTTTCTCTCTTGTTTGTGTGACTAGGTGTTTGTGTCTTACTATTGCACATCAACACCTAGTGTTTCACCTTCCCTTGGCTACTGAGGTCCCAAGAGGTTATTCTTGCTGTTCTTGACTGGTTTGGAGCTCAAGGAAGCAACAAAGTCAACATTTGTGAAGAGGGTCAACAAGGGTGAGAAACTTACTTTATTTACCCCATTCTTGCATTCCATTTTGGCCTATCTTTGAACTGTTTTTGTGCTTGGTGTTCAATACAAAAAAAGTTCTATTTTTTAGTCCTCTTGATAGTTTATTAAGGGTACTTTGTGCTTTGGGGAAGTTTGGCCCCTCTTAGGCCTTGAAAGGCCTCATTTTTGTGCTATTTTGTTGAGCTCCGGGACTTTGGTGTTGTTTCTTCACCACTGAAATCTTGAGGGATTTCAGTGGTGAAGATGGTGCCTTGAAGTCCCAAGAAGGAGAGGGCCACCCCCTCTCCTTGATGTCCTTGAAAAGGGCAAGTTTTGCCTCTTGAAGGAGCATTGTGCTTGAGTGTGTGTTGAGCATGTATGGACTGTTATTCATGCTTAGAATATCATGATTTAACATTGCTATGTGTTGGTTTTAGTACTCCTTGCATGTTTTGCATGGTTGCTTTGTAATGCCTCTTTAGTCCCTTAACATGCCTAGGTTGTTAGTCTTAGTTTGAGCATGCTTTAGGCTTAGACTTATGAATGTTTTATGCTTATTTTGACATGTTTTAGCTCTGTCCATAGTCATTTGGGTTGATCTTGGCATGCATTATATAGCCCCTTTGCATGTTAGGCTTGCTAGCCTTTGAGTATGCATGTGTAGCATGTGTTGCTTACCTCATTTTGATGGTTTGGAACCATTTGGCATGTTATTTCAGTCCCTTTGGTGTGCTTGTATGCTCGCCTTAGTTGCCTCTTTAATGCTTTAAAAGCATGTGTTGTATGCCTCATGTTTTAGCATTTGTGCATGCCTTTGGATTCATGCCATTTAGATGCCATCTAAGTGGTCCTTTGGGCTTAGTTTTACATGCTAAAAACCTGTTTTCAGTTGTTTGATGCATGCCATAACTATCTTGCATAAGTATGGTTCAATGCCTCATAGACTTGCCTTAAGACTTGGGCCATTTGTCGCATGTTTAGCTTGCTTTGTTGCATGATTTGGCATCATGTTTTGCATGATTTTCAGAGCTTTATATGCATGCTAGTAGTCCATGTTTAACTCATTTCGAGTGTGCTTGAACATTGTTTATTATGCTTAAGTGTTGGTGTCTTAACTTGTGCATGTGTGCATGTGTGTTTGGCCCTCATGATTTAGCATTTTGGCCAATGGTTTTAGGCCTATTTGGAGCTGCCTAATCCATGTTTGAGTCCACCCCTTTGCTTAGTTCATATGCTTCCTTGCTTAGGTTGTGCACTTAGCATATTTTGCTTGCTTGCATTGCCCATTTTGCATACTAGTTGACATGTCTAGGATTGCATCATATTGGCATGCATGCTAAGCCTCTTAAAGTGAAGTATGATGGAGGTTTAGCACCCTTGTTTGTTTGTTTGCATTGCATGCATTTAAAATCAAAGTTACATTCTTGGTTCTTTGGGCCATCATGCATAGAAATGCGTGATTGGTGGTCCGCGAACCGAGGCACATCTTCCTTTGAGTCAAAAACATGATAAGGAATGTGTTTGGTGCATACATGCTTTGAATTACATTGCCATGCAAGTTGTGTCCTCTGCTGCTGTGAGTTGCGGATTCAAGAGTCTGCGGCAGTGTTTAGTGCCGACCGGCAGTCAATTTGCAGCCGATGGATCAATTAAGTGCCGATGAGCTCAATCCACTGCCGGTGGAAGTTTTGTGCAGCCGGTAGTGATCTTCAGTACCTAAGGAAGTATTCCTAGGACTTTGGCAGCTTCCAGAGGAGCAAAACAGAGAAAACAGAGGCAAGCTAGGCATGGTAGTGCAATTCCGAGCGGAATCCGAGCACGTAATGCATTGAGCCCTCGCCCCGAGGCGATTTACTATTTTTCTCAGAATAATTATGTCGTTAATTTAATTAATCTGTAATATTTAATTAGCTTGCGTAGTTAATTATCTGTATTATTCTTTCGGTCCCTCCGAGTGAGGGCATATTTGTAACAAGGGTGCGTGAGTGGGTGTATGTCTTCCAACCCCCATTTCTTTCTCCCTTTTATTTACCTGCTTATGATGGTAGTATTAGGGCACGTTTATTTCAGCATACCTTATGCTATGCATGCATGCATCCATGCATTTGTTTACATGCACCGGGCTCGGTACATCATACAAACCGCATTATATTTTCAATTCCAAATTGAATACGTGCATCGAATAAAGTGCATTCCACATGACATTTTAGGATTAGCCGAGCCTACTCTAGATTACATCTTTGCCTATGTTGCATTAGCCATTTAACATGAACTAGGTCATGCATGTTTGCTAACTAGTTTCTTATTTTGGCACGGAGTACGATGTAAGTATTTATGCTTTAGCATATCGCATGCGTGTGAATGTTGACATAACAGTATGCTTACCATGTGGCTAAGTGCTTATATGAGATAAACTGTTTGAATGCCTGTGAGTGGAGGTTGAATTGCTTGAGTTGGGAAAACTCGTTGAAATCCGTATTTTAGCCTACTTGCGAGTAGCAATTTCAAACTGTTTTCAAAACAGACGGATATGCAATGTTTGTTTCCAAATTAGGCAATCTAGTCTATACTTGTTTGTTGTGCGCATAACATAGTAATCCTAGGTTAATAATTGGAATAAGAGCATGTAATGTTTTCAAAATCGAATACCACGGTTAGTAGAGGCCGGTCTTCGGACCGGGCGAAAGGGGGTGCTCATAGCTGACCTTCCCCAATCGTACTCAAGCTCCCGAGCCAAGACCACTTTGGTGATGACGGACATGTGGCCTTCGGCACCGAGTCAGGGTTTCCTAAATTTCCCATTTTAAAATATTTAGGTGGCGACTCTGTAATCTGGCAAAGCAGTCCATGTTTGGCACTACTTTTCAAAAATCTGTTTTTCTTCAAAACGATTTGCCGGATTTGGACTCTTTGGTTCAGATTTAGAACCGACACAAATTGAGTCCGAACTGTAACCAGTGAGTCCCCTCGCGGACCCGTTACAGGACCCCCACTTGCCCACTCCCACCCCCACCCCACGTGGGGGTTGATTATTGAAAGAAAAAAAATATATATATATATATATATTACTGGCCAATCAGACTCCACTGGAGATCCTGGGGGTCACCCCAGTGGGGGTCTGAAACAATTCCGTTCTCTAAATTCAATTGGACTACCTCTTCCTGCCCTATTGGTTTGCTTCAAAGGTGCTCTACCGACATATCAGAAATGCACGGTGATTAGGAACCGTGAATTAATAATGACCCATTCCCATCTTGATAGATACTAGCGGCAACCCGTGCTATGCACGGGAATGTATAATTTAAATAATTTATTATACTTATTTTTGTATTATAAAATAAAAAATTCTTATAAATTTAAAATATAATAGGGAGTTATAACTGACAAATATTTTGAATATGATAACTATCTAATACCTAAGTTCATATATTCATTTTTTCCATAAATTTATCATTTGGAACATTGATTATAAAATTATCTTAGTCCAAGTAGGTCATTTAGCAGCATGAACTATATTTCTATCAGACATTATTCTAGCTTTAAAAAGGAATAATGTAAAAATGGGTACTATTACAAATAATATAAAAATGTAAAAATGAATACTACTACAAATAATGTGAAAATGTTCAAAGGCCCCTTTAAAGAAGAAAAAAAAAATGCCCCCCACTATATATACATATAGGTATACGGAGAGAATAAAATTCATCAAAACCGTAATTAAAATCTCACAACTACCTAACCAATTGTAACATTGTTGATGGTTGAATGTAACTCGAATCTTAAACACAGAGTTTGAACAAAGCTTTATACCCAATATGCAAACACTAACAAACTTGATGGTATGTTAAAATATATAGCTGAAATGTGAAGCATTTGAAAAATAAGATAGAAATGAATTTGAAGATAATTATTAGATTAGGGATTAAAATAATTTTTTTTTAAAAAAAGGGATCATACAAAAAATATAATAAAAATAAAGTTGGAGATAATGATAGGATTGGGCATAAAAAAAAATTAAAAATGAAGAAATAAGAAATAAAGAAAAATGAAAATACTGGAGAACATTAAGTAAAATAAAAAATCAATAAAAAAAGATAAGGAGTCTTAGATAATAAAAAAAATTTAAAAGTTAAAATTTTAAAATAAAAACAATAGTAAGAGAAAAAAAAAAATTATTGGAGAAAAATAAGGATGACAAATTAAAAACATAACTTTGAGAGAGCAACATGCAGGAAATAGAATCTTAACTCTGCTTAAGAATTGAGTATTGAAACTTTAAAAATTTTAGAGAACACACTGTATTTGCTTATATATATATATAGTATAGATATATACATAGGTAAAAAGATAGATATCAAATCTAATTTGAAAAGTAAAGATAAAAGTAAAACAAACATTCTACAAAAAAATAAGAGAGAGATGTGGAAATTCGGTTGTTGATAATCAAAATTTTAAAAAGATAAAATATTTATGAGAGATTACGTATGTGTAAAAGATAATTTAATTTTGTTTGTTATATCAAAATAAAGGCATATATATATTTTCTTGAATAGTAGCAAAATAAATTTACTTTTTTAATAAAATTGTAATAGAATAAAATATATTTAATTTTTAAATTGCATGCTTGATGATGATTTTTTCAAAAAAAAATAAAAAAAACATTGATAGAAATTTTTTAAATTGATGGTAGTCAATTGTTATTATTATAGCCATAAAAAAGAATTTTTTTTTTTTTCAATTGAGATTGGGAGTGAGATAGATATTATTGTGGGTGATGGATATAGATGAATATTTTATTATATTGGGATAAACATTATTGTTGTTGATGGATATGGATATGGATAAATATTTTAGTTTTTTATATTTTATATAGGGAGAGAGAGTGAGAAGGCTTGAAAAGTGGGAAGGGAAGTGAAAGAAAGTGCCACGTAATATTTTTTTTTCTTCAAAATTATGAGAAATTAGGATTTAAGTTTTGGAGCCTTTTAACTTAACAACTACATTTGGTTATATAGATAATAACTAGTGGTCACCCGTGCAATGCACGAGATTTTAAAAAGTCAATAATCACTAAAAAAATTTTGCTATTTGACTGTATTTCTTAATATTTTATTTAGTTTGTGTATGTAAATCTTATTTCACATCATTAAAAAATATTTAATATTTCACGTTATTGAATTTTTTTAAAAACTATCATACATTAAGTAAATAATCACATATATAATAACTAATTTATCTAAGAATTATTTCAGACAATCAAAAGTAGAGTAACAAAGGCATGTTGTAATTAATCAAAATGACTAATATATTAAATAAAAGTAACACTAATTTTGTTTAATCAATAGTAGATATTACATTAATCATCCCATATAATATAATAAATTAAAATAAAATTAATTTTAATTCCCATTATATGGTTAAAAAATTTTACATGCTATTTGTTTTTTGGTTATATTGATTCATTAAACACAAATAGGTTTGGAATGATTAAAAAGAAAAAAAAGTTTGAAAATGCGTTAAACTTGAATTGATAAACATAAAGAATATAAATATTTAAATTATTCAAAAAAAAAAACATTTTAAATATGAGATATCTTCCATTTGCCCAAACTTTGAATTTAAATAAAAAAAATTAAAAAAGAAGAAGAAGAAATTTTTGGTTTAAATCTCAAAGGAAATGAGTTCCTAAAAATAAATTTAATCATGAGTTGTTTCAATAGGATAATCAATAATAAAAAATAAATTGATGAATACATTTAAAGTATAAGCTCATATCCAATAAATTTTGATGTGTTTTTCATTTTCAATCTAACATCTACACCAAAAAAAAAAAATTAAACACAAATAATCAATAAGTGAGAGAGTTACAAATTGATAATAGTAGCACTTTTATAAAAAAAAAAAAAATTTAAAAAATCTCAATTAAATGACACATTGTTAACAAAAAGAAAGAAATAAGGAAAAAAACAAATTGAAACAAAAAAATTTAAAAATAAAATAATAATATCCTTTTATATAAACTCACTTTCTCGCAAATGCAAAAACTCGTGCAAATACACATTTCAAATGTAAAACAAATATTTAAGATTTTTAGGCACCAAAAAAGAATTAGAAATGGCTCAATGTTGATTGTTTTCTCCCAATCTTCTGTTCATGATTTCTTTTGCATGAACTTGTTTTTATATTGAAAATATTATGCTTAAACAAAAGTTATATATGGAATTTTATCATGTTTAAAATTTGTATGGATAATTAATTGATGATTTTAAAAAATAAAATATTAAATTCAACTTGAAGATAAACTTGAAAAAGATTAAACTAAAATATATAGAATTCTATAACAAACTAACAAAAGATAAACATAGATCGTTCAAAAAATTATTATCTTTTTGGGATATTTATATCCCAATCTCAATCCTTTTTTTTATTATTTAAATATATGGAATTTTATCATGTTTAAAATTTGTATGGATAATTAATTGATGATTTTAAAAAATAAAATATTAAATTCAACTTGAAGATAAACTTGAAAAAGATTAAACTAAAATATATAGAATTCTATAACAAACTAACAAAAGATAAATATAGATCGTTAAAAAAATTATTATCTTTTTGGGATATTTATATCCCAATCTCAATCTTTTTTTTTATTTAAATATTTTGTTATCTTTTATTTAAATTTTCATTTTGCAGTTCAAATCTAAATAAAAAATAAAATATTAAATTCAACTTGGAGATAAATTTTAAAAAGATTAAATTGAAATATATGGAAATTTTATAATAAATTAACAAAATATAAATATAGATTGTTAAAAAAATTATTATCTTTTTGGGATATTTATATCCCAATCTTAATCTTTTTTTTTATTTAAATATTTTGTTATCTTTTATTTAAATTTTCATTTTGTAGTTCAAATCTAAATAGTTATATTTTTCTTTTTGTATATTTTTTCATCTCTATTTTTTTGTTATTCATATATAAATAATTACCTTTTTATTTTAAAAATTATTTGACTCGTAATATTTTTTTATTTAAATATTTTTAATTGTTCATATATAAATAGTTAAATTTTTATTTTTAAAATTAATGGACCCGTAATATTTTTTATCTTAATATTTTTTTTATTTAAATATTTCATTATCTTTTATTTAAATTTTCATTTTGCAGTTCAAATTTAAATAGTTATATTTTTATTTTTGTATATTTTTTCATCCCTATTTTTTTGTTATTCATATATAAATAATTACCTTTTTATTTTAAAAATTATTTGACTTGTAATATTTTTTTATTTAAATATTTTTAATTGTTCATATATAAATAGTTAAATTTTTATTTTTAAAATTAATGGATCCGTTATATTTTTTATTTAGTTATTTTTTTATCTTTTATTTGACTCTTTATATTAGTTTTATGGTTAAAATTTGAATAGTTATCTTTTTATTTTTTAAATTTTTATCTTTACCTCTTTGTTGTTCATATCTAAATATTTATCATTTTATTTAAATATATATAATCCTTTTGGCTTTTGAGATTTAGATAATTGACAAATGATTAAAAATTAAAAAAAGTGGGAGAAGAGACTTGAGAGGTGACACGTAAGAGAGAGAATTCATAAGAATTTAGTATTAAGGGTTTGGAGAAATCCCATACTCTACTACATTTGCTTATAGATATATAGATATATAGATATAGATATAGTATAGATAGATAGATAATATAGATAGATAGATAGATAGATTAGAGCTATCCATTAACAGGAAGTGTCATTCTTATAAAATTATTCGGAAATTTACCTCTATCATATCTTATATTGATTCAATATGAAACTCATATTATACAAATTAATTTTTATTATATAATTATATATTTAGAAAATTTTGAGTGGGTAAGTCTGAGTTAGCAGATTTTTCCTAACAAAAATGTTAGAGATATAAATTGTTTTTATTAAAATTTCTACTAAGTAGGTGTTGGGAAAGTTATTATTTTAATAAGCTATTTTAGTTTTTGGCTATTTTAATAGGCTAAAATTTTTGTGTTTGGGAAGATAATTGAATTTTTTTATAGTTGGATGTGATATTTGTAAAAAAAAAAAAATGATTATAAATTACATGTGACATTTTATTTTATTAACTATTTTAATTTATTTTGTCTTTTTGTAAATTTTATCCTAAAAGAGGCTAAAATTGTTGTTGCCAAACACTTTCTAAATACTCATATAAATGTGAGACCCATGCTCATGTTAGTGTTTGGAAAAAGAATAAAGCTTGAGATTTGCTGGGGTCTCCTCTGATTGGCCCAAAAAAAATAATTTTTTTTTTTTTTTGGATTTTTAGCAAACCCCAGGCCGACACATGGCATTGGGGGGGGGGGTCACTGGGGGTCACCCCACTGGGGTCCCCAGCAGAGTTGTTGGAAAAAAAAATTGATAGAAATTTTAAGGTCACAAACCATTTTGATTCATAAATGCATGAGCAAAAGGGGAAAAGGTAGACAAGTAAAGTTTTGATATATATCAATTTATAATAATGTGACAACGATAATTTTAAAAAAAAAATTTAATTCTTTCAATTTTATATAAGAATTTGACCAGTTATTTCTTACATTGTGGGTTTATCACAGAGTTCCCTTTAACATTCTATTAGCTCATTTTGTAGCTATATGTAGATTATTCACAAAAAAAAATCATTGAATTCATCCAATAATTGCTTGCTTTATTAAAAATTAAATAACAAAAATAATTTTGAGAATATTAAATTAATTTCTTAAATGAATAATCTATACATATAAACCAAAAATATAAGGGGATATTATTATTACCCTCCAGTGGTAGTAGCAAAAACTTATTACAAAATCAAGAAAAATTTTATAATTTTTAGGGTAAATTACATTTACCTCCCCTGAGGTTTCTGACAAATACAGGGACCTCCCCTGTGGTTTGAATAATTACAATAACTTCCCCTACTTTATCTGACAATGTCAAGATTCCCCCATTCTGTCTATTTTGCACAAACGGCGTTAGTATTTTATATAAAATGACCATATTACCCTTGTTTTTGCCTGCAAAAAGACAAAAATCACTTTTCTTCAAGATGAACATCACTGCCATAAAGTAAAAGATGAAAAAACCCTCTGCTTTGATCAACACAACCATAAAATAAAATAATTTTAAAATATTTATATTAAAAATGACACATTTAAAAAAAAAAAAAATTTAAAATTTAATATTTAAAAAATATATTTAAAATATTAAAAAATACAACACATAAATGTATGAAATATAATGCATATTAAAATAAATAAATAATATTTAAAATATAAAATATTTACCCTAAAAAAATAAATTCGAAAAATTTCAAAACTTATAACAAAATAAATTTTTTCTTTTCAAAACTTATAACTCAAAATACAACTCCACACTCAAATCATGACTCTAAAAATAATTTTAAAAAATAAAATATATTTTTTAAATTTTTTCTTTTAAAATAGAGTTTTGGAAAAAGTTTGATTTTGAGTTTTGAATTGAGTTTTAAATTTGTGTTTGGTTATGAGTTTTTGAAAATAATTTTTGAATTGAGTTTGAGTATAAACATGTTCAAAAAATATTTTTTAGAAACATGTTTGGTTTTCTTTAGAATTACAATTCCAATTAGAAATTTTCAAAAATCTTTTCAAAACTCATAGAGTTTTAACCAAATATAGAGTTTTGAAAATAGTGTAGAGTTTCGAGTTATGTGTTTGGGTATAATGTGTGATAATAATCTCTGAATTGAATGTTATGATTTTGGTGGTCAATTCAAAATTATTTAAAACTCATAACCAAACACAAACTTAAAAAATACAAACTTATGTTAAATATATTTTTTAATATTAAAATTTTTAATTTTTAATTTTAAATATTTTATTTTATTTTATAAATATATTTTTAAATATTTTAATTTTTTTTATGTGTTTTGTTATGATATGAGTATAGAGTTTTGAAAATAGTGTGGAATTTCAAGTTATGTGTTTGGGTATAATGTTTGAAAATAATTTTTGAATTGAGTTTTATGGTTGTGTTGGTCAATTCAAAATTATTTTCAAAACTCATAACCAAACACACACTTAAAAAAATACAAACTTATGTTAAATATATTTTTTAAATATTAATTTTTAAAAAAATTTATTTTTTTATTCTAAATATTTTATTTTATTTTATAAATATATTTTTAAATATTTGAAAAAAAAATTATGTGTTTTGTTATGATTTGAGTGTAGAGTTTTGAAAATAGTTTAGAGTTTCGAATTATGTGTTTTGTTATGATGTTTGAAAATAATTTTTGAATTGAGTTTTATGATTGTGTTGGTCAATTCAAAAATTATTTTCAAAACTCATAACCAAACACAAACTTAAAAAAAATACAAACTTATGTTAAATATATATTTTAAATATTAACAAATTTTAAAAATTTTATTTCTTATTTTAAAATTTTATTTTATAAAAATATTTTTAAATATTTTAATTTTTTGTTATGTGGTTTGTTATGATGTGAGTGTAGAGTTTTGAAAATAGTGTGGAGTTTCGAGTTATGTGTTTAGTTATGAGGTTTGAAAATAATTTTTGAATTGAGTTTTGAGTTATGTGTTTAGTTACGATTTGAGTGTGAAATTGTATTTTGAGTTTAAAATCTTAAAATTAAAAAATTAAAATATTTACAAAATAAAATAAAATATTTAAATAAAAAATATATATTTAAAATAAAAAAATAAAATTAAGTGCTTACATTAGGCACTTTAGTATTTACATTATAGGCATTATAGGCACTTGAGGGCATTTTAGGTATTTTTGTGTTTACAGTTGATGACATCAGCAGGGTCAGCTAGGTGCATAAACGGCGGTCAAATTTTGGGGGAATCTTGATATTGTCAGGTAAAGTAGGGGAGGTTATTGTAATTATTCAAACCACAGGGGAGGTCCCTGTATTTGTCAGAAACCTCAGGGGAGGTAAATGTAATTTACCCTAATTTTTATTATTAATATTTATAAAATTTTCTACTGATTTGTAATTATGTTTTTTAAAATCCAACCCCCAAGGGTTGGTCTAGTGGTGAAGGTTTGGGACTTAGGAGTTTGTTTCTTTCTAAGTCTCAGGTTCAAAATCTCTTAGGTGCTATCAACTCTTGTGTTGGGTCAGTCCATACGAAACTCTACTCTGGCTTTAAATGAGCCCCCGCTAGTGGACGGTGGGATTGGTCCTCCAAGGATTAGTCGAGGTGCGCGCAAGCTGGCCCGAATACCCTGAGTTATCCAAAAAAAAATGTTTTTTAAAATCCACCGATTGATATTTCTTCAAAATATAGCCGATGTGCTGGACCCATAGGATAGGATTGGATAGTCCAATCATTTTCAATTAATTTGTGTAATGGTAGATACTTGTAATGGTATATATTTTGGAGAAAATCGGTCTAAGGTCCCTATCCAACTTTTAGTAATAGATTAGATCCACAATCTATTCTTTTGTAGTCTAAGGTCCTCACCCCATCCCCTCACCAACACCATCCATCGTTGCTATTCCACAGCATGAATATATCACTCACTCTCACTCGATCAATTCCTAAATCGACTGAAAACACTCTATTTCAGTTCCCCAGGTGGAGGTGAGATCAAAGTCATGAATCTTTAGCTTAGGCTCCATCTGTCGAATATCAACTAGAAACGTTGAATCGATTTCAGTTCTTAACCAACAATCAAGCTTAAATCTGAATAGGAGCTTCAGAACGAGTTCAGATCTGAAAAGGAACTTCCAAATGAGTTCATATCTCAACCAGGGATTCAGATCTCAATGATCGATCGTGGTTGGCTAGGGCTTCCGTAAACTAGAAGATCGCAAATCGACTTCATACTTCGATTCAAGGCTCAAACAGGTTCGCAATCTCACACTGGTTCGACTTGGGGATTCTGCGAGAGATGCTCAGTTCTTCGCTGGAGAAGAAGAAGAAGAAGAACAAGTGGTGAAGGAGCCGAGTTTCTTCGATTTCGTCAGTTCGGAGAGAATGAAGGTGGTGGCGATGATTGCCTTGGCTTTGGCACTCTGTAATGCGGATCGAGTAGTTATGTCGGTCGCCATTGTTCCTCTCTCACTTGCCAACGGTTGGCGTCAATCTTTTGCCGGCATTGTCCAGGTTTCCTCTACTGTTTGGTTCATAGATTTGTAACTGAAATTAACAATTTTTTTGGAAAGATTTGTTTGGGAATTTCTCTGGGTTGTGAAGTCCAGAGAAATTCTTTGGGTTGAGAGAATTTCTCTGGAAATATTTGTCTGGAAATTTTCTCTGGATTGTGGAGTTCAGAGAAATTCTCTGGGTGATATGTAATACACACACATATTTAGTAGTCAGTCGTTGAATATTCTTCATAAATAATTTTCATATGTTATAAAGGTATCTGGTAGAATAAGTAATCAATGCTTAAATTCTAATCTGAAACATTTGATGGTTTGGGTAAAAGGGTAGGGGATACATCCAAAGTTCTTGATATTTCAATAACAAACTAGAGAAATTCTCAGATTTTTCCAGAATTTCTCTGGTTCTGGTAAGTTGCCATTGTTCATCCAGAGAAATTTGGTCCAGAGAAATTTCTCTGGGCCAGAATTTATTTAACCAATTTTCTCTGGACTGAAATTTCTCTGGACCAAATTTTTCTGGGCCAGAATTTCTCTAGACCAATTTTTTCTGGACTGAAATTTCTCTGGATCAAGGTTGATGGACCTTAGACATTATGAAAATATTTGGTGTCCTTTATGCTATAAAATCATAATACCAAGGACCTAAAAAAAAATACCCCTATATTTTGATTTAAAAATAAGAAAAAAGTTATATTTTAAATGGATAGTGAAAAATGGTTTCATTTTCATGGTGCAAGTCTTTTGTGTATTAGAATTGTACATAAAAATTCTATTTTTAGTGAAATTATTTTTAAAATATTCCATTTATTTGTAATTTTTTAAGAAAAATTAGTGATCACAAAGTTTGCATACAAATTTAAAAAGGAAAAATTACACACTATTAGTGTGCAAAAAAATATTTAAAAAAATGATAAATATTATAAATATTAATAATTAAAATATAAATTTTTTATTATAATAATTTTTCAAAACCTCAATAGTAGTTTTCCTTTAAAAAATAGATTAAAGCAATGCATTGAGTGCTCATTTGGCATGAGGAAGTTTGGATTTTTTGGCTAAAATAGTCACAAAAAAATATAATAGATTAAAAAGTCAACCATATTCAAATTATAATCATTTCATTTTTACTCTCACAAAAGTTAAAAAAAATCAAAAAATCTATCCCAAACAAGATTTTGGCCTTATTTGGGAAGTTGATTATTTTAGTAGGTTAAAATTTTTGTGTTTTGGAAGTTGATCAAATTTTTTTTTAGTTGGATGTGATATTTGTGAAAGAAAAAGTGACATGATTATAGATTTGATATAACATTTTGTCTTATTAACTATTTTAGCTCATTTTATCTTTTGTCAATTTTAGCCTAAAAAGCTCAATTTTAGCATTTGTCAAATAAGGCCTTTTTAGTCTCAAACTAAAATAGCCATAAAATCAAAAAGTTAAAAAACCAACACACATCTCAAATGAAGCCTGAAAATATCCGTAGTGAACATATCTGTTTTGATGAGACGTATAGAAAGATAAGTCAATTATTTGGTTTGGCATGGTTTATTGGGATAATAATCAATGTGTTTAGTTTTAATTTTTTAAATTTAATTTTTTGAAAATTGAATTTTATTTTTTGTGTTTTTTTAATTTTTAGTGAATTTTTTAAAAATTTTAAGAATTTTATTTTTATTTTTTTAGATTCACAACTTAGATATCGCTAAAAAGTGAAATATTTATAAATAAATAAATATATTTTAAAAAATTAATAAATATATAAGAATAAGAAAAATATATTAAATTCTCATATTTTTTATATATATTTTTGATATTTAATAAATTTTGTAAAGGTTTTGTTTTATAAATATTATATTTTTAAGTATATTTATGTTAAGTACATTTAAAAATTAAAAAAATATTAAAATATTTAAAAAATTCAATATAAATATGAAAAATATGAAAAATAAAATATTTTAATTTTCCTAAAAATCAAATCAAACCAACTAAAAAGTGTCACAATAATTACATAGAAAGATGAGTCAATTATTGGCCTGGCATGGTTCATTGGGATAATAATAGGGAAAAATTAACGGTAAATCCCAAATTAAAAAATGTTAATCCATTTAGTCCTATGTTTTTTCTTATGAACTATTTGATCTTATTTAATTGGCAAGGAATAATTACAAACGATGGCTATTAATGACATTTGTTTTGTTTCACTATTTATAGTGGTTAGGAGACTTGTGAGTTAGAACCAATTGGGTTAACCCATTAGCCAAGAGATTGTGCACCTCATTAGGAGGTCAAATGTTCAATTTTTCTTACTTGTATGATGTACATGAAAAACTCTGCAAAGTAAATGGTTCGAATCATCGAAACGAAATCTATAGTAGATCTCATAAGCCATGACAACACTCTCCATTCGAGATTATGGACTGGAGGGAGTCCAATTCCTAGAACAGTGACATAAATTAAGAAAAAATTTAGTTAAAATATTAATAATTAAAATCATAAACTTTTTCATAAATCTATAATAATTTTATGAAATTACCATTCCCCCATAAATTAGGCTTTTTTTTAAACTAATATTAGCTAGACTTTACACATGGTTGTTATGTTGATGCGCAAAAATAGAGGGGAAAGCGGAGAACTTAAAAGGAGAAGGTGAGTATAGATGAGGAAAGTAAAATAGTGCAGATGACAGCAGTAGATGGAGATTGCTTGAAGCTTTAAAAAAGTTTTAACTTCATCCACCACATCATTCCCAGATATTTGTAATGGTATATATTTTGATTTAAAAATAAGAAAAAAGTTATATTTTAATTGGATAGTGAAAAAATAGTTTCATTTTCATGGTGCAAGTCTTTTTTGTGTATTAGAATTGTACGTAAAAATTCTATTTTTAGTGAAATTATTTTTAAAATATTCCATTTATTTGTAATTTTTTAAGAAAAATTAGTGATCACAAAGTTTGCATACAAATTAAAAAAGGAAAAATTACACACTAGTAGTGTGCAAAAAAAAATATTTAAAAAATGATAAATATTATAAATATTAATAATTAAAATTATAAATTTTTTATTATAATAATTTTTCAAAACCTCAATAGTAGTTTTCCTTTAAAAAATAGATTAAAGCAATGCATTGAGTGCTCATTTGGCATGAAGAAGTTTGAACTTTTTGGCTAAAATAGACACAAAAAGATAAAATAGATTAAAAAAATCAACCATAATCAAATTATAATCATTTCATTTTTTCTCTCACAAAAGTCAAAAATGTCAAAAAATCTATCCCAAACAAGACTTTGGCCTTGTTTGGGAAGTTGACTATTTTAGTAGGTTAAAATTTTTCTGTTTGAGAAGATGATTGAATTTTTTTGTAATTGGTGTGATGTTTGTGAGAAAAAAAGTGACATGATTATGGATTTGATATAACATTTTGTCTTATTAGCTATCTTAGTCCATTTTATCTTTTGTCAATTTTAGCCTTTGTCAAACAAGGCCTTTTTAGTTCCGGATTAAAATAGTCATAAAATTAAAAAATTAAAAAACCAACCCACATCTCAAATGAAGCCTAAAAATATCCGTGGTGATCATATCTATTCTGATGAGACGTATAGAAAGATAAGTCAATTATTGGTCTGACATGGTTCATTAGGATAATAATCAATGTGTTTAGTTTTAATTTTTTGGATTTAATTTTTTGAAAATTGAATTTTATTTTTTGTGTTTTTTTAATTTTTAGTGAATTTTTTAAAAATTTTAAGAATTTTATTTTATTTTTTTAGATTCACATTACTTAGATATGGCTAAAAAGTGAAATATTTATAAATAAAAAAATATATTTTAAAAAATTAATAAATATATAAGAATAAGAAAAATATATTGAATTCTCGTATTTTATATATATATATATATATTTGATATTTAATAAATTTTGTAAAGATTTTGTTTTATAAATATTATATTTTTAAGTGTATTTATGTTAAGTACATCTAAAAATTAAAAAATATATATTTAAAATATTAAAAAAATTCAATAAAAATATGAAAAATAAAATATTTTAATTTTCCTAAAAGTCAAATCAAACCAACTAAATAGTGTCACAATAATTACATAGAACAACGAGTCAATTATTGGCCTTCCCTTTCACCTTGTGTTTTTGGTGTCACTGGCATTGAAAAATGATAACCATTACCTGCTAAAGAATGGTGTCTAAACCAACTGTTTGCATGTGCAAATGTTGGTTGATAGTGCCTCTTGCTACCTCTATCTCTATAGGAGCTTATGTGACTAGTCTCCCTGACTCAACTGCTTATGAGCTTTCGTTCTCATCTAGGTCTCAAACAAATGCATTTTGAATTCTACTTTACGTAAAGGATGGATGATAATATGTTTCACCACTCTCATAGCCAGAAGCCTAATTCACTTTCTTTGGTCATTGTTGTGGCGATTATAGGCGATAGACTTCACTATTTGCTTGTGATGCTCCCCCCTTCTAGACTACACCTAGACAAAGATGAATATTTAATAGACTCCCTTTGTTGTATTAGTGTCTATCGAATTTTCACAATTTGCTGATTTCTAAAAGCACTCATACTCAATTACTTGCGTTAAATTCCCATATCTTTTTATTATTATTACGTTTATTGTAATAAGCCTATCCTCTCTTCTCTGATCACATTCCAAAACAAAAATATCAAATGATCATATTCCAAAATAAAAATATCAAATTATCAAAACTGATTAACATATCTATCTTAATCTTGTGGCAATTTCCCCTTCAAATCATATCAAGGGTATATCATATCCTCTATAACCTAAAAATTCAGTGCAATACAGTTGATTATTTTTCCTTTGATAGGTGTGTTTTGTGCAACCAATGAACTGATCTGTAGCTAACTTCAAATTCTTCATTGCCTGGATGAAGTTGCAGGTGCCATGTGAAAATAGGGAAAAATTGAGACTACTAGTTTCTACAAAGAAAGCTAGAGCAGAACCCCATGGATGCCTTGGCCATGAGCTATTTAAAACTCTACAAAGTCCACAAATTGAACAAACCCCCTTGTCCCTGCTCTTCATCAAAAAAAATAAATAAATAAATCTACCCTTAATTTTGAAAACAATCCACATGACACAACAGAGTAAAGCCAGGAATCAAGAAGCTTCTTCCTTTCTCTTTCTAACTCTACTCCCCCTCCAACTATAACAAAAAACAAAAAAACTCATCACCCAAAGATCCATAGCAATGTCACAGTGAATGAGAAGTTGATTAACAGACTCACAATCCCCACGTAGAGCATGCATGCAAGCTCAACTCAACTCGACTCAACTTGTTGAAAAGGCAAAGGCCTGCATCGAAACAAAATATATGCACATAACAGGGAACCCCAAAGACCCAAAAGAGAAAAAAGTGCTCAAAAACAAATGTTTCAACTTGCAAACCACTAGTTGCCGTGTAAGTAATAATTATGGAGCTTCGTCAGAAAAAGAAGACGAATACAATAAAGTTCTTCAACTTCCATTTCAAGACGAATACAATAAAGTTCTTCAACTTCCATTTCAAAACGTATAAATGTTTATTTTCGTGGAATGTACATGAAAGGCAAAAAGCCTATAGGACTCTAGCAGTTGTTCATATTTTGACTAAGGCCCAACAGACAATTACATATTTGCAAAGAAGTTACAAAGACCATGTCTCTCTCTCTCTCTCTCTATATATATATATATATATATTTATATATATATGTCTATATGTCTATATTTGTTTTTTATCGGCATGTCATATTATGCATATGCATAAAGATCCAATGGAGTGCAGACATCACTAGTGATGTAGCTTACTTCTTCAGTATGTCAGGAACATCCTTTCTGGAGCTCACAACAATTGGAGAAGAAGAGAAACCACTTTGTTTATCTGAAACTAATAAGTGATCCCCTTGCTTACCATCTTTACCTTCTCTAGATAAACTGGAAGATGATGATCCAAATATCTGCACCATTAAGCTTCCGCCTAGAGGACAAAGACCCAAAAGACATTTTTAGTACAAAAAATATGAGTATCATTGGAGAATATCATGGAGTTTTTTTTTTCTATTGAAGGAAGGTCAAATCAATACTCTTGGTTAGAGTTAATTACAGAGTACATCGTTCCTTCTACAGTTTCGAGCTAATAAAATGCCTAGAAGACAAACTGTCAATTGTATGATTGCATTTCATAGATTGCCTAGAGAGAAACCTTCAATTGTATGGTTGTATTTCAGAGGATATACAGGTATTCCTCAAATCAACCCAACATCACATAATAATATTGATCAAGTGTTGAATAAACATGAACACATTGGATTAGGATCATCTCCAATAGACCTCGTGAGATGTGAAGTGGCCAAAAACACAAATCCTAAGCACTTGTTAAGGGCATGAAAAGATACCAGTCACATTGTAAGCATGCTTAGTTAGAAGCTAATCATGAGAATCCATGTAACCACACAACAAATCTGTTTCCTTTTTGGTAAATAAATAAATAATGATAGTTTTCTCTTGGTTTTATTTATTATGGCTAGGTTTGTACTTTCACTGTGTGTGCGCGCGCGCACGCGCATATAGGTGCAAAACAAGGGCATCTTCTCAAATTTTATTAAGGTGTTGTAGATTGTGCGACTAGTCCTTTGGCTACCAAGTCTCTCCTAAGCAATGTTTTGAAAACTGTACCGGTGAACAAACCGGAAAAGTGACCAGGCGGACGAGTCACTAGTTCAACCGCAGGTGAACCGGAATTGAACCATGATATCATAAATATGTCATAAATATATTAAAATTTATAAGTATAAAAAATATAGATATTAAAATTACAAAAATAATAAATAATAAACAATTTTAAAAAAAAAAAAAATTCTTAAAATTTATTTTAAGTTTTTTATACATTGATTTTTAGTAAAAATAATTAAGATAATATTGAATATATAGTATATATACTTGTTACATTGTCAACAATTGTGTTGATGGAATAGTTGTTTGAGTGCTTGCTTTTTATGCACTTAGTTCCACGTTCAAATCCTCTCCACAACATATTTTTGAAAGAAATTGTAATTCTTCAAACCCGACTGGTTCTTTTGTCGACTAGTGACTAGTTTGCCGGTTATTCCGGTTGAACCGACGGTTCTTCCGGTTTTCAAATTCTATGCCGGTTTTGAGCATAGTCCGGGCTTGCAGGGTCATCCGAACCGGAACTAGGTCTGGACTGGTCGGACCAGTCCGGGTTTTCAAACATTGCTCCTAAGGAGAGGTCTCTTAGAAGTGGAATGGGAGGCCAAACTTATATGCTTGTATGGAGTGGGCGTGCCTTCATCTCCCTATAGCTACTAATCTAACAACTAACCACTAACTTTCACCGATCAAGAAAAAAAGGGCATCTTCTCAAATTTTATGCAGCCAATTTATTTCCTAAACATTCATGTTTAGTTTAACAATCTCCGTAGGACAAAATTGGGAATGTCTTGTATTGGTTTATAGGAGTGTTTGTAAGGAGAGTTGAATGTGTTGGTGCAGTTTGTATCTTGATTGGAGAGCTGTTCACGATTGATGCAAAGAATCTCCTTTACACTTAAAGGTATAACCCTGCATGATTACTTTCATTAGTTTTACGACACTATTTTAACTGTTAGGCACCTCATCTCAACATGTTTTTGTCTCCTTATATTTTGATTTTTTTAAATTGTCAAAAAAAAAAAATGAGGAAAATTTAAGAATCAGAAGTCCACTCAAAACCTCACTCAATCTGGAGTGCACTGGACCTGCAAACCTGCGGCGATCCAGAGAGATCTGCTCACTTTGTGCTTGATAGTGTGCTTGAGCGAAGGACTGTCAGTAGAGATCCAAAGGACTATGCTCATTATGCACTTGACAGAAAGCTCGAGTGGGCTAGTGCACCTTCTACGCTCTTGCTTCAGGATTCAAGTGAGATCCCTTAAATAGAGGTGTGCTCACTACCAGCTCGACAAGGCAATTTGTGATACCCCTGTTCTGTATTACGCTAATTGGTTTCTAATACGAATGTGATTATATGTTTTGATATGATTTTGTGTGCCATTATGTGAATATATGTGGTTTTGAATTCCTATCTGTTCACCGTAGGAGTATCTGTCTGAATAATCTGCTTTGGAAATTAAATTGAGGGCCTTATCGGCCACGGAACCCGAAATTGATTACGCCATTGTGATTGGCATAATTTGTAGAGCCTACCGTGAAATTTAATTGAAAAATTGATTCGGACCAGATTAAGTTAATTAAATTGGTAAATTGGTACCCAACTATTTATTATTATTATTATGAGTTAGTGGGAATTGTTGGGTAAGAGCACTACACTTCTCATTCTCTCCTATGTATTCATTTTGGCTGATCAAACATTGAGAAAGGGAGAGGAGAGTCGGCTGTAGAGAGGGAGAGAGGAGAGAATTGTGCAAAATTTAGCTTAAAGCTTGGGAACCTTGAAGATAATCCAAGAATTGTTATAGATTGTGAGAATCAAAGCTTCTAGGTGAGTAATTCTTGGATTATAGTTTGTAATTTTGTGTGTTCAAGCTAATTGGGTGATCAAGAGTAAGATTGAAATGAAATTGGGTTGGTTTTGTTGAATTAAAACTTGACATATGTATGCATGTAAGAAATTGTGTTGAAATAGCATGTATAAGCTTGAAATACATGATTTAAGTAGAGTTTTGGTTGAAACTCATGTTTTGATCACCATTTGTATTGTCTAAGTTGAGAATGTAACTAATTCATCACATGCATGTACAATTTATGAAGATATGAGCTTGAATGTATGAATTTGTTATGTTAGAATGAGTTTGATGAGAGATTGGGGCATGCATGTGAATTAATTGTGAATTGAGCTCCATTGGGTTGAGATTTGGGGTTTACATCATATTAGTATACTTATATTTGAGAATTGAGCCATAACATGCATGATATGTTGGTTGGAAATCGAATTTGAGCTCAAGAACACATTCTGGGTTTTCCAAAATTTTGAGGTCCACTCGAGCGGGAGAAACTCCACTCGAGCATAAATTTTGTGCTCCCAGCACTTTTTGCAGAGTTGGATGTTCGCTCGAGCTGGATATTTCACGCTCGAGCGGTGAGCTTTTGTAGACAGGCCTTCCGCTCGAGCTCCCTAATTCACGCTCGAGCGTAATTTTGAGGTAACCAGTACTTTTGCAGGCCTCTTGAGTCCGCTCGAGCGGGGACCCTGTTTTCTGAAATTTTGTTCATGCGTTCGGTGTTTCGTTTTCCGTTCTCTTTCACTTGTAATCACTCTTAGGCATATGTTAAGCATTGTAAATGAGTTAATGAAATAAGAATAAAACCTAAAGAGGAATATGTGAATTAAGGAACGGAATGAATTGTTAATGACCCTTTTGTGTTCATGGAATGTGTAGGGTCAAGCTCCAGGGCGAATCCACAAGCCGATCACTGTGAGTAATATCGACATTTGAAAGCTTATCAATGTCCAACTGTTTATTCCCTTATAAGCTTTATGAGTTGCTAATTGGGATTGTGGACAAAAGTCTAACATGAATGAATGAATGGACCGAAGGTCATTTTGACAGAAATGAATGGACCGAAGGTCGTTTTGACAGAAATGAATGGACCGAAGGTCGTTTTGATAGAAATGAATGGACCTAAGGTCGTTTTGACACGAATGTATAGGCCGAAGGCCGTTTTGACTTAAACGAATGGGCCGAAGGCCGTTTTGACGTGAATGGAAATCCAAATGGGCCAAAGGCCAAAATGTTTGGAACTACAGTCACTTGATTTAAATTTCGTATAGTTATATATTTGTTAAATAGAAATATGAATTGGGCCCAAGGCTATTTGGAACATGTTGTTCTACATTGTTATGTAACTTCTGTATTTGATTTGATATTATTCACTGGGCTATCGCTCACGCTCATTCATGTGTTTGTAGGTGAGCTAAGAGAAGTCCAAACCCAGCCCCAATGATGTCTGCCAAGAACAACATAAGTTTTGAAGAGTTAGCCTTGTGTCTCACGCACGAGACCCATCTTTGCCATTTTGTTATGTATTTATATTTTGTCTTATTGGCAAGGACTTTGTGTATATCTGTATATAGTTGTGTTATGGGTTGACTCAATTTGGATGATCCTGTCTGTAAAGGATTTTATGGTACTGTATTTTGTTGTGGGTTATTAACGTATATGTGTATGGTTTGTTCGATGTGCATATAAGTACGGCTCTATGGACAAAGTTTTTAATTATTGCTTCCGTTTGGCCCCTTTACTCTGTTGAGTTATGTCTGTTTTGATTTGAGGCCGTAAGTAATCTCAGGGTTACTGGCCGGTTATGTCCTTAACCCATAGGGGTGGGTTCGGGTCATGACAGAGTGGTATCAGAGCACGAGTTAATAACTCACACACTTGTCCAAAAAGAGCAATAAGCGTCTAGATAAGATCTAGGATGCATTCATATGATAAATATGAATTTGGAAACATTAATTATATGCTTAAATGTTTTGATATGAACAAGTATATGTGTAAGTTGTGAACTACTTGCATTGCAAATTATCTGAATATATGTGCTTCTTAGTATATGCACACTTGTGTACCATTTGTATATAATATAATGCAAGTTTAATCAGATGGTGAGAACCAGAGGTGATGAGATAGAGGAATCTTCTACTGCCAGACTGGACAGAATGGAAAGACTGATTCAGGAAATGGCAGAGGCTTTGAGACAGCAACAGGAATGGCAACAACAGTGGCAACAACCACACCCGCCACCTCCACCTCCGGCACCACCCGTGCCAAATAATCAAAATGATGACCGGATAATAGCTCTCACCAAGAAGTTCAAGAAAATGAAACCACCACAGTTCCACGGGGGATTAAATCCGTTGAAAGCCGAAGCGTGGGTCCTCGGCATTGAGAAACTATTTGAAGTATTCCCCTGTTCAGAAACACAGAAAGTGCTTCTAGCCACTTTTATGCTAGAAGACGAGGCCCGAAGATGGTGGATGTTAATGCGTGAGAATCATAAAGATGTGGACTGGGTAAAATTTCTGGAGATCTTTTATGACAAGTACTTCCCGCAGTGTGTTCGGGATAGGAAAGTAGCCGAGTTCATGGAACTCAAGCAAGACAGCATGACTGTAGCTGAGTATGAGGCCAAATTCACTGAATTGGCCAGGTTTGCACCACATGTAATTGACACTGATTATAAGAAGGGAAGACATTTTGAAAGTGGGCTCCGAAGTGACATCCTAGAGAGAGTGAATGTCCTGAAGTTGGAGACCTACATTGGGGTGCTTGACAAGGCCATCATATCAGAGGCTAACATAGCTAGACAAGTTAAGCCAACAACAAAATGGAAAGGCAACAAAAGGCAAGACTTCTTTTCGAAGAAGAAACTTCTGAAAAAGCAAAACACGGGCTCCTCAACTATTTCAAGTTCTTCCCGAGACACAGCTCCCATGTGCAACATTTGTAGCAAAAGGCACCGTGGAGTCTGTTACCGTGCATCAGGAGCCTGTTTCAAATGTGGGAAGCAAGAGCACATAGCCCGAGAATGTAATCAGAATAGTGGGAAACTAGCAACTAGTTCAACTGCATCAGTTCCAAAGCCGGGAAACACTTTGAGGTCCGCTATTACCGGGGATACCGTGAGACACGGGAGAGTTTTTGCGCTTGTTCCAGGCGATACACGGAATGCCAATGTCGTTGTCTCAGGTACTATTTCAATATGTAATCAGGATGCCTTTGTATACACTCATTTGCGACATGTACATTTGCATCTAGACTAAATAGACCCCTAGAATTATTGCCATATTTGCTATGTGTTTGCTCCATCGGGAGAATCTGTGTTATGTAAATATATATATCGGTTTTGTGACATGCATATCGAGGATGCTACCCTATATGTAGATTTGTTGCCCTTGAATTTTAGACATTTCGATGTAATTTTAAGCATGGATTGGTTGACCAAATATTATGCCACCATAGATTGTGTGATAAAAAGGGTTGTGTTTAAACTACCAAAACAGAAAGAGATTGTGTTTGTGGGTAACGGGGTAGTGACTCCACCTTATTTGATATCTGCAATGAAAGCATGCAAACTGATCAGGAAAGGGTGCCAGGGTTATTTGTGCTATGTGTTGACTGAACAATCTGTGAATGTTGAATTAAATGATATTTCTATTGTTAGAGAATTTCCAGATGTGTTTCCAAATGAATTACCAGGGGAATTGATAGACAGGGAGATAGAGTTCACCATTGAAACTGTGCCAAGCAGGTGCCCATTTCTAAAACCCCCTACAGAATGGCTACTGCTGAAATGAAGGAATTGAAAGAACAGTTGCAAGACTTGCTTGATAAGGGGTTTATCCGACCTAGCACTTCACCTTGGGGTGCACCAATGTTATTTGTGAAGAAGAAGGATAGTACTTTGCGCCTGTGCATCGACTACCGGGAATTGAAAAGGGTAACGATAAAGAACAAATATCCCTTACCCCGTATTGATGATTTATTTGACTAGTTGCAGGCATCACAAGTGTTTTCTAAGATTGATTTGAGATCCGAATATCATCAGCTGAAAGTTAAGGCAAAGGATGTTGAGAAAACCGCATTCAGAACGAGGTATGGTCATTTTGAGTTCCTTGTTATGCCATTTGGAGTAACTAATGCTCCGGCAGCATTTATGGACTTAATGAATAGAATTTTTAAAACCTACCTTGATGAGTTTGTTGTAGTCTTTATCGATGATATTTTGATATACTCTAAAGATAGACTTGAACATGAGCATCATTTGAGGACTGTTTTACAAATACTTCGGGAAAGAAAATTATTTGCTAAACTAAAGAAATGTGAGTTTTGGTCTATGAAGCACGGACACATCCTTGAGGCTTGCGTATCAGTGTCGGACACGGACTCGCGTACGACACGCTGTTGACACGTGTCCGACACTCTCTCCTGCGTGTCCCCCTTTTTTCAGAATTTTTCAGAGTCGGACACGAGGTTGGACACGCGAGGACACGATTCAGACACGTAGGTGGGTGGATTGAAGAAGCCCTAGAACTGTTGGAGAGGAGAAAGAGAGAGAGCCAGAGACAGAGACAGATCGAGGAGAGAGGGAGAGAGGTCGAGGGAAGAAAGAGACAGATTGAGGACAGAGAAGAAACCCTAACCTGTTCGTCTTCCTTGTCTTCCTCGTCTCCCTCTCTACGCCTCGATCGACCATCGATCGCCTTCGCTTGACCATCGATCGACCATCGATGACCATCGATTGCCATCTCTGCTCTCTCTCTCGCTAAAATTTTCGACGCAATAGCTGTATACGTTATATACTAACAATATATATATTTATATACTAATAATAAATAATATAAATAAATAAATAATATAACCCCTAACCTTTCTTTTGGTCTTAAATAATATAAATAAATACAAATAATATATTTATTTTTTAATTTTACATATAATAAATAAAATAAATAAATAAAATTAGTATATATTTTTTAATTTTACATATAATATATAAATAAAATTATATATATTAAACGTGTCCCCAGCGTGTCGTGTCCCTCATTTTTTGAAAAATTGCGTGTCCGCGTGTCTGTGTCGTGTCCGTGTAGTGTCCCGTGTCCGTGCTACTTAGGTTTTGGTTGGATGAAATTGTTTTCTTAGGACATGTGATCAACAAGGAAGGAATTTCAGTGGACCCGCAGAAAATAGAAGCAATCGTGAATTAGCCTACACCGACAAATGTGACAGAAGTTCGCAGTTTCATGGGCTTGGCTGGGTACTACAGGAGGTTTGTGAAGGCGACATTAGCTGTGCCTCTTACCCAATTGACACGTAAAGGGCAACCATTTGAGTGGAATAGTGAAAGAGAATCAGTCTTTCATGAATTGAAAACAAGATTGACCATGACACCAATTTTGACACTACCTTCAGGTACGAAAAATTTTGTGATTTTCAGTGATGCATCTTATAAAAGTTTGGGTTGTGTGTTAATGCAGAACGGAAAAGTTATTGCTTACGCCTCCAGGCAGTTGAGGCCACACAAGAAGAACTATCCAACACATGACCTAGAATTGGCCGCAGTTGTTTTTGCTTTGAAAATTTTGCGACATTATTTGTATGGGGCAAAGTGTGAAGTTTACACAGATCACAAGAGCCTGAAATACTTCTTTACACAGAAAGAGCTAAATATGCGTCAGAGAAGATGGCTGAAACTAATAAAAGATTACAACCTAGAAATTCAGTACCACCCCAGGAAAGCTAATACAGTTACTGATGCCTTGAGCAGAAAATCAACGAGGAGTATGGCCTGTTTGCTTACTGAACAGAGAGAGATCTTGCAAGATTTTGAAAAGTCTGAAATTGAAGTAGTAATGTGTGAACAGGGCGGGTTGATAGCCGCTATTACAGCCGAGCCGGCAATCATTGATGAAATCAAACAGAAACAGAAAGAGGATGAGTACCTCAAGAAAGTGATTGACGAATTTGAAGCAAGCCCGAAAGCAAAATTCAGTATTGAGAATGAAATGTTGAAATTCCGGAACCGAATATGTGTCCCAGATATCCCAGAACTAAAGAAGAGGGTTTTAGATGAAGCCCACAGGTCCGTATTTGCTATGCATCCGGGTAACAAGAAAATGTATCGGGATTTGAAACAAACCTATTGGTGGCCTAAAATGAAGAAAGAGATTGCAGAATATGTGTCCAACTGCCCGCAGTGTCAGCAAGTTAAAGCTGAACATCAGAAGCCAGGCGGTCTACTTCAACCTCCCTATTCCTGAATGGAAGTGGGAACATGTGATCATGGATTTCGTTGTTGGCCTACCTCGGACTTCTCGAGGTATGGATTCTGTTTGGGTTGTAGTTGATAGACTGACTAAATCTGCACATTTTCTGCCCGTCAAAACTACATTTACTGCTTATAGATTGGCTACTATTTATATTGATGAAATTGTCCGTTTACACAGAGTTCCGGTATCTATTGTATCGGATAGAGATCCGAAATTTGTATCTAGATTGTGGAAAAGTTTACAGGAAGTTATAGGAACAGAACTAAGGTTCAGTACTACATTCCACCCACAGACAGATGGGCAGTCAGAACGGACAATACAAACCTTGGAAGGTATGCTTCGCATGTGTGCTTTAGATTTTCAGGGGAGTTGGGAGGATTATTTGCCACTTGCAGAATTTACTTATAATAACAGCTTCCACTCCAGCATCGGTATGGCACCATACGAGGCTTTGTATGGTAGGAGGTGTAGATCACCTATTTATTGGACAGAGGTCGGGGATAGAGCTTTGCTTGGGCCTGAAATTGTGTAAAACACTTCTGAAAAGATTGAAACTATTCGGCAAAGGCTCAAAACAGCTCAAGACCGACAGAAGAATTATGCAGACGTTCGGAGAAGACCTCTTGAGTATGAGGTTGGTAACCATGTGTTCATTCGTGTTTCTCCGATGAAGGGCCAAGTCAAATTTGGGAAAAAGGGCAAGTTGTCGCCCCGTTACATCGGGCCGTTTCAGATTCTGGAGAGACTTGGTCCAGTTGCTTATAGAGTTACCTTGCCACCGGGATTCGAGCAAATCCATAACGTGTTTCATGTGTCGATGTTGAGAGGTTACCTCCGAGACCCGTTTCATTGTGATTGATTATCACCGGGTAGCTATTGACGAGAATATGGAATACGCCGAATGGCCGGAAAGAATTGTTGACCGACAAGTGAAAGAATTGAGAAACAAATCCATCCCAATGGTGAAAGTAGAATGGAAGAAACACTATGGGACGGATGCCACGCGGAAAAAAGAGGAGGAAATGCGACTACGCTATCCACATTTGTTTCCCGACGAAGGTAAATTAAGTTTGAAGGACCAAACTTCCTAAAGGGGGGAAGACTGTGATACCCCTGTTCTGTATTACGCTAATTGGTCCCTAATACGAATGTGATTATATGTTTTGATATGATTTTGTGTGCCATTATGTGAATATATGTAGTTTTGAATTCCTATCTGTTCACCGTAGGAGTATCTGTCTGAATAATCTGCTTTGGAAATTAAATTGAGGGCCTTATCGGCCACGAAACCCGAAATTGATTACGCCATTGTGATTGGCATAATTTTTAGAGCCTACGGTGAAATTTAATTGAAAAATTGATTCGGACCAGATTAAGTTAATTAAATTGGTAAATTTGTGCCCAACTATTTATTATTATTATTATGAGTTAGTGGGAATTGTTGGGTAAGAGCACTACACTTCTCATTCTCTCCTATGTATTCATTTTAGCTGATCAAACATTGAGAAAGGGAGAGGAGAGTCGGCTGTAGAGAGGGAGAGAGGAGAGAATTGTGCAAAATTTAGCTTAAAGCTTGGGAACCTTGAAGATAATCCAAGAATTGTTATAGATTTTGAGAATCAAAGCTTCTAGGTGAGTAATTCTTGGATTATAGTTTGTGATTTTGTGTATTCAAGCTAATTGGGTGATCAAGAGTAAGATTAAAATGAAATTGGGTTGGTTTTGTTGAATTAAAACTTGACATATGCATGCATGTAAGAAATTGTGTTGAAATAGCATGTATAAGCTTGAAATATATGATTCAAGTAGAGTTTTGGTTGAAACTCATGTTTTGATCACCATTTGTATTGTCTAAGTTGAGAATGTGGCTAATTCATCACATGCATGTACAATTTATGAAGATATGAGCTTGAATGTATGAATTTGTTATGTTAGAATGAGTTTGATGAGAGATTGGGGCATGCATGTGAATTAATTGTGAATTGAGCTCCATTGGGTTGAGATTTGGGGTTTACATCATATTAGTATACTTATATTTGAGAATTGAGCCATAACATGCATGATATGTTGGTTGGAAATCGAATTTGAGCTCAAGAACACATTCTGGGTTTTCCAAAATTTTGAGGTCCGCTCGAGCGGTAGAAACTCCGCTCGAGCGTAAATTTCGTGCTCCTAGCACTTTTTGCAGAGTTGGATGTTCGCTCGAGCGGGATATTTCACGCTCGAGCGGTGAGCTTTTGTAGACAGGCCTTCCGGTCAAGCTCCCTAATTCACGCTCGAACGTAATTTTGAGGTAACTAGTACTTTTGCAGGCCTCTTGGCTCCGCTCGAGCGAGAACCCTGTTTTCTGAAATTTTGTTCATGCGTTCGGTGTTTCGTTTTCCGTTCTCTTTCACTTGTAATCATTTTTAGGCATATGTTAAGCATTGTAAATGAGTTAATAAAATAAGAATAAAGCCTAAAGAGAAATATGTGAATTAAGGAACGGAATGAATTGTTAATGACCCTTTTGTGTTCATGGAATGTGTAGGGTCAAGCTCGTAAGTAATCCACGATCCTTTATCACCGTCAAGAATATTGACATTTGAAAGCTTAGCAATGTCCAACTGCTTATTCCCTTATAAGCTTTATGAGTTGCTAATTGGGATTGTGGACAAAAGTCTGACATGAACGAATGAATGGACCGAAAGTCGTTTTGATAGAAATGAATGGACCGAAGGTCATTTTGACAGAAATGAATGGACCAAAAGTCGTTTTGATAGAAATGAGTGGACCGAAGGTCGTTTTGACAGAAATGAATGGACCGAAGGTCGTTTTGATAGAAATGAATGGACCTAAGGTCATTTTGACATGAATGAGTAGGCCAAAGGCCGTTTTGACACGAATGTATGGGCCGAAGGCCGTTTTGACGTAAACGAATGGGCCGAAGGCCATTTTGACAGAAATGAATGGGCCGAAGGCCGTTTTAACATAAATGAATAGGCCGAAGGCTGTTTTGACGTGAATGGAAATCCAAATGGGCCAAAGGCCAAAATGTTTGGAACTACAGTCACTTGATTTGAATTTCGTATAGTTATATATCTGTTAAATAGAAATATGAATTGGGCCCAAGGCCGTTTGGAACATGTTGTTCTACGTTGTTATGTAACTTTTGTATTTGATTTGATATTATTCACTGGGCTATCGCTCACGCTCATTCATGCGTTTGTAGGTGAGCCAAGAGAAGTCCAAACCCAGCCCCAGTGATGTCTGCCAGGAACAACATGAGTTTTGGAGAGTTAGCCTTGTGTCTCACGCACGAGACCCATCCTTGCCATTTTGTTATGTATTTATATTTTGTCTTATTATCTGTATATAGTTGTGTTATGGGTTGACTCAATCTGGATGATCCTATCTGTAAAGGATTTTATGGTACTGTATTTTGTTGTGGGTTATTAACATATATGTGTATGATTTGTTCGATGTGCATATAAGCACGGCTCTATGGACAAAGTTTTTAATTATTGCTTCCGTTTGGCCCTTTTACTCTGTTGAGTTATGTCTGTTTTGGTTTGAGACCGTAGGTAATCTCAGGGTTACTGGCCGGTTATGTCCTTAACCCATAGGGGCGGGTTCGGGTCATGACACAATTGAGCGAGCATGTGGAAATTGGACCGCTTCGATTCTTGATTAGGATAAGAGAGGCACGAGATACAACAGGTTATGCAATCTTGGGAGTTCTCACACTTGTTTGTGAGCATATCCCCTCATTAGCTTGATTTAGGTCTAGATTGAGTGCTCTTGCATAAAAACTCTAACTGCATAATGCGATCCCTTCAACCGTGGTCTGTGGGTAGCAGAGCAATCAGAGTACGGAGATCAAAACGAGAAGCTACATGGAGCATTATAGGATCAGAGAAGGCTGACTGAGTCAAAGCCTTGTATAGTAGAGATCAAGTACAAGGAGCACTTCTTGAAAATTTCCAAGTTAGGTGAATGGTGGTAGAGATCAAGTGCAAGGAGCACTTCAGGAAAATTTCCAAGTTAGGTGAACGGGGTAAGGGTTGTAACTCCTAGCATCATAAATCTTATAATTGTGGATTCTACAGTGGATTTTGTGATTGGTTTGAATCATGGTTTTCTTCCTTGGAAGAGTTCTCCTTGAAGTTAAGGTTTCCACTTAAAATTATGCATCTCCATAGAAGGCCCACTGGGAAATATCAAGGTAAAGATCTTTTTGTTTGCTTTTCAATTATTCGCTGTGAACAAGTGTCCAGAACATTAAGGATGACAAGATGTAAAATCTGAAAGTTGAGAAAAAGTAACCTCAAAAACAATTTTGTGGTCAAGTTTGACAATCAAAATCTGCATAAAATGATAACCCAGAAGCAAAAGATAAATAGTATCCTACCTAGCACAAGAGCAGCACCAATCCATCCAGTCAAGCCCCACCTTTCGCCAAGAAGAAACCATGCAAAACCAGCACCCCATACTGGCTCCAAGCCATAAATAATAGCAGTTTCGGTGGCTGATACATCACGCATAGCATCCATCTGCATAATCAATCAAATTCATCTCAGAAACATTGCCAAATTATCCAAAACATGAAGGAAATAAATTTTTCATCTGAGAGCCGGTGGATTTAAAAGAGGGGTTCCCACTAAGACACTCATGCTGTAGTGCCTTGATTTCAACTTTCTCTTCTTTCCCTGTTTCTGTGCGAAACCTGGCCCTCAGTAAGTTATATCCTATTAGAACACAAACCTCAAGCTGTCAATGGGTTTCGCAAGAGGGAAGCCGGATATATCCATATCATTTTTTCTGACCTGCCACTCTATCAAGGTTTTAAAAATAAGCCGCAACTGTTACGTAATGGTTTCGGTGGTCACTGTACCCAATATGGCCACTACAACTGATGTGACTGAAATTCACAACCGGGACAGCAGCCACCATTACATAAAGGCTGTAACAGTCCTTATACCGCCGTTACAGCACCATTGTGACTGTTACTTTTTTGTTTTGAATAGATTTTTTATATATGACCCAGTTTTCAGCCTTTTTCTTTTTCTTTATTTTTTCTAACTGTGAAATCATAGAAAAAGGCACATAGAACTTATGCAGAAATGTTAGATCTACATTCTTTAAAAGTCCAATCTTCGAGTTTTAAAAGATTTGAGTTGCTATCAAAGTTAAATAAAACTTTCATTACTTTCTCTCTTGATTCATTGTTTACTAACTTATATCTGTTTGGATTTAGATTCAATTTGTTAAACAAAGCTTGGATGTCAAATTATATACTTTTACATTAGTATGTTGGCAATGGCATTTTGTATTATGACCTTACGTTCATGAGACTTATCATTTTAATATCAAACAAGCTTCATGATTTTATCATTTTAATATAAAAAGGAATGTCAAATGTTTGCAGAAGGCTTTTACACATAAGTTGTGTTTAGTCATTTGTAAGGAACCACACAAAAATGAAAAAGCAAAAACATAAAAATAAAAAATAGAAGTTTATATACTGAGGCAAACGCAAAAGGATTTTACCTCTACCCATAAGCATAACCCTGTTGAAAATACACCAGTGTAAAGTGCAGGTAACCATGGAAATGCTGCCATCCAATCCCAAAACATTGTCCATGTCCACGATGAGGAATTACCTTCTTGGATGCCACCAAACCAGCCTCCAAGGAAGTACCACAGAGTTGATAAGAGAGCAACAACACATACCTGCATGGAATAGAATTTCAAACCACGAATGAAAATCAATTAGCTGGAACATTCATTTTCACATGGAACTGCATTATTTAAGGAAGAAGCGGCGGCACCTTAAGCACGCCTAATTATCTAACCTCATATCCAAGGAGTGCTAGGAAGTTCTCTTTATCAGTACTTCTTGAAATATGTTCTGTTCTTAGCATATGGATCCCAAAAAATACAGCACTCAAAAAGTTCAACAAATCACCAACCTGAAATGAGTTGATGGAAGACATGACTAATTTATATTAGTTTGAACACAATCAAATGCTCAGAGTAACAAACTCCAATAAAAAAAATTATTTTTCCTATATTTTTCTTATTAGCATATCGTACAAAATGCATGGAAGAACAACTGGTAGGACTAGCTCAATACTTACACTAGGAGGTGACCCACTGGATTCCATCATTGCAACTCCGAAAATAGACATTAGAGCCCCAAACCAGGTACGGGCAGGAACTATGGCTCCTAACATTCCATCAAGCAAGGGAACCACAATTACCTGATTTAGTCACCCAATATTTGTTAAAATAGAGCCGCTAAGAACTCTCAGAGACCGATATACTTCCAGTTATGAAAATGAATTTCTGATGAGCTTTCTTACAGTGAACATGGAAATAAAAGATGCACGCCCAGCATCTGACGTTAGCAGTCCAACTGCCTGCATAAGATAGCCTAAACTGACCCAGAATCCCAACTCTATCCCAGCATTACGGGTCTGAGCATCACCCCGTGCATGTAAAACAAAAGGGATAAATGGAATCGCTGACATTGCAAATCGCACAACGGTGAAGGCTGCTGGATCCATGATTGCTTCGACCTCTTTCACTACCGGAATGTTACTAGCTACAAGGAACAAATAACTATTTTAGAAAATATTGATCCCTGCAGTGAAGATGCCCTAAAATGTTTTTACAGTATATGCAAAAATATTACCCAACAAACAATATATTATTTCCCACAAATGATCAGTCCTTACAGGCAAGGCTCTTCCTTTACAAGTCACGAATGTGCAAGCAACAACATACCATGCATTCTTAGGTAAGTAGGTTTTAGCCTAAGACAGGCATTTTCAAGAAGGTGGCATGTCCATGTCCAACACATGTTAGACACTAACACTAGTCGGACATTTTCCAACACGTATCAGACATACGTCCAAACGTGTACTAATATTTGTTTAAAGTTCTTTTAGACTTGGACATGCTTCAGATCAATAAATCCACAACCTTATTGATGGGAACCACAGCCATGACAGGCCCCCTCTCACATGAGTAGGCTCCACCATGAGAGAGAGGGGTAATAGAACCATAAAAAAAGATGGCAGAATTAGTGCTGTTCTATGTTTTATTATAATTAGGAATTCAATTTTTTACTTGAATTGATTTGACACTATTGTATCAACATATCTAATCAAAAAAAAATCAAAAATTAAAACCCATGTAAATCAAAAAATGATATATCTCTCCTATAACCCACTATATAATTTCTTTCGAAACCCCATCATGTATTTTGAAAAGTGAGAAAAGCATGACAAAAACCATTCTCTGTAAATCTACATATTCTTGTCAGGACAGATGAATTTGGCTCACAAGCAAGCATCAATTTCAATAGGATTCAGATTAAGTTCCTACCAAAGATAATGCAGCAGAACAAGCTAATCATATACTCAACTAAACTAAAAAACCTTGGTCCCAATTTCTTGAGGTTAGCTACATGGATCTGTATTTTGAAGTTGGATTGAGAATTGAAAGCCATACATTAATCCAGAATCCTATATCATAAATTGGTCCAGGGCACAAAATGGAAACCATTATTACGAAAAAGGCTAATAAAATACTGAATTGGCAGCCACAACTTCTATCAGTTGAGGCAATGACCCTGAATTTAACAAATGGACCATTCTAGTGACAGATTTGCACTTCCAATTGCTTTTTCAATCACATGGTCATTCAAAATCATGCAGCATTCAAATACTCTTCAAACCCAACTGAGAAACAATAAGATTGCAACATGTGGCAAGTAATACAACACCAACCAACAACATTAAAGCCTCCTCTTCTTCTAACTAACCTTTCCAATACACAGAAACTCTCAAAATTAAGCATCCCGGTCTCAAAATCTCTGTCAATAATCTAATATATATTGCTTCATAATATTCTTCTTCTTCTTCTTTTTCTTTCTTTAAGTTATGGTAAGTTTCAGTAATTGATCCACCACATTATGTTCCCATATGATCAATGTATTAGAAGATTACAGCTACAACAATCAAATTGACAACAATTTTAAAAACAATTCATAAACTATTGCTCTAAAGAGAAACAATGAAAGTTATTATAAACATAAATTAGAGAGAAATGAAAGGCTTACCACAAACAACAGTGATGAGATTGAGCAAAACGATGCTTCTGACTTTGGTCGAAGCAAATAAGATCCTTCTCCACGAAGATCGCCTCCTGAACAACGATTTGAGACTCAAAATTGTCCTCTTTCGGGACTGAGGTAGATTAACAGAGACCTCATTCTTTGAATTTTCCCCAAATGTTACTGGTATTACAGATTTCTTCACTCTCTTCCTGCCATTGTGAGCAGAAGAAGTAGACGATGACGAAGAAGATGAATCTAGGGAGGAAGTGGTGAGACGAGTCTGCTTTTTGTGAATCAAACGGAATGTGAAGAGGATTGAGGAATTCAAAGAAGAAGAAGAAGGACAATTTGAGAATTTCATTTGAGAGTCACCTATTCTCTTCCATCGCCAGGTCCACGGTGGTGATGGTGAAGCCATGCTTGAGCTTCAAGACCACACCTCTCTCTCTCTATCTCTCTCTCTCTCTCTAGATTTTCTCTCTGCATTTCGCAACTGCAAATCCGGTGACCGTAGCAACCCAATTCCCGAGGAGTGCAGCAATCAAGGGTTGACACGTAAGAAAATGTCGGCTAGACCACACCTCTCTCAATTATTATTAGTAAATAACACTTCGACCTTAACATATGAATCTATAGATATTAATCTTCACGCTTTTGGAGGGTAGTAAAAAGTGATTTATTTTTATAATTAAAAAATTAAGATGTATATATATAAAGAGAAATTTAAAAATAATTATTTGGCATGTGTTAGTAGATTATCTTATTCAATTCATAATTATTTTATTTAAATTATATTATCTCTTTATCATATTATTTCAAACTTAATTTATATTTTATATTTTTTTTGTAAAAAATTAAAAAATATATTAATCTAATACTTTTTAAATAATCTCTTAATCAAAAATCTCTTCGTTGGATCTTTATTTAGTAAAAAAGGTAGTCTAATTTATTTTATTTCATTAATTTTTTAAAGAAAAAATACATAATCAAATAAGGACAAAAAAAATTTCTTAGATAACATTACTAGAGTAATATATTACTATGAGATAGAGTAACATAGTACTATTATCGTTTACATCAATTTCGATAGTAATAAATTTTTTTAAAAATAATTTTATAGTCAACATGAATCTTATTTGACAGATCTTGATGACAGAATTTTAAAAATACTAATTTTATTAAAAATCGACATCTACATCAAAAATTATATTATTTTAAAGTTTATTATTTTAATAATAATAGTATGTGTTGAATTTTTTTTAATTTTTTTTTATACTTACCCTTAATATATTAAAATTTATTATGAAGGGATTTACATAGTTAAACTGCACATTTTTTTTTTTTCACACTTTTTGAAAACTGTAAAAAGAATGTTAAAAAATCATGAAATTTCATATAAAACTATCAAATTTTACAAAATATTGAAGTGTGAATATTTATAGAAAAATGATTTGTGGCACTAAAAAGTTGAGTACTAATGCTCTTAATTTTCATTTTGGGTAACTGTTTTTTTTTTTTTTGCCTTATATAGAAATTTGGGACATTAATACCCAACTTTTTAGTGCTACAAATCAAAACCGATATTTATATTAGCGTGAAAGATTTGACTCTGACAGATTTGCAAAATGCTTACAATTTTTTAACTTTTCTTTTGAAATCAAATCAAAGTAAAATTTGATGCGAGTTCAAAAAAAAAAATTGTAAAATTTGATGTCAGTAGAATAAAAAGCAGTCAATTGTAATATGTATGCTATACTGTTAGCATATCCAAATAGCATAATATAGTTATGGTTGTTTTAGAATGTAGGTTAAAAATTAATTTTTTATTTTTTTAAATGTTTTTAAAGAAAAATATGTGAAATAAATAAATAAATGATGTGATCTAAAAGAGATTAAAAATAAAAAATTGTTGGGAGAAAACAAAACAAAAACCAATTCGAAATATCCGAATCCGGCACAAAAATAGCGGAAGTAGTTTATTCTCCCTCTTTGTGTGAACCTATTAGGAAACAATTTAATAGAGCACAATATATTCTGAAAAAATCTGAAAACGATGATTCAACAATCACACAATAAGGCGATAGCAATTTTTAACGTGGAAAACCTTCCCGATGTGGAAAGGAAAAACCACGGGACCGTAGTCCACCAAATATCTCCACTATAAACAAATAATGGGCATACAAGAGTTCTCTCTAGATAGAACTAGAGGCAAACAATCAAGAACAACTTACAAATAAACTTCCTTGGCAACCAAAGATCAAACTACAAAGTTTAGGAAAAATCTCACCAAAAAACGCTACTGTTCACGGGCCAAAAATCAGCATTAGAATACTCTAAATCCGATCTCCACCGTCCAGAATTTAGAGTCTTGAGTTGTGAACTCGCCTACCAAATTTCAGCTCAATCGGACTACAGATGCTTGTTGATCGGATAGCTTGATCACTGCTGGACAGAATTTTTCTTCTCCTCTGTTTTTTGGTGGCAGCTTCTAGTCTCCTATTGTGTTACAAAGAAAGGGTTTGTAATCCTAAACTTATGGGTCAGATCTTTTCAAAAACATAACTTCTCCATGTGGGCTTTGGAATTCACATGGGCTTACTAAATATTTTGGGCCTTCCTCCACATAGGAAGGAAACCCAACCCAACAAAAATAACTTTTAACATCTTTGTCAAAAGAGGCCTCAAGGTATACAATCAATGTAAAATTGATAAGCAGCGGTTTAGTACATTTGTTTTCATAATCTACACACATATAAAACTAATTACTGTGGTCACTAAGTTATAAAAATAATAATAATAAGTTTTAGTGACAAAATTTTAAAAATATCGCTAATAAATGTAATTTTAATAATAAAATACTTTTGTGCTAAAAATGTTTAATGAAAATTTTAGTTTCAAAATAATAGTAATTTATCATTAAATGTCAAATTTCATTTTTACATTTTATATCTAAAATTTTACTATAATGTTAAAAATACAGAGACTAAACACAGAATAAAATACAGATATTTCACATAAAATGAGTCTCTTATGTGAATCTCACATAATAAATATCATTATGTATTTAATCCTCTATACACTTGTTAAAAACTTCCATTTGTTGGAATGAAAACTTTTTTATCGTCAAGATCTAGCAACAAACTTGGCTAGTAGAGTGGGTGTCATATTCTCCAATGTGTGTGCAAAGAACTTAGAATTCTACCCCATCAAAAATAAAATAAAATAAAATAAAAACTTAGAATTCTAGAATGATAGATATGGAGAGAAAGAGGGGAAATAGGAGTCACCATCATGGATCATCATATTGCGGGGTGTTTTTTAGGAAGGAATTTAGGAAGGAAAATGAAAAAAATAGATAAAATGTATTTATTTATATTTTATCTAATTTCATATATCTTTTTTTTTTTCTTTTCTAAGTCTTTTCTTAAATCTCTCAACTAAACACAGTATTAGGAACTATTTGGCATAAATTAAATAAGTGTGTTTGTTTAAATAATTATATTTATTTGGATCTTATCATCTCTTTATTTTTTTTCATATCTTTTCGTTAAAAGTCAAAAAATATATTTATTTAGATCATTCTAAACAATCCCTTAGATAGTAGGACAGCACCTGGGTTATAGAAAATAAATGAGATTTAATGTTATATGAATCTCATATATAGAATTTTTGGTTAAAAATCTCGTGATGGAAATTACCCTTTATTAAAATAAAATAAAATAAAATAATTGCCACTAGAATTACTTTTTTTAGCACAGAATAAATGATTAGGCTTGGGAGTGAATTCTCTGACATTGTGTTTTTTCTTTATGGAATAATTGGCCAAAGAAATGATAGTTGGTTCAAAAATTGATCCAAGTGCCGCAGTGATAAGTCAATTTCTATGGCAATATAACATTTGGTATAAAGATTGATCTTTTTATGGAAATAAGGTTATGATTAATAAAATTATTTGGTGAGAAAATAAATTATTATTTTGAAGAATTTTTTTCTTTTCATTTTTATCTCACTGCCATTAGATCACCATCGGTCAGCTGCCAGATCACCATTAGTGTCGAAAAAGTAGTCGGTAGCGGTAATGGTGATATGAAAAAATTAGGTGGATAGGTGGGGATGACACAAGAATAAATAAAATGGGATGACTCATGGATAAATAAATAATATTTGAACAAATAAGTAACGTGAACAGATAAATAGAAATAATATGGTGTTTTCAAATTATTTTATTATTTTGGCTTCGAACGAATAGACTTTTGAAGCTATTGCTCAAAAAGTTTTGAAAGAAATAACATTGACATGCACCCCCTTCTTAATTCCGTTTTTTATTCTAGGAGTTGTTGAAATTCAAAATTCAATCCCTTTCGTTATTCATGGAGAGAAGATCTACCTCCAAGCTGTTAAAATTTCAGCATGACGTCTTTCAACCAAATTTACACGCATATCACCTCCCCTTAAAGCCCCTTTCACTTTGTTTCTCAATGGATGTTCAATGCCCAAAACTATGTGGTCACCGCATTTTGGACATTGAGGTCCATGTTTACCAAACTTCTTGATTAAAATTCTAATCATTCGTTGTACAGTGACAACGTTCCCATTAGAGATCAGTATTCTTATGAGGAAGAGCCAATTCAAAGCATCCTTCTTCAGCTCAACCATCATAAAAACCAACCACACCATTACTCAAGTGTTTAGGAGTGGGGCAATCATTGGTTAAGTCAAGTTCAGGTCGAACTTGCATGACATAATAAGAATATATGTATTATTTCAAGTCTAATTTGGCTCGATATCGAATCTAATCTAAGCATTCTGAGCTCATTCTCAAATGAACTTCTAAATCTTAAGTCCGTTCACTAATCTAAATGATATGAGTTATTATTTTTTTAATCCTAAAAAACTAAATAAATTAGACCATTTTAATAATTATTTAAATTTAAAACATTAATAAAATTTAATTGTAGAATAAATTTGGGTTTTTTTTAACAAATGTTCGAATTGAATTTTTTAACAAAAAATTGTATTTTTTTTAGATGGTTCAAAAAATTTATTTAAGCCTTAGAAATAAGTAAATATATATCATTTTTTTTTAAATTATTTTTTTAGTTTATTGTGTAAATAAATAATATAGAAAGTGAAATTAATATTTTATAATGGGGGTGGGTTGGACTTGGCCATGCCAAACTTCAACTCTTATCCTAAGCCCAACTCAAAAATTAAAAGGGCTTAAAATTTCAACCCAACCCAATACCATGTGTTAAATATTTATTTTAAGTCCTAAAAATATTATATTAGGCTAATCTAAGTTGGATACTGAGGCCTATTTTAATAAGTAAGTTAAAAGTTAACTCTTTTTTTTTGTTTTTTTTTTTTTGAAAAAACAAATAAAAAAAGTAGAAAGATGATGTGATTAAAAAAATCAAAAAGCTAAAAAATTGACTTTTAACCTAGTTGACAAAATAGGCCTAAGTAGTATGATTGAGACTTACATTGAAAGGACAGTTCTCGTACACTTGCCACTACGTGGAATAAGAAAGGTCAAATATACATAATTTTATTTTTGAATACGAAAAAAATCATTTCGGTGATTGAGACCTACATTCATTAACATTAATATACGATGTAATTGGGTGGTTGATATGATGATTAATTTTTTAGCCTTCAACCAGCATGTGCACCAAGATGGGGCCTTCTCTCATTGAACATTGCTTCCCAATTTGTGATGGAAATGTTGGTGATAAAAGAATGAAGATATTGAAGAATCCCAAAAAAATGTTAAGCAAAGCTATAGCCAGCTAAAGTTGGCAATGACTTGGGTGGGTGGAAACAATAAACAATATTATTATGAAATTTGATGGAGAGAAAGAAAGAGAGAGAGATGAGGTGGTTGCATCCTCATGACACCCCTCTTTATTAACTCCTCACATTTATATGCTCCTTAATGGCACCAAGCAAACATTCACTTCTTGAAGAAAAACTATCCTCAATGAAAAAAAAAATAACAGCCTACATTTCCAATCTCAAACACCCCAACAAAGAATCTTTAGAACCATTCAAAGCTTCTAATTGAAGAAATAGCCCTCTCTTCCCCATCATTTCTAGGGACTCTTTTAAAGACTAGTTGAAGAAAATAAATAAATCAATAACTCATTCCAAGGAAGTTTCTATCGCTTCTTTATAATAGATCTCACCTTGAGAACATGGACTTTGTTAAGTTAAAAATATATATGTATATATATATATTATAAAAAAAATGTGACATTGGTACAAACAAATTGATGTATATAATAATAAATGCCAATGAATTATTCATTATCATATAAATGTATTGAGGGATGGGCAATGCAATGCATGCATGCATGTACAAGTGCTTTAAGTGCTACTCTAATTGGGCACCAGCTATTAGACAATGACAATGGACTTCATTGCCATTCACAACAATTACAGTGGTTTTGTAAAGAAGAGTAGGGACAGCATGGTCCTTTACATCACTGCCCCACAATTACAAATACATATAAAATTTGAGAAAAATTCTAAACATATATAAAATTTATAAAAAAAAAATTTGACAAAAATGATGTGATAATGTCATTATTATAAATAAATCCATTTTCAGCTTTATTGAATAATATTAGAGATTCTAAAAGTTTTACTAAATTTTCTACCAAATGTCTCAGACCCACACTATGTGGGTCTCATGTGTGTCCCACACCTATGTGAGATATTTGGTAAAAAATTTGGTAAAACTTTTGGGGTCTCTAACATTATTGTATTTTATTTTGAAGTAAAAGGTTCATAATAAATCACATCTTTAAATATGAATTTTTTATTTTTATAATACTATTCAAAATTTAAGCATACATTAATGTGTATGTAAAATAAATATATTTTTCTGTGTGTATTTAATATATGTTGGGGTTGCAATGTCCTAAACCTTGAGAAAGCGTGTTGGCCAGGCGAGACGGGCATGTCCTTTGAGAAAACAATAATACTAGGTATCATGAAAAAAGGATCATGAAAAGTCTTCATGAAAATTTTCCATCATTGGATTAATTTATAGTGTTTGTAGTATTTTATTGTATGTTATACAATCACCCTTAGATTAGTTTCATGAAATATTTCATGATATTTATTTCATTTCTAGGAATAATAATCAAGGAACCCCTGCAGGCTACAGACTCAGCCAATTAATAATATGAAAGCCCAAAAACCACTATTGTTTTTCGCTATTCCACATGACACTTAAATTGCCTTTGATCACTTATTTTTTGATCAGGCCTTTGATCACTTATTGATTCCAATTTTTTTTTTCTCTTTCTTTTTTAGTATGAGTATATATTATCTAATTTAACAGACTTAGGCAATTAATAATATGAAAGCCCACAAACCCTATTGTTTTTCACTATTCCACATGACACTTATGCCTTATTTGTTTAGTCAAAAAGTTACTAAAAAATTCAAAAAGCCAACAACCCATATCAAAAAGTCAAAGATTCTTTTTTCACTCTACTTTTTGCACATCTTTTCATAAAAAGTCAAAAAGTCATCTCAAACATACTAGTTTTTTTTAGTTCATATTTTAGTCAAATAACCAAAAAATTACTAAATTAACATGTTGCCAAATGAGGCCTTAAATTGCCTTCCATCACTTGTTGATTCCATTTTTTTTCTCTTTCTTTATTAGTGTTAGTATAAATTGTACTATATATTATCTAATTTAACTTAACCTAATAGATTAGAGTCGTAAAACAACTCAAGTTACTCTAACTCAACTTATTTTTGACTGTTTAAAATCTTATTTAAGATCAACTCATTATGTAAGTAAATTAATCTTGAACCATACTAAAACTCGTTAAGTTTTTAATTTAAATTTGAACAACCCATTAATGGACTCAATAAGTATACATAGGATACAAAAAATCAAATTATTCGAGCTCGATTTATGTTCATTTTGTTAAAAACTAGTTTAAAATTAGCTTATTATGTAAACAAACTAAATCTAAACAAGTTTTGAAACTTGTTAAGCTTTTAAATTAGATTTGAACGATTGACTATACTCAACTCAACTTAATTCATTTGCAACTTTATGAAATGAGTGAGGTTGATACTTCAACCCTTGATCAATAAATTGAGTTACGTTGTTGTCAAGTTACGAGAGAGAGAGTGTTGATATTATGTCAAACACTTTAATACAATAATATTACAAATTCAAAATATATATATTTAAATATTTACTCAAATTTAATTTATGTGAACCAAATTTATTATTGATATAATCCATAATACATCAAATCTATCCTCAATCATTCATTCATTTTTTAAATAAATTTGATGAGAGTCTTTAAATTAATTAAGAGGGGACTTGTTGTTTACAAAACTTGTAAAAGGGCGAAAAGTTTGTTGTCTTTTTAAATCCAACCTTTTTAAACTTGTCAAAGGTCAACACGCAAAAAGGCAAACTACTGTACAACAGAATATGGGCAGTGTTTTTCCGAGTCGTTAATATTATTGCATTGAAAAGACTGTGTTGTTCCCCGGATGAGATTTTTTTATTAAAGTAATAAAAAAATCAAAATATTTAATCACACCTTTCTTTATTTTTTTTTTGAAAAATGATTTGTCCTCTTAAAAAAACTTTCCTAATTCTTTTAATGTCCAAAACAACGTCGTTTTGAACATTTTTTTTTTCTTTTTGCCTTGGTTTGAAATTTAGAGGGATTAAGGGGCTAAAAATTAAGAAATGTAACACAACCTTTTTTTTTTATACGTTTTCTTATGAAAATTTAAAAAATTAATTAAAATAATCAATTTTGAAACTTGCTTTCATCAAAACGATAGAGTGTGCTCGTTGCTTAGTAGTCAATTAAGGCTGAAGTGTCTAATCACCTGTTGGAGTGCCCAAGTGACCAGCAAATGAAAAAAAAAAATATCCACCCAAAAAATGAAGAAAAATTTAAAAAAAAAATGAAAAATGATATTTATACCCGATTTTCATATCAGTAAGGTCAGGCTTCACAAAAAAAATTGTTTAGTGAGTGGGTGTTTGGATTTGTTTTTGTTAAATTTGTTTTTGTCTTTATTATACTTTTTTTAATTAAAAAAGACAAAAATTAATCAAAAATAATAATAATAAATTTAAAAATCACTAAATATAAAAAAATTTATAATTTATTTAAATTATCTCAAACAGTAAATGCGGTTTACTGGTCATCTGGTCTACTAGCCATGACTTTGTGATAAAATTAACAAAATATTTTTTATGATAGTAATTTTGTTTTCATATAAAAACTAGACAATAATAGTCGTGTAATTATGAACTAGTGTAATAGTCATCCTATATGAAATTTTTTAAATTTTGTAACTAGAATAATGTAATAACGAAAACACTTTGTTGTAAAATCATAAGTGGCAATCCAATTCTCTTTACTGTTGTATTTCACTACTCTTAAATAAATAGTAAATTTAAAATAAATAAAATAAAAATAACAAAATCAAAACAGAAGTAGATGAAGAACAGTAAATTCGCCAATTAATACAGGAACAATAATTTTAACAGAAGGTACAGAACAGGAACACTGCACTAGTAAAAACAGGAGCATTAACACTAGCTGCCTCTTATTGTCTTCCATTTCTCTCTCTCTCTCTCTCTCTCCATAGCTAAACTTTCCATAACCTCATTAAACAACGACTACTCATGAAAAAGGCTAAAGCAATGCTACCATTGATTCTAAAGTCAGATAATAAATAAATAAAAAGAGCAAAGAAAGAACATAAGGCTGATAGATAACAGAAAGAACATACACAGAGTCTTCTGTAACCCTAGAATCAACTGTAGCAAAGCCAACCCCCATTGATCAATGTTGTTTGTTACCTCTCTAATAACAATACTAGTTGTGAAGTGGGTTTGGACCTGTGTGAACTACTCTCTTGTCTTCATCATCATCGTCGTCGTCAAAGTTGCTACCCACAGATGAATTGACGGTGTTGAAAAACCGAACTTTTCTTGGGGAAGAATGACCATTGTGCTCAGAAGAAGAAGATAGGCATAACTGAGTGAAAATTAAGATGACCCAGATGAAGAAAACTGCAAGATTTGTAGCTCTAGGATGTCTTTTGCTTCTTTTTGTTGTTGTTGTTGTTGTTGTTGTTTTAGTACTACTACTCTTTGTGGCTTGTTGTGAAGGGACTGTCATTGCACCAACTGTTGTTGTGATTGGAACAGTAGTACAACACTGCTTTAGACCTCCAGCTGAGAGAAGACCAGCGAGGTCTCTAAGTGGAGATCTCTGACTTAAAATATAAAATAAAAAAATAAAAAAAAATGGGTGTGTGCTATTGTTTATGGTTTTGGAAATTCTGAACCTTTTTGAGAGAGATAGAGAGAGGGGAGGGGGGTTTAGAATGCTCCTCCTTATCTCGTGGGTCTAGTCACATGATCTTGACCCTTGATTCCTGGAACCTTCTTATTTAGAGTATCTTATTTCACCTCTGAATCTTTGAACTCTGGACCTTTTTGGTTGTACTAGACACCAACACTAATTTTTTATTTTTGATTTTTGGATTTTGGCATCTGTTTGGTTTATATATTTTTTACTTTAATGTACTTATATATGTATATAAGATGGTGTGAATACCAATGAGTGCAGCATGAAATTAATGTAGATGGAGGATTTTTACCAATTTTTAAAAAAAATAGAGATAAGAGACGATAAAAAAATTATCAAAATTTAAAATTTAAAATTTAAAAATGAGGCACTTGTGTAGGGCCAATTTGAAAATGTAAAAAAATTCCAAAAAAATGGTCAGAAAATAAGTGTTTGGTTGTAGTTGTTAGTTATTCAATAAGAGAATTTCCAATGGTTCAAGTCAAATTGATTTTATTAAAATTATTTATTGACTTGTTACGGTGCAAAAAAAAAAAGTTAATTTGTGTAATTAAGTTATGTAATTATAATTATAATTTTAATATTATTAATTTTTTGGAATTTGTAGATTTTCTATAGTATTAAAATTTTTGATAGAGTGTTGATTTGTTAAAGTTGTGAAAAATAGTTGAGTTTTGATAAATAAATAAATAATATGATGTGACAATAAAATGACTTTGCCAAATTTTGGTAATGATTTTAGCTCACCATTTTGTAAATTCTAGCTATTTAAAAAAAAAAAAAAAAAAAAAATCATTTTGCTCAACCATTAAAGATGCTGTAATGTGAACTAATGTTGAAATTAACCCTTTTAATTTGAAGTAATGCTGAACTTTTTGGAAACCCAAAACTGTTAATCTGAAAGCAAGTTTCGCTTTCATGGTAAATGTGTTATTTGAGTTCAAAAAAATGAGGTGCTATGGATGCACGTGTCTTCATGGAATTCGTATACAATGCTGTCAATGTCAGAGGTGAATAGAGAGATATTGCTAGTGAAAAAATGTTTTGGAATTTCAATTCTTGAACTCTAAAGTGAGTTTCAAGAATTGTCACTGTAATGTATCGTTTTGATTCTAATTTTTTTTTCTTTCTTTATTATGTTATTAGTGTTCCATCAAAATATCAAAATTAATACTCTAAATCATTACTGATTGCAAGTGGGCCTTCTCCTTCATGATCAAGTCAAACCCTTGGGTTGATAATAAAGAACAAATTGAGAGAGAAGCAAAGGGCAAAATAGGCAAACTGTCACCACTACAAGTAAAAAATTCGTTTGCAAATGAGTTATTTTAATTGATATTTTAAATTTTTATAAAAATACGTTTAAACAAGTAAATAAATGATATGATAATTTATAATAAATTTTTTTATTTTTTGGTTACAAACTTAATTCTCCAAACAGGCGATTGTTTTGACAACCGCCTAAAATAGTCAAAATGTTATTATTAAAAAGTTAAGTATTTTCTTTATTTTTTTACACATATTTTCATCTATCTATCTATCTATTTATCTGTATATTATATAAGAAAAATAGTGTTTTTAGTGAGAAATTTTGTGAAAGTTTCAATATCTCATACTAATTTTCTTGATTTTCTCAATTTTAAATAATTAAGAAAATTTCTATTGACTAACTTTTATTTGATAATCTCACATCGAGAAAAAAATAAAAAAATAAGTTGTTTTACTTATATAAAGAAAATCTTATACTCTCATCGCATTTAATGAGGAACCTTATGAGAATTTTAATATTTCATACTAATTTTATTGATTTTCTTAATTTTAAACAATTAAGAAAATCTTTATTGGTTAACTTTTCTTTGATAATCCTACATCTAGAAAAGAAGGGAAAAAAATGAGTTATTTTACTTATATAAAATAAATCTTATACTTCCATCCCATTTAATATTGTAGTGTTGTGCATGTTTCAATTTAATATAGTTTAAATTTTAAAAGTTTCAATTAATTAATTATGACTTAGCTGATTAGACAAAATCATTTTTTCTTTGATTGATTTGTTGTTTTAAACGTAATTTTAACAGTTTTATCAAAATATATTGATTAGATTAATTTGATTCAAAATAAATTAAAAATTGATCTAATTAAAAATTGAAAGACCGAGATTGCTTAATTAAAAATAAATTTTCATCCAAATAATTGTTAACTTTTATTTTATAATCCCATATCGAAAAGAAAAAAATAAAGTGAGTTGTTTCACTTATATAAAGTGAATCTTTTAATAGTGTTATATTGTGTATACTTCAATTCAAGACAGTTTTAATTTTAAAATTAAAATAACATTTAAAAGTTTTAATTAATTAATTCTTGTATAAGTCGGTTAGTCATTTGACGTAACTGATTAGGCTGAACCATTTTGGATTTGACCGATTCATAGGTTTAATCGCGATTTTACATACTGATTTTATTATTTTAAATAATTAAAAAAATTCTATTGGCTAACTTCTATTTAACCATATAAGAAAAAGTAAAATTTTTTTCACACTATCTATGTATTATATAAGAAAAATGAGATTTTAAGGGAGAAGCTTTCTAAGAGTTTCAATCCTTATTCTAAAATTATTAAATTTTCTTAATTTTAAACAATTAAGAAAATTCTCTTTGGCTAGTTTCCATTTACCTTTTATTTTACAATCTCATATTGAAAAAAAAAAAAAAAAAAAAAAAAAAAAAAAAGTGAATTGTTTCACTTACATAAGTGAACCTTATACTCTCATTTATATAAGTAAAAGGTGATTTTTTATGAGAAACCCTATAATCAATACCTCATACTCATTTTTTTGATTTTCTTAATTTTAAACAATTAAGAAAATCCTCATTAGTTAGCTTCCATTTAATTTTTATTTTATAATCCCACATAGGCGTTTTGATTGTTAAATTAATTTTATATGAGATTTTGAAACTCTCATAATATTTAACTCAATCCCACATTGAGAAAGAAAAAAATGAGTTGTTTCACTTATATAAAGTGTTACAATCCCACATCGAGAAAAGAAAGAAAAAAATTGAATTGTTTCACTTATATAAAATAAATCTTATAAAAGGAGTTTTAAGGAAGAAGCTTTCTAGAGACTCTAAACACTCATTATAAAATTATTGAATTTTCTAAATTTTAAATAATTAAGAAAATTTTCATTGGTTAGCTTTCATTTACCTTTTATTTTACAATCCCAAATTGGGGAAAAAAAGAAAAGAAAAAGTGAATTGTTTCATTTACATAAAATGAATCTTATGTTTCGATTTATATAAATTAATTATTAAAATTTCTTAATTTTAAACAATTAAGAAAATCTCCATTGATTAGCTTTCATTTAACTTTTATTTTATAATCCGACATCAGGAAAAGAATGAATTTCACTTATATAAAGTGAATTTTATGGTCCCATTTATATAAACAAAAGAAGATTTTTAGTGAAAAGTCCTATAATCAATACCAATTTTTTTTTTCCTTAATTTTAAACAATTAAGAAAATTTCTATTAGTTAGCTTTCATTTAACTTTTATTTTACAATCCACGTAGACATTTTGATTTAAAAATAATTTTGTATGAGGTTTTGAAACTTTCAAAATATTTAATTTTAAAATAATTACAATCTCACATTAAGAAAAGAAAGAAAAAATGAGTTATTTCACTTATATAAAGTGAATCTTATACTCTCGTTTAATATTATAGTACTAGCGTATGCTCGTGTCTGAAGGCACGGTGTAAATAATGTTAGGATTATAATATAATTATAATCGCAATACTATTTAAATTTAAGATTAAAATATAATTATAAAAATATATTTAATAGACTATCTATATAATAAAGCAGGACGGATTTTGAAAATGTCCCAGATACAATTGTCCTACTAGGACATTTCAACGGCTGAGATGACTTTTAATAATAACATCCAATGCTTAAAAATGTATAAACTAATCTAAGAGCTGAAAGTAATTTGTTTCCCGCTGTAGACAGGCCCGCGGGGGACCTCGCTACAGCTCGGACTCGATTTTGTGTCACGGTTCTTAATCTTAACCAAAGAGTCCAAATCCGGCAAATCGTTTTGAGAAAACTGATTTTTTAAAGAAGTGCCAAACATGGACTGCTTTGCCAAATACAGAGTCGCCACCTAAATATTTTATTTTGGGAAATTTAAGAAACCCCGACTCGTTGCCTAAGGCCACGTGTCCGTCATCACCAAAGTTGCCTCGGCTCGGGAACTTGGGTACGATTGGGGAAGGTCACTTCGTGAGCACTTCGCCCGGCCAAAGACCTCTACTAACCATGATATCTGATTTTGAAAACATTGTGCGTTCTTATTCCAGTTATTAGCCTAGGTTACTATGTGATGCGCACAGCATACAAGTATAGACTGAGTCATCTGAATTGGAACAAAACACTTCATGTTTGTTTGTGAAAATGGTTTGCTACTCGCAAGTAGGCTTAAAATGCAGATTTTGCCACCTTCGGGTGGGCTTGGAAAAACATGATTTTGCCACTGTCTAGTGGGCTTTAAACAAACATTTGATGAATTATTCCAATCCAAACATCCCAACATTCACCCACAGGCATTCAAGCAATTATATCACATAAGCAGTTAGCCTCATGGTAAGAATGCTATTCATGGCAGTCACTCACACACATGCAAGGATGCTAAAGCATAAAAACTCACCGAGTACTCCAAGCCAAAACAGAAACTACATTAGAAATCATGCATGATCCTAAGTATACATAAATGCCTAATGCAACACATGCAAAAATGCAAACCATAGCAGGCTCGGCTATTCTAAACATGACATATGGAATGCTACAGCTAACATATATTCAACTTGGAATTGAAATACAAATGCAATTAGTATGATGCGCCGAGCCTGGTGCATGCAAGACAGATGAATGAATGCAAACATACTATCATACTGTATGCTAATTGAAATATGCCCTAATCTAACCATCATAAGCAGGTAAATAAAAGGGAAGAAAGACGTGGGATTGGAAGACATACATCACACTCACCCACACTTATTACAATTTTGCCCTCGCACAGAGGATCCGAATAAATATACAGTCCCGAATAAAAGAATAGTACAGTCCAAATAATGTACAAATTCCTAATTAATTAACAAATTAACTAAGAAAGTCAGAAGCGGCATGCAAGCGAGGCGCCTTGATTCCGCTCGGGGTGATGAATAATGCATGTTCGGGTTGCCTTTGTGCGGAAATCCATGACGATTCCCCAATTAGCCTCTGTTTGCACCTGTTCTTGAAATGCGTGCCAAGCTCCGAAAAGTTTCTGATTCTTCATTTTACTGCAACAGAGGGCAGGAAAGGGGCATGGCAATGTATTTTTACAAATGTATGCACGTCTCGATCCTCGTGCCACCAATCACGCATATCGATGCATGATGGCCGAGGAGTCGAATTGCACAACTCAATATGAAATGAATGCATATGAAAATACAACAAAACCTAACTCCATCATGGATAATCCGGAGTGTCGGTGATTGGGGAATTGAGACACGTTCCGTTACTCGAGTAACGGCATTACTCGCGTTCCGTGCGAGCTAACTCCTATCCCGAACACGATGCAATATGCATGATATGCATGAAATGCAACTAAGATACAACCTAACATGCGAAAGGCTATGAAATGGCATACACGATGCACAAGGAAACATGGCATACACAATGCGCTAATATACGACCTAGCATACGCAATGCTATGGAATGAAATGGCATACACAATGCAATATGGGCTTACACCAACACAAGTGGACCTCGGCCACACTCACATAGGAGGCCATTAGATGAAAATGAGACAACTCGAAATGCGTGCACACGTGCACGCAAACCGAGGACCGACCCTAAGGCACGAATGCCACTCTAACATGACATGGCAAAGTATGGAATATGGCAATTTATCATGCAAATTTCAGAGGCAAAATGAGATGTAAAACAGCCTCAAAACATGGTAAAATGGTACCCGATGCATGGAACGAGTCCCGAAACATGCAATTTGGCTCAAGGAATGACCTATAGCTATGCAATACATGCATTATTTGAACATGAGACCTAAATACAGAGACAAGGCAGCCCCAAAACAAGCATGTTTCCAGTTCTAAGCAAGGCCAAACAGCGAGTACAAATAGGCCTAAGATAGCATGCAAAATTGGCCAAAAAGAGAGAGGTAATGAAACAAGTGGCAGCTTCTGACTTCAAACACAAGAGGGTCCTTCAACAATGTTGAAGAGGGGCCCAAAATATGGCATTTTACAGTTTATTATCAGAGCCAAAACAGTGTACAAGCATGCTCAAAATATGATGCAAAATAAGGCCAAAAAGAGGCTAAAACACAAAGTATACCAAGGGTGCCTCAAACAGCCAAAGACTCTTAATGAGACATGAAGAGGGGGTCAAAATAAGGCCATTTTCAGTTCGGACCAAAGTCCAAAAACAGAATCACAATAGGCTAATGAATCATGCAAAAATGGGGCCCAAGGATGGATACAATGGCAAGTGGCACATGGGAGCTCCAAACAATGATGAGCCCTTCAACAATGTTTAAGAAGGGCTCAAAATAAGCTATTTCACAGTTCACAACATGCCTCAAAACAGTTTAAAAATAGGCCGAAAATGCTATGCAAGAAAGGGGGATACAAGAGGGGTAATGAAGCAAGTGAAATAAGGAAGCCTCAAAAAGTGAGAGGCCCTTAATGAAACATGAAAAATGGCTCAAAATAATCCTAGTTCCAGTTAGGGTCGGAGCCCAACTATGCAAGCATAAGGAGCTAAAATATAGACCAAGAAAAGAGCAAAAAGAGGGAAAATGAGACTCACCCTCGAAGACTAATCTTTGGGCACTAATAGCACTAATTTCCATATAAGGCAAGAAAAGAAGAAAAAAAAAAAAACAGTTACCAGAATAGGAAATTAGTGTCATTAGTGCCACAAAAATTGTGTGCACAAATCATTTTTCATTCTAGTTAAATGTATAAAATTTCATTTCGCATATTATTTTCTATATTAATTATATTGGTGTACATATAGTATGAGAAATGTACTATGTTATTATTTTTTTTGTCATCGTTTTATATCATGTGAATATTCATGACTGATTTCTTATTTGGAAATTGACATCAAACAAATAATATTTTATAATGTTGCAGGATCATATAAAATGATAAAAAAAAATCAAGTTATTTGTAGACGTCCTCATATAATATCTGTTCTATTAGATACTGTAGTTCATGCTTTGCTTGAGATATGATTTGGCAATTGCTGTTTATTATTTTTTAAAATTTTTTATTGTATTTATAGTATAGTAATTGCCAAAAAAAAAATTATATACATTTTTTTAGCTTTATGAGTTTTTTTTTTTTTCTTCTTCTTTCTTGTTTCTTTCTTTTTCACATAGCAAAAATAAATATAAAATTATGTAATCAAAGAACATTCAATGTGTTTGGTTTCAATTTTCTGAATTTAATTTTTTAGAAATTGAGTTTTTTATTTTTCGTATTTTTTTGTTTTTAGTGAATATATTTAAATTTTTAAGCAATTTTTTTAGTGTTTAAGATGCATCTTATTTAGATGTATCTAAAAAGTAAAATATTTATTAAAAGAATATTTTAAAAAATCAATAAATAAAATAGAATACAAAAAATATACTGAATTCTCGTATTTTTTTAAAATAAATTTTCGATATTTAGTGAATTTTCTAAGCATTTTTTTCACAAATATTATACTTTTTAATTATATTTATGTTAAGTGTATCCAAAAAAAAAAATTTAAAAATTACTTATAATATTAAAAAAATTCTGTAAAAACAAAAAAAAAAACACAAAAAAAAATAATAATTTTCTAAAAATTAAATCCTGAAAATCCAAACCAAAAACATTTGAACTACTGGGATATTGACAAAAGCAGGATGCCTTGGTTGGAGGAAATCCAAGAAGAATTAGCATCCTATTCCAATCTTTCTTGAATTGTGCTAGGTGTGGAATGTGCTATTGTTTCTCTTCTCTCCAATATGCCGCCCTCCTCCGCCTCTGGCGCTTAACCCCCCCCCCCCAACACTAGGTGTAAATTGGGCCCATCCGGCCTCTTGCCAAAATTTGGATAGAACCGAGTTGGCCACGGATCATAAAATTAAGTCCAGATTTAGGGAGTAATTGGGCCTTAGGCTGGCTAGTTGGCTGGCAAGTTGGGCCAATGGGCCTGGGTTTGGACCAAGCCTGGGCGAGCCAGGATAATTTTTTATTTTTTATTTTTTTACCAAAGTTTTATTCTTTTCTATTAAAAATGACACTGGGCCATGGGTTAGCTGGGCCTCAGGTTAAGCTTTAAGTAGGCCGATGGGCTAGGCTAGGCGAGTCAGGCCCATGGACTCAATTGGGCTTCAAAATAACAGCCTAAGCCTAGAATCCTAAACTGAGCTCGGGCACAGGCCTAACCAAGCCTAATTGGGTCGAGTTCACCTCGGTCCATGGATTATTTTTACACTCCTACCTACCGCCATTACCAAACCCATGCTCATAACCCACCCCTTAATCCCCCACTCCCACAGCAACCCTCCATTCTCTTCGCCTACTACACAAGATTGTTAGCATCCAATGGAATCGAAAACTTTGAAACTCACAAAAAAATTAAATATCAATTACTTTACTTGTACAAAAGTTAATTATAAAATCGAATACAACCCTCTAATTCTATAATCGATTTTATGTTACTAATTTTTTTATAAAATAAACCCTTGTAAAAGTACAACCATGGAGTCTCTAACAAGTTGTAAGAAATAGTTTTGAAAAAAACAGATTTTTCCTCAACTTTGGCCTTTTTTTTAGATGGGATCCATGTGTCAAAGTTGGCAGGTATAACTAGTAACACATTCTATACCGTATTATGATTCACGTAGTATATTTGGTTGTTTAAAACCATTATCGGGTGAATGGAAAATTAAAGTCAAAGTAAGCTCCATAGAAATAGTATTCTTGGTGAAATTTCCATAAAGATTGAATTAAAGCTTGTCCCACATTGGTTTGGTGGGCAAACTTTTGTGAGTTTATAAGGCTTGGGTTTGCAACTTGGGGAGGGTCCCAAGGGGTACCCAAGTTTTGTGGAATGGTGAAATTATGGGCAAAATGGGCTAGACCCATTGGACCCAAAATAAACATACGCGCAAGCGGCAGCCCCGTCCCTCCGTCCCTCCGGGCTTGGGTGTAGGTGCATGGCGTGAGGTTGGGTTGGGCTTGTCTAGCCCAATACTTTTGGGCCAAAAACATTTGAATTAAATTTTTTTTTTGGTAAAATAAAATCTGTCCAGTTTTAATTTCAAATTTTTGTTGGAAGAATTCAAATTTTGCTTGCACCTCTTTAAACCTTCTTTACATATTCATCCCTGTTCGAACAGGTTCAAGTTCAAACCCATATATGTTTGAATTCAAATCAAATAGGTTCATACCTGTTGAGTTCAAAATCGAACAGATTTTTTATCTATTAAACACTGTCCGAACAGGTACCATACCTGTTGGATTCACATTTGAATAGCCATATTTTCTCCTACAAATAGATAGACCCTCATTTAGATTTTGCATTCAGGAAATTCGTTCTTTCCTCTGTTATTACTCTCTGCATTTTGCTACATCATTTTTTCCCGTGAAAATGAGTGTAAACACAAAGTGTTCGTTGTGTGAATAGTTTGTAGTGCTGTTACTATTCACTGTTGATCATTTTATCCTATGAGATAGACGTCCACAATCTGAAAGCGCCATAGAGAGGATGAATATATCTTAAGGACACAGTATTAAATATTGGAATTGATCAAAAATTTGTTCGATAAATAAATAAGGTAAATAATTAATTTAATTTCTGTTTTATTTATTTTTATCAGATTCTAATTTTGTTTTTGTAACAAAATAAGAATCTGTTGTTTTATTTTATTGCATATACTGTTTTGATTTTTGTAATCAAACAGCTTCTCTCATTTCTTTAATTCTTTGAATACAGTGAAAATTGTTCAATAATCTTAAGACAGATCTTTTTTCTATGTCTTCATTGTATTAATTTTATGTGCTTTTACAAAGTGATATTCTGGTTGAAAAATACAAATAGTAGTAATATACTGTTTATTTTCTTTGACAAATAGTAGTAATATACTATTTTCCATTAACAATTTCGATATATTAATTTGTGTAGTAGTGTTACAGAAAATTATTGTGTAGTATTTTATTGTTTTGGTTTTAGTAACTAAAAAAATAAAATTATTTTGTTTTATAATTTATTTTCTGGTTTTAATAACTAAAAAACTCATTTATATTTTGGTTTTTCTGATTTTTGTAATCAGATATTATGGCTACTATAACTAAATGTGGTATTCTAATTGTTACAACGACTCCGGTCCCTATCCAGAACCATGTTCAAGTTTCAATAAATCATAGGGAAAAATCGAAAAAAATTAATGGCACCGAGTTTAAGAGATGGCAGTAGAAAATGCTATTCTTTCTTACAACTCTGAATCTTGCCCGATTTCTCCATAAAGAGGCTCCAGTGCTTAAAGAGGATGAAAGTGATCGGCAAATTGTTGCCGCTGTAGACGCTTGGAAACATTCTAATTTTCTATGCAGAAATTACATCCTAAATGGCCTAGACAACATGATGTATAATGTTTATAGTCTTCTGAAAACAGCAAAAGAATTGTGGGATTCTTTGAAAAAAAAAATACAAGACAGAAGATGTTGGCATAAAGAAATTTGTTGTCAGTAAATTTTCTGGACTTTGTAATGGTAGACTCCCAAATGGTGATTTCTCAAGTTCAAAGTTTTCAATTAATTTTGCATGATATTCATGCTGAAGATATGTCTCTTAGCGAGTCTTTTCAAGTCACTGCGTTAGTGGAAAAATTACCACCGACTTGAAAAAATTTCAAAAATTATTTAAAACATAAATGTAAAGAGATGACCATGGATTGTAAGACTAAGAATTGAGGAAGATAACCGTAAAGCTGAAAAGATGAACGGTAAAAATCTCATTGAATCCAAGGCTAATATAGTTAGACAAGTGTCCAAACCACATAACAAAAAGAGAAAGTTTGCTAGAGATGGTCCTAAACAAGGCAACAACAATGGTAATAAGAAATTCAAAGGAAAATGTTATAACTGTGGCAAGACCGGATATTGAGCCTCTAATTGCCGACGCCCTAAGAAGGATCACGGAAGTACAAGTAAGAAGACTACCAATTAAGCCAGACAGAATTAGATTACATCTGTGACGGGGTAAATGACATCAATCTCTCTACTGTGGTGTCTGAGGCTAATTTGGTTGGAAATCCCAAGAAATAGTGGGTTGACACTAGGGCAACTCGTCACATTTGTGCGGACAATAAGATTTTCACTACTTACAATAAAGCTGCAAATGGTGAACAACTTTTCATGGAAAATTCTTCTACTTCTACTGTGGTTGGTCAAGGAAATGTGATCTTGAAGATGACATCGGGGAAAAAACTTGCCCTCAACAACATGCTGCATGTACCAGACATCCGGAAAAATTTAGTTTTTGGTTCTTTATTAAGTAAGAATGGTTTTAGGCTTGTATTTGAGTCTAATAAATTTGTATTAACAAAGAGTGGTATGTATGTGGGTAAGGGATACATAAGCGATGGTCTCTTTAAGTTAAATGTAATAACTATTGTACCAAATTTTTCTATAAATAAGAATAACACATCTTTTGCTTATATTCTTGAATCAAATTTATGGCATGGTAGATTAGGACATGTAAATTTTGATACTCTGCGTAGATTAATTGGTTTGGATTATATACCAAATTTTGAAATTGATCATAATCACAAATGTGAGATTTGTGTAGAAGCGAAACTAACTAAGGTTCCATTTAAATCGATTGAAAGAAAAACCGAACCTCTAGAATTAATTCATACTGATGTGTGTGATTTTAAATTTGTTCAAACTAGATGAGGCAAAAAGTATTTCATAATATTTATCGATGATTGCACAAGATATTGTTATGTATACTTACTTAGAAGTAAAGATGAAACCTTAGAAATGTTTAAACTTTACAAAACTGAAGTGGAAAATCAACTTGGTAAAACCATTAAAATGGTTAGAAGTGATAGAGGTGGTGAATATGATGCACCTTTAAATGAATTTTGTGCACATCATGGCATTATTTACCAAACTACAGCACCTTATTCTCCACAGCAAAAATGAAGTTGCTGAAAGGAAGAATAGAACCCTTAAAGAAATGATAAATGTCATATTACTAAGTTTAGGCTTACCACAGAACTTGTGGGGGGAAACAATATTGTCTGCTAATTATGTTCTTAACAGAATACCCTACAAGAAAACGAATAACACTCCTTATTAATTATGGAAAGGTCGACCACCTTCTTACAAATACTTAAAAGTGTGGGGGTGTTTGGCAAAGGTAGAAGTTCTTATTCCGAAAAAGACTAAAATAGAACCAAAAAAAATGGATTGTGTGTTTATTGGTTATGCTCAGAATAGTAGTGTATATCGATTTCTGACTTATAAATCAGAAATACCCGATATAAATGTAAACCCTATTATAGAGTTAAGAAATACTATGGTTTTTTAACATGTGTTTTCCTTGCAAGAAAAGACAGGAATTAAGTTCACATAAAAGAATTTAGGATTATACACAAAGTTAAGAGACTAATGACAATCAAACACAAGAGACTAATAATGGTTTCGACCAACAGAACTTAACTGAAGATGAACCAAGATGAGGTAAGAGAGCAAGAACATCAAAATCCTTTAGTCCAGATTTTTTTAAATACTTGTTAGAAAATGAACCTCAAAGCTTTAAAGAAGCAATGTCAGATCCTAAAGCACCTTTGTGGAAAGAGGCTGTTAATAATGAAATTGAATCCCTTATGCAAAATCATACTTAGCAATTGTGGATTTTCTACCTGGTTCTAAACCGCTTGGATATAAATGGATATTCAAGAGAAAAATGAAAAAGCATATGGTTCAATAGACAAGTATAAAGCAAGACTTGTGGTAAAAGGTTACAGACAAAAGGAAGGTCTAGACTATTTTGACACATATTCCCCTGTGACAAAAATAACATCCATCTGCATACTTATTGCTATAGCAGCATTGTATAATTTAGAAATACATCAAATGTATATTAAGACAACTTTCTTAAACAGTGATCTAAATAAAGAGATCTATATGGAGCAATCCGAAGGGATTGTAGTGCCAGGGCAAGAAAATAAAGTTTGTTGGCTTGTAAAATTTCTTTATAGATTAAAATAAACACCTAAGTAATGGTATGAAAAATTTGATCATGATATGCTTACTAATAGGTTGAAGATAAACAAATGTGACAAGTGCGTCTATGTTAAAAACACTGACAAAGGTTATGTCATTATTTGTCTTTATGTGGATGACATGCTTATCATTGGAAGCAGTCAAAACATGATCAAATTAATCAAGCAGATACTGAATAAAAGATTTGATATAAAAGATATGAGAGTCATAGATATAATATTAGGAATGAAAATTATTAAAACATATGATGGATATGACGGATATGCATTATTATCTCAATCTCATTATATTGAGAAAATTCTTGGTAAATATATCAAGAATGACATGAATGTAGCAAGAACACCTGTAGATATCAGTTTTTATTTATCAAAAAATAAAGGTGATACAATGTCTCAGCTAAAATACTCTCAAATCATTGGAAGACTAATATACCTAATGAATTATGCTGTCAGTAAATTAAGTAGGAACACTAGTAAACTCGTAAAAAACCATTGGAAAACGATCATTCGGGTTCTTAGATATCTAAGATTTACCAGTGATCATGGTTTGAACATTACTCAATATCCAGCAGTACTCGAAGGCTATTGTGATGCAAATTGGATATTGGATACTAAATCCACTAGTGGATATGTCTTTACTCTGGGAGGTGCTGCTATTTCTTGGAAATCCATGAAACAAACATGCATCACATGATCCATAATGGAATCTAAGTTTATTACTTTAGACAAAGCAAGAAAAGAAGCAGAATGGCTTCACCACTTCTTAGAAGACATTCCAATGTGGCCAAAACCTATGCCAGCTATTTACATTCATTGTGATAGTCAATCTACAATAAGCAAAGCACAGAGTCATATACAATGGTAAGTCACGACATATTCATCGTCGATATAATACCGTAAGGCAATTGCTCTCAAATGGAATAATCTCAATAGATTATATAAAATCTAAAGAGAATATTGCGGATCCGTTAACAAAAGGTTTGATAAAAGAACAAGTGTATAGTTCATCGAAGGGGATGAGATCAAAGCCTATTACATAAGAGTCATCATAGTGGTAACCCTACTTAAATGACTGGAGATCCCAAAAATTAAGTTCAAAGGGACAACTAAGTTATATGTGGCTCGCCAGAAATCACCAAGGGATCAAAATTCCCTACCCATTCCTATAGTGAGAGTAATATATGTAACATGTGTTGTATGTAGGAATTTAAGGATACGCTTTACTTTTAATGATTACTTATATCTTGATTTAGGCATAAAAATCAAGACGAGTATAAGAGATACTCACAATAAGAATCATTTATATAAGTGTCGAACTAGGGCCGGTTCTATGAGAATGAAGAGGCTAAATTTTCTAGAAACACTCATGAACAATCAAGAGCGTTCAAGGCCAAAATGAACACAACCGTGAGAACCATGATGTGTCCGAAGATATTTTGTGTGAAATCTATTATCTTGGCTTACACAAACGGCTGAACAATTCAAGGCATTGCGTCCATTGGTTAGCTAGTAAGTTTGATAGGTTATCACTAGAAAAGGTTCAAGGCCGAAAGCTATATATCCTAATGCAAGATATTTTCGATTTATACTCTTTTAACAAATTCTGCATATTATTGTATTTCCATTGTTATTAAATCTCATTCATGTGAGGGATTGTAAGAAATGGTTTTGGAAAAATAGATTTTTCCTCAATTTTGATCTATTTTTTAGGTTGGACCTATGGGCTAAAGTTGGTGGGTCCAAGTGGTAGCGTATTCTATGCCGTGTTGTGACTTACGTAGTGCATTTAGTTGTTCAAAACCATTATCGGGTGAATGAAAAATTGAAACCAAAGTGAGCTCCATGAAAATAATGTTCTTGGTAAAATTTCCATAAAGATTGAATTAAAGATTGTCTCACATTGGTTTAGTGAGCAAACTTTTATGGGTTTATAAGGCTTGGGTTTTCAACTTGGAAAGGACCCAAATGGGTTCCCAAGTTTTGTGGAAGGGTGAGATTATGGGTAAAATGGGATAAACCCATTGGATCCAAAATAAACACGCACGCCGCTACCGCCGTTCGTCCGGTCAGTTGCACGGGCTAGGTTAGGCTTGGGCACAGGTGCGTGATGTGAGGTTGGATTGGGTTTGTTCGGCCCAATACTTATATTTTTGTGCAAAAAATATTTGAATTTAATTTTATTTTTAGGTAAAATAAAATTTGTCTAGTTTTAATTTCAAATTTTGGTTGGAAAAATTCAAATTTTGCTTACACCTCTTCAAACCTTCTGTCAAGATTCATCTATGTCCGAATAGGTTCAAGTTCAAATCCATATATATTTAAATTGAAATCAAACAAGTTCATACGTGTTGAGTTCAAAACCAAACAGATTTTCTATCTATTCAACACTGTCCGAACAGGTACCATACTTGTTGGATTCAAATTTGAACAGCCACATTTTCTCCTATAAATAGATAGACCTTCATTTGGATTTTGCATTTAGGAAATTCGTTTTTTCCTCTACTATTACTCTCTGCATTTTGCTGCATTAATTTTTCTTGTGAGAAATAGTGTAAATACAAAGTGTGTTTGCTATATGAATAGTTTGTAGTACTGCTACTATTCACTATTGATCGTTTTATTCTAGGAGATAGACGTCCATAATCTGAAAGTACCGTGGAGAGAATGAATCTGTCTTAAGGACACAGTGTTAAACACTAGATTTCATCAAAAATTTGTTCGACAAATAAATAAGGTAAATAATTAATTTAATTTCTGTTTTATTTATTTTTATCAGATTTTGATTTTGTTTTTTTAACAAAATAGGAATCTGTTGTTTTATTTTATTTTATATACTATTTTGATTTTTGTAATCAAACAATTTCTTTCATTTCTTTAATTCTTTGAATACAATGAAATTGTCCAACACAAATTGCTGTTGAATGTCGATCTATTAAACATAAAATATATTAGATAAAATATAATAAAAATAAAAAAACATTTTAGGTTGCCTTGAAATATAGGTTGATTATAAATCCTCTGAAATTTGGGAATGGGAAAGGTTGAGCTATTCGAAGATAACCAAACTGCTCACTCAATTTGGTCTTTGAAGATTTGGATTTGTATGTGGTCCGTTTGGTAATGGGGGTGGGAGTGAGGGTGGCTGAGCATTCAAGTTGGTGACAAAGGAGGAGATAAGTGAACCGAGTTATAATTTATAATCGAAGATGAAATTCTTGTATTTATAAAAGACAAATAATTGTGAAAATATTTGTTAATGATGTTTTCATTAATCATTGAAAGTTTGTCTAATCATTAATTTTAAAATCTTAGAATTAGTCAATGAAATGCATACAAGCTAATCCAAATACTCAATTATTAAAAAATGTTAACGAAAAAGACAAGGATTGTTTAGTTATATACAAATCATCTTCAATTAAAACAAATTAGTTAATGTGGGGATGTATTTTCTGAGCACCAACACGTGGCCGAGGTGACACCGAAGTGTCAGCCGAGGTGCCACGTGACTTGACAGATACGCCGAGGTAATCTCGGGGTTGCCGAGGTTATCTCCGAAGAAACCGGAGTCCGAGATAAGTGGATAAGGGACAAGAGTCCTAGAAAGAAGGAAGACTACAAGATGGATAAGGATAGTGTTCTCAAGGAGTCTATTCTTATCTCTTGAAGAGTCCAAAGTAGATCCGGAGTTGAAGTCCATAGAAGTAAGACTTCTAGTGGAACTAGGATAAAGAGAGACTATAAAAGAAGAGCACCCCCGGCGGGTCTAAGGTACGCAATTTGTAGTCTTGAGCAGTAATTTTAGCACTTGTTATCTTTGAGAGATATTGACTTGATCGTCGGAGTGCCCCCGGGTGGAAGAACCACCGCCGGAGCCTTTTCTTCTTCGCAAAGCTGAGGAGCCGTCTACTCTGCCTGTGTTCTACCATTGAATCACTAAGGAGGGCAGTGTGATCGGAATTTATCTCACACAATTTGGCGCCGTCTGTGGGAACGAAAGAAGAGTAAATGGCCAGTAACACGCAGAGGGAAAAGATTGGGGACGACACTCCAGCTGGGAGTGGAAGACCCGTCGACCTTAACGCGGAAGAAGGAGACCACAACGAGGAAACTCGTGATCAGAATCACGCAGAGAACGCCGTCGGCCAAGACGGTGATACATCAAAGAAAGCGGACAGGGGCAAATACTATAACGAGGACGACCTCCAGACATGGAAAGACAGATATCTGAGGAGGGATGAAAAAGTAAAGGAGATGGCAAATAAGTTGGCAGACCTTCAATCGGTCGTCAACTTCATGATGCAGAATAATGTCATGCAGCCGCCATACCCGCTGCAGGACACACCAATGCCAAAGAACGCCCGAAGAAGGGACGAAAAGAATCCTCAAGCCCCTCAAAGACACGAGGAGCGGAAGGTACTTCACCGACCCTCCAGGAAGTGGGCCGAGAAGAGCCGAGAAGAGAAGAGTCCCGGCGACATATCGCGAGAAGGAAGCAGACCCCAAAGAACATCGGCATGTTCCGGCGGATATTGTGTTTCGCGCCCCGCGGAGAAGGATCGAAAAGGGCCACCATGAGGCCGAGAGAGTAGCGCCAAAAAGGTCGAAGCCCAATGACACCCAGTCAGAGGAAGAAGTAAAGAGGACTTGAGAGATTACCTCAAGAGGAAACAGAGAATGCCGAGCCAAGTAACTTCCTGTTAAGCCGAGGACTCCATTCTCGGCAGATTGGATAGATTCGTCGACCAAAAAGATTCAAGATGCCGAGGCTCCGGATATATGATGGTAAGTCGGACCCTAACTTCCATGTTGGATTATTTTTGAATTCAATGGCATTATACAGGGAACGAGTCGTTGCTTTCGCAAAGTGTTCCTTCATCCTTCGGGGAGATTGCATCAGACTGGTTCCACAAACTACCGAAGGGGAGCGTGAAGAGCTGGGAAGGCCTGGCCGAGATGTTTGTTGCCAGGTTCATAACAAACAAACTGCAGCCACTGAGGGTGGATGCGTTGATGGCCCTAAAAATTAGCAAAGACGAAAGCCTTAGGGCTTATGCAAAGAGGTACTATGAGGTGTTCAATCGAATACCTGAATGCAACCAGGAGGTGGCGGTCGTGTCTTTCAAGAACGGCCTGAAGGATGACTGTCCATTGCGGAAGTCTTTGGCGAAAACCCTGCCAAAGAGCATGGAAGAACTCATGGCGAGAATTGAGAAGTACGCACGAGCCGAGGAAGATACCTCGGGGAACAAGGAGACGAGGATGAAAGGCAACGAGCCGGGCGAGGCCGAGGTAACAATGGACGTAACAAACAGAGACAGAGTTGAGGGCTAAGCAAGGATTTACGGTGTTCCAAATTCCGTCCAAAAGTCCTTGACCAAATTCGAAATCACCCTACTTGGTATGGCAAGAGCACAAGGAGAATTTATGAGAAACCTTGGTAGGCGTTGTGCCTACCACAATGAGCAGGTCACCCAACTCAGGTTGCAGAGCCCTTAAAGCACACTTGAAGATCTGGTGAGGCAAGGCCATCTAAGAGATCTTGTGGATGAAGCCGTAACGAGGAAGAGCAGCACGATTGCCTTAAGCGCCAAGAAATTCTCCTCCCCAAAGACAAAGAACCACAAAGTGGTGGACCTCGGGTGGTTAATGTGATCCACTCAAAGGTGAATGAAAACGACATACGGGGGGAGACACAGAGGGTGAAACATCTGCAGCACGTCAATCAGGTCGGACTGAAAAGACCCCGGTCTGAAGATTGCCAAGGACCGATGATAACCTTCACAGAGGCCGACCTTGACATGGTTCAGCACCCGCACAATGATGCCCTGGTAGTATCCCTCCAGGTCGGGGAGTGCCAGGTGAAACGCATCTTGATTGATCAAGGCAGCTCCTGCGACATCATGTATGTCAGATGCTACAAGGAGTTAGGCCTTCACCCTGATAACATGGAGCACTCAAACGGCCCGATGGTCGGCTTCAATGGAACGCCGACATGGCCTTTAGGCGCAACAAGCTTGGAGGTACAAGCTGGCACGAAGAAGATGAAGACAGAATTTATTGTGATTGATACGCCTTCGCTTTACAACATCATCCTGGGGAGACCGTGGTTGCATGCAATGGGGGCAGTTCCCTCAACCTTGCATCAACTGCTACGATTCCCAACAGAACATGGGATTGAGAAAATCAGAGGAGATCAGTTGCAGGCAAAAAATTGCTCCATGGCAGCAATGAAGTTAACCTGCAACATTCGAGAACCAGAGGAAGCAGAGGTTGAAGAAGAGGACATGAAGGTCCTAGATGACGTCGGCAAGGAGCCGACCGAGAAAAGTGAAGAAGCATTGAAGAAAATCTTCGTCCAAGAGGGCGATAAGGAACGCTTCTTTCTTCTCGGCACAAGATTAGTCGAAGAAGAAGAAAGGGAGTTGGAAGCCTTTCTCAGGAAAAATATCGAGGTGTTTGCTCGACGCCTACTTAAATGCCCGCATTGACCCCGAGGTCACATGTCACAGACTTAACGTCGACAGGTCGGCCAAACCTGTGATACAACGAGCCAGAAGGCCGACGTTGATGCACGTCGAAGCAGTGGAAGAGGAAGTAGCTAGACTTCTAGAGGCCAGGGCCATCAGAGAAGCCAATTATCCGACATGGTTATCAAACACCGTGGTAGTAAAGAAGAAGAACGGCAAGTGGAGGGTCTGCGTAGATTTTACAAACTTGAACAAAGCTTGTCCCAAAGACAGCTTCCCTCTGCCAAAGATTGACCCAGTAGACGCCACATCTGGACATGGAAGGATGAGCTTCTTGGATGCATACGAAGGTATCACCAAATAGCCATGTACCCCAGGATGAAGAGAAGACAGCTGCTCATCACTCCGAAAGGTTTGTATTGTTACAAAGTCATGCCTTTTGGGTTGAAGAACGCAGAGCAACTTACCAAAGGTCGGTGACCAAGATATTCAAACACTTGATTGGAATCAGTAGAAGTGTACATTGATGATATGGTCGTGAAGACCAAGGAACCAAAGGATCATCTTCGACCTAAAGAGGTCTTTGACATACTCAAAACATATCGGCCCGACTAAACGATCAAAATGCGCATTTGGAGTCGGATCCCAGAAGTTCTTGGGATACCGGTGACTAGAAGGGCATTGAAGCCACCGCCAGATCAGATCAAGGCCATTCTAGAATTACAGAGTCCGACATCGGCTAAACAGGTTCAGATGCTTACTGGAAGGGCCGCAGCCCTAAACAGGTTCATAAGCCGAAGTTCGGACAAATGTAAACCTTTTTTCAATCTGGTGAAAAAGGCCGCGGATTTTCTATGGACAGAGGAATGTGAGGCCGCTTTGGCCGACCTGAAGAAATACCTTACCTCGGCTCCAGTCCTCTCAACACCTCAACCTGGGGAGGAACTGTTTTTATACCTAGCAGTTTCAGAGCACGCAGTGAGTGCTGTGATTATCCGAGAAGAGAAGGGAGAGCAGAAGGCAGTGTACTATGTAAGTAAAACCTTGGCCGATGCAGAAACAAGGTATTTACCACTGGAGAAATTAATGCTGGCCTTGGTAATGGCCTCAAAGAAGCTAAACCATTATTTTCAGGCTCACAAGATAGTGGTTCTGACAGAGCACCCATTAAAATCCTTGTTGCAACAAGGAGACTTGACTGGAAGAATTGCAAGATGGGCAGTAGTTTTGGGCCAGTATGACCTGGAGTTCAGGCCGAGAACCGCAATTAAGGGCCAAGTCTTGGCCGACTTCGTGGCTGAGTTCTCGCTAGAATACATCGAACATCGAGCTCCGTCGAGCCGAGATGAACGATGTCCAAACAAAGAAGGAGAAGCCCAGCCAAAGGCTAAAGAACCAAGGAAGGAAAAACTCAGACCCTGCAGCATTTACATTGGCGACTCTTTTCAGCTTTTTGTTGATGGGAGCTCAAATCGGCAGGGGACAGGGGCAGGAGTAGTGTTAATTTCCCTCGATGGAGAGATATTGGAGCAGTCTATTCGACTGGGGTTCAAAGCCTCGAACAATGAGGTGGAATATGAAGCATTGATTGCTGGATTGAAGCTGGCAATAGCAGCAGAGGCAGATGAGGTAATAGTTTTTTGTGACTCACAACTTATAGTGAATCAAACTACAGGAGAGTTTACTGCCCGAGATGAAAGGATGTCGGCATACGCAAAAGAAGTCATCAGGCTGGCCGACATGTTTCAAAACTGCCGACTTCTTCAGGTTAGCCGAGAAGATAACAACTACGCCGACGCGTTGGCCAATTTAGCAAGCTCAATGCAAACCGGAAAGACGAGGACAATAATGATCGACACCTATCGTGCCCGAAAGAGAGTCACCACACACAATGCAAGAAGCATTATGTGTGGACATGGGACCAAGCTGGATGGATGCAATTGTTGCATTCCTGAAAGAGGGACAACTGCCAGAAGATCAAAAGGAAGCACACAAGGTCAGACTGAAGTCGGCAAGATTCAGCCTGACAGCAGAAGGACATCTCTACAGAAGATCCTTCACTGGACCTCTTTTAAGGTGTGTACACCCTCTTCAGGTCGAAGATTTTTTGTATGAAATTCATGAAGGAGTTTGTGGAAGCCACGCAGGGGGCAGATCGTTAGCGCATAGGGCCATTACCCAGGGGTATTGGTGGCCCTACATGCAAAAAGATGCAGAAGCCTATGTGAAGAAGTGTGAACAATGCCAGAGGTTTGCACCGTTGATACATCAGCCAGCTGCTGACCTGAACCCTGTTTCCAGCCCTTGGCCATTTGCCCAATGGGGCATGGATCTCGTTGGACAATTACCCCAAGCAACGGGGCAGCGGAAGTACCTGCTGGTAGCTACAGACTACTTCACAAAATGGATAGAAGCAGAGCCTCTTGCCAAAATCCGAGATGTGGATGTGAAGAACTTCATCTGGAAAAACATCATCACCAGATTTGGGATTCCAAGAGCAATCGTTGCCGACAACGGAACACAGTTTGACAGCAAACTCATCAAGAATTTTTGTGCAAAGTTCAAGATAAAGAATTATTTTTCAACACCAAGCTTTCCCCAAAGTAATGGCCAAGCCGAAGCATCAAACAAAGTCATTTTGGATGGAATAAAGAGGCTGCAGGCAGCAAAAGGAAAGTGGGTAGACGAATTGCCCAACGTGTTCTGGGCACATCGCACTACGCCGAGAAGATCAACAGGGGAATCCCCCTTTGCCATGGCTTATGGCACAGAAGCAGTCATTCCATTGGAGATCGGCATCCTAGGGATCAGAACACAGGGAGTTGAGAACGGGTCTAATGATGTGCTCTTAGCCCGAGATCTGGACCTACTGGAAGAAAGAAGAGAGAAGTCGCAATCCAAATTGCAAAGATACCACAACGACTTGCCAAAACTTACAACAAGAAGGTCAATCCAAGGGATTTTCAAGTCAACGACCTAGTCTTGAGAAAAGTCGTCGGCAATAAGAAGGATTCCAAAGAGGGCAAGCTTGGCCTAAACTGGGAAGGTCCCTATAGAATCACTTCAGTGTTAGGGAATGGGGCATATCTGCTCGAAGATAATGAGGGCAAGGCATTGCCTAGACCATGGAACACTTGTAATTTAAAGTTTTTCTATCATTAGATGTTCTTTGATCTTTTTTGCCGATATGATCAATAAAATCTTAGCAGAATTTTTCCGAACTTATACAACTTTGCATGATGTTATTTTTTGAATAATGAGAACCCAAGAGGAACTTAGGTTCACATTGGGGGCAGAGAGAAAACATTAGTAATGCTTAGCCGAAGTTAAGCCGAGATTATGTTTAAACATAATCTAGCTGAGATAAATTCCTTATCTTTACTTGTTGAAATTTGTAGCAATTTACAAGTTAAAGTTAAGCTGAGATAAATTCCTTTTCTTTACTTGTTGAAATTTGTAGCAATTTACAAGTTAAAGTTAAGCCGAGATAAATTCCTTATCTTTACTTGTTGAAATTTGTAGCAATTTACAAGTTAAAGTTAAGCTGAGATAAATTCCTTATCTTTACTTGTTGAAATTTGTAGCAATTTACAAGTTAAAGTTAAGCCGATATGATTGTTTATCTTCATTTGTTGAAATTTGTAACAATTTACAAGATGAAGATTAATTGAGTTTATATGCTTTATACTTGTTGAAGTTTATGGCAAGTTTACAGGTGAAGTCCTAGCCGAGGTAAATCTTCAGGTAAACATGCCCGAGGTATGTAACCCCGAGGAGATTGTGCAAGGGAAGAATTGTATGAATCATGCGAAATATTCTAAGTATAGAATCAAATAGAAGCAATGAAGAAAGATTAAAGACTACAGCATTCAAAGAGAAACAGTTGTGTATAAAGAAGGCACAATGGCCTAGCAGAAGTAAATTGTTCAAGAGCAACAAAGAAAGGCACATCGGCCATAAAGAAGAAGCTTACATTGTTCAGAGAACATTAACAAGAGTAAATAAAAAGAACAAAACAAAGTACAAAAAGCATCAAGGCTGTCCTTCTTCAACTTGAACAGATGATTGGGATGGAACCTCGGAGGGCTCTGGAAGAACCACCTCGGCATCCTTTTGCTCCACAACCTCTGCATCTTTCTCTGAGGCGACCTCGGTGTTTTTTACGACCTCGGCCTCCTTATCAGCCGCGATCTCGGCGTCTATTTCAGCCAAGGTCTTCTCCACGCTTTGCTCAGCCACCAGAAGGTCGGATGAAAGGTAGGTGGGGCCAGCTTCCTTGGGCACCTTCTCAACCTCCTCATCCTCCTCTTGGGTTAAATCCATTACTTGATCGCGCTGAGGAGGTGACTTGGTTTCAATGGCTTCCTTGGATTTTCTGACCAATGGTTCATCTTCATCTTCACCTCCATCTTCAACCTCGGCTTCAGAATCAGCTTCTTCTTCAACTTGGCTTGGAGGTGAAGGAAGAGCAAAGGGAAGACGAATGGCTTTGGTTTTGCGCCAGTATGAAGTCGGCAAGAAGATCAAGTTGTTTGGCCAAAGCATTCCAACCCAGGAAAATCCTGCTGCATGCTTGCTTGACTTGAAGCTTATACTCTTTCGCCACATCGCCATGCCTTGGCGTATGCCTTGTCATCGGCCGCTTTTATTTCGACATCCTTTGTAGCCGCCATTGGAGCTCTTTCTACTGGGCCGCTTTTTTCGCCTCCTTCTTCAGGTTTCTACGACGCTTTTAATGGCTTCAGAAATTTCGGCCCTTTCATCACCTCTTCTCGAGCCCGAGTTTTCACCTTGGTCCTCTAGAGTCTTCATTTTATTTATAAGACTTTTGTTCTGTAACGAGAGAGCAGCAAACTCCTTCTTCATCTCGAACAACCTCTCCTTTGCTTCAACTGCTTGCATGGAGAAGGTGTGGGCGTTGGATGGCCCGAAAGTTCACAAGATAGAGGTTATCACGAAATATTGCAAAACTTTATAAGTTTAAAGAAAGCGCAGAAGAAAAGTTGCCAAATTGAAAAACTTACTTGCACAGAATCGCAAAGATAAGGGCATAGTTCTCGTATTCGAACATCTTGGCGTTACGCTCAAGATCACCCTCAAGGAGCACTGCAGTGCTGCGTGCCACGCCGATGTTTACGTCGGCGGCGCTTTCATTGGCGAGACCGCCTGTTGCGTAATTTTTGGCTCCCAAGGAATTTTGGGAACCCTGGACCCCGAAGTCGTCGCAGACGACGACCTCGGCCTTTTTGGCTGAGTCGACCCCGATGGCTGGGCCTCAGCAGATCTTTTGGCGGATGTAGTAGTGGTCTTCAGAGTTGAAGTAAGTTGGGAGATGGGCAAAGCATCTTCGACCTCGGCCTCAGTAGCTTTGGCCTTTGGCTGGGCCTTTTTGACTCTTTTTGGTTTTGGTGGGGGCACCGTTTGGGATGGTGCATCATCCACGTCGGCTGGTAGATCGGCAAGGAGATCTAGAACAACGGGCTTCGGGCGGACCATCTCGGCTGTTTTGACAAGACGTCGGCGACGCTTTCTTTCTTGAACTGGTACCAAGAATGGTCTTTGAAGTAGATGGAAGATCGGTTTGGGTCAAGTAGAGCCTTGATCTGCGGGATGTGGATGCGGTTTGAGTCGTGGCGGTTGGTGGAGGCGCTCTTCTTCTTCTTCTTTGGAACGTCGGCCAAGGTAGACTTGTATGTTGGGATAAAGTTCGTGAGGCGGAGCTTTGCGTTTATGGATTGGTAGGTCCAAGAGCTTCTTCAAACCTTTCCCAGGGTAATAGGACTGGCGAAAGTCCTTGGGAGGCTTGCGAACGTCTGCAAAGGAAACACAACATCAGAAACAAATTTGTTGGAGAAATTGTGGGAAGCAACAGTTAAGCAGTTAACACAGGGATCTTACCCTTGCCCTCCTTGACCGTTCGAGGAAGAGGGAAGAGATGAACTTCTTCATCTGGGCCAAATTCCCAGTTCCCAGAAGCGATGAGATAATCATCTCCAGCCCCTTTGTTAGAGTCTGGAAGGTCGGCTACAATCTTAAACTCTGTGGACCTCGGCTTAAGGTAATAGACATAACCTTTTTCCTTAAGGTTCAGGGCACACATGGTGTAGCAGTATTGGATGTCGGCAAGAGTGATCCTAACACTCTCCTGCCGAGCTAAGGCTATTATACCATTAAGCGTCCTATAGGCGTTGATGGCAAGTTGCATAGGGTTCAAAGAATAGTAATGAAGGACCTCGCGAAAGAGAGGATCAAGAGGGAATCGAAGTCCACACTGGACGAAGGCTACTATAGGAAAAGGCATGTTATCATCCTCGGGCATAATGGAGTCGTTCTCCCCAGCTAGCCTAAGGTGAACATCGGCGGGGATGGAGAATTCTTGCCTAAAATACTCTAGTTTGGTTGGGGAGTTAACCCTATCTCTCCACACACCCATGGTTTTGATGTACGAGTATTTAGCTACAGAGACAGGATATTCCTAAAGGACTCTAGGGACCTCGACTTGAGCCTGAAATGTATATTGGTGAAGTTGGTTTCAGTTTTTCCTAAGGATTGATGGTTCTATAAGCAAATCCCAAACCTAAACCTACAAAGAACGAGTATAGAAGGCAGAAAATCTGGAAAACAGAAAAGCAAAAGCGAAGTCTCAGATTCAAGAACACAAAGGGTGGAAGACCAAGAACAAGAAGTGCAACAGTGCAAGTGTTCATAACATGTGCAAGAATCAAGAAATAAAGACGTATTCAAGTGAGTGATTCACAGATTGAATGATGGAGCGAATAAGCGAACAAGAAATTCGAAATAATCAAGAATCAAGGAGAAGAGCCATTGCTTACGAAAAGATGGAGGTCAAGTAAGCCACGAGATCGCACGACGAGGCAACAAGTGGCGAAAGCTTCAGAAATGGCGAAGGAGGCGCAGAGCTTAACGCGAGGGCAATGGCAATCGGCTACGTAAAGAACTCTTTAGAGAGAGGTAAAGCAGGAAAAATTCGAATGCAAAAGTGAAGAGGAGAAGAGAGAGACAAACGTTTTTGTCAAAAGTGAAGCGGCGGCAAAATCAGGCAATAATTGTGCCTAGGGTAACACACACGTCAGACGGCGCAAGCAGAGGAAAGACGGCTTATGGGCGCGTCGCCAGCACGGACCAATAAGGGAAAAACGCGTCAGTGAAACGGTCGAAAAATGATGTATGACAGCTCATACGCGAAGTAAAATCGATCTGAATTCTTGTTCTGAGAAGAAAACATATCGGCCTGAAATGAATGATCTCGGCTAGAAAGTTCTTCAGCCGACGTACGAGAAAAAGTTCGAAGATAGGTTCCATTACCTCAGAATGCCGAGGTAATAGAACCTAGGGGGCAGTTGTGGGGATGAATTTTCTGAGCACCAACACGTGGCCGAGGTGACACCGAAGTGTCAGCCGAGGTGCCACGTGACTTGACAGATACGCCGAGGTAATCTCGAGGTTGCCGAGGTTATCTCCGAAGAAATCGGAGTCCGAGATAAGTGGATAAGGGACAAGAGTCCTAGAAAGAAGGAAGACTACAAGATGGATAAGGATAGTGTTCTTAGGGAGTCTATCCTTATCTCTTGAAGAGTCCAAAGTAGATCCGGAGTTGAAGTCCATAGAAGTAAGACTTCTAGTGGGACTAGGATAAAGAGAGACTATAAAAGAAGAGCACCCCCGGCGGGTCTAAGGTACGCAATTTGTAGTCTTGAGCAGTAATTTTAGCACTTGTTATCTTTGAGAGATATTGACTTGATCGTCGGAGTGCCCCCGGGTGGAAGAACCACCGCCGGAGCCTTTTCTTTCTGTGCAGGTTATAGGGAGCCGTCTACTCTGCCTGTGTTCTACCGTTGAATCACTAAGGAGGGCAGTGTGATCGGAATTTATCTCACACAGTTAAAATTAAAAAGTTTATCGATCAAACTGATAATTTATAAACGAATTGGTTATGTACTAGAAATTAAAAGTAACCCAATTAAGAATGGCCATGCAACATTAGACTTGGTATTCACCGTTTATGACTAATATAAATTAAGGGTACTTACGTGTAGGTCCTATTAATTAGACTTATTTATTTACAGGTCTTAATTAATAAATTTAATATTATAAAAATAAGAAATTGATAAATTTATCATTATAAATTTATTCATAAAAACAAAGAGACTGATAAATTTATCACTATAAATAAAAGACTAATAAATTTATTTTTATTACTTAATAAACTTATCAACAGAACTTAATGGATAATAAATCTCAAAAGTAAGACTTATTGGTAATTTATCCTATAAATTACTAGTTAGAAAGTGGACCTTGCGTCCGTGCCCATATAGATGATGACGACTCACATTCGATCCTTAAAATAAAAATTTTAAAAATGTAACACCACTAATTGGAATGACAGCTATAAAATCTGTGAAACGGACAGTAATCACTTTGTAATAATTTTTTTTTTTTTTTCTTTGAACAGGTAAAAAAGGCTTTCAGGTGTCATCACGGTCCCGTGAGCCCTGACTCCGGGATAATTGATTGTCAGCCAAGAATTAACTCCCACTAAATGGGGGACCCACCACCAAAGCACTAATGGAGCGCAACCACACGCCCCATCAAAAAACAAGTTGTCGAGGGAAGCACAGAGCGTGTTCTCTTGAATAGATTTCAAACATTCCCTCCCAAGAATCGATTCTCCACCAGGCCACCAACCCTGGTGGTCATTTTGTGATAATTCAATGTCAAATTTTATCACTTGCTTTTCAAAAAATTAAGGCGTGATTCAGTCAAAAAATTTATATATATATATATATATATTGTTTTTTAGTATATTTTAAAAACTTATAGTATATCTAGGGTAGAAAAATTTTAAAAGTAAAAAATAAAAAAAAAATTCCAAAAAAAACACATTAAAGATAAAAATAAAATAAAACCAAAACTGTCAACTCCTTTTGGGAATTTTTTTCAATTCTTTTTATTTTATTTTTTACTTTCCTATTCTGTTTAGTTGAGTAAAATTTAAAAGTTAATTTTTTTTTTAAAGTTATTAAAAACAAAACAAACAAGCAAACAAACAAACAAAAAACCAACAAAATAGCAACTAAAAAGGTCAATCACAAACCACGTCTAAGACATATTTGACATTTGTCTTTTTTGTGTGTTTTTAAAATAAAAAGTTAAAAAACACTCATAATTTTTATATTATTTTCATTTTTATATGGAAATAGTTTGTTTCATGTCTTAAAATTGGTTATTTTACAAAATCTTTTCAAAAATTATTTTTAAAAATAATTTGACAAACAACCTTTCTTTATTTTATTCAAAATGAAAAATAGGGAAAAAAATACCAAGTACAAGTGTAAATTGAAGAAATGGTAACGTAGTACTACTAATTGAAAAAACAAATGACAAAGTAGTGGCTGAAGAAGCACAATCAAGTCGTTGATAGTCCTATTTAATTACTCACTGGTAGTGATATATGTGTAATTTAAATAAGTAAAAATAAAATAAAATTTTTACTATATATAATGTATTGATTAAGTAGTAAGATTCTTTTTCAACAGACTTAAGATCTAAGCTTTGAATCCCACTCTCCCATTTATCTACTAATTTTTATTATTTTAAATAAAAAAAATGATGGACATATAATATAAGGAGAAGAAAGTAAAATATTTCCAAATCCAACCTTCACTTCATATAATAGTATAGATTAATCTTTGAATTTTCAAAATAGGATTGGACTCTGATTTCACATGAATCTTTTGAGTAGTTTGCTGTGTACTATTCCTTTCTTAAGATATATGGATTGTTTTTGTTTGGTGGCTTTCAATTGTGTTGGCTTTGGTTGTTTTCCATGTTAAAAATACTTATAATCAAAAAAAATATTCAGATAAAATATTCTAAAAACGCATATGGATCATAATGGGGCTGTTAAATAAACTAATTGCATGAGCTCAACTCGTATTTGACTTGTTAAAAGTTTGTTCAAAATCGATTTATTATGTAAATAAGTCAAATTTAAATATAATTCTAGACTCGTTAGGTTTTCAAACTAACAGTGAACAATTTATTACTCAACTGGATAAATTCAATTGCACTATAAAAAAATAACTTACTCGAGCTTGACTCGCATTTGCCTCAATAAAAGCTTATTTGAGATCAACTCTCATTATGTAAATAAGTTAAACTTGAACATATTTTGAAACTTAATTAGGTTTTCAATCCAACCTCAAACAATCTATTACTCGACTCGACTTGCCTCGGCTTATTTACACTCCTAGATCACAATTATTTTCTAAGTGGATCCCACATCTTATTAACTTTAAATCTACACTGCACATCTCGTTTTGAAATAAAATAAAATTTTTTTTTTCATAATTCGTAACATTTTTATTTCCATATTGATTAGTTTTTATTTATATTAGTTAATATATCTATCTATTTATTAATTTACAAGCGTGTGCCCGTGCCTGAAGGCACGGTGTAAATAATGTTAGGATTAGAATATAATTGTAATCCCAACAGTATTTAAATTTATTTTTTAATTTGATAAAATCAAAAATTTATTACAAAAATTTGGAGTTTTCACAAAACTCCTCACGAAAACTCGCTTTTACTTATATAATATATAGCTAGATAGATAGATGTGCCTGGCATACATAAAATTTCTACGGGCATACATACAATATTACTTTTGTTTATATAATTATATGAAAATTGTAACTCAGATTTTTAATTATTCTGTAAAATTTATACTAATATTATTTAATCACAATTAGGAAAATATACGATTGATTTTGTATTATTATGTGTAATTTTGTAAAATAATATAATTAGTAAAAAAATTTAAGGGTCAAAGTATAAATAAATAAATAAATAATAATAATAATAATAATAATAATAATGGATGTGATAGTAAAATAAATAATTAATTTTTTATTAGTATATGATAGAGTGTAATTTAATTAGGAATTAACTTATTTATATAGTTATATTAGAAAATTGGGTTAAAATGTAATTATCTTAAATATATATTAAAGATGAGACTGAATCTATGAAATTTATTATCAAATCTGGGAAATATTCGCACGGGCCACGTAATGCTCTCCCCTGCCTATATAATAGGAAGGAATTGGGCAGAAAGAAAAGGAAAAGAAGAAAGAAAGAAAAGAAAAAAAAGGAAAGAAAGAGAGGAAGGAGAAGGGAAAGAAATGAAGAAAATGAAGGAAAGAATATTGAAAGTCGAGAGAGTCTTTGGTAGTAAAAAGAAAGAGTGAGTTATTAAAGTTAAAGGTGAGTTATATTATAGCTTGAGTTACCATAATATATTTTACGTATGTTTTGATTTACTATAATTGATTTTATATAAGTTATATTTTATAAATTATTATAAATTATATTAATATTTCAATTACGTGGATTATTCTCTAAACCCTATTTGCTTAAAATGAAATTCATGAATATGTTTGTTTAATTTTTAAAGAATATTTGACTATAACCTTATAAACAATTATGTTTGTAAGTACCACAACGGGAGTCCCACGCCTTGGGAGACTTAAATAACTATTGACCTCTGTTTGGTCACTTTGTGGCCTCTATTGTTATGGATTCATTGACCTCTGTTATGTGTGGAGCAAAGTGTTGTGCGAAGATAAGTGCTACATTATTGTGGAAGCCACCTCTTGAATTCGTATCTCTGTTCTGACTGTCACTCATGTGACCTTTATTCTGTTCTGTTCGGTACCGTGGTTATGGTTATTTATTTATATAATCTCAGTTTCTCTACTTAAAAGATTATTTGTTCAGACCAAATGATCTTAAATATTTCAGTTACATAACTATCCATGGTTATTTTGTGTCCCTTATACTCTTGGTATAATATTTCTTACTCTGTCATGTGTTTATAGCTGTTTACCAATTTTCAGGAAACAATGCAGTTCAGAATTAGCTTTTGGAAAGTCTTAGATGTCGGACTGCAGAATAGACACACACAACACTTTTATGATATTTTTATATGTAAATATCGACATTTTTAGTCAATAAATTTTGTTATAAAAATAGAAGCTTCGATGATTATTCTGGTTCCTTTACTTGAATATTACTTCCGCTTGCATTTATTAATTTGTTCAAGAATTGGCCGGAGGTAATTTCAGTTACTAGCCATCACGATGCTTAACCCTTGGGTACGGAGAGCGGGTCGTGACAGAAATTGTTTGTATGCCCATAATGTCCTAGTGTATTACGGGCATACTGGCAATGTTTGGCAAGATTTGGTTTTAGGTTTTTTTTTTTTTTTTCCTACTAAAAGACAAAGTTTTTGCAAAATAAAAATAAAAAAAAAAACAAATCCAAACAAAATATCACATCCAACCGCATAATCATTTCACTTTTTCTTTCACAAACATCACATTTAACCACAAAAAAACCTAATTATCTTCTCGAATACCAAAAAAATTTTATCCAATAATATCCTATAACTAAAAAAACCTACATAAAAACTCACTTCCCAACGCCCACATACAATTTATGGAAATATATGTAAAATATATTGAACAAAAAGGAGAAAATAAACAAATAGAGAGAAAAATAAAAATGAAAGAAAATAAAAAAATAAAAAGAAAAGAGAGAGGAAGATGGGATCATGGGATCATGGAAGGATGGGTGAGAAAATGAAAAAGTAAGAGAGAGAAGCGGAAAAATAGAAAATGTATATGTAAGATACTTTTTAAAAAATATATCTCAGCCGTTATTTTATAATTTGAATAGATTTGAGCTATTTAAATGTCCTAATAGAACAAATACGTATAGGATAAATTCAAAAATCACCTAATTTTATTATATAGATTTTGATGGTGTGTACATATTTGGGATGTTTATAAACACACTTCAAAAATATCTCATTAGACACCGACCCTATTTCACAATGACTTTACAATTTGGGGATAGTGTTCTCACTATGGTGTGTAAGGATAATTTTTTTTTACTGTATTTAAAAATATATAGATTACCTAGCCAAAAAAAAAAACAAAACAAAACAAAACAACAACGTGCCATACACAGTCTTTAAAAAGTTAAATATTTATTTTTTTATTAAATTAAATATTTATGTTAAACACTTCAATTTTAGTACAATAATACATTAGTGTTTGAGCTTTTTTATTAAAAAAAAAAAAAAAAAAAAAAAAAAAAGAAGAAAAAAGTGAGAAGAACTTAGAGACCCTTATTAGAAAAATCATTAATGATTTAACTACTTCATTCTTATTTGGCTAAGTTTAAAAAATTAATAAAATAAGGAACTGACCTCGTTTGACAAGTGACTTTTTTAGTCGAAAAGTTAAAAAGTTATTAAAAAAATCAAAAAGTTAACAATTCATACCAAAAAGTCAAAGATTCTTTTTTTTCTCTACTTTTTGCACATCTTTTCGTAAAAAACTAAAAAATTATCCAAAACATACTAATTTTTTTTACATCATATTTTAGTCAAAAAATCAAAAAATTACTAAAAAAGTCTGTTTCTAAACGAGGCCTTAAACTTAATTTTAATTGATATCAAGTAAGAAATGTTCTCCACATTTATAAATTCAACCAGCAGTGAGTTTTTTTTATATAAAAAGTGTATATATTGATTAGAATCAAGTAAATTGTGTTATACTTGGGATTTTTTAATTTTAATAATTTTTAATATTTTCTGTACTAATAGTGTCAACATTCCTAGGTTCAAAATTTGTCGCCCACTTTAAGCTATAAAATTATATCGAAAGAGCATGAGAGTGGCTTAAAGTGGCCCAAAAGTCTGATTGGGCTGACTTCTATATTAACAGTCCTAGGTTCAGGCTGCATTTTTAAAGAAATACAATAAGGCCAAGTTCGGCATAACTTAAATAATACAAAAAGTCAAAAAGTCACTATCCTATATAAGTCATATCATCTTATTTAAATCACATCACCTCTCTATCATATCACATCAAACTCAACCCAAACCCAACCCATATAAGCCAATAAGTCAAAAAGTGCACTTTTTTAGAACATCCCAAACCAATCCTAAATGTTAGAGTCTTATAATTTATAACCCTTTTCTAAGGAAATACATATATTTGTAAAAAAACTGTTCTGTTACTGTATATTTATGTTTAAAAAGCTATCCAATATTGAATCAACAATACTACATCTATTTAAATTTTTATTAACAATCTTATTAAAAATACTAGCAGTAACCCGTGCTATGCACGGGAATGTATAATTTAAATAATTTATTATAGTAATTTTTGTATAATAAAATAAAAAATTCTTATAAATTTAAAATATAATCGGTAATTGTAACTAAGAAATATTTTGAATATGATAACTATCTCATACTTAAGTTCATACATTCATTTTTTTTTTAAATTTGTCATTTAAAACATTGATTATAAAATTATCTTAGTCCAAGCAAGTCATTTAGCAACTTGAACTATATTTCTATCTGACATTATTATAGCTTTAAAAACAAATAATGTACAAATGGGTACTATTACAAATAATGTAAAAATGAACACTACTACAAATAATGTAAAAATGTTCAAAGCCCGCTTTAAAGAAAACAACAAAAAATGCACCTAGTACATATACACATAGGTATACAAAAAGAATAAAATTCATCAAACCCTTGAATCCTACAATTGCTTAACTAATTGTGACGTTGTTGATGGTTGAATGCAACTCGAATCTTAAACGCAGAGCTTGAACAAAACTTTATACCCAATATGCAAACACTAAAAAAACTCTATGGTATGTTAGAATATATAGCTAAAATATAAAGCATTTGAAAAATAAGATAGAAATGAAATTGAAGATCATTATCAGATAGGAATAAATTTGAAGATCATTATCAGATTTAACATTAAAATAAATTTAAAAAAGGAATCATATAAACAATATAATAAAAATAAAGTTGGAGATAATGATAGGATTGGGGATTAAAAAAAAATTTAAAAAGGAAGGAATAAGAAATAAAGATAAATGAAGATACAAGAGAAGATTACGCAAAATAAAAAATAAAATAAAAAGAGATAAGGAGTCTTAGATAATAAAAGATTTTAAAAGTTAAAATTTTAAAATAAAAACAATATTAAGAGGAAAAAAAATGTGTTTTATTGGAGAAAAATAAGGATGAAGAAAAATTTAAAACATAATTTTGAGAGAGCGACATGTAGGAAAAAGAATATCAACTATTTGAGAATTAAGTATTGAGACTTTGAAAATTTTAGAGAAGATACTATATTTCCTTATATATAGTATAGATATAGATATATAAGTAAAAAGATAGATATCAAATCTAATTTGAAAAAAAGATAAAAATAAAATAAACATCCTAAAAAAATAAAAAATTAATAAAAAAAAGAGAGAAATGTGGAAATTCGGTTGCTGATAATCAATATTTTTAAAAAGATAAGTGTACGGGGGTGAAATATCATTTGCTCTCCGTACGCCTTGAACGTCAAGCTTCCGTCAATCTGGCTCTGTCTCGAACACAAAAGGGTGAGTCGCCGGCGGTGGTGTGCCGGAAAGACCCTCCGACGATCAAGTCAGTTCACTGAGGAAGAAGACAATGAGAAGAGAGAGAGAGAGCTTGTGAGAATGAATTCATGTACCTCAAACGTTCACCTCTTCCCCTATTTCTAGGCTGGCCATGCAGCCTCAAGGTCGTGCGCGCACTACCTCTGTTGTCCTTCCCTGGACAGGTGGCAGTGCGCGCCTATCACCACCTTACGCGTGTAAAGGTTTTGTCCTTCCACCAGTACACACAGAACTGCCTAACGGTATTGAGGCGTTCGTGGAGCAGATGTCCTCTCCTCCACACCATTGGCCCAGGTGGCACCCTTGACCGAGGTACCACGACCGGCCTATTACATGTGGAAGATCTCCACTACATGTACACAACCGAGCTCCACACCGCCGACCTGTCCCTTAGGAGCGAGTAAAAGATAGACCACTCCGCCCGGGCTATTTCAGACTGGCTCACCAGACCCAATTGGTCATGGGCATGCCACTCAACCATTCCATCCGACTTCTCCAAACGAGCTAGCCATCTCGCCGGCGGAGAGGCTTGTCGGCCTGGCCAGAATCTCCCACCCGGGTCACCCTATAGCTTGGTCACCACTGCTATTCGAACTCGCCGAACACGGCTCGGCTTAGGGCATACCAAGATTTGTTCGGTCAATGTCAACGCATCGCAAGAAGCCGAGATCAACGGGGTTAGCTCGGCGTCGTGCCCCTTCGTTAAATCCAACGTTGTCATAGCTCGGCCGTACTGCCATGTAAATCTTCCCCCTCAATTGCCCCTTAAACCCATCCGAGCTATCGTGATTGGATTTACCAACGCGCCCGAGCTACGATCGAGCTGCACCCTCGCCAGGCCGAGCCAGCATAGGGCAACTTTTGCCGCCAAGCAATCCCAATTAGGGACACCTCAGTCGCCGAACAATCTCAATTAGGGACACTTCAATCGCCGAGCTATCCCAATTGGCCGGTCATTATCTCTGCAGTCCCATCAAAAATCGTACAGTCGTACTGACAGCCGCGTTCTCAGTGCCACGTGGCGCCTCCTCATTGGGTCGCGGCTAGCCGCCTCAAGATAATTCAAATCGCGGCCTTGCTTGGGTTTCCCACCCTTTCAATAAACCCTATTTGAAGGGCTTAAACCCTTCGCATTTCACTTTTCCATCTTCCGGTCAAGCCCCAAAAAACCCTAGCCTCTTCTGCCATCGCCGCTGCTGCACTCTTCCTGCCATTGCTGTTCTCGAGCTCTAGCCTTCATTCCTGCTGCTGCAGTTGGGTTCTACAGGGCCCATCTTCATCTTCTGGTAAGCTTTTCTTCCTCCCCCTTGCATTTCATTTTTCCTGTTCTTCGTGCTTCCATGGTTGTTCTTCCGTGTTCTTTGCCTATGGCCTTTGAGGTCCCCTTCATTTTTAGTCCCAACAACCTAACACCCTAGGAGAACTAGGACTGGTGGGCTGGAGGGGGCCTTCGTGCCCCTGGCTCCTCTTAGATCCCATGAATCAGCCTTGGATTTAGGATGAACAAGACGAACATGATGAAACCTGTGTAAAACCGAGCTATGTGCTTATTTAGATCCATATTTAGGGTCAGAATCGAGCAAAAAATCATTTTACTTTCTCACCGAGGTCGCCACTGCCGAAACACCCCATTAGATCGGTAAATAGGAACAGACCGAGCTAAAATACTTGAACCTCCGCCTGTTGGCCTTGACCGAGCTAGAGGATCAACTAGATCCTCATGTAGCTCTCAACCGAGCTAGGACCGAACTAGGAGGCTAAAGCATACGTGTAGTTAAACCGAGCTGAAACCGACCAAATCCTTCCCAGAGCTATTTCCATTAGGGGCCGCGCAATATATGCCGTGCTAACCCTTGGCCTTATTTTTCAATATGCAGAACAAATAGGACCGACAAAGCCTTTCAGAGTCACCACTGGTGGAGCTCAAAGCCCGAGCAACCACACAACAATTTTGACCGAGATACAGAGTGAATAAGGCCGACCTAGATGGGAAAATACCGGTTTATGGTCAGCACGCCCGGCGCGATGGCTGAGTTCCGCAAAGACTACAACATCCCGGACGACGTAGTCTTAGAATTTGCTAAGAAGGGAGATACGCCATAGGGGGGACTTAGACCGGTGCCCCTTCACGGTCGTTTCCATAGTAGAGGGAGGAGTCCGTTTCCCGGTGCAACCCTTGCTCTGCGAATTTTTGAGGCAGACAAGGCTTTGCCCGAGCCAAGTTTCCACCAACACGTACAAGATAATAAATGGCGTCGCCGAGCTGAATCGAATGCTCGGTCTCAATCTCGGCCTCGCAGAAATTTTTCACCAATACAGCCTTAGTAAAAATAAGGGTGGGTTTTGCTACTACCTCAAAGTCAAGAAGGGCCGAGCTAAACTCATCGAAGGCAACCTGGACAAAGAGGCCAACGATGACGACTTCCTCTGGGTGTCCGGTAACTACGAGGACACAGAGGCGCCCATATCGAGCTGGTATATTAGGAAAGATTTCGGCCATTCTGGTGAGTAGCCCGGCTCACCGTGCTATCTTCTTAGTGCGTCAATTTCTTTTTAACTTTGCACCGGTCTAACACTTGTCTTCCCCTTGCAGATAGACACTTGGCGGCAGACTATCATCAGGCCGATCCGTATAATTAGAGCTCGCTACCCCGAGGAAGAGACAAGCCTCAAACCGCTTTGGCTTCAACAAACATACAACTACCAAGCGCCAAGAAAAGCAGGATCGATTTTTCAAGGCTCCGCCCCCGTAACCAGACCCATCTCTTCTATCGACGACTTCCATTGACCGAAGAGCAAGAAATGGCAAAAATCAGAGCCATCAAGTCAATGATCACTGGAGAGGAGGGGGGGTCCCAACCCCCAGAGGCGACCGGGGGAACCTCCTCTAGCCCCGCCGTACAAACTGAAGGGCGGTTTCGCCTGCAACAAGCAGGGGCCGGCCAAAGATGAGGCGAAGGAAAGACAAGGCCAGTCAGAGCTTGGTTGACGAAGATCCAAGAGAGGTTGGCTCAACTGAGCAGGCCGACGGGAGCGATCAGGCACTCGCCCAAGAACTAAGGGCAAGGGCTCACCACCCTCCGGCCTGGGCGCCGCAGTCAGATATCGTGGTCAGCAGCTCATTGGAGACTCGGTCCAAGAGGACAGGGATCACACACTTGGTTTCAATTTGACCAAGGGTTTGGCTCTGCCCGAGGACATGAAAAAGCATGACGAGCTATCTGACCTTAAGGTCCTTCACTCGGCAGCAGAATTAATAGTGCTGGTAAGTAGAACTCCATTAGCTTTAAGTTTTTGTTCGGTTTTTTTTTTTTGTTGTTGTTGCACGGACTCCAAATGCTAACAATCTTTCGCTTGTTCGCAGGCCGCGCAGAAGAATTATCTTGCTCATGATCGCATGATCAAGCTGCGCCAAAGTTTGCGCGATGCTATCACGGAAAACAAAACCCAAAAGGCCGAGCTAGAGAGGCTTAGGGCCGAGCGAGACGAAATGCGCCAGAAGCTCGACCGGGCTGAGGAGGACAAAAATAAAGCTGCGAAGAAAGCCAAGGCACGATACCTGGCCGAGCTCCGCAAACTGCGAGAAGCACACAGGGCCGAGAAGAAGAAGGCCGTGGAAGATGTGGAAGACCAGGGTTACGCCCAGGGGGAGAAAACATACGAGTGTCAAGTCCGGGGGACCAAGGACATCTTTTTCTAGTGCGGCTGGAAAGTCGCCGTGGAAAAAGTTGGCCTTGGTCGTGATTCTGACATGTTCCTTCATCCCCCTGCCGCGCATATCCCGGACTACATGCAGGCCTATGCCAACGCCACCCAAAACCGACTCATTGCAGAGGCGAGGAAGAAGGCCGAGGAAGAAGCTGCCGTTCAGAAGCAAGCCGAGCAAACTTCCACCGAGACACCGACCGATCAAACTCCACCCGACGCATCCCCCAATGCCGAAGATGAAGTGATCGATCGGGAGGTTGTCGCAGTGGATGGCACAGACGCCGAAGCCGAGGAGAACTCGCCCGAGCAATTGCCCTTAACCGCCGAGGTGGCCGTTGGAGAAACTGAATAAAGCCTTGATCTTGATTGAGGACTTCCTTTTACATTTGCTCGCCCGTTTTTTTCTTTTTTTTTTTTCTTTTTGAAATGTAACCGGGCAATGCCCCTCATTTGTACTGGATTTCTCCTACTAATGAAATGTCAACTTTTCACTCGCACATCTGTTGTTTCTGTTCGGCTCGTGTAATTTTGATTTTCTTGCTCGCACTTTAATTAACTGGCAGGTCGGCGAGACCGCATAAATAGTCAGCCTAACCTTGCAATTCCTTGATTACCTAATAAAATGTTTTGAACTCGGCCGAGCAAAAATCCCCTTGGCCTTGTTCGGCTGACAACACCTATTCGGCCGAGCAAAAACTGCCTGCCTGTTTAAGTTTAATATGCCAACACTTCTTTTCGGCCGAGCAAATTCAGCTCGGCCTTATAATTGCTGGGCAGGACACGAGCATGGCCAATTCCGCCGAGCAAGGTCAGCTCGTTGCTCATATTGGATAATTCACCAATATGCTAGATGGGCCGAGCGAATTCAGCCCAGCTCATACATTGGGCAAAACACCAATGTTTTAGTTAGGTTGGTCAAGCCGCCAACATTCCCACTGGGCGAGCAAAAACAGCTCGGCCCTAATGCGCATTGTTCCATACGCAACTGCTTGTGCGGTCTGCCCCTTTCCGAGGAAAACAGCCCGGTCGCCTTCAGGTCGGTTCTTGCCCCTGGCATTCATGATTGCCTTTTGTGTCTTGTGATTTCATTGGACAAATGTAATACCAAACGAAATGGGACTAACTTTCATTATAAAAACATTGCCATCTCTTACATCACATGCCAAAGGGCTAGAGGTCTAAAAAAAAGCTAAGCAACATAAACAAATTACATTTCAAAAGTAAAAGACCTTAAGGTTTGCAGCATTCCATGGTCTGGGGACAGCCTTGCCGTCTAAGTCTTCCAGATGGTATGCCCCTTTGCCAGCGAGACCAACCACCTTGTATGGTCCTTCCCAATTTGCACCAAGCTTGCCTTCGCCAGGGATCACCGTGTTGCCAAGCACCTTCCTGAGGACCCAATCCCCAATCTTGAATAGCCTAGGGTGCACTGCCTTGTTGTATTTTTTGGATAGTTCCTGCTGGTAGGCCGCTATGTGGATCAATGCGCGTTCTCGTCTTTCTTCAGCAAGGTCCAGCTCTAGTGCCACGGTCTCATCGTTCAAGTCTGGTTGGAAACTTTCTGAGCGGATGGTTGGCATGCCAATCTCTAGTGGGATGACGGCCTCCATACCATAAGTCAAAGCGAATGGTGTTTCTCCGGTCGACCGTCTCGGCGTAGTGCGGTATGCCCATAGCACATTAGGAAGCTCATCAACCTACTTTCCCTTTGCCTTCTCAAGCCGCTTCTTCAGCCCATCCAGGATGGTCTTGTTTGAGGCCTCTGCTTGACCATTTGACTGAGGATAAGCCGGGGTTGAATTGTAGAACTCAATCTTCAACTCTTCACAAAATCCGCGAAAGAGTTTCCCATCGAATTGAGTGCCATTATCTGAGATGAGCGCCCTGGGTATACCGAAGCGAGTGATCACATTTTGCCAAACAAATTTCTTAACGTCTTTCTCCTTAATAGTTGCCAGTGGCTCGGCCTCCACCCACTTGGTGAAATAATCAGTGGCGGCGATGAAAAACTTGCGATTGCCCGGTGCGACTGGGAGTGGTCCAACAATATCCAATCCCCAGAGTGCGAACGGCCAAGGACTTGTGAGTGAGAGCAACTCCCTTGCTGGCTGGTGGATCTGGTGAGCAAATTTCTGACATTTTTCACATCGGCGAACGTATTTTTGCGCGTCCGCCTGCATACATGGCCACCAATAACCCTGCGAGATTGCTCGGTAGGCTAGAGATCTACCCCCAGTATGGCTGCCGCAGATGCCTTCATGGATCTCATAGAGGAAGGCTTCCACCTTAGAGGGGTGGACACACTTCAAATACGGCCCTGTGAAAGATTTCTTGTACAAGGCTCCGGAAGGTGAGAGCCAAAACCGCTCTGACTTTGCTCGGATCTTGTGGGCCGCCTTCTTTTCTTCTGGTAGAATTCGATCTTTCAAAAAGGCGACGATGGGGTCCATCCAGGAGGATCCCAAGTCGGCGCAGAGTACCTCGGTTGCCTCGAATGTCTCTATGCTTGGCCGGGGTAAAAATTCAATCATCAAGGGATTGGGAAAGGTTGTCTGAATGGAAGCGAGACCGGCCAATTCATCGGCTGTACTGTTTCCTTCGCGGTTGATTTGTTCAACTCTGATGGCATCGAACTTCTTCACTTCCGCTCGCACCAGCGCCTGATACTTGGCCATTCTTTCATCTTTGGCCTCATACTCCCCTGAGACTTGATTGACCACCAGCTTTGAGTCACTAAACACCATAAGGGCTGTGACCTTCATTCTCAGCGCGCTTCTTAGACCGGCGAGGAGGGCTTCATACTCCGCCTCATTGTTGGATGCTGAGAAGCCGAGCGTGATCGCTTGCTCAATAATTAGCCCATATGGCGAGGTTAACACGATTCCCAGCCCAGCCCCATGCCTATTGGACGCCCCATCAACGAACAACTTCCACATCTCGCCTAGAAATAACTTCCAGCAATCAGATGGATTCTGGGAGCTTCTCAATTCCAAGTCTCTGGTAGGCTCAATCTGGTCTCCTTGAGCGTCTTTGTCAGGTTCTTCTTTCGATGAGTCGTCGGCCTTTGCTACTGCGGTTAAGATTTGCCCTTCTCCCGCTTGCGAGCTATCACACATCTCTGTTGTCAGAACCTTGGGTTGTGCTAAATCCGCACCAACCAAATCAACCGGACAGACTGGATGTGTTCCTGGGGCAAATTCCGCCACAAAATCTGCAAGGGCTTGAGCCTTGATTGCGGTGCGCGGTTGGAACTTAATGTCGTACTGGCCTAATTCTACGGCCCATTTCAGAATTCTCCCAGTAAAGTCCGCCTTTTCGAAGAGCACCTTGAGCGGGAACTCGGTTAACACCACTATTGTATGGGCATGAAAGTAGTGTGCCAGCTTTCTTGACGCCATCATGAGAGCCAACGCCAATTTTTCCAAGGGAAGATACCTCGTTTCGGCCGGGAGCAGAGTCTTGCTCACATAAAAAATGGGGAAATGCTGAATGCCCTCAGCGCGGACTAAAACAGCGCTCACCGCATGTTGAGAGACCGCCAAGTAGAGATATAACTCCTCGCCAGGCTGAGGTGTAACCAGAATAGGTGCTGAAGAGAGATACGCTTTCAAGTCCGCCAGAGCACGGTCGCACTCCTCATCCCAAAAGAACTTGGATTTCAAAGTTTTGAAGAAGGGCCTGCAACGATCCGAAGACCTACCGACAACTGTTTCTTGGCTGCCATCCCGGCAAGATGTTGTACGTCCTTCGTGGAGTTAGGGCACTCCAACTCTTGTATTGCCCTGATTTGCGATGGGTCGGCCTCAATTCCCCGGTTTGTGACCAGAAAACCTAGGAATTTCCCAGTGCCAACCCCAAAGGCGCACTTAGAGGCATTCAAGCGGAGCTTGTGGCGCTTGAGTATGGCAAACATTTCTGCTAGGTCGGCGAGGTGCTGAGACTTCTCCTTACTCTTTACCACCATATCGTCGATATAGGCTTCCATAGTTCGGCCCAAGAGATGAGCGAACATTTTTGTCACCATCTGCTGAAAGGTTGCCCCGGCGTTCTTCAATCCGAATGGCATGACCTTGTAGCAGTATAAGCCTCTGGGGGTGGTGAAGGACGTGATCTCCCTGTCCGGCTTGTACATGGCTATTTGATGATAACCGCGATATGCATCCAAGAAGCTAAACCTCTGATGGCCAGCGGTTAAGTCCACCAGCTGGTCAATTCGAGGGAGAGAAAAGTTATCCTTTGGGCATGCGCGGTTGACAGTCTTGTAATCCACGCAGACTCGCCACTTGCCGTTCTTCTTAGGAACCACCACCGTGTTAGATATCCACCGAGGGTACTGCACCTCCTCTATCGCACCGGCTTCCAACAAATTCTTCACTTCTTCTGCCACCACTTCAGCATGGTGCAAGGCTGAACGGCGTGTCCTTTGTATGACTGGGCGCGCATTGGGGAAGACATTCAATTGGTGGCAGATGAAGCTTGGGTCGACGCCAGGCATATCGTAAGGCGTCCATGCGAAAGCCTCCAAGTTGGCAACCAAAAAATTGACATAATCTGACCGTTCGGTGCTGGACAAAGACGATCCCAAGAGGAAGAACTTAGTTGGATCTTTCTCGTCGATGCAAACTTCCACCAAATCTTCGACTGACTTTTCCTCGGCCTTTCTGCCCACGTCTTCAAGGACCTCCTTGCCCTCGGGCCCCTCTATCATCTGAACAAACCCTTTGGCCGCTTTACGCCATTTATCGCGACGGCTAATCGTTTGGCCATCACCGTCTCCTGCATTTCTCTATTTGTTGGTACGGAAAGCGATGACTTGATGGAAGGTCGGCCACCGCTTGCATGGCGTGCACCAACCCCCGCCTGTAATCAAATTGTAAGTCGATGGAACTTTGAGCACCTAATTCTACTTGCTTCACAACCGACCCTTTGATTGGCAAGATAATCTTTCCAATCGCCATTCGTTATGAAGTTGAAGCCACCAAAGGAGATGTTGCGAAGCCAAATCCTTGTCTTCCAACTTCATTTGTTTGAACGCCATAATACATTATTTCGACCGAACTCCTCGTCGATCAATATTCTCTTGATATCGAAGCCTTTGACGCGAAGGGTCACCACCAAAGCGCCATTGTGCGGCATCCGACCCTTTCTGTGTCTTTGATAGAGAACGAAAGGACGTCTTTCTCCTCGGTTTTTCCCTTCTTTACCACAGGCTGGACTGAGAGCACTTCCCTCATGTGCTCGGCCTTCTTAATCATCCCTCTCAGCTCGCAGACCCTTGCTGGTTCAATGATACCATGGATGACATTGATCACACCCTGTGGGGGCGCCTCTAGGGCAGCCATTCCGTTTGGCTCGGTTTGTCCAGTCGGCGCGGCCTTGACTCCCCCATCTATATATTGATCAAGATGCCCTGCCGCCACCAACTCCTCCAAATGCTGTTTGAGCGGCAAGCAATCTTCTGTCCGGTGCCCCCGTTCTTCATGGAAGGTGCAACGATACTTTGGATTGAAGCTCATTGCCGCTTCCCCTCCTTGGCCGCCAACGACAAAGGCTCCCCTCGGATCTCGCTCAAAATGCGGTAGATGGGAATTTTAAAGACCGTGGTGATCCCTGTCCGCGCCTTCAGTTTTCTCTTGGCATCTTCTGCTGCATCACGAGGTGCATCAGCCCGGTCATTTTTGCGACCTTTGTTTCTGTCATTTTGGCCGGTTCCTCTATGCTGATCCTTTGGTCGGTCACGAGGGCGGTTTTCCTCCTGCCCGACCGAATGAACTTTCCCCGCTACCCTTCTGTCCACCGCGACCGGATTATCTTTCTCGGGCGCAGAGGCAGAATCATCTTCCACACGAATGTGTTCGTTGATCCACTGCATCAAAGATTCCATGGTGGTGGGCTGATGCATCGTGAGTAAGTCTCGCAGCCTATATCCGACTGGGAGTCCCCTCTTGTATTGAGTGATCGCCAGATTGGTAGGACAGTCGAGGATCTCATTGTAAGTCTCCCAATACTTCGCATTGTATGCCTTCAGTGAACTCCCAAACTCCATCTTGACGCCCAGGAGGTGGTCGACCTCCTTCGGCGTTCGAGTATTGGTCTTGAATCTGGTGACGAAGGCTTCCGCTAATTGTTGCCACCCCTAGATACTCCCCTTCGGGAGCCTCTCGAACCACTTCAAACCCAGCTCTCCCAGGCTTGCTGGGAATATGAGGCACATCAAGGCGTCGTTCCGACGGTGGCCAGCCATTACTTGCCGGTAATGACTCACATGCATGTACGGGTCCGTCTTTCCGTCATACAAAGTAAATTTTGGCTGGTGGAATCCGCAGGAGTGTGCTCTCACTGGGGACAACGGCGGTCAGTAAGCCTCGCCACTTTTGTCCACCCGTTGGGCTACATTTCGGTGCCGCAGATCATCACTTCTTCATCGCAACGAATCGGGCACTCAATCTTCGAGCGCCGGGTACCTCTCGAACCTCCGGCGCGCGCTTCCTCCAAAGACGTCCCTGAGATCCCTAGAACGGGCGGAGGTCGAGTATCGCGATGTCGACGATGGGCGAGAGGGGCGATAAGTGCTGTCGCGCGTGCAGGACCTACCCTCTCGCTGGTCCGAATCCTCCACCCCATAGTTCCTGGTGATGGAGATTGAATGAGTCCTCCTCTGGCGGCGACTGCTGGAACGAGGGGAGGGGGTGCGCTCACTGAGGTTGCCCTCTCCAGCAACACCCTTCCCCCTCACTTGGCGCTTCAGAAGCTCTATCTCCGCCGCCATTTTACGAATGAGGGCTTCTTGATCTTTGAGTTTGTGCTCCAGGCGCTCCTCACGGGACTCGCCCCGACGCCGGCGGCCCTCAGGACTCTGTGAACGATCCGAACTCCTCCCACGCTTGTCGCACGCTCCTTGCGAAGTGGTTTCCAGTCCCGCCATGGTTGGAACATTAGGGGGGCCTTCTCTCCTTCGCACGTACTCTGGAGTGACACCATCGACGACGGACAGCGGAACTTCGTCGTTGTTGGCCATGGAAATGGTCGAAGAAGCTTACAGAACAAGGGTTAAATGTCAAAGATTTCCCACAGACGGCGCCAATTGTACGGGGGTGAAATATCCTTTGCTCTCCGTACGCCTTGAACGTCAAGCTTCCGTCAACGGCGTCTGTCTCTGCAACACAAAAAGGGTGAGCTGCCCGGCGGTGGTGTGCCGGAAAGACCCTCCGACGATCAAGTCAGTTCACTGAGGAAGAAGACAATGAGAAGAGTGAGAGAGAGCTTGTGAGAATGAATTCACATACCTCAAACGTTCATCTCTTCCCCTATTTCTAGGCTGGCCACGCAGCCTCAAGGTCGTGCGCACACTACCTCTGTTGTCCTTCCCTGGACAGGTGACAGTGCGCGCCTATCATCACCTCACGCGTGTAAAGGTTTTGTCCTTCCACCAGTACACACAGAACTGTCTAACGGTATTGAGGCGTTTGTGGAGCAGATGTCCTCTCCTCCACACCATTGGCCCAGGTGGCACCCTTGACCGAGGTACCACGACCGGCCTATTACATGTGGAAGATCTCCACTACATGTACACAACCGAGCTCCACACCGCCAACCTGTCCCTTAGGAGCGAGTAAAAGACAGACCATTCCGCCCGGGCTATTTCAGATCGCTCACTGACCAATTGGTCATGGGCATGCCGGCCCCCAACCATCCCATCTGACTTCTCGGTCAAACGAGCTAGCCATCTCGGCCGGCCGGTCAGGCTTGTTCGGCAGAATCCTACCAAACCGGTTGCCCTATAGCTCGGCCACCACTCGCTATTCGTAACTCGCTCAAACACGGCTCGGCTTAGGGCATACTCGATTTGTTCGGTCAATGTCAACGCGCAAGCGCCGATCGATCAATCGGGGTTAGCTCGGCGTCGTGCCCTTTCGTTAAATCCAACGTTGCCATAGCTCGGCCGTACTGCCATGTAAATCTTCCCTCTCAATAAGATATTTATGAGAGATTATGTATGAATAGAAGATAATTTAATTTTTGTTATATCAAAATAAAGACATAAATATTTTCTTGAATAGTAGCAAAATAAATTTACACTTTTAATAAAGTTGTAATAGAATAAAATATATTTAATTTTTAAATTGCATGCTTGATGATGATTTTTTTTTTTTTTTAAATACATTGATAGAAAATTTTGAAATTGATGGTAGTGAATTGTTATCATTATAGCTTACAAAAAGAATTTAATAGTGGTCAATCATTAACCAATAATTTAGGATAAAATCATGGATAGTTAATAAAAAATTAACACCTCGCAACTTAAGTGTTGTAAAAATAAAAATAAAAAAATTGGAAAATTCATAATAAAGTATTGAAATTTCTCAAATCATGTAGTTAGATATTTTGGTTAATTTTAAAATTTAAATGTTAAATCCAGTAATATTATGCTATGTGTAATAATTCAAAATTTAGATAATACAGTAATAGATTCGAGCCACTTTTTTTCTTTCTAATATTGTTAAAAAAAAAAATCAAAATTTTAAATTAGACATGTTTAGATAAAATTTAAAGATTTTAAAATTTCAAAATTAAATATTGTTAGATGTGCCAATCACTTTAAGCCAAATATATATATTTTTTTAAAAAAAATTAAATTTTAAAATTGAGAAATTGTGTTTAAAGTTTTGAAGCTATTGTGTGTGATTGTATTGTTAAGTGGGTGTATATTGGTTGTAGATGATCCGAAGAACTCTCATTTGAGAGAGCTTTGAAAGAGCAAATGTGAGATTAATTTTATGGAGAGCTAATCTTCTTGAATTCGAGAATTTACACGAAGCCATTAATAAGTGTGATGGTGTGATAGACATGAGATAAAATAAATTAAATTAAATTCAAGATTTGATGAGTTTCGAATCTAATTAAATTGAAAAACAAAAGCAAATTAAAAATTTTAAAGTAAGCAAGCTCAAATCATGCAAAATGTAATAATAAAAAAGATGAAAAGATAGATGAACTAAAAAATAGTGAAAAAAATATATATATACACTCAAAGTAACAAACACTGAAAAAATGCATATAAAGTAAAAAATAATATTACACTGACCTTGTAATGATTTTTGCAGATAATCAAACTTGAAAAATATAACAATGAAGAAGATGAGTTATTATGAGCAAATAAAAGATGACTGGAATAAACTGAATAGAGAAACGTGTGTGTGAAAGTTGTAGAAGTTCTTGGTTTCTTTTTTTCTTTTCTTTTTTTATAAATTGAGATTGAGAATGAGATAGATATTATTGTGGGTAATGGATATGGATAAATATTTTATTATTTTGAGATAAATATTATTATTGGTGATGGATATAGATGAATATTTTATTATTTTTTAATTTTATATTTTATATAGGGAGAAGGAGTGAGAAGGCTTGAAGAGTGGAAAAGGAGGTGAAGGGAAGTGCCACATAATATTTTTTTTTCTTTAAAATTATGAGAATTTAATATTCAAGTTTTGAAGCCTTTTGATTTAACAACTACATTTGGTTATATAGATAGTATAGATAGATAGATAGATAGATACTTGTCTGAATATCATTGGATGGTTAAATGTCATTATTTTTTTTTAAAGTAATCACATTTGGCCTCTTATATTTTTAGTAAGATTATTAACATGTGTATAATTATTCATATTGAATTGGGCTACTCTAGGATTTAACCTTGAAAAATGATGGGTCAAATGGTAATTTTATATTGGTAATTATCATTTTAAATTTTTTATTTAATAGTTATATTATACTTCCTTATTAGATATGGTTATTGACTGGTTTTTGGGAGTTAGAATTGATACATAGAACTGGGGTTGGACTGAACTCTAAAATAACATTCTTATGCACTTGCCTAATTTACGAATAATTAATTGCCGGTTGGGTTGTCACGACCCAAACCCGGCCCTATGGGTTTAGCACCGTAACTGGCCAGTAATCCGAGATTACCAAAGGCCTGCCAATCAGTAATACAGTAAATACAGAGTTCGTGGTCATGAAGCCAAAACAAGAAAACTAGTGTCCATAGAGTCGTGTTAATCAGTATGCCAAAAGATTTTTCATGCATTCATTCGCTCGTAAGTTCAGTCTATACAATCGCCATAAACATTCAATACAGGACCTAATCCCTATTAACATTACAAAGACGGTGCAAAGGCAAGAACGGTCTATACAAAGACAAAACAAGAGGAGACTAGTGGGGACACAAACACCCCAAGCCATGGCATGGCGCCTGAACCTCGCAAAGGAGGCACATTGGTCGGCTTGACAAAATCGGGGACTAACCCACGCCCTAGCTTCGTCTGGCCGAGCACCTACATATATATATATGAGCAAAGGAGCTAAAGCCCAGTGAATAACATAACGTAAAGAGGTTATGAATGAATGTCCCTTACAAGAATGAAATCAATTCATTATACAAAGATTTCACCAATCAAGATTTCAATCAATCACCATATGTGGTACATCCATTAGCCTATAAACAAGAGGGTCCAAAAGGACCGGCCTTAACTGCACCCAACAATAATGATGGCCAATCATTCAAGAATAAGATGGTTCCACAAGGAAACCGACAGAGCTCAGAATACCAATAACAAGAGGTGCTAAGGATGCCACAATATGTTCGTAAATAGGACATACATTCATTCGATAAATAACATCACTCAAGATTCAAGAAACAAGATTCAAAAGATAACCATTTTGAACATATCTTTACACATCTGTTACTCACAGCTGCCTGGGCTACAAGAAGCTAGAGCGCCTCCTGAAGCCAACCCTACACAAGAAATGATTGAACACACACTAAGCTACACAGTTGGGAAAGATGATAACTTAGTCCCTAAATTGCCTTGGTGTGTTCTACATCTAAATCCTCATTAAGATGTCTTAAACTAGGCCTAAGAATGCCTAGGATGCGATGAGGATGCAAAAATACTGGGGGAAGGCATTTTTCAAAAGTTGCAAAACAGGGCCTCGCTCGAGCGAGCCTTCCTTCGCTCGAGCGAGGTTGCAAAATCAAAGGCTTTGCTCGGGCGAACAATCCTTCGCTCGCGCGGTCTGATGAAACAAAGAAAAGTATCGATGCTCGATTTTACGCCGAGCCACCAATCTTTCGCCGAGCGTGGCTCGAGTAAACGTTGGTCGCCGAGCGAGAATCCTTCGCTGAAGCGAAGAAGCCAACTGAATTTCCAGATTTGCCTTCCAAGCTCGAACCAAGCTTCCTACCACTCTATACTCGACCTCTTGGGCCCAAATTCGAAAACACATTTAAACTCAATATACAACAAGTTTTAAAGCTCAATTTGAGAATTCAAAGCCCAATGGGGAGTCAATTAAAGTCAAGTTTCAAACCCATTTCATGAACATGAAGAACATGCAAACAAGCATGGATTCAAATCATTTCAAAGCTCCAATTTGATGCTCTAGAGAGCCAATTGTTCCAAAAACAAGTTGAAAACATGGACTTAAGCTCAAACATGAGCATGCATGTACAATTCTACCATGAATCCAACTCAAAACTCATTAATTCAAACATGCATGCATGATATATACTATAATCCAACATATTTGAACTCAATCAAGTCTTAGCTCTTCAATTAAACATGAACCATGCATGAATCCACTTAAAGGCACAATCAAGAGGATGAAATTCATACCTAGGTTCCTTAATTACTAATCTTGAGGTTCAATTTGCCAATACACACTTCAATTCTTCAAGTTCCCCAAAGTGTAGCCAAAATCTCCTCAATTTCTAAACATACAAGATGAATTCACTCAAGTCCTCACTCTCACTCTCTAGGATCGGTTGAGTGCAAGGAATGGGAGAAGAAATGTTTGATTTAGTGCATAAAGGCTCAATATAAGTGATTAAACAAAAGATCCACTCAACATGGCAATTTGGTAATTATGGCCAAGTTTGCAATTAACTCGCTTTTAATCTAATTTAATCATTCCTAATCAATTTTCAGATAATTATACCATTAAATCACATAAATTACGATGATCATAAATCACTAAACAATTTTCAGTTCGGCCGCCGATAAGGCCTTCAATTAGCCGTTTAAACATGTAACCATGAACAGATAATCGGACGGTCAAACAGATAAACATGCATTGAACAGACATATTAATCGATTCAAATTTCAAATTTCGGCCGATTCAAGAATTTAATTCATTCCAGTTATCAGTTATTATCAGTCTCAGTTAACGGTAATCAGTGGTTAATTCAGTAATTACTCGGTAATCAGTATGAGGGTTGTTACAGTTGGGTTGGGTTGGGTTTATCTTTGGTCAAATTTGAGGGTGCCATTCGAATTAGGGTTCAATGATCCGAATATATATTATCACGCCTTAGATTTATAAGATTCAAATTTTAGAATATTAGTGATAAGGAAATAATAAAAATATAAATCATAAATCGCCTTCCTTGTATATATATATATATGAATATCATTCAAAACACATTCTATATTCTTTATATACATCTTATATTCATCATCTACGTGGTATAAATATACAATATGTAAATCAAAACATCTATTTAAAATAAAAGCCTTAGGCCAACAAATCAACGAGTTCTTCTAACTCACATCCACATTTCCACACCAACTCAAGGCTCAACATCATTTACTGAAAAGATTCAATAATGTGAGATGAACATATAATTAGTAAAAAAAAGATGCTCCAAAATATTAGTTCTGTTTGAAATGTCAAAGTAAAAAAGTATGTAATTTTTCAAAAATATCCCTTATAAGTGATTATAAATATATTTAAGAGTTAGAGTGAAAGGATATTATTGTAATTAATGTTTTGAAATTTGAATTAAAATGTAATAATTATATGTTTTTCAAAAAAGTTGAAACTTAAAAAAATTAAAAATAAATAAAAAGACTAATAAAATGAGGGGAATGGAGTATACAAACAGAGAATTTATATAAAATTTTAGTGCATAATAATATATGACTCAATGTGCATTTTCATTTTAAAAGAAAATGCCCAAAACAATAATTTTGATTTACAAGAATAATAGAGAACTAATGTCATAAATCCAATTTTGAAAATTTTGGAGCAATATTTTGGAGTCACAAAGATAACAATTTGAAAAACTGTACTACCTCATATCTATTTGTTTATATGTTTACTAGTCCACCTGTCTATTCACTCTAGTCCAATCCACGAAGGGATATGGCATTATTTCTGCCGCGATGTCTATCACAAGTCTCATTTCGTTACTTAATTGTTCATTTTTAGACGACAATGTATAGCTCATTCATAAAAAAAAATTAGTTCAATTTGATAACCATAGTCACGTTAATTTATGATATTCAGTTTTAAAAAATGAGTGAAAAATATTATTTAAAAATTTGGCCATTCATATTTTGAAAAACAAAATGCAATAAACTAACGTAATTATAATAAATTCAACTTGATTTTTTATATAAATAATTTATACATTATAATAAATAAATAAATAAAATGATTTGAATTATCCAATTAAACTCATTATGGACGCAGAAACAATTCATCCATTTTTTCAAAATAATATTATGAAATCAATCTCACAATGTCTTTCGCAGAGTGAAGGTTCGTGATGGTAGCAAAGGCCTTATCCGCTATACAAAAAAACAAAAAAAAAAAAATTACTATCAGTGAGACAGAAGGAAAAAAAAAATATAAAAATATAAAAGGATGTAAATAAGACTTAGGCCTCGTTTGGCAACAGGCTGATTTAATCAAAAAATTAAAAAGTTATTAAAAATATCAAAAAGTCAACAACTCATAATAAAAAGTTAAAAAAATTCTTTTTTCTCTCTACTTTTTGCATATCTTTTCATAAAAAGTCAAAAAATCATTCCAAACATACTAATTTTTTTTTTCTCATATTTTAACTAAATAATCAAAAAATTATTAAATTAACCTATTCCCAAACAATAACTTATAAATTTTCATATGAACCAAACTATAAAATCACTTGCAACTCCATATATATATAAATTTTTTTCACTCTTCACTTTAAATTCTCCCTACCCAAAAAAAAAAAAAAAAAAAAAAAAAGGTCATGAAAGCATTCTGTGCCGTTTGAGAAAGCGTATGACCAAACGTGACAGAGACACGCGAATATGCGCACACTCCCTCCCCAAGATTCGTGTCGCACATTCGCATCTCAACAAAGTCGAATTCGAATCACCTTCTCATATATATATATATATATATTTATCTGTGTGCACGTATATGTATATTCACCACCTTCCCATGTTCCAGGTTCTCTATCTTTAACCTTTTTGCAACTTTATTACCCATTTAGGATAACTTGATTCTGTTTACCATTTAGGATCATTTGATTCTGTTTGTTATATCTTTAAGCTTTTTGCAACTTCATTACCCATTTAGGATAATTTGATTTTTTGTGTACTGTTGTGTTTCTGTTTCTAGTTCTTGACCCACTTCGATTTTGTTTTGTTTTTCGATTGGATATTGTGAAATTTTGAATGGCCTTCTCTAAAGAGAACCCGGGAAAAAAGAGAGGTAGTTTTGATGTTGATTCAGTCCTTATGTTGGGTGTGTATTATAAGTTGTCAAATACGGTTGTTGCTCATAAATAGTTTAGAAAACATTAGATTACCCAAACTTGCAGGGATGGGCCAGAATTCAAAAAAAAAAAAAAAAAATGTGATAATGACATCCACATTTTTTTCCAAAATTTTTGTCAGTGTCGATTCTTGTCAATGTTAACAACATCTACGGTTGATTGATGTCAATGTTAATGACATCCAGACTTATATCTTGGATTGGTAAACAAAGTGCTTCACGATTCTTACACCACTTGCCAATTTTGTTTCTGTTACAATGGTCTAATTGTATCCAAACAGGTTGAGAGAAAATCTAATGATAACACAATGATAAACTACAAAATTTCTCAGATCTCATTTTAATTGAGTTTGAGTTATTTTTGGTTTTTCATTTTGTGAAGCTTCTCTTTATTTTCCTATGTGTCGTTGTTATTGCCATTGTTGTGCTTTTGTAGTGTATATCTCACATGTGGATGGGGCTATTCACTCTCACTTTTTTCTTTTTCTTTTTCTTTTTAACGATCTATTGTAAAATCAACTTTACTTGCTTGAAAAGAATAAATTACTAACAACTCAGTCACTTTGTATTGTTACAGTGATAAAACAGTAAAATTGTTTGTTGCCTCCAACTGAGACCTGCAAGGTCTTTGCCGGCAATCAGTCAATTGGACTGATTGCCAAATAGCTTATGAGTTCCCAGAATACATTGAACCCCAGTAGAGGTCTGGAGGGTGTTCATGGAGTTCATTTGGTGCCTCACTCACCATTTCTGTTGGAAGAGATAAACCAACATGGGCATGTCCATCAGGCAACATGTGCAAGTTCTACTGTTGGAGCTAATCAGCATCTAATAGTGCAGTGAGTGAAGAAGATTTTCTCATCAATTTACTCATGCTTCTATATATCCTATATATTAATACTTAACATGATTGGTAGATCCACTCAAAAGTTTGTGATTTCTCAAAATTTTGATGCTTGGCTGCTAGTTGTAATTATTGAGCTATTTGCCACTCACAATTTCATTTTGTTGACATGTTCTTCAGGAGAGTATGGGAGCAAAGACCTGCATGCTTGAGACCCATCCAATGTCACCTGAAAGGTAATGTAAAGATATAGATTGTTTTGTTCCTATGATATCCTATGATTTTGTTTATATTACATGGACTTGGGTAAGGGTGTTGGGTATGTGTTCTAAGCATCATCAGATTCATCTAATTCTTATATTCAAGGACATATATATAGATTCTCAGATAAAATGGTTTTACAAGTCGCCTTAAAGCATTATGCATAATATGGGAGTTTTATGCATATATGGTAAACCCCAATAATACTAGACATGCTTCCTATCTAAATATCCAACTACACATTTTGGACACATATCCCATACCCTTACACCCGAGTGTCCAACATGGGTTCTCCACATATTTAGAAGAGTGCATGTAACCTAACGGTTGCTTGATGTGTACCCTCAAATCTCTTGTAATAACCTCAAAAACGTGTGCTAACAATTTTTCTCATTTTTATATTAGGTGATAAGCATCTTGCAGAGACAATTGCTAATGTGATCACTTCACTTCCTTTTATTGTTCTCGGAACCCAGGCCCCAAGGCAAGATATTACTGTTGGTTTGCATAAAAGCTGCGAAAGTTATTAGTATTTTGTTATGTTTGATTGTTTCCTTTGCCAATGATCCAGGAAGAATCTGAGCTGTAAAATCTATGCTAATTCATTAATTGGAGTTGGAGTTGCCTCTAGTTTGTACCATGCTTCAAGAGGAAAACTAAAGAAGTATATGAGATGGGCCGACTATACTATGATAGCCACAACAACTATGGTAAGGTAGTGTAGTTAAAAAGTTAAAACCACAGAGAGATATATTATTACCAATTTTTTTCAAAAAGGAAATGATATTCTTAATATATTGAATATTGATTCCTAAACCAAATAATGTACTGGAATTATTTGTTTCAGTTTGTGTGCAAAGATGGAGAAGGGGCACAAATTTGACATAATGTTCAGTTCACTCCCATAATTAATCCTTAAATAGTAGGTGTGGAAATGGCTAGGATATGGACAACGTGTGCATGCATGCATGAGCAAATCATTAAGACAAACCATCTCTTCCTACCCTTGTTTTTCCCCTTCAATCAAAATTCCCCATATCTTTTTGTTCTTTCCTCTTTAAAAAGTTTTTGTTTGCAATGGAATTTTACAATTTCCCATGCCCGAAAACCATATCCTAATACAAGGCATGTCACAGAGTCTAGCACTGTATGAGACTAATCAGTGTTGTTGAAGATTAAAAATAATGGTAACATTTGGAAATTTTGGCCATGTACATGTGTAGCCAGTAGTGTTTCAGAACTTAGGTCTCCAACTGTGTTACATGAACTCTTCTATTTCCCCCACAATACCCATGTCCACCGGATATGACATGGGTAAGGATATGGGACATGTGTCCAACACTCGTACCCAATTTAGACACTCAGATCCTTTAATTTGTGACAATATATGAGAAGAAGAAACTCACATTTGCTAGTAAAACAATATAATTTTAGCCTCTCACATGAATTAGATACAGAAATTTCATATTTTTCTGAATCCTATTCAATTTCAAGTATATATTTCTATATAATTTACAACATTTCATTTGAGAATATTATATAATATGAAATATATATATGTGTATATGATGCGTCCCCACACCCATATCCAATTTTGGATACATATTCCAAGATTCTGAGATTTAAATTTATGAAGGTATGACACTTGGATACACACCCACATCCGATATGCGTACCCGAGTCTATGTAACATAGGTCTCCAATATGGAAATTATGCCTTAGTGAAAATATCTCTGCACTTTTACAAAATTGAAATATAACTTCAACTTGTAGCCATATGGTACTAACTTGCTTTTGCTTTGGTGGTGTATTCTAAGATCAATCCTTGGCTTCTGAAAGGTGTCATTGCCTTTAGAAAATTTGGGTGCAAACTACAAGCTAGCACATTTCTTCAGATTTCTAGAATTGCTTGAGAGACACTCTAGCGAAGAGGTTCTCTTTATGTAGAAGAATTCAAAGCTGTTTTGTACCTCAATTGAGGATGATCTGTTGCTGAATTTATACCCGAAGTGGTTCTCTTTATGTAGAATAATTCAAAGTGGTTTTGTATCTCAATTGAGGATGATCTGTTGCTGATTTATACTCTACTTTTTCCTATTAATAAATTTTGGGTTTCACACACCCAATAAAGAAGTGCTTATTCAAGTGCAAGGTGTTGGAATGGGTTTGAACTTTAGAGAGTGCTATTAAGGATGTCTAGTTTATAAATTGCTCATGTAAAGCAGGGCTGGTAATATTTGAAGCTTTCTAAGCTACTACCCTAAATATAATATGCTATAACTGTGTACTCATAATCTTTATATCATACAAATAGGACTTTAATTTGACTATGCATATCATAAGTAATAATGTGCACCAGCAAAGAAAATGATTATTAACAACTCATTATTTTCACAATTCTGAAATATTGCACTGTGGAATCAATATTGTGGGGCTGATCTCTTGATTTTGATTAGTATCTTGGCTATAGCTTCTTAAATACTAATGATCGGTACCACCTGCTTACTTTGGTCCAAGGTTTTCAATTTGTTCCTGACACACAAATTTCCTAACTGAAATTGTTCCTGCAGTGTCTATCAAGGGCACTGAGGAATGAGAATCCAAAGCTTCTAATGGTAGCATCTGCTTTGATTTTACCGATCCAGCCTCTCATGGTTTCAGCTGTTCACACTGGAATTATGGAGGTAAAAACCTGCACTTTTACCAAAACTATGTATTGACTGTATAGAAATTCAGTTTATCCTTTTCTTTTTCCTTTGAGAAATGTTTTGTTACTGTTTACAAAGTGATGAGTAAAATTAAATTATTAGAGAATTTTGGGTCTGCATTTGCCCATCTAAAAGGCTAAATTGTGTACAGTTATTGAGCTGTCTTAGTGGGCACATCTGTCACTCTTGTAAAACTGAATTAATGTAGAAGTGTAATTTTCATTAGTTGTCATCCATCTATTGCTTAAGCTATGATTAGATTAACGATTGCTTTGATGATTTGATTCTTCAAGACCAAACCAGCTTTCAATTCTTTCTATTTGTTCATGTTTGGAACCTAAAATAGCTTAGAGTCAGGATAAGAACAAATTAATTATGGGAGCTTGGAGACTAGAGAGGAGATTTTTCTACATGTTAAAGTAACTGAAGGTACTAAATTTTGCCTGCATTAGTATTGAGATCATTGAATCGTTCTTTAGCTTGTGTGTTACCTTATTTTTTTAATATGTTCCTAGCTGGTTTTTAGTAATCATTGCCCTTTTGATCGAATCCCTTTGCAGCCTCAGTGGGTTCCTTTGACATTGACTTGTGTCTACCCTCCTTTAGTTGCAATTCTGTTTTCAAGTTCCTAAGATCTTTTTGCTTGCAACTAGCTGAGCCTCCATACTTTCTTATTCTCATTGTGCTGCACATATACTTTTAACAAAAGCTATGAGGCACTATCAGGAGCTTAAATTACTTTCTTTTTTTGTTTCTTTTTCACGGCTTCAATAAATTTTAAAAGTTGCCATTCTTTTGACAGTTTCAATCATATGCAAGGCATCTTGTCAAGATCTAGACCAGACACACACAGACACATGGGTGTGTGTTTGTCTGCAAGGTGTGATGTGTGCTTGCATGTGTATAAGGTTCTTAGGACGTGTAGAAAAACAACTCTTAATGTGATGAGAGAGAGAATGCAATTCTATACAACACAGAGTTTTAAGTGTTCGTAGATGGACAAATGAGTAGTGCATAGAAATCAGAGCAATTGGTTGGTTCTACACATGAATTGAATTAACACACTTCTTCACCAATGAAACATGAAAATTACCACTGAATTTTTTTAATTGACTTGGCTCATTTTGTCTTTTTCACCATATAAGCATGACAAATGAGTAGTGCACAGGTGTAGGAGCTATTGGTTCTATACATGGCTTGAATTGAATTAACATACTTCTTCACCAATGAAACCAGAAATTACCACTGACTCATTTGGGAGTTGGCTTTTTTAGTGGCTATTGACTTTTTATGAAAAGACGTGCAAAAACGTAAAGAGAACGATTTGATAGGCTTTTTGGCTAAAAATCTCTCTTCCCAAATAGCTTGGGTCATTTTGTCTTTTTTCACCAATATAAGCATGAAAATTCACAACAAACTATTTGAATCAATATGCTGCTGCTTTATTTGCATCAAGTTGTCTTACATCTCTTACAGGAAATTTTGTTTATCTACTTGTAAGTCTTGACAAAATTTTTTGTTAGCAAAACTTGTGTTTTTTTCTTCATGCATTGGTTTCATGCCATTTTTTAAACGAAATGACAACTAATTAGTTATTCTTTCCAGGTAGTCTTTGCGAAAAGAGCTTTAAATGATCCAGAATTGAGGATGGCTCACAATGTGCACAAGATGTCGTCATTGTTAGGAGGAGCACTTTTCCTTGCTGATGATGCCTTCCCTCAAACTCCATTCCTTCATGCTGCTTGGCATCTTGCTGCAGCTGTTGGTGTTGGCACTTGTAACAAGCTTCTCGTGTAGCGTAGATACAAACCTATTATGTACATTCAAAAGAACAGAAGCGCCTGCATCTCACAATGCCAAGATCATCATGGACCAGCCTCCAGCAGTTAAGGGGTGAACTCTGAGTCAAGATGTAAACTTAGATGTTTTGGGTTCGACTCTCATTGTTGTCTTCTTAGCTTAATTGATACAAGTGGTTCGAGTGTATTGGGCTTCTCTTATCCTTGTCTACTTAAGATGAAGTAATTAGATGCCTTCCTATGTTGCTCAAAGAGCATATAGGTGTGCAATTTAATTTGAGAATGAAATATGTACTAGTGGCAACCTTCGTTGCCTTATCTAATGACTTCATCTGAAGGAACTGCTATTTAATTTGCGTTGTGATTATAAATCTGGTAGATTTTGATTTTCCTTTTTATTTTGTTTATTTTTCCTTTTAGTTATTTATTTTTTGAGCACTAATCCCGTGCAATGAAAGTTGGAAAACATTAGAGTAAGGAAAATGCTGTAGATCCCAAATTTTTTACAAAATAAATGACCAAATGTCTTAGATGGGTGTGAGGATCATGTTTCTGTGATTAGAAACCACTATTGGCTGCAATGTAGGTGTGTGCTTAGCTAGTGCTTAAATCCCCCAAGTTTCGTGGAATATGGATAGCAGCTATATAAAAGGGTCCGGAATCGAAGGAGAAACCAGAGAACCTAGAGAAAAAAGTTAAATATGTTCTTTTTCTTTTCTTTTTTCTTTTTTTTGCCAGTCAATATAAGATCCCTAACATTGTAGCATTTTCTCACTATGTTAGCAATACAGGGTTCCTTCTTGTTATATTGAATTCTCCCTCTTGTCTTGTGTGTAAACTTAGGTCCATTTATAGGCTAGGGCTATAAAGGCCCATGTGAGTTCCAAATTGATTGACTCAATAAAAGAGATTTTCTAAAGAGTTGCAATCAATATAGTAATGTTGGGACTATCTGAACAACTAGATTCATGTTGGGGCAATAGGAAGTGGGAGAGGGGTCGCTGGCTGGTTAGGGTTTTAGAAAGACAGAAGATAGGGAGGGAGAGGAAAGGAGCAGAGAGGGTGAGGCACAAGGCTGGCAAGAGGAGGTAGAGACGGTGTTGGCGGCAACAAGAGGAGGTGGAAGAGGGGCTACAGGTAGCAGGAGGAGATGGGGGAAGGGCTGCCAACAGTTTAGAGTTCTGAAAGGAGAGGGAAGAGAGGAAAAACTATTTATGTAATATATATATTTTTATGGGGTGTTTTGGGAAGTTGGTAAAAAGTTGGTTTTTGGCTTTTTACCAAACTTTTTGACTTTTTTAGAAGTGATTTGGGAAGTTGGTAAAAAGTTGACTTTTTTGATTTTTGATTTAATAATTTTTAAAAGTGTTACATCATTCCAAAATGACCTAAATGTCCTTCCTTAACATTTATTTATTTATTTTTTACTTTTCTCTCATAGGTCCAAATTGTAAATTCAAGTGTTGCTGTAGACAGGCCCGCGGGGGACCTTGCTATAACTCGGACTCGATTTTGTGTCACGGTTCTTAATCTTGGACCAAAGAGTCCAAATCCGGCAAATCGTTTTGAGAAAATAGATTTTTGAAGAAGTGCCAAACATGGACTGCTTTGCCAAATACAGAGTCGCCACCTAAATATTTTATTTAGAGAAATTTAGGAAACCCTGACTTGTTGCCTAAGGCTACGTGTCCGTCATCACCAAAGTTGTCTTGGCTCGGAAACTTGGATACGATTGGGGAAGGTCACTTCGTGAACACCCCCGCTCGCCTGATCAAAGATTGGCCTCTACTAATCATGATATCCAGTTTTGAAAACATTATGCGTTCTTATTCCGGTTATTAGCCTAGGTTACTATGTGATGCGCACAGCATACAAGTATAGACTGAGTCGTCTGAATTGGAACAAAACACTTCATGTTTGTTTGTGAAAATGATTTGCTACTCGCAAGTAGACTTAAAATGCGGATTTTGCCACCCTCGGGTGTGCTTAGAAAACATGATTTTGCCACTGTCTAGTGGGCTTAAAACAAACATTTGATGAATTGTTCCAATCCAAATAACCCAACCTCCACCCACAGGCATTCAGACAGTTATATCACATAAGCAGTTAGCCTCATGGTAAGGATGCTATCATGGCAGTCACTCACACGCATGCAAGGATGCTAAAGCATAAAACTCACCGAGTACTCCAAGCCAAAACAGAAGCTCATTAGAAATCCATGCATGATCCTAGATACACAGAATTGCCTAATGCAACATATGCAAAGATGCAAACTATAGCAGGCTCGGCCATTCTAAACGTGGCATATGGAATGCTACAGCTAACATGTATTCAACTTGGAATTGAAATACAAATGCAGTTAGTATGATGCGCCGAGCCTGGTGCATGCAAGACAGATGAATGAATGTAAACATGCTATCATACTGTATGCTAATTGAAACATGCCCTAATCTAACCATCATAAGCAGGTAAATGAAAGGGAAGAAAGACGTGGGGTTGGAAGACATACATCACACTCACGCACACTTATTACAATTATGCCCTCGCGTAGAGGGTCCGAATAAATATACAGTCCCGAATAAAAGAATATTACAAATTCAAATAATACACCCAAAATGTGTACAAATTCCTAATTAATTTACAAATTAACTAAGAAAATAATAAACTGGTATGCAAGCCAAGGACTGCCTTGATTCTGATGAATGATGTATGTTTAGGCCGCTTTTATGAAATCCACTGGAATGCCCCAATTAGCCTCTGTTTTGCAATTGTTCTTGGAAAGCGCGCCAAGCCTCGGAAGACTGCTAATTCTTGATTTTGCTGCAACAGAGAGTAGGACAGGGGCATAGCAATGTATTTTCACAAATGTATGCATGCTTCGATCCTCGTGCCACCAATCACGCATCTCGATGCATAATGGCCGAGGAGTCGAATTGCACAACTCAATATAAAATGAATGCACATGAAAACGCAACAAGACCTAGCTCCATCATGGATAATCCGGAGTATCGGTGACTGGGGAATTGAGGTACGTTCCGTTACTCGGAGTACGAAACGCACCTCGTTTCCCGTGCCCGGGGTAACTCTTATCCCGAACACAATGTAATATGCATGATATGCATGAAATGCAACTAAGATACATCATAACATGCAACATGCTATGAAATGGCATACACGATGCACGAGGTAACGTGGCATATACAACGCACTAACATACAACCTAGCATACACAATGCTATGGAATGAAATGGCACACGCAATGCATAATGGACTTACACTAACATGAGTGGACCTCAGCCACACTCACACAAGAGGCCATCAGATGAAAAATGAGACACTCGAAATGCGTGCACACGTGCACGCAAACCGAGGACCGACCCTAAGGCACGGAATACCACTCTAACAAGGCATGGCAAAACATGAAAAATGGCATACTAGCATGCAAATTTCAGAGGCAAAATGAGATGCAAAACAGCCCCGAAACATGGTGAAATGGTACCCAATGCATAGAACGAGTCCCGAAACATGAAATTTGGGACATGAAATGGCCTACAGCTATGCAATGCACGCATAATTTGAACATGAAGTGTAAAAACAGAAGCAAGGAAGCCCAAAAACAAGCATGTTTACAGTTTAAAGCAAGGCCAAACAGTGAGCATAGATGGGGCTAAGCTAGCATTCAAAAATGGCCCCGAAAGCAAGATATTGAAGCAACTCACAGATTCTGGCCCCGAACAGGTAAGGGCCCTTCTACAATATTGAAGAGGGGCCAAAAATATGATGTTTTACAGTTTATGACTAACCCCAAAAACAGATACAAGTATGCTCAAAATGCTATGCAAAATAAGGGCCAAAATGGAGATAAAGAAGCAACTGATACATGCTTGTCCCAAACAGGTAAGGGCCCTTCAACAATGTTGAATAGGGGCCCAAAATATGACTTTTTATAGTTGATGGCCGAGCCCAAAAAAGTGTACAACTATGCCCAAAATGCAATGCCAGATATGGCCTAAAAGAGAGGCTACAACACAAAGTATACAAATGATGCTCCAAACAGCAATAGACCCTTAATGAAACATGGACAGGGGGTCAAAAAAAGGCCATTTTCAGTTCGGACCAAGGTCCAAAAACAGAAGCTCAATAGGCTAATAAATTATGCAAAAATGGAGCTAAAACATGGATATCAAAGCAAGTAGCACATGGAGGACTCAAACAGTGATGAGCCCTTCTACAATATTGAAGAATGGCTCAAAATAAGCCTATTTATAGTTTACAACATGCTCCAAAACAGATTACACATAAGCCTAAAATGCTACACAAGAAATAGGCATATAAGAGGGATAATGAAGCAAGTGCAAAATGGGGGCCTCAAACAGTGAGAGGCCCTTCATGAAACATGGAATAGAGCTCAAAAAAATTCTACTTTCAGTTATGGCCGGAGCTCAAAAGTATAAGCAAGAAGGGCTAAGAAATAATGCAAAAATGAGCACAAAAGAGGGAGAAAGCAACTCACCCTTGTAGACCAACTCTTTGACAACCTTTGGACCAAAGAATGCTGCCTCCTAAGCTCTGAGAAGACCTTCCAAGCTGCTGGAATGGAGTGGTGGTGTGATGCTAGGTGATGGTGTAAAAATGATGTAGGATTTGAGAGGTTTGAAGCTTGGGAGTGTAGAGATAGGGGGAGGGGTGTAATGCAAGCTTGAAGCCAATTTTTCCAACCCTAAAATCAGACCTGGGGTGCTGGTTAAATAGGCCAAAGACGGGGAGAAAGAGGGGGGAAAAAGGGAGGGAAATCACTCCAAGTTTCCCTCCAAAAATTGCCCCCCCGAATACAGAATCTGGGGAGGAATAAAGTGTGTTTCTGTGATGTGCCAGGTGTAAGGATGCTGGCCGGCTGGTTATTGAGGTTGCAGGTGGCCGGCCGGCCCTCCCCATGGCCGGTCGGCCAAGGGTCAAAAGGGCCAAGTATGATTAGTGGCCGGCCACCATAGATTGGTGGCCTCCCATGTGTCCTCAACACAACCCTGTGGTTGAAAATTGGCAACTGTGAACCAGGAGAGAGAACAACCCACTTTTCAAAGGGGTTTAAAAGGGTCAAATGGAATTACTGGCCAGCCACCAAATATTGGTGGCCTCCCAGATGTGTACATCACAAATATGGGGGTTAGGGTTGAGGAAAGTGGCCCTAGGGTGGTCAACATTGGCTTTGAAGTGAGAAAAACGAGCGTCGGAGGGCGATGATGGAATATAACTGGTTGCTGAAACAATTACTGGCCTCCCACCCTTCTACGACCTTCCTGGTGATGAAACAGAGGTCCCTGCCAAAAATGAACGAAAACTGATGCAAAATGAAGGTTCAGGGGCCGAAACGCGCAGTCCGAGGCCCTAAAAACCGACTGTTAGGCACCGGGAGTGGTGTTCGACCACGAAGTTGGTCTCTCAGACCACAGTGTCCCTTAAAAGGGAGGAAATAAGATGTATGCCAAGAACCAGGGCAAACGGAGGTGGTTAGGCGGTCCCGAACCGAGGCACACGGCCTGACGGCTCCGAAAACCGGGAATCGGGCTCCGAAATGGCCAAAATGGCCTACGACCATGAAATGTAGCCCGCGGCCACCGAGAGATGATCTACTAGACCTCTCCCTCCTTCTAGGAAAAGAAATAGAGAAAACCGAGCCTGGTTCGCAAATCGAGGCCAAGTACAAAAAGGGTTCGGAAGTCTGGAGGCAAGGCTCACGACCGAGACTCTGAGACTTCTGAACGAGCACAATATGCAACATCACCGAAGCGCCAATCGCTGACGCTCGAGTCTTAAGGTCGGTCAAAAATGGGGTGTCTCTGTTCTCTTGATGTAACTCTAAGTCAAGAAGTGACGGAAGTGAATGTCAAAGCCCAGAGATGACCCATTTTTGACAAGGCCGAAGACTTAGACAATCATACAAGATACACAGAGATATGCCCGCAGGCGGGGGGCAAAATGCAAATGGATATGCACAAGGCCAGAGGTAACTTAAGAATCATGCAAATGCAGCAAGCTGTAATGAAGCAAGTATTCGCAAATAGATGCCACAGTTTTAAGCAAGGATGCAAAGAAACAACTACATTTCATGCAGTTAGGAATACGAAGAATTATTCAATTCTCGTCGCGTTTCACACGGAGAAGATACGATACCTGCGCGATTCGTCTGGTCGCACCAGTTTCAAATGAACCGTACATACAATATCGTTCCTGCAAAAGAGAGAAACTCAACAAGCACAATCATACTAACAACATATATTCAATGTGATTTCGAAAGCTTGACACACGCGGTGCCGGCGGGTGAATGCATCATAATGCGAGAAAGGAACGTGCGTGACAATGCAAGCTTAAGCACAGAGGCATGGTAATATCAAGAAAACGTGTATGAAAATGCAAGTATGTTCATGAGAACGCAAGTTATGTGCATGATAATGCAGAACGAGCATAAATTAGGGTGCACGTTTGTTACGAAACAACGAGCAAGGAAACGCGCGTTTCGGCGAGGGTGACTCGATCGCGGCCTCTGATTCACCTCTCGGAGAGGTTACAATATGTTCACAAAGGATATATCTCACTTCCGATGAGTAATGATGGGGTACGCATCAGGAGTTGAAGCTGAAGTTCCGGTAGGGCGATTTCACGACAGAAAGTGCACTCTTTTTGTACTTTTTCAAGTCTCGGGGACTCCAATCTTCCCCAAAATTTGCAGAGAGCTTGGGACCCACCTAGGGATCACCACCGGCCAGTTTTATTCCCCATTGGAGGCCACCGGCCAGTTTTCCAAAAGGAGATGGCCGGCCAGCCTGAAAAGGTGGCCAGCCAGCCATATACCCAAATCCGCGGGCATTTTGGTCTTTTCACCTTCTTTTCTTTAAATTCACTTACCCAAACACTTTCACAACATGAGTTCCAAAATCTTCTCCTCTAGCTTCCCAAACCATTTTCTCCCTTAGATCTGTGCTCCATACGCGTTTTCCAATGCCCCACGCAAGTTGTTTTCGCGAAAACTTTCAGTTTTAAGCACTTTGAACTGATTAAATTTTGATTTTGGCGCTTCTTTTCTCATTTTCGCCACTTGAGGTGAGTTTATCTCAACATTTGGAAGATTTTCTCGGGAGTTGACTTTTGTTGACTTTTTCATTTCCCGGGAGTTGACTTTTGTTGACTTTTTTCAATTTTTGCTCATTTTCGCTCATTTTTGCTCATTTTGCAAATTTTCTGAAATGGCCGGTCATTTTCCTCACGGTGGAGGTCCTGTGGATGCCGGAGGTGATCTCGATATTATGGCTCTGCCTCCGAGGGTTCGACCCTTCATACCCGAGAGGTACGCCCCGCCAGCACATGTACTTCCACGAGCTGTTTTCCATCACTTCACGGACTTTGACGGGCGAGCACCTGAAGATCTGCTTCTGCGGGAGCCGAAGTATCACCTCTCTCACGAGGCACGAGAGGTATTTACTCCATTTTTATCTTTTCTGCAACGTATTCTGCATTTTTCGTGCATTCCGTTTACATTCTGAACACACGGTTCAATTATCTGTATTTCTGAACACTTAGCCCACAAATTGATTGTGAACACGCGGCACACATTAGTTAAGAATTGAACACACGGCTCAAATACTGATCTTCTGAACACACAGTTCGAATTGAAGGTGAACACACGGCACACACTGATTGAGAGTTGAACACGCAGCCCAAATTGATGGTGAACACACGGCACACACTGATTGAAAGTTGAACATGCAGCCCAAGTTAATTTTCTGAACACACAGCCTGAATTGAAGGTGAACACACCAAGACACAATCGATTGAAAGTTGAACACGCAGCTTCAAGCTAATTTTCAACACACATTTCAAATCGAAGTGAACACACTAAGACACACTAATCGATTGAAAGTTGAACACGAGCCCAAACTAATTTTTCGAACACACAACCTAAATCAAAGGTGAATACACGCACATTAATCGATTGAAAGTTGAACACGCAGCCCAAACTAATTTTCTCAACACAAATTTCAAATCGAAGTGAACACACGCACAATAATCGATTGAAAGTTGAACACGCACCCAAGTTGATGTCTAGCACGCAGCCTTAAACTTTGAAATCAACACGCAAATTTCATTCACTTTATTTTGCACGCGTTTCAAACTAATTTTCAACACACACCCCAAATCGAAGGTGAACACACAAGACACAATCGATTGAAAGTTGAACACGCAAATCAAACTAATTTTCCGAACACACACCCCAAATCGAAGGTGAACACACGGCAATAATCGATTGAAAGTTGAACACGAGCCCAAGCTAATTTTCAACACACACCAAATCGAAGGTGAACACACGGCACACATCGATTGAAAGTTGAACACGCAATTGTTGATGTCTAGCACGCAGCTTAAACTTTGAAATCTGAACACGCAGCTCATTCACTTTATTTTGCACGCAGCCCATTCATTTCATTTGCACACAGCTCATTCATTCTATTTGCACACAGCTCATTTATTCTATTTGCACACAGCTCATTCATTCTATTTGCACACAGCTCATTTATTCTATTTGCACACAGCTTATTTTATTTTATGCTGAAGCATGTATTCATTCTGAAAGCAGGTGACTTCTCGCACAGTGCGGGAATACGGCTCCACCGTAGCCAAAGATTGGTACGTCGAGCTCCTGGAGGCTGTCCGGGATTTGGTTGATTTGGCAGGGTTTGGGTATTTCTGTACTGGGCTTTCCCGTTGTCCCGCTAGGAGGACGTTGATGGCAGCTTTGGTGGAGAGATGGTGGGACACCACCAACTCCTTTCATTTTTCTGCGTCGGGAGACTGGACTATGACCCCACTTGACTTCGCTGTGTTGACTGGCCTCGACATGGGGGGTTGGCCCATCTCTTATGACGAGGACATGGGCCAGTGGAAGGCCGCTTGGGTATATTTGCTGGGGACTCACCCGCCTGTTGATAGAGCTTCGGGCAGAGTCCGATACACTTGGTTCTCTTCCCATTTTCGGAGGGTGGAGATGGAGCCCGGGACTCCTGAGGAGGCAGCACAGTATGCCCGTGGTTTTTTGATGTTCCTCTTCGGGACCACTTTGTTTGCCAACAGGGGGAATATTGTTGGGTTGTATCTGTTGAGCGCCTTGGTGGACCTATCACAGGTCAGACGGTATGACTGGGGTGGCGCTGGCCTAGCTACCTTTTACTGCTACATGAGCGCGACCTCTCGCGAACGGGGGGACTTACTTGGTGGTTACTGGAGAGCCTGGGAGGTACTTTCTGCCCTCTTGATTTACATTTCTCCTCCTTATTACTTATACTCTGCACACACGGCGTACTTTACACACTGTATTTTGCCCTTAGCACTTTGCATTTACATTCTGCACTGTTTTCCACAGTTATGGGTCTATGCATACTTCTCGACATTAGCCCCAGAGATGGTGGTAGAGAGGCCCCTCGTGACCCCGTACTCACTTGTATTTGAGGGCCAGCACCGGTCAAGACCTCAGGAGTCTCTCATTTATCTACGGCAGTATTTCGACACGGTGCGGTCGACGGAGGTATTTCAGAACTCTCAGTTCCTTGTGCTTTCATCTTTGATTTTTCTTGTACCTTCCTGATTTCTGATTGATTGGTTACCCGCAGATTACATGGGAGCCCTGGGCACCCTTTGGTGAGAGTCTCCGATACCAGTTTGCTGGAGGACGAGATGCCTCTCAGTACAGGATTTTATTCGAGGGGCCAGTTGGTAGAGCCTGGTTTCTAGGGGAGCGCTTCTTGCGCCAGGTATGGGGCTATATCTCTCAAGACCTCCTCAAAGACCCCCAATGAGATGCGGATTGCTGATAGACTCTCTTCTCGGGATGTTGTCAATGCTATGCTGGGTACTGATGTTTTGCTTCATCTTGAGGAGGGGGATTATGCCACTTACCGTCACATATACCTGATGCCTCCATTGACGGGAGTCCGTACTCCGGCGATGAGGTCTGCCGGCATGCCATCTTTGAGCCAGGTCCCAGCTCGGGCTACAGACGCTCCTTCCTCCAGCAGGGCTAGTACATCCAGAGGCGGGCGCGGATTTATTCTCCCGATTCCCCTGATTTATCATCATCCTGGATGGCCGGATATGCCGACTGAGCTGATGGGGTGGCACTATGGGACTACCTCTCCGATTCCGATCCCGATAGAGCCTCCAAAGGTTCGCCATCGCACGCCGAGATCCCGACTCACCACCGGTATGTTTTACAGCTTTGATTCATCACTCAGATTTTTGAACGTTCATTCCTTTACTGATGCTCTTGCCTTTGCATCTGTAGCCCCCTGTTGAGTACATGGATCAGGTGCTCGAGATGGTAGCCTCACTTGAGGGAATGGTCCTGCGGAGGGAGGCGCAGTTGTCCATCATGGGCTTCCAAGTACCCTTTAATTTTCTAGCACTGTATCTTCTGATCACATGCTGATTTTGGACATTTTACTGCATTAATAGGCTACTTGTGTAGAGCACATCTGACACACACCACATTCATGCATTATTCCTGCATACATCCACTCTGTGTAGCTTGCTTGCATCTGTATCTGATACACATGTTTTGGCTAATGTATTCAAACTGCATTTTTCATTTTCAGATGCCTCCAGTATATGCTCAGCCACAGGCCAAGCCACCTGGGCCTTCTCGGGGAGGTGGACCATCTGGGTCTTTTCGAGGAGCTGGGCCATCTGGGCCTTTTTGAAGAACTGGGCCATCCAGGCCTTCTCGAGGAGCTGGGCCATCTAGGCCTTTTCGAGGAGCTCGAGGAGAGGGATCATCTCGCAGACGCAGGGCACATATTATAGAGGCAGACTCCAATGAGGATGAGAAGGAGGATGTTGCAGATCATTAGTTAGAGACATCTGCTGACAGAGAGGAGGGCTCCGGTCTTGGCGAGGCTGAGGGGGATCCTGAGGATGACAGCTCTGATTCAGACGGTGATGGGGATGTAGAGGTTATTCCGCAGAAGAGGGTAAAAAGGGCCTTTTATTCCCGCTCTCGAGAGCATTGATGCTGCAGTTCCTTATTTTATTTACCTTTTTGCTAGCAGTTGTAGTACATTGTGCATTATTAGGCAGTTTTTATTGTTGTAAAACTTGTGCCCTTTGTCTGCAAAATGAAGCATGATGGAATGAAACGACTTTTGAAAAAGGTGTTGTATTTTAAACTCTTAGCATCATATCGCATCGTTTTGCACCATAATAAGATGGAATGAAAATGTGCATTGTGCATTTGCCCAGTCAGGTAATGAACCGACGCAATAACTTAACTTGCTACGATACAACAAAACCTTAGCAAGTTTACAACTCGATAAGCAAAATACAACAGTGTTGACAACTTAATAAACAAAACTTAACAAGAAAATTGCTTAAACAAAGAGTACCAATTCAAAACATGAAATACGACAGCTCGACAAAACTTATAACTCGATAAGCAAAACAACAACTTAATAAGCAAAACAACAACTCAATAAGCAAAACAACTCGACAAAGTGTACTTCGGACGATCTGGGCAACGGAACGCATCCGAAATAGAGGGAAATGGAGGCCTTTGACATACCCGATGCACGGAAATGCTTGAAACTTCCTCCCGGAGGGTAAAACAGGACTGAAGGAACATAGCAGAGCATGGCCGGCCACTTTTGGGGGCCGGCCGGCCAGTTTTTTGTATGTGAGGGGAGAAATGTGGCCGGCCAGCTAGAAAAGGTGGCCGGCCGGCCACTTAATCCAGCAACCATCAACGTTTCGACACGTGTCCCCCTGAATAGTGTTCTCTCCTCTTTAAAAGCTCCAACTTCGGGACTCATTCATTTCATCACTCCTTTGCACAAAAATGGAGGCATTTCTCATAGAAAATCTCACATCTTGGATCTCTTCTTTGGATGGCTCGGAAAAGTTGAACTTCCGGGATTTCGGCTTGAATGCACTATTCACGTTGAGTCGTACTCCACTACACCTTCCTTTCCTCCATGTCGCGGCAAAGTTCTGGAACCCAATGACGCATGTTTTTAGCTTCGGCGGGCAGGAGGTATGTCCAACTTTTGAAGATTTTCAAGTTTTGATGGAGTCTGAACGTTCGGAAGAGATCTTGCCTCAGTTCCGCTTTGGCCACGCCCAAGCTTTAAGGCGGATGTGTGGACTTACCGCGCATGATGCTCGATCTCTGATTTGTAATGGGGAACTAGATATCCTTGGTTTGATCCATCGCTTCGGTGCCGGATCGCGTGACCATCATTGGCAAGGTTTCACAACATGCGCTTTGCTTGTGCATGCTATCTCACTTCGCTGCTTCTGCCCGATGGACCCAAGATCCGCTTGATTGAAGTTTCTCAGGCTTGAAGGAAGGGAAGATCAGATTGCTACGGCATTGGAAAACATTGATGGGCTTGGACGCTTCCAATGTCGAGACGCACCAGATTTATGAGTCCACTCATCAGAGGTAATGTTTCCCATCCAATCTCACATATGTATTTGCTCACATCACTCGGCCCTCAGGCTCGATTTTTCTCACAAAACTCTTATCTCACTGTTTCTCATCGCACATCTCTATTTTTATTCTCTCATTTTCATCCCTCCCTGTATAGTTGATGGATAAACCGCAGTTGTGGACTCTACCTCGCCTACTCAAATTTCATGATTACTTTTTCGCAACGCCTGGTTGATGCGCTTGATGAGGGATGGTGGTTCGACTGGATGTGCAATTTGTCTGCTAACCGCATTGCTTGGCGCTGTCCTTGGCTCAACCTTCCGGCAATGAGCTATGGCATGTCCCAGCAGACTAGGGTCCAGCTGATTGGTCTGACTCACTATGTGTTCTATTTTCCGTTTCGGTTCCAGCGCCAGTTTGGCCATGATCAGACTTGTCCACTAGAGGGGATTGAGTACCCGGCTGCTTTTCCGGTCCGAGGCACACAGCTTGCCCGATATGCCATAGCATGGAGGACTAGAGAGCTCCTAGCCCCTGCTCCCACTTTCAGTTACACTTTGTCTGACGAATGCTGGGATTGGCTTAATGAAGAGGCACAAGTTGGGCCTAGCTTGGCGTCAGAGGCTTCGACTAGCTCTGGGAGGGGGCGCAGGGACACCTGACTTAACTATGCCCCGGATTTATTGCTTTATTAGTACTTTCAAGTTTTCTTTATGAGTGTAACAAAAAGCAACTCCAATTGTATGCAAGAGCGAGAGAACTCTGTGTTGAAATCAATGAAATTGAAGGTTGTGGTACTGAAAATTTTCCGCTTGGGTCCAAAAATGGTCTCAGTTGTAAAAAGATTAATTTGAACAAAGTCAACTTTTATTAAAACTTTTCAAAACTATTTTCGATATGGATCAGAACTGGACATGCCTGAGATCTGTCACTGAGATGCACAACCCCGGATCCTAGCAACTGGAAAGTTGCCCCTAGTCTGAATGGTACTGCGGCATTGCATGGCAACGGAAAGTTGCCCCTAGTCTGAATAGCACTGTACCGGAGATCGCAATGAATGCTGATGGAAAAAGATGACTGAGATTATCAAAATGGACAAAGTTGATCGAGGAAAATTTTATGGCTGAACTTCAGAATGAAGTTACCTACGTATCCCAAAGATGGGAATCAAGCCTTACGTAGTTCAGGCTCAGGTTCGCTCGGGTATTTTTACTCTCCTTTTGCGCTCTAACTTTTGCCAAGGCCGTCCTTTATGTTTTCAACCTTGTAGCTCGCTTTTATGATTTCAAATTTTATGTGCTTTGAGTTTTGCCTAGGTCGCCTTTTCGGTTTTCGCCCAGCGAGCCTCTCAGGGTAATATTTCTTCAACTTGTCCATATTGATCGGTTGAGAACTCCAAGCCATCTAGATCCATCGTAACCACAAATTCCCCGACTGCATTGACTTGATAATATAGGGACCATCTAATTGGGTCCGAACTTGTCCTCAAGTCGTGGATGGGAGCTCTGCTTGTCCTTGAGCACCAAATCTCCTTCTTTTAAATTCTGGACTTAACCTTCTTGTTGAAAGCCCGCAATTCTGCTAATAACCTTGGACATGGTACAATGCTTTCAAAGATTTTTTCATCGAAGAGCATGAGTTCTCAACCGCTTCACGCCAATCCGCTTCGCTATCTCGACACTCACCAATACTGTAATGACGGACCTCAATCTCAATAGGCGTAATGGCCTCCATCCTATAAACCAATGAGTACGAGTCGCCCAAAGAGAAGTTCTAATTGAAGTCCGTAGCCCCACGAGCTTAACGGCAATTATCCGCCACCCCAGAGGGTTTCCATCATCTTCGCAAGATGTGCTTGATATTTTGTTGGCCTCAATCGCCCATTGGTTTGCGGCCGATAGGTAGACGACTTATGAAAAGCCACATTGTATTTCTCCAACAAGTCAATCACCTCCTTCTTGAAGTGGGAACCATTGTCTGAAATTATTTCGTTTGGGACCCCGTAGCGACAGATAATGTTGTTTCTGATAAATTTTACAACGTGCGAAGCCTTCAACACCGCATAAGATTAGGCCTCAACCCACTTTGTGAAATAATCTATCGCTACCAAGATGAACTCATGCCCATTCGATCCTTCGGCGTGACAGCTCCGATGACATCAATTCCCCAGACTGAAAATGGCCATGGCAAAGTCATGTTGTACAACTTTGACGGCGGAATGTTCATGCGATTTGCATGAATCTGACATTTGTGGCATCGCCTGACAAAACCGATACAATCCTCCTCCATGGTGGACCAGTAATAACCCTGTCTGAGGATCTTCCGTGCCAACATTACCCCATTCATGTGCGCACCACATTCTCCCCCGTTGATGGCTTCCATCAGACGCTTTGACTCTTTGGCATCAACGCACAGTTTATGCATTCCCAGATGACCCCTTTTATACAGTTTACCCCCGCAGATGATGAACTGAACAGCCATTCTCCTGATTGCCCTTTTGTCTTTGGCATTTACCCCTGGCGGGTATGCTTCTTTCTCCAAGAAGTTCCAGATGTCATAATACTAGGGGTTTTCGTCCTGAACTTCATCTATAGCAGCAATCAACTCATAGGCAGGTGCAAATTTCTGGTCGATGGTGACTGGAGAATTGAGATGCGTTTCGTACTCCGAGTAACGGAACGTATCTCAATTCCCCAGTCACCGACACTCTGGATTATCCATGATGGAGTTAGGTCTTGTTGTGTTTTCATGTGCATTCATTTTATATTGAGTTGTGCAATTTGACTCTTTGGCCATTATGCATCGAGATGCGTGATTGGTGGCACGAGGATCGAGGCACGCATACATTTGTGAAAATACATTGCTATGCCCCCGCCCGCCTCTCTTGCAAAGAAAATCAAGAATCGCAGCTTCCGAGGCTTGCGCTTTCCAAGAACAATTGCAAAACAGAGGCTAATTGGGGCATCCTAGTGGATTTCCAAGAAGGCGCCTAAACATACATCATTCATCGAATCATAGGGTCCTCGGCTTGCATGCCGCTTATTATTTTCTTAGTTAATTTGTAAATTAATTAGGAATTTGTACACATTTTGGACCGTATTATTTGACCGGAATATTCTTTTATTCGGATCAGATATTTATTCGGACCCTCGCATGAGGGCATAATTGTAATAAGTGTGCGTGAGTGTGATGTATGTCTTCCAACCCCACGTCTTTCTTCCCTTTCACTTACCTGCTTATGATGGTTAGATTAGGGCATGTTTCAATTAGCATACAGTATGATAGCATGTTTACATTCATTCATTCTGTTTTGCATGCACTGCTCACGATCATACTAACTGCATTTGTATTTCAATTCCAAGTTGAATACATGTTAGCTGTAGCATTCCATATGCCACGTTTAGAATAGCCGAGCCTGCTATAGTTTGCATCTTTGCATGTGTTGCATTAGGCAATTCTGTGTATCTAGGATCATGCATGGATTTTTAATGAGCTTCTGTTTTGGCTTGGAGTACTCGGTGAGTTTTATGCTTTAGCATCTTTGCATGCGTGTAAGTGACTGCCGTGATAGCATGCTTACCATGAGGCTAACTGCTTATGTGATATAACTGCCTGAATGCCTGTGGGTGGAGGTTGGGTTATTTGGATTGGAACAATTCATCAAATGTTTGTTTTAAGCTCACTAGACAGTGACAAAATCATATTTTCTAAGCACACCCGAGGGTGGCAAAATTCGCATTTTAAGCCTACTTGCGAGTAGCAAACCATTTTCACAAACAAACATGAAGTGTTTTGTTCCAATTCGCATTTACTCGCCTATACTTGTATTTGTCAGGCGATCACATAGTAACCTAGGCTAATAACCGGAATAAGAACGCACAATATTTTCAAAACTGGATATCATGATTAGTAGAGGCCGATCTTTGATCGGGCGAGCGGGGGTGCTCACGAAGTGACCTTCCCCAATCGTACCCAAGTTCCCGAGCCGAGGCAACTTTGGTGATGACGGACACGTGGCCTTAGGCAACAAGTCAGGGTTTCCTAAATTTCCCAAAATAAAATATTTAGGTGGCGACTCTGTATTTGGCAAAGCAGTCCATGTTTGGCACTTCTTTCAAATATCTGTTTTCTCAAAACGATTTGCCGGATTTGGACTCTTTGGTCCAAGATTAAGAACCGTGACACAAAATCGAGTTCGAGCTGTAGCGAGGTCCCCCGCGGGCCTGTCTACAGTTGCGTTTTGGGAAGTTGCCAAATGGGAGTTTTGGTGTTTTATGAAGGTTTGGCGTTTTGGGAAGGAGTATAAAAACGCAGCTTTTTTTATTACTTGCCAAAACGGCACTATATAAAAAAAATTTCCATATTATGTTGCAATTTATTTTGATTTTCTAAAACTAAACACCAAAAAAAAAAAAAAAAAATTTAAAAATTGACTTTTAAAGCTTGTTTTTTATTTTTTTTTCCAAAAAAATATTGTGGTCTTTCTAACCTAAGAGGGAAGTAAAAATTCTCAAGAGATATTGGTTCCATTTGATAAAATTGTAGAAAAGTGATTATAGATTATAACTTAACATGTTATAGTTTACAGCTGTGAACATAAACTGGTAACCTGTTTAGTGCAGTTATGAGATTATGGATTTAGGCTAGTAGAGTAGTGTTCAGTAAATAAGCTGTAAAATAATTTTTTGTTGTGTAATTGTCATTTTTGCCCTTATGAACGTAAAAATTGTAATTTTGTCATTTTCTTCACTTTAAATTTTGAAAAATTTATTTCATTAGTGGAAGTTGATATAATTAATACCTAATTTGGTAAAATTTTCCATTACCTCAAATTTTTTTATTTTTTTATTTTTTTGAATATTTAGTGCACAAGGGAAACAAGAAAACGTCATTGCAATAAAAATACAATAAATTATTATTAAGGCAATAAAAATAAAACTTCCTAAATATTTAAAGAACCCCTAAGTTCGTCTGCAAATTAACATACAAATATTATGTCTCCTCATGTAACAACCTCAGACGACATCAGATAACCAATTTAATTATATATCGACATCGATAAACCTGATCGTTAATGACCGATAATTGAGCTGATTAAAGCATCGATGCATCGATTGAAATCGAAATCAGAATCAATAAGTTTACATACCTAATTGCATGTTTTATCTGTTGATTGTTTGACTACCCGCTTAAATGTATGTGTTTAAATCATAATTGAAGGCCTTATCGGCGTCGATTTAGAAACCGTTGGATGTTTTATAATCAGCATAATATTTGTGATTTAATGATATTTTTATCCGAAAATTGATTAGGAATGATTAAAGTAGGTTGAATTGAGTTAATTACGACTTAGGCTTATTTATAATTTGCCACTCATAGTGGACCATTGTTTACTATCATTGTTGAGCCTTAGACTTGTTCACATTGAGCAAAACATTTCTCAGCCCTTCTTGTTGCCCTTAGCCACCAAAGAGATTAGAGAGAGGAGAGTTAAGAGAAATTTGGGTTCATTTGTTGAAATTGCTTGAATCTCCAAGAATTGAAGTGTACTTGCTAAATTGATCTTCTAGGCTCCCAAATTGAAGATTTAGGTAAGAAAATTTCCATCTTCTTGCTATGTTTTAAGTCCATCTTGCATGCATCATGATCATATAGTAATGTAAGTCTTGATTGAGCTCATATAGGTTGATTCAAGATAGAATTCATGCATGCATGTAGAGATTAGTGAATTTGGAGGTGAATTCATGCTTGAATGATGCATGCATGTCCATGTTTCCATTATAGTTCATGATTTCAATGTTTTCCAACTATTGAGCTCTCTAAAGCAAGATTTGAAGATTAAATTGGGTTTGAAGCTCATGCATTGCATGTTTTAAACTTGTTCTTGAAAATGGTTTGAAATTGGCTTCAATTGACCAACCATTGGCCCTTGCATGTGCAAAATAGTTTTTGAAACTTGTTATACATTGAGTTTGAAGTGTTTTTCCGTAAATTGGGGCCAAGAGGTTGAGTTTTGGATGATTGAATGCTTGGTTCGAACTTGGGAGACAACTGAAATCCCAGATTTTGCTTCCTCGCCGAGCGAAGGATTCTCGCCGAGCGAGCACCTTTATTCAGGATCCGCCGAGCGAGCATCGAGCGTGGTATCGCGTAAAAATCGAGCAACCAAGTTTTCCGCCGAGCGAAGGGTTGTTCGCCGAGCGAAGCTTTGATTTTGTAACCTCGCCGAAGCGAAGGAAGGCTCGCCGAAGCGAGACCCTGCTTTCAAAGAACTTTTGAAAAGTGCCTTCCAATCAGTATTTTTGCATCCTCATCTCATCCTAGGCATTCTTAGGCCTAGTTTAATGCATCTTAATGAGGATTTAGACATAGAACCACACCGAGGGAATTTAGAGATTTAATTATCATCCTTTCCAACTGTAAACTTAGTGTGTGTTCTATTGATTGATCGCTTAGGGTTGACTCACGGGACGCCGCTCTAGCTATTGATAGCCCAATCACCGTGAGTAACAGATGTGTAAAGATATGTTCAAAATGGTTATCTTTTGAATATCATTCAATCAAGCATCGAATCGATATTATTTATCGAATGAATGTATGTCCTATTTCTAATCAGACATTGTGGCATCCTTAGCACTCATCGTATTGATCCGTTCTGAGCTCTGTCGGTTTCCTTGTGGAACCATACTGTACCGTAATGATTGGCCATCATTATCAAGGGTCTATTAAGGCCCGGTCCTTTTGGACCTTCTGTTTATAGGCTATTGGATGTACCACATATGACTGATTGACTGAAATATCAAAGATCAAACTATCGTTTAATGAATTGATTTCATTTATCGCAAAGGACATTCATTCATAACCTCTTTACGCTTTTATGTTATTCACCGGGCTTTAGCTCATCATATATATATATGTAGGTTCTCACCGCTGCATCAAGCTAGGAGCGTGATTGGTCCCCGCTTTGTCACCAAATTTATGTGCCTCACCGTGAGGTTCGAGACGCCATGCCATGGCTTGGGGTGTTTTTGTGTCCCCACTAGTCTCCTCTTGCTTTTGTCTTGTACTTTTTGTATAGACTGCTTTTATCAGACGTTATTGAGGATTGAGTTCCGTGCATCAATATCTGTAATGCTTGTATATACTGCATCGGGTCTCAATGCATAAATGTATGGAAAATGTTTTTGACATACGATTTTCACATTTCAATGGACACTAGTTATTTATCAGATTGGCTTCCGCCAGCTCAGACTGATTGATTGTACATCGCTCAAGAGGCCTTTGGTAATCTCGATTTATCGGGATTACATGGACTAAACCCATAGGGCCGGTTTGGGTCGTGACAGAGTGGTATCGAGCGATACTTAACCACGAAGTTATACCGCACACACGTGTCCAAATGAGCTATAGGGTGTCCTAGAAAAGCAATTAGGGCATCTCATGAATTTGAAAAGTGTGTGTTTATGATCGATCGAATAAATGTTAAACTGCTTAATTGTACAACCGCTTATAATGATAATCAGATAATTGCTTATAGTGAAATGGATAATGCAAATGAAATCAAGCATCATCCTCCGAGGCCGAATGGCGGACTTGAACAAATGATGGAACCGGTAATTGAAAGATTAGACCGACAATGTAACCAACAAATTTCACTCCTCCTCCTCCGTAAATCGAATGTAATGCACCAAATGTGCGTAATATGAATGTTAATGAGATGGATATTATTGCACCGACTCGTAAATTCAAAGAAATGAAACCGCCGTTCTTTCAGGAGGCTTAGAACCGCTAAAGGTCAAGCTTGGGTTCTCAAACCGAAAAAGCCGTTGAAGTGTTTCCGTGCTCGGCTACATAAGGTATTGTTAGCCACCTTTACCCCGCAGAAGAAGCTAGAAGGTGGTGGATGTTGACCCGTGATGCAAACACCGTAATGACTTGGGCTCGATTCAAGGAGTCCTTCTTGAAAAATATTTTCCTCGGTATCGAGATGTAAAAGTGATCGAGTTTGAACAACATGACAGGCAAATTGTCGATGCAGAGAGTATGAGAAGCAATTATCGAACTTGCTAGGTATGCACCACATATGGTGGATACCGATTACAAGAAGGCCAGAGATTTGAAGGCGGCCTCAATGTCGCTATACTGAGATCGGATAAATGTTCAAAATGCCAACTTATGTAGGTGTTCTCTAGGGCTTTGATGGCCGAGGTAAATATTGTAGCAAAGGAAACAATCAAACACCGACAAGTGAGTGGCAAGGAAAAGGCAAGGTTTCAAGTTTAAGAAAGGCAAGCATAACTCACCAACAAGAAATGTATCACGGGGTCGACGACCAATTTCACTAAGGGAGCGGGTTTACTCCACCGGTTTCTACATGTGGCAACAAACACAAGGAGTTTGCTATCGTGTTTCGAGCTTGTTTCATGTGGCAAAGTGGGCCAGAATTAAAGATTGCCCTTCACCCACCAAGCAGTGGTAAAGTCGCACCGAAAAAGAAAGATCAAATGTAGCCCCGGCCTAACCCCAAAACTACCGAAGGAGCCTATGAGGCAGGCGTATTTGCCCTAGTACGGAGACGCTCGTAATACCGAGACCGTTGTGTCGTATCCTCTCTATTTGTGCTCAAAATGCATATGTATTGATTGATTCAGTGGTCTACACATTCTTATGTGTCACATGCTTTTTCAGAAATTGAATAGACCCTTAGAACCCATGAATTACTTGCTAGTCAGATCATCACCGTTGGGGATCCATGACATGTGCATATATGTATCCCGCAGTGAGATTATTGTTGGGGATATGCACCTATTTATTGATTTATCGCCATTGAACATAGATCATTTTGATGTGATATTGGGGATGGACCGTTACAAAAATATCATGCTACTATCGATTGTGTGACCAAGCAAGTTGTTTTCCGTCCACGGGTTTACCCGAATTTGTATTTAGTGGAGTTGGAGTAGTACCTCCTCCATATCTCGATTTCTTCAGAAGGCCGCCAAACCGATTAGAAAGGGGTGTAAGGGCTATCTGTGTTCTATCTCGATCAGACTGCCATCGATAATGTTAAACCGATGTGAATTGCATTCCTATAGTTAGAGAATTCAGATGTATTTCCAGATGATCTACCAGGATTTGATTGACAGGAGATTGAGTTCATTGTTGATGTAGTACCGGCACACAAGTATCGAAAAGCTCCCTGAGTAATGGCTCCAACCGAACCGAAAGAACTGAAGGTACAATTGCGTAACTGGCTGACAAGAAATTTATCGTGCCTAGTACTTCACCGTGCGCTACGCTTTTATTTGTGAAGAAGAAAGATGGCTCACTAAGATCGTGCATTGATTACTGAATGAATAAGGTAAATCAGAAGAACAAATATCCTTTATCACGTATTGATGACTGCTTTGATCACATAGGTGCACAAGTGTTTTCCAAAATTGACCTTAGATCGGGTACCATCAATTGAAAGTCAAACCGAAGACATTGATAAAACTGCTTTAACGAGGTATGGCCATTATGAATTTTTAGTTATGCCATTCGAGTCACGTAATGCCCCAAATGCATTTATGGACCTTATGAATGTAATTTTCAAACCATACCTTGATGACTTCATTGTAGTATTTATTGATGACATATTGATATATTCTAAGATCAGAGAAGAACATGAACAAAGATTCGAGACTTGCCTCGCAAACCTTAAGAGAATGTAAACCGTATGCTAAACTGCCTAAGTGTGAATTTTGGCTTGACCATGTTATGTTTTTGGGGCATGTTGTTAGCAAAGATGGAATTTCTGATCCGCAGAAAATTGAAGTCAGAGTGAATCGCCTAGACCAACAAATGTACCAAGTCCAAGCTTTTTGGGACTGGCTGGATACTACAGAAGATTTGTCAAAGATTTCTCCAAAATTGCCTTACCACTGACTCAACTGACTCAGAAAGGGACACCATTTGATCGATCGATCGAGGAATCAAGATTTCAGAGTTGAAAACTAGACTTGTGACTGCACCAATTCTGACTCTACCTACAGGTACTGATGGTTACACTGTTTTTAGTGATGCCTCTCATAAGGGTTTGGGATGTGTTTTAATGCAGAATGGGAGAGTTATTGCTTATGCTTCCCGGTGCTTGAGACCGCATGAAAAGAATTACCCAACCCATGATCTTGAACTTGCCGCAGTAGTTTTTGCATTGAAAATTTGGCGCCACTATTTGTATGGAGCGACATGTGAAGTGTATACTGACCACAAGAGCCTGAAGTACTTTTTCACTCAGAAAGAACTGAATATGAGACAATGGAGATGGCTTGAATCGATCAAAGACTATGACCTATGATTTTGTACCATCCGGGAAAAGCCAACACCGCTGCGATGCTTTGAGCCGAAAATCGATTACCAACTTAGCCTGCTTTGCTAACCGACAGAAAGAGTTGCTTCTTGATCTCGAAAAGTCTGAAATTGAAATCGCTTTTGAAGGAACAAGGTGGAATCTTAGTCGCTATTTCTTCAACCAAATTTTGATTGAGGAAATTAAAGAAAAACAACAACCGGATGATTACTTGAAGAAGGTTATCAAGAAAGGATTCAAAACCGAGACCGGGGTTCAAATTTGAGAACAATATACGAAATTCCAAGACAGATGTGTACCAAATGACATTGAATTGAAAAGAAGAGTTCGCAAGAAGGCCACAGCTCAAGTTCTCTATTCACCAGTGGAATACGAAAATGTACCAAGATTTGAAACAAAATTTCGTGGCTGGGAATGAAGAAGGAGATCGCCGACTTTGTGTCTAAGTGTCCATTGTCAATGTGTCAAAGTCAACATCAACGACCACGGACATCGCAACCCTTACCCATACGAGAATGGAAATGGGAGCATATCACGATGGATTTTATCGTTGGATTACCGCGCCCAGAAAGGTATGGACTCTATTTGGGTTATTGTTGATAGATCGACTAAATCAGACACTTCTACTGTCAAGACAATCTATAATGCGGACAAACCGTCAAGTATCTATATTGATGAAATTGTGAGATTGCATGGAGTGCTCAGATCTATTGTTTCGACAGGATTCAAGTTTACATCGAGAGCCGGGCAGAGCCTACAGATCGCATTGGGTCTTGAATTGAGGCCGAGTAGTGCCTATCATCCTCGCAGATGGACAAATGAGAAAGGACAATCCAAACTCTAGAAGACCCATCGAGAATGTGTGTAATCGGACTTTCGTGAAATTGGGAAAGTCATCTGCCATTATGAATTCGCTTACAACAACAGCCTACCATTCGAAGTCTTGGAATGGCGCCTTCGAGGCATTGTATGGCAGAAATGTAGATCTCCAATCAAGTGAAGTTGGAGATGGGCCGTTGTTTGGGCCCAAATTGTTTATGAAACAACCAAAAGGTAAAACCGATACAAAGAAAGACCTAAAACCGCATGAGTAGATGTAAGAGTTATGCAGATGTCGAAGACGGATAGAGTATGAAGTGGGTGATCACGTTTTGTGAAAGTGACACCAATGAAAGGCCGACTCGCTTTGGAGTCAAAGGCAAGTTAGCGCCGAGGTATGTCGGACCGATCGATTATTGAGAAAATCAATCCGGCGTATCAAGTTGCGCTCCCTCCGAAATGGAGCATATGCATAACGTCTTCCACATTTCGATGTTGAGAGACTATCTCCGTGATCCGTTTCATGTGATCGAGCCTACCCGTATCGTGGTTGAGTGATGACTACACCTACGAGGAACGGCCTATCTGATTGTAAACCGACGGATCAAGAAACCGAGAAACAAAGAGATTCCGCTTAGTGAAAGTAGACCGCAAAACCATGGTGGTGTGTATGCCACTTGGGAGAGGAAGATGACATGGCTAGGCGATATCCGGATTTGTTCCCACCAATCTCGCTTTTCCAAATCGAAGGTAACTCGAGTTTAGAGGACTAAACTCCTTATAAGGAGAGATCAGAATAACCCTCGACGACATCAGATAACCACCGAATTATATATCGACATCTTGATAAACCGACTGTTAATGACCGATAATTGAGCCGATTAAAGCATCGATGCATCGATTGAAATCAAATCAATCGAATAAGTTTACATACAATTGCATGTTTTATCTGTTGATTGTTTGACTACCGCTTAAATGTATGTGTTTAAACATAATTGAAGGCCTTATCGGGCGATTTATTTAGAAACCGTTGGATGTTTTATAATCAGCATAATATTTGTGATTTAATGATATTTTTTATCCTAAAATTGATTAGGAATGATTAAAGTAGGTTGAATTGAGTTAATTACGACTTAGGCTTATTTATGAATTTGCCACTCATAGTGGACCATTGTTTACTATCATTGTTGAGCCTTAGACTTGTTCACATTGAGCAAAACATTTCTCAAATTTCTTCTTGTTGCCCTTAGCCGACCAAAGAGATTAGAGAGAGGAGAGTTAAGAGAAATTTGGGTTCATTTGTTGAAATTGCTTGAATCTCCAAGAATTGAAGTGTACTTGCTAAATTGATCTTCTAGGCTCCCAAATTGAAGATTTAGGTAAGAAAATTTCCATCTTCTTGCTATGTTTTAAGTCCATCTTGCATGCATCATGATCATATAGTAATGTAAGTCTTGATTGAGCTCATATAGGTTGATTCAAGATAGAATTCATGCATGCATGTAGAGATTAGTGAATTTGGAGGTGAATTCATGCTTGAATGATGCATGCATGTCCATGTTTCCATTATAGTTCATGATTTCAGAATGTTTTCCAACTATTGAGCTCTCTAAAGCAAGATTTGAAGATTAAATTGGGTTTGAAGCTCATGCATTGCATGTTTTAAACTTGTTCTTGAAAATGGTTTGAAATTGGCTTCAATTGACCAACCATTGGCCCTTGCATGTGCAAAATAGTTTTTGAAACTTGTTATACATTGAGTTTGAAGTGTTTTTCCAGAAATTGGGGCCAAGAGGTTGAGTTTTGGATGATTGAATGCTTGGTTCGAACTTGGGAGACAAATCTGGAAATCCCAGATTTTGCTTCCTCGCTCGAGCGAGCACCTTTATTCAGGGATCCGCTCGAGCGAGCATCGAGCGTGGTATCGCGCGTAAAAATCGAGTAACCAGAAGTTTTCCGCTCGAGCGAAGGGTTGTTCGCTCGAGCGAAGCCTTTGATTTTGTAACCTCGCTCGAGCGAAGGAAGGCTCGCTCGAGCGAGACCCCTGTTTTCAGCAACTTTTGAAAAGTGCCTTCCAACTGTATTTTTGCATCCTCATCTCATCCTAGGCATTCTTAGGCCTAGTTTAATGCATCTTAATGAGGATTTAGACATAGAACCACACCGAGGGAATTTAGAGATTTAATTATCATCCTTTCCAACTGTAAACTTAGTGTGTGTTCTATTGATTGACTGTTTAGGGTTGACTCACGGGACGCCGCTTAGCTATTGATAGCCCAATCATGAGTAATGTATGTGTAAAGATATGTTCAAAATGGTTATCTTTTGATTACTGTTTCACATCGAATCGATATTATTTGAATGAATGTATGTCCTATTTCGAATCAGACATTGTGGCATCCTTAGCACTCATCGTATTGATCGTTACGTAGCTCGTCGGTTTCCTTGTGGAACCATACTGTAATCAATGATTGGCCATCATTATCATTGGGTCTATTAAGGCCCGGTCCTTTTGGACCTTCGTTATAGGCTATTGGATGTACCACATATGACCGATTGATTGATTGAAATCTCGAAGATCAAACTACGTTTAATGAATTGATTTCAGTTACTGCAAGGTCATTCATTCATAACCTCTTTACCCTTTTTGTTATTCACTCGCCTTTAGCTCATTGTTATATATATATGTAGGTTCTCACCGCATCAAGCTAGGAGCGTGGGATTGGTCCCCGCTTTGTCACCAAATTTATGTGCCTCACCGTGAGGTTCCGAGACGCCATGCCATGGCTTGGGGTGTTTTTTGTGTCCCCACTAGTCTCCTACTGTTTTGTACTGTTGTACTTTTTGTATAGACTGTTTTACTGCACTGTTATTGAGGGATTGAGTTCCCGTACTGAATATCTGTAATGCTTGTATATACTGTACTGGTCTGAATGCATAAATGTATGGAAAATGTTTTTGACATACAGATTTTCACAGCTCAATGGACACTAGTTATTTACCGTATTGGCTTCCGCTGTACATACTCGATTGATTGTATTCTCGTCAAGAGGCCTTTGGTAATCTCAGTTCTTGGCGATTCTGACTAAACCCATAGGGCCGGGTTTAGGTCGTGACACCTCACTTCCATCTCGTTGTCATCACCTGCAATATCATTTCTATGGTGTGCTTGTTAAGATGAAAATCATTCATCTTCATTAGGCACATAATTCGTGAATCTATCATAAGAGTCAAATGCAATATCGTGGAACTGACTTCATCAGATGAAATTATGAATTGTCATTGTTGCACAAACAAGTTTGACTTGGGTCGGCCACTTGTAGTTTGGTGGGATATCCTTTATCGTCGGCCATCTTGCTTTCCAAACCTTAAACGTTCTTTCTATTACACTTCTAAGTGATGAATGTGCTTGGTTCAATTTTTCTTATGCATTTGGGAAGGGGTTAACCATGTTCAAATTGAGCTAGATGGTATCTCTCTACTTTGTAAGGTGCAAGATATCTTTTTATGTTTGGATATCCTGCATCCACACCAAGTAAAACTCATCTATTTCAAAATTCGAAAATAAAATTAAAGTAAGCAATTAGAAATGTAAAAATAAATATGAAGATGTGAGTGCGGTGCATATACTATAGCAATCAAATATAAAACAGTTACCTCCTTCTGGTTTTGGAAAATTATAACTACGATTCCTAATTGTATATATCTAAGAAGATCCAAGTATCGTGTGCACTTCATTCCCATCCTGGCAAGCAAAATGTGAAATACATATCAAAGTCACATGCGGCCATTATGTTTTGAGTCTCATACCCCTTTCGACTTATGAAACGATGTTGCTTTCTAGAGATATATATGCTTTGATGTGTGTTCCGTTAATTGCTCCAATACAATCCTATTACAAAATTGAGAATAAAAATATATTTATTCATTATTAGAAATATCCTAACAACATTAATTATATGTAACACTCAAGTTTCTCTTGTAGTTAATTATTACCTTGAAATGAGAATAGTATCTGCGATTGCTTCTAATATATGAATGCATACCATTTCTCGGTTAAGGCCTTACCCAATCAATAGATATCGTTGTAATAGCTTTTAACACCAGATTGAAGTATTTTGAAATTGTCTCTCCGAAATGTTGAAATCTTTCTTGGACATTTCTGTTTCAAATGTCACCGCCAACAAAATACAAAAAAATTGTAACCTGCTCCTGAACCAAGACTTTTTGTCCAATTTGAAAGCCATAGTTATTCTGTAACAAATCACATAATTAATTAAATACCTCTCTTTCTATTCGAAAATTTTCAAATATTCTTATTCGATTCCCTCCTTCTAATTTGACCATCCACTTCCACCTTGTTAGAGAAGATGTCCTACATGATTCTTTTATCAAATAATTTATCGCATATGTGATTGCAACTATTGCCGCCGTTGCTAAGAGCATATTATTATTTTGTTGGGTTTGCGATGTGTTGCCTTCATCTTCATCTTCAGCATCTTCATCATCATGATCATCATTCCATTCATCGTCACCACTATTACTCATCTCCAAAATACCTACTCATTTAAAGGCTTTTTATTTACTATTACAATAATGAAATAAACACATAATAGTACAATAATGAGAAAGAAAAAAAAACTTAGGAAAGCCACCCACCCTCTACAACATGACATTAACTTGTAAACAAAACAACAAATCAACTTATAAGTTGTGGATGTCTTCCTGAATCTAACTTATAAAATTCTGATAATCATGGAAACAAGAAATGCCTACAAGAACTATGTGTAATATAAATTCCTAAATATAAATTAACATGAACAAGCATTCGGTGCTTAAATCTAAACTACAGAAATCAATATATTTGCTGATGCCAAAGTTCCCCAAAATATGTGAAAATTATAATAGTATTTCAAATAATTACTTTAAGCCTTGAGACATTATTTGACTAACTACAAATCAACCAAAGCATTTACTGGCTTTACTCACACTTACTTCATATGGGATCACTGGTTTAGTGGTTACAAGTCAGCCTACTATGGGTAAGAAACAAAAGCTAGTCTCCATAATGGGTAAGAAACAATCAGCCCCATAATGAGAAAGAAATAAAAAATACAAAAAATTTCATAATAGAGGAGAAATTAAATACATTAGCACATTAGTCTAATTGGTTAAAAAATTAGAGCATTGGACAATAAAAAAAATTCCTTCTTAATAGCCTGGTTAGGTGACCTAATGATTTTATATACATAATCTATCTAACTTTACCCAAAGTGTATCTGTGCAAATGGACAAGTATATTAGAAAAATTATTTGGTATCCATAGGCACTATGTAGTTCAACACATAAAGAAGTTTACAAATAAATGATGAGCCATCTTTAGAAATCACTTTTGATCATTTGGTACCGTGGAATGCAGAGAAACTGATAAAAATGTAAAGGAAAAAAAATTGGTACTTTCAACTTCAAAATTTGTACTATAAAATTTGAACTAACTTGTGAAGCCAATGCTCCACAACAAGCAGATGCAGTACAGCAGCAGCAAATAAGATCAGGCTATATAAGAGGGAAGGCAAACAAATCAAGAAACATGGGACCTTAATAAAAAACTTAGCCTTCACTTGTTTACAGACAACAACCTAAATCTCACAAGAGATTCAACCTTTCTCACAATAACAGCAGCTGGAGAACATCTACATATATATAAAAGTCTTAACTATGCACCTACCATTCATATTCAAGATTGAAATCAATGCCACCTACCATTCAAATGGCATCCACCTAATAAAAATTGTATCTGAAAATAAATGCCATCTACCCACCAACCATTCAACCATTGAACTAACAAAGTCCAACATAATAAAAGTCCAACATAATATTAATAAAAGTCCAAATAATGAGTCCAACATAAAAGTCCAACATACTCAATATTAATAAAAGAAAAAAATAATGAGTCCAACATAACAGCCCACAATTAATAATAAAAGTCTTAACAAAGATCTTAACAAAGGTCTTAAACATAAAATAATTAGGAAATTCAGAAACATCCAACTTCAGAAACAATTAGCCGCGATAACCTGTGGTGTTCTTCTCCATCTCAATCTCTAACTTCAGAAACCTTAGCCAAACTTCATCCGTAGAAAAAGTCATAAAGCACTCACAACGCTTGTCTTTTAAGAACAATCTGGCAGCCCAAACATACAGCTCATCATCCGAGGACACACCAAGGATGCTTTCCAACTTTGCCAAACATTCTGCAATTAAAGGATATCTTGATAAGGTTTGTGTTGAAGTTGTTGAAATGACTCAACCACATTGACTATACGATCAAGTGTCTCGTTAAGTAGAGCTGCACCAGTAAATTTCTTCTTTGTCTTGCTCTTGGTTGATGAACTATCAGTGTTTGATGGACGTTTTTTGTTTAAATTTGAAGGATGAACCACCTCCAAATCAGCATCATGTGGGGTATGAAATTCTTCCATAGTCTCATCAGTGTGAGGCATAACCCCTAAGCTAAGGGTGTATGTTCATTCTCCTGTAGCAGCTACATCTGAGAATAGTATGTCTAAGTCTTCAGTGAATTACAATAGCATACACCAAAATTTAGCAGCATCAGGATACCTCTACAATAATTACAAAGAAAAATTTAACAATTTCAAGTAACAAAATTTGGTCTGTTTAAACAAAAAACAAACAGAATATGTACATTAAGCAATTTACTTACCTCCAATTTCTTGGTCCACCACTTATCAGATGCAAATATAACTCCAGTCAATGTATCATGGCCTAAGCTTGTCTCACCTCTTAACAGATTATTCCATAAAGCCAATCTTTTTTTAACACATCCCAATGATTTTTCATTTGTATTGATTGGTATGCTTTTCCAATCATTCTTTTAAACTTGGTTATCACATTTTCCCACCCAACCCTATCTAAGTGTGTACCAGGTCTATGTCCAGCCTTCACTTGCTCGACACAAAGCTTAATAAAAATTTCATTTGATTTTGCATCCCAGTGAGCTTTAATGGATCGTACTTGACTTGATTTTTCCTTGTTTTTCTTATTTTTAGATTGTGTTTCCTCTTGGGTACTCATTCTATGAAAGAAATTTTTTTTTTAAAACAAACTCATTCATCATTGCTTGCATTACAATAGCTAGATTAGTACAAAATAACCATACATGGCAACTACGCCAGACATATCAACATTCATTAGGTACAAAGCTTAGTACAATAGTTCATGGCAAACTACATTAGCACAAAAACACCAAGTATCTCTAAATGGCACCTATCATCATTTGAAGAGTAATGCAACTGACATAACAATACAAATTGTGAGCAGACCCACAACAAGCTACTTCATGAAAGCATTGGATTGCGAAAGCATTGGATTGCGAAAGCATTTGGTTCTTCACTTTCAGTCCTACAGTATCCATATTTTGATTTTGATCAAGCATTCTCTCGTTCCTCAGCTTCTCTACCATCGTCACAGATTTTGAGGTACACCACCTCCAAAATTGACAATTTCTTTTCTCACAAATGAAATACAGTTTCCCTTTAGATGGCTTGTCAAACTCGATAACCCTTATGGGAGCTCTTAGCCCACAATCACATTTTAAAGCCTCATACCTCAAGTCAAAGGTCTCAACATTAAAATAATAGTCACTAGAGGATGACATGCCTCTGCATTATTTAGGAAGAATTGAATCCAAATCCTTTAAAATTGATTGGGAATTTAATTTTAAATACATTGCACCCAAGAAGTATTGATTGAATAAAATGTTTCTAACATATTGACAATTTGTTTGCCACAATTTCTTTTGACACCATTTGATATATCCCCAATCAAGTCTATGTCCAAATGATGTATTGCAACTACAGGTGTAAATTTCAAAATTTATATTAATATGACAAAAAAAAAAATTGTAAATTGTTACACATAGATTAAACAGCAACATGACTTGTCCAAAGTTGGCACAAGAAATACAAGTCTTTGTAGACAATACATTATCTTCAAGTAAATGCAGCCTTATGTTAATTAATTGTTATTGTTCAATATATTATCAAGTAAATGCAGCTTTACTCCCAATTATCTGGAATGATTTTCAGACACAGATGTTTTTTCCCTCTGTTTATTCCATCACCAGCCTTATGTTATTTTTTTTACTATGGTTGTAACGCTGGAAGGTGCTTGATCAAATCTTGATCTTTTAAGTTCTACGAAACAGACACAAAGTTGTTCTAGTTATATCCTTTCAATCTTAAAAGGAAAAAGTGAAAAACTAGCCATTCAACCACAAAAGCAAACAATAATCTTCTGATAATAAAAAAAGAAAAAGAAATTTCTCAAGCAAATACATTCACATTCTCTATTCTTCTCTCTTCTCTACTCCTCTCTGGTCTAACTTGTCTCCTCTCTTTCCTTTTCTTTTTTTCAAATTCTTTCCCACCCTGCAAAACTACCCAAATTACTCTAAAATAGAGAGACTTTTCAAGGATAATCACTTCTGGGTTTCGCAATGCAGGTCTGTTTCAATGGATTCATATTCTCTAATTTCTTTAAAATCTTTTTTTTTTTTTTTTTTTTGATTTTGAGATCTGTCTTGTTACAATGCTTGTTTGTTCAAGAACTTTCAATCATTTGAATTTTTTTCTTGATGAAAGTAACAATCAAATAACAATTCAAAAAAAAAAAACATCACATCAAATAGTATGAAAGTAACTATAAATTATACAACAGCATATGAACTCTAAAATAAAATATAATTGTTTCTTTCTTTTTCTTTTTCTTAGATTTTAAATTTATTAGTTTTTATTTCATGTAATTTTGATTGTGCATAATAACAGAAAGCAAATGAATTGTTTCTTTTAAAAAAAACATATCAAACAGAGAGGAGAATCGAAGCAAGAAGAGAGAGAGAGAGAGAGAGAGAGAGAGAGAGAGAGAGAGAAAGTGTGTGTGTGTGTATGTGTGTGTGTAAGAGAGAGAGAGTGAGAGAAATAGAAAGAAGAGGACATGATGAAGAATCTTACCTGAATACTCAAGTGTCAAACTCGTCGAACAGCTGCGAGTGGCTGCGGGAAAAAATAAAAAGAAACAAAAAGGATGATGAAAATCAGAGAAGAAGAAGAAAGCGAAGAGAGGAACAGAGAGTGTGATCTGATCTCTGTTTGTGTAAACCCTAACTCAATGTGTGTATATATATATATAACAAACAAAGGGCATAAAATCTTACCTTTTTGGTGCAGATCAATGAAAAATAGGGAGGAAAGGAGTTTGATCGACAGATCTTGGAGATGTGGAGGAGTTCGATCGGCTGATCTTGGAGATGTGGAGGATCGTCGTCGGTTGCCAGAGAGGAAATGAGAAGAGGAGAGGAAAATGTGAGAGGAGAGGAGCGTGCAAGGACAACATAGAAGAGGGTTTATCTAGTGGCAATTCCGCAATTGTTGAAGTTTTGGAGGGACGTTTAAGTCATTTCATCCCCCCAACCAGCTGCACACTTAAGTTGTTTGAATTAAGCATCCCTCGAGCAGCTTTGGAATTTAAGCTGAAAATAGCTTTAAATAAGTTATAATCTGATAATTTGAGTTGTATCAAACACAACATTATAACTTAAATTAAATCAAAAGTTGAAATAAGCAGCTTTTAAGTTCTATCAAACAAACACATTATATATAAAAATTTTATTTTAAAAAATATATATTTTTTAACTACTAACAAACAGCCGGATCTAAAAAAAAAATATATATTAACAAACATATCCAAAGTTACATCATGTGAGCTGATTATGCAAATCTACACAAGTACGTGCAAGCTTGCTTCTACTATATATATAATATACACCGACAAGAAGAAAGTATTCAGAACAATAATATTGTGTTTAAGGTCAACAAACAATCCAAGTGGGCTTATAGATTACAAAACAAGTGTACATAAATGCACGCCCCAGGAAGGAATGTTGCGTGGATTATCTGAATCTGAACTGTGTTGTGTGTGTGCCTGGAGACCACCAGACCAAATAATACACACCCTCCTTAATTGTGAGACTAGTTAAATTTGGACGTATTCAACAATACTACATATTTAACAAATAGATACATTCAAAAAAAATACATTTACAGAACAATCATTCTGAATATAATTCATATTTTATCAATTTTAAATCTACAACATTTATTTCATTTCAAAATATAAGTTAAGATATAATTTCATGGTACTTTTGTCTTTAGGTGTCTACTGTGAAAAGGCTGGGCTTGGGTTGGCTTTGATCGGACCAGCTTATAATTGTGTTTGGTGTAGTAGGGGCCATTGGAATGGGGCAGTAGACAAAATGGACAGAATCCAAATCTCCCCATTTTAAATTGATGCACAACTAGAAATAATTCAACAATAATGAACAAACAAGATGTTAATAATTCTACAATAATGGCTTCAAAAAATGGGTTCATGTACACACCAGAGTTGGATTGAAATCATTCCATTACCATCATGATGACTTTCAATGTAAGCATTTCAAACAATTGCTTTTCAGTGGCACAGTTTCAAATAAAATTTACATTATATATGTAAATTGTCACTAGATTTTGTTTGGGAATAGATTATTTTAATAATTTTTAAATTTTTAGTTAAAATATAAGATAAAAAAAACTAATCACTGTGCTTGGTTACCAGTTTTTCAAAACACTTTTTAAAAAATTTTACTTTCTTATTTTCTGTGTTTTTTTTTTTGTTTTTACTGAATTTTTTTAATATTTTAAATAATTTTTTTACTTTTTAAACACACCTAACATAAATACACCTTAAAAGTAAAAAAATTATAAATTTTTTTTAAAAATTCACTGAATACCAAAAATACAAAAAAAAAAATACAAGAATTCAGTATATTTTTTGTATTTCTATATATTTATTAATTTTTTAAAATATTTTTTCACAAATTTTTTACTTTTAGATACCTCTAACTAAGATGCATCTAAAAAAGTAAAAAAAATGTTTAAAATTTAAAAAATATTCACTAAAAACAAAAAAATACGAAAACTAAAAAACTCAGTTTTCAAAAAACTTAATCCAGAAAACTCAAACCAAACACACTGAAAATGTTTGGAATAATTTTTTAATTTTTTACGAAAAGATGTATAAAAAGTAGAAAGAAAATGAAAATTTTAACTTTTTGATATAGGTTATAGACTTTTTTGTTTTTTTAGTAATTTTTTGACTTTTAAACTAGAAGTGTTGCGTGCCAAATGAGGCCGAGGCCTAAGTATAAGAAAATGATTTACTCCAAACACAAGACAAACTTGTAATTCATAAAAATTTAAAAGATTTCATCGTGTTATTGATTTGAGATTTTTTTTCAATTCTTTTCAAGCACAAGGTTCTCTCTAATAAATCATTGTGTTCTTTTTCAAAATACTCGCTATTAAAATATGTCTTTAGATTCATGTATCTCAAAATTGTTACATAATTTAAAATTTTGAGTACTATTTTAGGAAGAAAAAAAAACAAAATCAAAAACAAAAACAAAAAGATTTGAGGAGAAAATAAATTTAGCTTTTTGGGCACAATTTCTTGCTGTTGACTTGTGAGGAAATTTTTTTGAAGTTTGAGTGTAGGAATCATGAGAGAGAGAGAGAGAGAGAGAGAGAGAGAGAGGGGCAGTTTGGAATGAGAAGAAGGGTGAAAGGCACGAGACAGAGAGAGCATTGAACAATAAATAAATGGAAAGAGAATGCAATGTTGGTGCAAAAAGGTGATCAGCAGTAGCAGCAGCCTCCCACTAGGATAGGGCACTCTTTCTCACTTCTACCATCTTTGTTAAGTCGCTTTTATTTCCCTCTTCCCAACATCTCCCAAAATTCCACACTTCCTTCCTTACACTCCCTTGCCTTGCCTCCCCTTAGCTTTCCTTTGTCCTCTTTTTTTTCTCTCTCTCTCTCTCTCATCTAGATTGTGATCAATCCCACTGTTCTTGTTCTCTTTTTCATCCTTGTCTTTGAAACAAGAACTATTGAATTCTCTTTTTTCATTGCTCTCCCCTCCCCTTGGCCCTTACTTTGGCCTTGTTTGGGGAAAGCTTTTTTTTCTCTTTTTTTTTTTTTTTTTTTTTTTTTTGGAAAAAATTCATAAAAAAAAATAGAATTAGTTAAAATAGTTAATAAGATAAAATGTCACATTAAACTCATAAACATTTCATTTATTCTCTCACAAATATCACATCTAACTCCAAAAAAAAAAAAAAAAAAATCCAATCATCTTCTCAAACAAAAATTTTAACTTATTAAAATAGCTAAAAACTAAAATAGCCTACTAAAATAACCAACTTCCCAAATACCCACATTGTTTTTACTTTCCCCCCCTCTCTCAAACTCTAAACTCAAAATAATACTTACCTTCACATTCAATCTTTACATGTAGAACAAAGCAAGGGCTGAAAAAGGCACCTACTGTTAGGGTTAGTCAAACTCAACAACACCCGAGTCCGAGTACTTCCTAGATCCTATTCTCCTATCCACTCTCCCCTCCCTCTCCCAATCCAAAAAAGAAATACTTTGTAGTTATTGTAAAACCCATTTCATTACCACCAATATGATCACATTTGTAAAACAACAGTGCTCAGTGCACAGAAATAAAACATAGAACCCACTACTCACAAAGAGATAGAGAGACATTGGTATTTGGTAGCTATGTGGATGATGGGTTGTAGTAGTGATTGTTGTACTAGTAAGTTCAACTTCAACTTCAACAGGTCTGAATCTGATTCAATCAATAGTCGAAAACTTCGTCCTCTCATACCAAAGCCAACCACAAACACCACATTTTCTGCAATGCCAAACCCTTCTTCTTATTGCACTTGTCTTCACAAAACCAATCTTTTTTCATTGAATGACCATATGGGTGGGTATATCATTTTCTCTCTCTTTTATTTTTTGTCTCCATTTAACTGTGTTATTCTACATGATTTTACTCTTTATGCTTGCTATTTTAATTTCTAATTCATTTGTGTTATTTTGTTGCATAAATTCTAACAGCTACCATGAAGGAGCAAAGCAAGGCAGATATTAATACCACAGTGGCATTGGTGAGTGCAAGGTGGAATCCAACTCCAGACCAACTACGCGCCCTCGAGGAAATGTATGAAGGGGGAATACGAACACCATCCGCTGACCAAATCCAACAAATTGCTGCAAAGCTTCGCCAGTTCGGTAAGATTGAAGGCAAGAATGTGTTCTACTGGTTTCAGAATCACAAAGCCAGGGAACGCCAAAAACGCCGCCGCATTCTAGACTCATTATCTCAAGGAAAGTTATGTGATATCACTACTCTTCAAAGAAAAGAACCAGGTCCATCATTCATGACTTAACATCACAATTTCCCAAAGATTTTTATGGTTTTCATGTTATTTTATTACCCAAGTTCAAAGAATAGTGATTGATTTGGAAACTATTATTAATAGAATACACACACATAGAGGTTTGTAAGTTGAATTTGCTTTGTTGCTTCTTCATGTCCACAGGGTTGAGTAAGACAGGTTTTGAAGTTGCACATGCAAAGAACAAAGCAACTTCTTCTAACTCTAGTACACTTTCAGAGGTATGTATTGTGTGTATATGATTGTATCCTACTACCTTTATCATTCACTTGTCCATGTTTGCAAATTGCAGCACAAATTCAACTCACTAGTCACAGACTCATTATTACCCACAGAAAGTCAACCAATCTAAGCACACAGAGGAGGACCAAATACAGAATGGGACACATGACTCACTATATGTCTTATTTTATATTTGATATCTATGTTCCTAACATTGTTGACAAAAAATAATTAAGAAGCTATTCAAAATTTGAATGTATAATACATATTTAAATTTAGTGTCACACACATATAAATATGATCCATATATTTTAATCTTAGACATTTTATAGTATTTTTTTAAAAAAGTGCATGTGTATATATATATAGAAGATGATTAGAAGTAATAATAAGAGAATTATATGGCCAAAAGGTCAAAAGTTTGATATGAAGGAGGAGCAGGAAAAGTCTTTTTGTATGATGGAAAAAGTAAAGGGTTGAAACAGTGGTGTCCTTACTTTCTGTTGGGTTTCTTGGGGCTATTGTTATGATGAAGGTTAGAATTTCTAGGACATTGTGTGTTAATTTACTCTTTTACTCATCAGCTTTTATTATCTGTAATTTTGTTTTAGGAATCCATATCAATACATAGAGCAGTGGGATCAGAAAGTAGATCAGATGGCCAGTGGATTCAATTCGAGGAGAAGGAATTGCAGCAGCAAAGAAGCAGCACACAAACCAAGCCTGCCACGTGGCAGCAGCTAATGAAGCCCTCCTCTTCTCCTCCTCTCATCCACTTCATCAACACCACCACGACCACAACAACTGATCCAGAAGATCAAACTCTTCAGCTCTTTCCGAGTCGGAGCAACGATCATAATGCCTTTAATGTCGAAAAAAATGTCACTGAAGTGCCCATGATAGGTACTATAGACACTAGCTTCACTCCGAACGAGTTTTTTGAGTTTCTTCCTGTGAAGAAATGAAGAAATTATAAAGTTCTTGCTTGTCCATGTAGTTGGAAGAAATTGATGATCATGAGTTTCATGCATCATACTGTATGAAGGATTTTTAAGTACTTTTTGATTTTGATGATCTTTGTTAGAATCATGGTTTTAAATATCAACAAATTTTTTAACTTTTAATACTATGATTTATTTATATATAAACTGATACTAGCTAATATTAACTTATATATGAATGTATTATCAATACCGGCATTTAAAACTATGGTTGGAACTTGAGGTGGGGCACTCATTTTCCAAAGTGTTTATGATTTGCATGGTGAAACACTAGTAGGGAATAATGACAAGTAGGGGAGTGAGGGGTGGTGTGGAGGAAGGTGGCCATAACATTGCATTTGGCCAATATTGGCTAAAACAATGTCACCATTCTCTTCAAAGAAAATAATATGCTGATTTTGGGCCTTTTAAAGAAACATGAGAGTGAGGTGTGACAGAGAAAGATGGAGACTTGCATGATGTGAAAGAGTTAGTTGATTTACAATTTTGAGCTGTATGATAGGCTGCTGGTTAAACTAATATGTGGATTATAAGGAAAATAAATAGGAAAATAATAAACAAGCGGTAATAAGTTAAAAAATAATTATCAATTTTATGAACAATAATGATACATAGTTTTAATACTAAAACTCTAAATGGAGCTCTAGTGAGGTAGACGAGAAAGAGAGTAGAGAGAGATAGAGGGAGAAGTATGGATCCACTTTCACATGGGTACTCTCCATATCATTAGAGCTGCATTAGAATTCTCAAACATTATTCTTTTATAAGTTTGACTTTTATGTAGTAATTTTTATAATTAATATGTAAGTATTTTCTCAACTTCTACTAAAATGGTATTTCTCCAAAATAAATTAGGTCCACTTATGTGATTTTTAGACAATTCTATTGGGTGTGGCATTGTGATGCAAGCTTCCAATTAATTTGAGAGCAATTACATTACATCCTAGTGTAGTTTTAAAAAAATAATTACATATACATGATAAATTTTATGATTTTAATTATTAACATTTATAAAATTTATCCTTAATTTATAATTATTTTTTTAAAATATCACTAATTTGATATTTCTCCTTAATTTGAAGACTGACACCAAATCATGGCCTTAATTTTTTTTAAATAGCCTTAATTTAGCCAATCAAAAAATTAAAAAATAAAATAAAAACATTTAACCTTTTTTCAAGGGCCATAAATTCCTTCCCAGGCAAAAAAAAAAAAAAAATAGATAGAGCTCATGGACAATTCACCAATATCGTCCATACTCCTATGTAATTTAGTTTCGAGGATGAGATAGGATTATATGTCTACTTAGGTCTCATTTGGCAATCTTCAGTTTTAGTCAAAAAGTCAATATAGTTATCATTCTCTTTATTTTTCTACACATCTTTTTGTAAAAAATTAAAAAATTACTAAAATAATATGTTTCCAAACAAGACTTTTAATAATTATAGTTTTTTTTTTTTAATCAAAAAAGCAATTTACTGATATAAAATCACAAGCATTACAAATACATCAAACAAAATGTATTAAGGCCAAGTTTGACAATCCAAAAATAATTTATCTTTTTATCTTTTTTTCATCACATCACCTCTCTACTTTTCTGCACATCTTTTCATAAAAAAATAAAAAATACACTTATTTAAATTACCCCAAACAACTCCTAAAAGTCATCTATCTCAATCATCTACCAGCACCCTAAAAAAAAGCTAAAGATTGAAGAGATTCCAACCGACTGCCGAAACAGAGCCTGACCCAAAGAAAACATAAAAAAAATTGGAGTTAATAGTTAGTGGTATATAATTTTTTTTTTTTTCAACAAAATGATAACTAAACCCATTATGTACTTATTTTAGTAATTTAAATTATTCATCTAATAAGACTTGTCAAATAAATTATTAATGTAGAAAATAAATTGATGAAACATTGGTAGTCATGTGGTTAAATACATTTGTTTTTGGTGGACAAAAAGTCAAATTATGTATCAATTTAGTCTCTGTAGTTTACACAAGGTGTCAATTGGATCTCACCAAACTTAACAATCGTTATTTATTGGACTAAAATAACACAATCCGTTAAATTAAGAGACAAAATCGAACAAATTAAAATAACAAATACCAAATTGACATATCGTATAAACTATAGAGACCATTTGTATAATTTATCCAAAATGAAATTTTTTGGCCCAAAATTATTTTCTCTAAAAATACATTTATTAGTGATATTTTCAAAAAAATTAGAAACAATTTTTTAACAACAATCCTTTCGATGGTAGTAATCAGACCTTGAGTATTTTTTACAACAAAATTTTATTTTTAGAACAAAAAAAATTTAATTCCTAAAACCTTTATATGTTGCCGTGAGAGTTAGATGAGAATCTTGTCAACTTTATCATCAAATCCAATTAATAGAGTGAAGGAAAGGCTCAACCTCAATAAATCTTTTTTTTCTTGCAGTGATAGTGAATGTGGGAAATTTTATTTTCACGCATCATTTACTCTTTATCAACACACTTAATGAATTTTTTTTTTTTTACATTTTTGTCCTAAAATGAAACTACCAAAATACTCATTTCTTCTTCAATCAAAACCCTAACCTTTAATCAAAACCTTAGCCAGTACCTATTACCAATAGCCATCGCCGACTACCACCCGTCACCACCCATCACCTCTAACCCTAACCCTAAACATGGTAATATCTTCATCCTGTCACCACCTCATCATCACACCACCCTCACGCAACCTTCTCCACCATCGTAGGCATTGTGGAACCTAAATCTGGAAAGAAGACTCATTTTCTTACCATTTGAATTACTAATATCAAAAGAATCGCCTCCATTCGGAAATCAACCATCGAACCAATGAATTTGGTTCGACCTTTAACATCCGAACACATTGGTTCGACAGTGTACTTCCGAACCTTACATATTAGTTAAATATTGTACTTCTATTGGCTGTATAAATTGTATAAAGCCAATCGCAATTCAACACGTAGTATGAGAAGGGCAATTTGGGAAGGCAATATAAATCGCCAACCATAGTCAGACACGTGTCAGCCCATACTGGCAATAATAGGTCTGCATAACATTGGAATGATCAAGGGATATAAGATGATGTGGCCTAATGGTCACTCACAATATTCAAATTCCAAATTATGAGAGAAGTCTAACTGCAGACATAGCGTAGTAGAGCTAAGTATGAGGAAGCATGATCAGCAATTATGGAGGAATGCTTCGACGGTTAGAAGCTCATTTCGACAGTTATTATTGAAAAGTATAAATAGCAGAGAAGGCCCCAGAAAGAGCCCCCAGACTCAGATTCAGAAACCAGTTTTTATTTTCTTTATTTTCCTTCCAGTTTCTACATTTCTTGTTCTTTACATTTCTGTACTTCAAATTCCTGCACTGCACTTTATTCATAGGAGTAATTTTAAGTAACTTGTTGTTGTAAACCTCTACGAAGCTGAATCAGATCATTGTAAGTTTTTCATTTTTACTTAATGAAATGCTATAATTGTTCTTCATTTAATTGTTGTTTGCTAAATTCTCCTAAACAAAGCCACCAATAAAAGTCCTTTTCATTGAGGCTGAAAGAATTAAAACACAATCGTCTGATAATTGATTGGTAATTAATGTTCTGAAAGGACTGATAAATCCTTGCTAGTACGCTTAAAAATACAGTATTAACCTTCGAAAGCTAAAAAAGCCAACATATATTTTTGGCACACCCAGTGGAACTAGTTGAAATGACTAGACGTAGGAGACAAGGAGAAAATGAACGCTTGGAAGAAGGTGTGGAAAGAAAGGCAGAAATACCTAATCCAGAGGATAATATGATAACACATCCTGTAGAAGTACCTGTCTTATCAAAACGTATGGTCAAACAGACCAGCACTTTAGAGCAAGTACCACATGTTCAAAATATTGGACGAGGCCATGGAGTTGGACCATCTACAGTTCCATTTACTCAGCCAATGAATCTATGGGGAGGCCTAGTAGATGCCATGGGACAGCAGTTAATGAACACAATGAAAAGATGGGCAATATCTTTTATGGATCAGATGAATACCCATTAACCAACAAACACAAGACATATAGAGGAAATTTCAAATGTCCCTCAGCAAAGATTGGTTAGAGATAAACAGCCTATGCAAAATAATGGACATACTAATGGTCAAATTAGTAATCAAAACTATGAAAGACCATCACCTCAGTCTTGGTATGAGCCTCTTTCGAGGCCTGTGACAAATCAAAATGCCTCATTACTTAACAGTGAAACCATACAAATTGGTGGATCTAGGCCACTACAAGAAAATAGCGTAAGGATGTTTCCAAATCTCATGTTCGAAACCATACCTGCCACAAAGGGGTTCACTAATCCTTTGTTCAAAGTTGTACTCGAGGGGTTGGAAGGGTTTCCTACGACTGAAAGAGACACAACACTTGTTCTAGTACCTTTCGCATGTCCTTTTGCAGGACAGGCTCAGAGAAGTCAACCATACCCTCAACAGCAGCCAACACCACAGGGAAAGCCAATCCCAAATATACCTTCCTATGGACCAAAAGGACCTCAGGCACAACGTTGTCCACCAAATCCTGTGTTTGTTCCTCCAATGGTGGTTCAACAAGCACAAAATATAGTTCTTAGGGACCAGATTGCTGATTTTGTTAGAGAAATGTGTAGACCTATGGCTCGAGGGGTTCAAACTCCTGTGTGCAGGAAACCATATCAAAAATGGGTAAATAAGGTATATGAATACCCAAGAGGGTTTAGAATACTAGACTTTGCTCTTTTTTATGGAAATAGAAACCAGTCAACGGTAAAACATATAGCTAGGTTCGCTACCCAGTGTAGTGAATTTACTAATAATGATTACATGAAGTTAAGACTTTTTTCAAATTATCTAACTGGGACAGCTTTTGTATGGTATATTAACCTTACACTTGGCTCTATCCAAACTTAGCAACAAATGAAGGAAGCATTTCATGCCTAATTTTTCCAAACGGAACTAGAAGTTTCTATGGCAGATTTGGCAAGGTTGAGTCAAAGGCCTAATGAGAAGGCTGTTCAATTTATTGCCAGATTCAAAAGAGCACGAAACAAGTGTACGATCATTCTACCAGAGCTTGAATTTGTGAGATTAGCTCAAAATGGTTTAGAGTTTAGGCTTCGAAAGAAGTTCGACTCAACTGAGTTTCGAGACGTAATGGAATTAACCTATAAGGTGTCTAGGTATGAATCATTACTTGAGGAAGAATAAGCTCAAAGTAATGCATCATACAAGACATATTACAGAGATCCTAATTATGAGATTGATGCAGCAGAGATCATAGGAAAAGAGCATGTGATCTGTGAGACGTTAATTCATAAAGACACTACAATAGACCAGCAATTTAAAAAGAAAGATCTTTATAGGAAATATTCTTTTGATTTAACAAAAGCAGATAATATTTTTGATCATTTGCTTGCAACCAATTTCCTAAAGTTACCAAAAGGAGTCAAAATTCTTTCTCCAGAAGAACTTAAAGGAAAAATATATTGTAAATGGTACAATTCTTGGTCTCACTCAACTAAAAACTGTATTGTTTTTCGGGACAGTGTAGACACCCCATTTTTGACCGGCCTTAAGACTCAGACGTCACCGATTGAGCGCTTGGTGATGTTGCATATTGTGCTCGTTCTGAGGTTGCGGAGTCCCGGCTGCGAGTCTTGCCTCCGGACTTCTGGACTCTTTTGTGCTTTGCCTCGGTTTGCGAACCAGGCTCCGTTTTCTCTGTTTTCTCTTCCCGAAGGGAGGGAGAGGTCTCTTAGATCATCTCTCAGTGGCCGTAGGCTACGTTTCGTGGTCGTAGGCCATTTTTCCCGTTGGAGCCGGTTTAGATTTTTGAGCCGGCAAGGTAATGCCTCGGTTCGGGACCACTTAACCACCTCCGTTTGCTTCAGTTTTTGGCACATACCTTATTTCCTCCCTTTTGAGGGACACTGTGGTCCGAGAGACCGACTTCGTGGTCGAACACCACTTTCGGTGCCTAACGGTCAGTTTTCGGGGCCCCGGACTACGCGTTTTGGCCCCCGAGCCTTGCTTTCAAGCATTGTTGGGCTCCAACCCAAACTATAAATAGTCATATTTTGAACTCCTTTTCATGTTTGATTAAGTACCTTTTGCTGTTTGAGGTCTCCTACTATCACTTGCCTCTTTAACTCTCTTTTAGGCCTATTTTTGCATGGTATTTTAGTCTTACTTGTGAGCTGTTTTGGACTTGGTCATAAACTAAAAAATGTCTTTTTTTGAGTTCCTATTCAACTTTGTTGAAGGGCTCTCTTCGGTTTGAGGCCAGCAGCTACCACTTGCCTCTTTATCTCACTTTTTAGCCTTTTTGGAGGGAAATTTGAATTTGAATTTCCTCCCCTTTTCCCCCACTCTTTTGCCTATATAAACACCCCCCAAGCTCTGGTTTTAGGGGTTAGAAAATTTTGGTTTGGAGCTCTCACATTAAATCTCTCTCTCTACTCTAAGCCTTAAAAACCCCCTTGGTTCTTCACCAACCCATAGCCCCACCCTTCCATCCTCCATTCCAGAAGCTTGAGGTTGTTCTTCAGAGCCTAGGAGTGCTGCATTTTGGTCCAAAAGACTGTCAAAGATTAGTCTTCAAGGGTAAGTCCTCTTCTCCCTTTTTTGACCCTTTTCTTAGTTCATATTCTAGCTCCTTGTGCTTACTTTTTTGAGCTCCGACCCTAACTGAAAATAACATTTTTTTGAGCTCTATTTCATGTTTCTTTAAGGATTTCTCATGGTTTGAGACTTCCTTGTGGCACTTGCTTCTTTACCTTTCTTTTATGCCATTTCCTTGCATAGTATTTTAGGCCTATGTCTAAACTATTTTGAGGCAGTTTGTAAACTATAAAGTGGCTTATTTTGATCCCTTCTTCAACATTGTTGAAGGGCTCCTCACTGTTTGAGGCTTCCATTTGCCACTTGCCTTTGTATCCCTCTTTTGGCCTTATTTTTGCATGATTTGTTAGCCCTTTGTGCTTCTATTTTTGGGCTCTGGTTCGAACTGTAAATAGCCTTATTTTGACCCCATATTCATGTTTCATTAAGGGTCTTTTGCTGTTTGAGGCATCCTTTATATATTTTGTGTTGAAGCCCTCTTTTTGGCCTTATCTTGCATAGTATTTTAGGCTTGCTTGTGCACTGTTTTGGGTTTGGTCACTAACTGTAAAATGCCATGTTTTGAGCCCCTCTTCAACTTTGTTGAAGGGATCTCTGCCATTTGGATCCAGAAGCTGCTACTTGCTTCATTATCTCAATTTTAGGGCCATTTTTGTATGCTAGCTTAGCCCATTTGTGTTCACTATTTGGCCTTGCTTAAAACTGTAAATATGCATTTTTTGGGACTACCTTGCTTCTGTCTTCATGCTTCATATTCAAATAATGCATGCTTTGTATAGCTATAAGTCATTCCATGTGCCTAATTTTGGATTTCGGGTTTCATTTCATGCATCGGGTGCACTTTTGCCATGTTTCGGGGCTGTTTTGCATCAATTTTTGCTACTGAAATTTGCATGCTAGTATGTCATATTCCATGTCTTGCCATGTGTCTTGTTAGAGTGGCATTCGGTGCCTTAGGGTCGGTCCTCGGTTTGCGTGCACGCGTGCACGCATCTCGAGTGTCTCATTTTCATCTAATGGCCTCTTATGTGAGTGTCGCTGAGGTCCACTTGTGTTAGTGTAAGTCCATATTGCATTGTGTATGCCATTTCATTCCATAGCGTTGTGTATGCTAGGTTATATGTTAGCGCATTGTGTATGCCATGTTACCTTGTGCATTGTGTATACCATTTCATAGCACGTTGCATGTTAGGATGTATCTTAGTTGCATTTCATGCATGTCATGCATATTGTATTGTGTTCGGGATAGGGGTTAGCCCTAGCACGGGAAACGAGGTACGTTTCGTACTCCGAGTGACGGAACGTGTCTCAATTCTCCAGTCGCCGACACTCCGGATCATCCATGATGGAGTTAGGTCTTGTTGTGTTTTCTTGTGCATTCATTTCATATTGAGTTGTGCAATTCGACTCTTCTGCCATCATGCATCGAGATGCATGATTGGTGGCACGAGGATCGAGACATGCATATATTTGTGAAAATACATTGCCATGCCCCTTTCTTGCTCTCTGTTGCAGCAAATCAAGAATCAGCAGTCTTTCGGGGCTTGGCGCGCTTTCCAAAAATTATTGCAAAATAGAGGCTAATTGGGGCATCACAGTGGATTTCTGCGCAAAGGCAACCCGGATATGCATCATTCATTATCTGAAGAAGAGTCAAGGCAGTCCCTGGCTTGCATGCCAGTTTATTGTTTTCTTAGTTAATTTTGTTAATTAATTAGGAATTTGTACATATCTTGGACTGTATTATTTGGACTGTACTATTCAGGACTGTATATTATTTATTCGGACCCTCTGCGCGAGGGCATAATTGTAATAAGTGTGCGTGTGTGTGATGTATGTCTTCCAACCCCACGTCTTTCTTCCCTTTTATTTACCCGCGATTAGGGCATGTTTCAATTAGCATACAGTATGATAGCATGTTTGCATTCATTCATCTGTCTTGCATGCACCGGACTTGGCACATCATACTAACTGCATTTGTATTTCAATTCCAAGTTAAATACATGATAGCTGTTGCATCTCATATGCCATGTTTAGAATAGCCGAGCCTGCTATAGTTGCATTTTTGCATGTGTTGCATTAGGCATTTCTGTATAATTAGGATCATGCATGGATTTCTAATCAGCTTTTGTTTTGGCTTGGAGTACTCAGTGAGTTTTATGCTTTAGCATCCTTGCATGCGTGTGAGTGACTGCCATGAATAGCATGCTTACCATGAGGCTAACTGTTTATGTGATATAACTACCTTGAATGCCTGTGGGTGAAGGTTGGGTTATTTGGATTGGAACAATTCATCAAATGTTTGTTTTAAGTCCACTAGATAGTGGCAAAATCATGTTTTCTAAAGCCCACCTGAGGGTGGCAAATCCACGTCTTAGCCTACTTGTAAGTAGCACCATCAAACCATTTTCAAAAACAAACATGAAATGTTTTGTTCCAATTCAGGCGACCCGGTCTATACTTGTATGCTGTGCGCATCACATAATAAATCTAGGCTAATAACCGGAATAAGAACACACAATGTTTTCAAAACTAGATATCATGGTTAGTAAAGGCCGATCTTTGATCGGGCGAGCAGGGGTGCTCACGAAGTGACCTTCCCTAATCGTACCCAAGTTCCCAAGCCGAGGCAACTTTGGCGATGACGGACATGTGGCCTTAGGCAACGAGTCAGGGTTTCCTAAATTTCCCAAAAAAAAATATTTAGGTGGCGACTCTGTATCTGGCAAAGCAATCCATGTTTGGCACTTCTTTCAAAAATCTGTTTTCTCAAAACGATTTGTCGGATTTAGACTCTTTGGTTCAAGATTAAGAACCGTGACACAAAATCGAGTCCGAGCTGTAGCGAGGTCCCCCGCGGGCCTGTCTACAGACAGGATCCAAGAACAGATTCGGAAATGAAGTCTAAAATTCCCAGTTAAAGCAGAGAAAGCTATGGGGATTGATACTAATCTATTCTCAGAAATTAGAGAAGTCACAACCAATGTTATTGTGCCAGATTTCAAGAACTTATCCTTGAAGGAAATGGAAGAGGTTAACATACAGATGCATGTTGCTAGTCAGATTACTGTCAAGAAAGAGGCTAGAAGTTCACCAGCGAATGAACAGGGCTTTGCAGACCAAAGGGAAAACTCTGATGAGGAGGCACTAGATGATAACTCTTTAGAGGCAATTATCATGCAAAGAATGTGTCCCAGATGCAGGTTAAGCTACAAATGGTTGAAAGGGCTCCCAATTGATGGGAGACAGTATTACAAAGATGTGCAGAGACGCCCCAAACCAACCAATGCCCACAATAAAAAGCCATACCCAACTGGTCCTAGACAGTAGCCATTCTTGGCTGGACCAACAGCCAATAGAGTGCACTCCAAAGGCAAGAGACCTCTACATGAGTTCAGACCACCCAACTATTATAGAATGGAGGATGATCATCTTGAGAGGAGATCTGAAGTAAGTTCAGGTTACAAGATCAAAGCCAGAGATTGGCCTCCTAGACCAGCCTCACATAAGATGGAAAGTGGCCACCCTTATGGAAGGCCTGAATTGGGGCCCAAAACAAGGGATCGAGGTCGGGGTCGGGGTCAAGCAGTGGCCTTCACAGGCAGCTTCAAAACTGGCTTCGAAAATAGAAGGAGACAGTTCAATAACTGAGCTAGTAGGTTCATAGGTGTCTGGGGTTCCAAATTGGTTTGTCATGCAGAACAAGCCTAAGGAAATACCTATCCAGAGAAGTGTTGTTGGAAACCAGGGTAGGATGGTTAAACCTCCCTTGGTGGCTCCAAATATTTAGGTGTTACTAAAACATCCAAAAACAAACGAACCAAATATGGTCCTAGTAATTTCTAGGTCCCAAAGAAAGAAGATCCAGCGAAGGTACACTCAGTACCAAAAGAATCTAAAAGAAAGTGGAAAAAGTTCTTCATTGGCCCAGCCAAAAGGCCAAACAAAGGGAAAAAAAAGTTCCAAGTTGGATCATAGTCCAAAATCGACCTCTCGGGATAAAAGGAGTTACAACAGAGAGCAGTTGGCTAAAGTTCACTCTGAACTGAAAGCCAAAAAAAGATCCAATTTAGCAGGTCTTGAAAAAGCTTTGATGGAAAGCGACAGTGAGGCAGATGGAGAAGTTGACCTAGACCAAAGGAAAGAGATGGTTGAAGAGGAAATATTTGAAGCCTTTATGGCTGAACAGACATTTTTGGTCGAAAAACTAACAGGAACAAGCCATTCGAAGGAAGTCACTAGTACTGAAGTGCCAGAGTGTAGTATAGAGGATGCTTCTGAGGTAACTGAACAAGTTAGCCTGAAAAAAAAACAAGAGCAGTCGACAGTTCAGTTTAGCTCATTTCCTCCAGTGTCAGTGAATATGGTGCACATCTTGCCACAAGAGTTCCAGGCTGAGGATAAAAACCAAAAGGGTCAGAAGATTGACCCCATTCCAGTTTCTAGTGAAGACTCACAAGTTAGCATGATTCAAGACGAGTCTAAGATAGCCACACCAATAGAAACTGAAGATGAGAGTGAGGAGGTAAGTATTAACCTCTCATACCCTTTTGAGTATCCTACAACATCCATGACACAGCATGTCAAACCCTTGTATATCAAGGCCTTCTTCGATAGTATACAGATGAACCGGGTATTGGTGGATAATGGGGCAACAGTAAATCTACTTCCGAAATCTTCTTTGAAGAAACTAGGAAAAAGGAACCCCAAATTAATCCCAACCAGCACAACCATTGCTTATTTTGCTGGAGATAAACAGATGGCTTAGGATATTTTGCCCATCAACCTGAGTGTAGGGACTAGAGATTGTATGACGGCATTCTTTGTCATTGACAGCAATGCTACGTATAATGCTCTACTTGGTAGGGACTGGATTCACACTAACAAATGTGTGCCTTCCTCTCTACATCAGAAGATAATAATGGCCTTGTGCAATGGAGAGACAAAGGAGATCAAAGGAGATCAATGCAGATCCTCAACCCTTTGTCACTTGTATTGATTTTGCGAAGGCCAAGTTGTATACTGAAGGAGTAACACCACTCAGTATATTGAGAAAACCTGATGGTTCAGCCGAAGTGACGGCTAATGAGGAAGTAACACAGCTGAAGCACTTGGTACAAGAGAGTGCTGATGAAGAATTCGTCGTCAAAGATGATGATGATGCTTGGTTGTAGGCAAGAAGGTGAAACCCAAGAAGCCAGACCTTTGGCTTTAGTTAAGTTCATAGCATTGGACTTAAAAGCAATAGTCCAAAAGGTTCAGGAACAAGCTAAGGAAGCCATGATAGTTGGCTATAAGCATAAACAACAACAGGTCAGACCTTTGACCTTTGATAAATATTGTGCATTGGACATCGAAACAAAAGTCCAAGAAATACAAGAGAAAGAAGCCTTATGGACAGACTTTATCTATGAGGAGAAGGGCAAAGATGTTGAATCAAAGAAATTGGGAGCAGAACAAAGCAAAGAAATTGCTTCGAAGACGAAAGAAATCAAAAAAAAAAACATTAGCGGGTTCTCAGATACAAGACCCTTTGGAAGAGGTTAACTTAGGGGAAGGTTCTACACAGCAACCTACCTATATAAGTGCTTGGTAAAGTGCTCTTAATAGGGACCAATTGTTTTTTGCATGGTCTTATAATGAACTACCAAGATTAGATAGGTCATTAGTAGAACATAGACTCCCTATGAAGCCTAATTTCAAGCCATACAAGCAAAAATCAAGAAGGATGAGTCCTAAAGTGATTCAGAAGGTCAAGGAGAAAATTCTTAGGCTCCTTAAGGCAGGCTTTATTAGGACAGCCAAGTATGTTTAATTGCTATCCAATATTGTGCCTGTAGTTAAGAAGAATGGTAAAATGAGGGTATGCATCGATTTCAGAAACCTGAATTTAGCAACTCCAAAAGATGAGTACCCCATGCCCTAGATTTATTAGTGGATAGTTTAGCAGGGCACAAAATTTTATCAATGATGAATGGGCACTCTAGTTATAACCAAATCTGTATTACAGAAGAGGATCCCACAAGATAGCATTCAGATGTCCTGGGAACATTGGCACCTTCGAATGGGTTAAAATGTCATTTGGCTTGAAGAATGCTGTGGCTACATATCAAAGGGATATGAACACTATCTTTCATGATCTCATTGGAGGATATTTAGAGTGTTATATTGATGACATTGTAATGAAGTCTCAATCCATGGAGGAACATTTGTTTCACTTGGAAGCAGCTTTTGAAAGAATAAGAAAGTTCAAATTAAAACTTAATCCTCTCAAATGTGCTTTTGGCGTATCAGCTGGAAACTTTTTGGGCTATGTAGTACACAAGAAGGGAATACAGATTGATCAGAATAAAGCCAAAGCTATCATTGAAGCCAGACCTCCATTAAGTAAGAAAGAAGTATAAAAATTCCTTAGACAGGTTAATTTTCTTCGAAGATTTATTTCTAATACTGCAAGGAAAGCTAAAGTATTTTCTTCCTTTTTAAGGTTGAAAGATGAAGAGGAGTTTGTGTGGACAGCAGAGCATCAAGCTGTTTTCGAAGGAATCAAAGCCTACTTGGCCAAGCCTCCAGTGCTAATGCCACCAAAAGGTGATAAGCCCTTGAAGTTGTATATTACTGCAGCAGAAGATTCACTGGGAGTTTTCTTAGCCTAGGACAATGAAGAAGGTAAAGAGCAAACAGTTTATTACCTTAGTAGGTTCCTAAATTCTTGTCAATGTAAATATTCAGCTATAGAAAAGCTGTGCCTTACATTATATTTTACTGCAACAAAACTAAGATACTATCTTTTACCTACAACTGTCTAGGTAATTGCAACCACAACTTTGGTTAAATATATGTTGTCTAGACCTATGTTGAGAAGAAGAACTAGCAAATGGATACTAGCTTTATCATAATTTCATCTAGAATATGTCCCCCAAAAGGCAATAAATGACAAGTTTTAGCTAATTTCTTGGCAGATCATCCATGTCAGACAGAAAGCCAAGAGATAATAGAGCTTGGTATGGTTAGTGTTGAACCATGGCAAATGTGATTCAATGGATCAAAAGCCAGCGGTCTAACTGGAATTGGTGTGGTGATTAAGTCACCACAAGTAGTGGAAACCACACATGGTTTTAGAGTAGATGAAATTACTTGTTCCAATAATCAAGCTGAATATGAAGCTTTAATAATGGGACTGAAAATACTTATTGGATTACAAGCTTATGCAGTTGATATATTTGGAGATTCTCAATTGGTGGTTAACCAGGTGAAAGGAATTTTCAAATGTCAAAGTGCAAGTATGTTGTCATACTATGTTGTTGCATTACATTTGCTTTATTCATTTCAGATAGCAAATGTGACTTATGTCCCAAGATTATTGAATAACAAAGCTAATGATGTGGCTCAGAAAGTTTTGAATTTCAGAAGAATGGATAACACTCAAATGAACATAAGCCAAATAACATGTCAAAAAGTAATACCACCCTTAAATAAAAGGAATGTGGTCTTAGAAGTCAATCATAATGACTCACAAGAACAAGATTGAAGGCATCCAATAATGCGGTATCTAGCTGGCCCATCTTCGAAAGCCAGCAGAAAAATCAAATTGCAATCTATGCAATACATAATGTATGGTAATGCTCTTTACAAAAGGGGGGCAGACGGGTTATTATTGGAATGTTTAGGCCCAAAGGAGGCATTGACAACCATGGCTGAGGTTCATGAAGGCATCTGTGGTGCTCATCAACCTGGTGTGAAGATGAGATGGCTGCTTCAAAGACGTTCCTACTATTGGCCAACCATCCTTAAAGATTGCATAGAATATGCTAGAGGTTGCCAGGCATGCCAAAAGCATGGCATAGTAAGACATGTACCCATAACTGATCTGCATGCAGTTGTGAAGCCTTGGCCGTTTAGAGGATGTGCTATGGATATGATAGGGAAAATACATCCACCATCTTCGAAGCATCATTGTTTCATCTTAGTGGCCACAGATTACTTCACTAAGTAGGTCGAAGCTAAACCGTATAAGGTCGTAGACCAGACCGAAGTTATTGGATTAATTAAAGATCTGATCCACAGATTTGGCATCCCACAGACTATAACTGTTGATAATGGGACTGTATTTGATAGAATATGGTAAAATCTTTTATGGCAGAGTTTGGAATTAGCCTTGTTAATTTTATCTCCTATTATGCATAAGCCAATGGTCAAGCAGAATCATCCAATAAGTCTTTGAAAAAAGGAATATAGAAAGTTGTGGAAGACAATCCCAAGGATTGGCATAACTTATTGTTGGATGTATTATAGGCTTATAGGACTTCTCCAAGATCAAGTACAAGAGTCACTCCTTATGCTTTAGTATATGGGTATGATGCAGTACTACCTGTAGAAATTAACATCAAGTCCTTGAGAATGAGATGCCAGGATCAGTTAGTTCTTGAGCAATACCATCAGAGTATGTGCTTGGAATTAGAGAATGTGGATGAAGCTAGAATTCTGGCATTAAATAGCATTCTTTTCCAAAATAAGAAAGCAGCCAAAAACTATAATAAGAAGGTCAAGCACATTAGCTTTGATGAAGGTGATTTGGTATGGAAGACAATACTCCCAATAGGGATTAAAAGCCACAAGTTTGGCAAATAGTTACCTAACTGGGAAGGACCATATCAAGTTCATAGAGTCTTGTCTTGGGAAACATATCATTTGAGAAATTTGAATGGATATGTACACCCCAAGAAAATTAATGGCAGATATTTGAAGCCTTATTATCCAACCGTGTGGGAAACACAAGGAATATAATAAGTGCTAAATAAAAGAAGCATGAAAACACTCAGATAACAAATAAAGATTTTATTTCATAAGGAGTTGAATACATGTAGCCATAGATTGGCTGAAAAGTCAGTACAATGTTTCAATTGTTCCTTTACAATTGACTCTCCACTCTTAAGAGATGGGAACAACTGAATGGTTATAGTCATCTCCTGCTTTCGATCAGCCAGTCATTGGTTAGTAATCTGTAGCTTGGTGGCAGTTCGATCTAAAGCCAGGTTGACTACTGATAACTCTTCTTCAAGCTGAGCTTTCTTTTCCAATAGTTGAGCTCGAAATTGGGAGATAGAGGGATGTTGTTCTTTCAATTCTAACACTTCAGCGTGTATTTGGGAAACAAATCTCTGGTCTCTCAATAATTTCTCTTCTGCAGCTTTGGCAACATGGCAGATGTTGATATAAAGGTCAATGGTAGCTGCCGTTTGAGATAAATGACTTGAAATAGTCATGCTGGATTGCTCAACAACCTTGTAGCACTAGAGGAAGCCATTCTTGATAATAGGGCTTTGCAAGACTTCGAAGGGGATCCTCGAGAAGAATGCCAGCAACTCCAAACAGTTGTCCAAGTCTAATGAAGGCAAGGAAGTCCTACTGGTGGAGGAAGAGCTCTCAAAAATTTCTAAGAGAGAATCAGCTAGGACTAATGGCTCAGTTTCATTGCTAGCTGTTGGACTGGTGGAACACATATCAAAAAGGCTAGCTAGTTTAGCTTCGAAAATGTCCACCTCTTCTGTTGACATAGTTGGTGCAGAAGGGCTCTGGTAAGAGGAAGAGATGGCTGCATAGGGATAGGAGAGGAAGATAAAGTATCCCTAGCAGTTTCTATAGTCTTAGCTACCAGTAAGTCAAGAAAAGAAGGACTGGAGCTAGATAGGGATAGTGGACAAGGAACTGGTGAGCTACCAGTGTCTTCTCTAAGGGAATCAGCTATCACTAGAGATGAAGTAATAGCTGGAATTTCCTCAGGAGGGGAAGGAGCAGCAAAGCTTGAAAGGAGAATAAATTGGGTAGAGTTGAAGGTTAGAAGAGGAAAGTATGGAGTTAAGCCGAATGATAGGGATGCAGGAATGCTTTGCCTCAAGAAAGGTATGAAAAATGTAGGACAAGGGAGTGGGCCGAATGATAGGGATGCAGGAATGCTTTGCCTCAAGAAAGGTATGAAAAATGTAGGACAAGGGAGTGGGAGTATTGCTTGAATTGGCTCCACATTTCGAGGTCTTTCAACTTTAGATGAAACTGAAGGAGTCCTTATTGAAGGAGAAGGCAGAGTAGTTGTCGCTACAAAAGAAGAAATACAGAGTAATGTTAAGTCTCAATATCAAGAATTTGAGAAAGGAAAGTAGAGACATGAAAGGAAATTACTAGTTTCAGAAGTGGTGGCAATGGTTGGAGAGCTGCGAAGGATATAATGTTCAGCAGTTTGTTGTTTTCTTGCAGCTTCTCTTTGGAGTTCATTAGCAACAACAATTTCATCCCTAAGCATTTGCTATTGCCTCCTCTTATCAGCCCTCTGAAATATAATAAGTTCTTTGGAGTGTTCTGCTTCCACTGCTTTAGCAGATGCTTCATAAATAGGGTCCCCAGTGAAATCAGAAAGAGAGACCATCATTTTCTTCCTTTTTTTTAATGGTGTCTCTTGCTCTTTTTCTATCTCTTCTTTTTCTTCTATATGAACCTCAAGTACCTCATCTTTAGAGTCAAGCAAGAGTTTTCTTTTCCTTTGTTGTTGCTGTTTGCTCTTGAGAAGATTTAAAGCTTGAACCTTTTGGGGAGAATCTCCCTATGAGGCACCCGCACCACCTACACCAAAGAAAGAACTATAAGTGAGGGCAAGAGCATCATAAAAGAGGAGAAAAAAGAAGAAGCAGGAGTACATACTTTTTTTCGAGGCAGCTCGAGTAACTCTAGGAGAATGTGAGGTAGCAGGAGCAGACTTTGTAGTGGCAGACGCAAGAGTTGGAGTAACATGAGCAGTGGAAGAAATAACAGCTCCAGTCCCTTTGGACTTGGCTTGAGGTACATCCAGTACCATTTATAGATCTTGAGAAGGAATGGCCAAGTGCACCTCCATATTGGCTATCCACCAGTTCTGGCACCATTTCAGTATGTTGTTTTGAGGTATGAAGGGTAGGTACTCAAAGTCAATTAGATCTTGGATGAATTTGGAAGTTGCTTATTCCAATCTAGATTTTCGAATCTTCAAATCTCTGCTGGTAAGACTTAAATTGGACTGACTGTAGAGAGGGATAGGGACCCCTTGTGAAAGTCCAAATTGCCTAACAAATTGGGTAGGACAATAGGAGTCAAAGATGCACTTATAAGCTGTGGGGTTCATAGTCCCAATGAATAGTTCCCTGGGGATCAGAATAGAGGCTCATATGTTTTTGTGCTGGGGCGTAGAACAAGACCTATCACTCAAAAAGGTCCTCAGCCAGGATGGGCCAATATTGGTAGTTTCAAAGGGACGGAAGCTGTGAGAAGAAGGGGAAGCAGAGAGTTGGTGAAAGAAAGAAAAGTAAAAGGCAAAGTTGGAATGATAAAGTGAAACATTGGCTAACTTCATACCATGAGTGGTAGGGTTTGGCTCTAAAAACCTTAAGCATTTAGACTGTAAATCAGTGAAGTATGCAAAAAGCTAAAGTTGAAGTATCCAAAATGGGCCTCCTTGATTGGCATCCAAAGGTTTTTCACAAAAAAATGGGAAACAAGCTCTATAAACATGACCCAAAACGTATGAAGCTAATGTAACAACCCTCACCTCTGATTAATGCTAATCTATGATTAAGCATGATAAGTAACTGATTAAAATGAAATCCTAAATTGATTGTAGGAGTGTATTGTTTTAAATGCATTTCTATGTGTTTGATTTCTGAATGAATCTGTTCGTGTTTTAATTTCGAACTATGAATTGAAGGTCTTATCAGCGACCGAATCTAAAATTGATTAGTGTTATATGCTAATTAGGATTTATGTGATTTTATGGTAGATTTAATTAAAATTTGATTTAGAACGATTAAATTAGATTAAATAATGTTAAATTAATTGAACCTAGTTATTTACCTTATTGCCATTGAGTGGGCCACCTTAGGGTCATTGTTTGAGGACTTAATTTATACATTTGAGGCATCATTTCTTCACCCATTTTCTGAGGCAAAATGTGTAAGAGTGAGAGAATTGGAAGAAAAGAATTAGTTCAACAAAGTTTGGTTTGAAACTTAGAGGAAATTGAAGGGAATTTGCATATTTGAGCTTCCATACTTGAATTCAAGACCTAAGGTAGGGAGTTCATCCTCTTGTTCATGTATTTAAGTTATTTCTTGCATGGTTCATGGAAAATTTGGAGTTTATAGTCAAGAGTTAATTTAAAGAGTTGAATTGAGAATAGATTCATGCATGCATATACATATTCTTGAATTTGAGGTTGTTTTCATGAGAATTTCTACATGCATGTTCATATTTTTGTTATAGTCCATGAATTCACCATGTTTTGGAGTTCAAACTTGCATTTGATTATGTTTTGGAGCATTGGAATTCATGTGAACTCATGCATGTTATGTTTTTGTTTAACTCATGAAAGTTTCTTTGAAATTGTGTTCAATTGGCTTACCTTTGGGCTTGATTTTACAAAATTGATCTTCAAAATATGTTGTAGTATGAGTTTTCAAGTGTTTTCCAAAAAATGGGCGTAAAAGGTTGAGTTTTGATGTGTTGAATGCTTGGTTTGAGCTTAGGAGGCAAATTTGGAAATTCCAGATTTTGGCTTCCACGCTCGAGCGAAGGATTCCACGCTCGAGCGACCATCTTTTGTTTAGAGCTCTGCTCGAGCGAAGGAATGCTAGCTCGAGCGTAGATTGCAAGCTCTCAGATTTTTGGTGCACGCAGACACACGCTCGAGCGACGAGACCTACGCTCGAGCGAGGACTGTGTCTCATGCTCGAAGGAGCATCGAGTGAGCGTCGAGCGGAGATTTTCAACATCCAGGACTTTTTTTATTTTTACAGACCGCTCGAGCGAGGAAGTCTATGCTCGAGCGACCCCTCTATTTTGGCACGCTCGCTCGAGTGTAGAAAGCCACACTCGAGCGAAACCCTTGTTTTCTGAAAAATTCTGAAAAGTGTTTTAAAGTGCATCTTTGCATCCTCATTCCATCCTAGGCATTTTTAGGCCATGTTTAAGGCATCTTAATGAGGATAATGTTATAGAACCACACCAATATAGTTAGGGGCTAAGTTATTAATCCCAAGTGTGTGTTCGTTCTGCAACTGTAGGGTTGGCATCCGAGGACGCTCGTTAACTTATCTATAGCCCAGTGCTCTGTGAGTAACAATGTCGTAAAGATATGTTCAATTATGATTATTTTCTAAATGATCAACTGTTCTACTTATTGAAACATTATTGTTTAATGAATGAATATTTGTCCTATTTGTAAACTGTATTCGTGGCATCCATAGCAATTTACTGTTACTACTACTGTCACAGAGATCTCTGTCGGTTCCCATGTTTGGAACTACTACTGTTTACTGTTATGATGGCCATCAATCGTTATTCGATCTGTTAAGACCCTCTTGTCGCTTTTGCTATTGGATGTACCACATATGACTACTATGGTTCTAAATGACTGATTTACTGATGCAATTGAATGCTTTGATTACTGAAAGGATATTCATTCTTAACACCTTTACGCATATGTTATTCATTGGGCTTTAACTCACTGTTTATATTTATATGTAGATGTCCAAGCACCGGACCGGAGCTAGGAGCGTCGTGTTAAGCTCTTGTTTTGTCAAGTCAACCATTGTGCCTCACTTTGAGGTTCCAAGCCCGTCAAGCTATGGCTGTTTTGGGGTGTTCTAGATTCACCCTTTTTGTCTCTGTTTTGTACTGACTGAATTAGTTTGATTATACAGTTATGGTGAAGGGATCAAGTCCCTAACCTAGATGTTTTGTATATCTGTTATGTACATATGTTTTGGTTATCAATGTGGCATGTTTATAAAAAGTCTTTTTGCATCCAGATTGTCACAGCTCATTAGACATCTTTTATTTACTGTTTTGGCTTCCGCCAGCCCCTTTACTCTGTATTACTGTCATTACTCTTAAGCAGGCCTTCAGTAATCACGAATTACTAGCCGGTTACGATGCTAAACCCATAGGGACGGGTTTGGGTCGTGATAGCTAAGGCCACATTTCTTTGTAAAATAAGGGCTTTAGCAAGAGAGGCAAACTCAGGTATGATCCTTTGAGAAGAGGTACAGAAGAGGAATTTGCAAAGCCAATACAATATAAAAGAGAAAAATTCCCTATCAGTCACAGAGCCCTCTCTTTTGTTCTCAACATTGACAAAGTCACTATAGGATGAGTTCAGAGAGGGGAGAGAAAAAGGGGTTTTGAGGTCAGGATAGTCTAGACCAATAGGGTACTAGTAGGGAATAATCCTAACAAATGACAGATGTCAAAGACGGTAGGAGCCATCATCCCACATCTAAATTAAAAGAAATTAAAAGCAAAATTTCAAAAACAAAAAATAGCAAATATTAAAAAAGGGTCCTCTGAAATGTTGAACCTAGACAATTGAAGAGCGTCGAAGAGGCAGAGCTCCTGAAGGTCCAGTGTCCTATCAGGGACGACCTGATCATACCATTCCTCCTACTCTGGTCTTACTATGGGCTAGCAGCGATGGGGTCGGTTCATCCTCCAGTTTCTCCAATAAAGACCACCTTTATAAAGGAGACAATGATCTTCCAAACGTGGATACAGAGCTGGAAGTTCAATGGGAATCTCATTAAAAATGGGTCCAAGCACGTATTCTTGTTGCTTATGGCGACGGGGAATGAAAATGCGTCTGTCGATGGAACTTTTCTCACCAACCTCGTATTTCTCACATTCTTCATCAATGATCCTTTTTAAGGCTACAGATGGACTCGAACGCTCCACAGCCGATATTTTCAAGGAAGAAGAAGCCATTGACAGGAGTTTTTTCAAGAGACGAAGTTGAGAAAGAGGGTAAAGGGAAGAAGAAGTTAATAGAGATGAAAGGTTTGTGTGTTAGGCAAACAAGTGAATTGAAAGCACAAAATAAAAGGGTTTTAAACCTTTCTGTCTGAAAATATCCAATCGTTTTAAGTGGGTAGAATTCATAAAGAAGTGCTAAAGGTACGGATGCGAAAAGTTTTTCTCAATGTTGATAATTTGGGAGGGAAACATATCTCAAATACTAATATTGGCTTCGAAATCAAATGTTTGGCTTCGAAGCCAAGCTTTGGCCCCAAAATCAAGTGACAAACAGCTTCGAAAGCAGGAAGTTGACTTCGAAGAACATTTCACACCTAAGAGTGCAGGAATGCCCAGGTATTTGTTTACTTCAAAAGGATTAAAGACCTGCTTTTAAGTTTCTTGATGAGAGTAAAATCTTTCGAAGCAAAGTTTGAAATACCTTACAGTTAGAATTTGTTTGTTCTAGGTTTCAAACCAATAGTTGGTTTAGTAGTATACAAAAGGAATCACTTTTTTAGAATAAAACAATGCAATCCTTAAAGGAGGTTCCAATATTTTGGAAAGTGTAAACTGTTTGTTTGAAGTAAAAATAGTTGATTTGAAACTACTTAATTTTATTAACCATATATTAGGGAATTGAATATGATCAAATCAAGTTTTGAAGGGAAAAATTGGTGAATTCGAAGCTCTGATTCTGAAAGGAGACCTAAGGCAAAGGTTGTAAATTATACTCCATATGTTAGGAAAGTTAGGTTTCCAGTATTCCATTGGATATGATCAAATCAAGTTTCGAAGGGCAAGATTGGTGAATTCGAAGCTTTGATTCTGAAAGGAGACCTAAGGCAAAGGTTGTCAATTACACTCCATATGTTAAAAAAGTTCAAATTATGTTTCCAATATTCCATTGGATATGATCAAATCAAGTTTTGAATGACAAAATAGGTAAAGCCCTGATTTTATTTGTTTTTTGACAAATAGAATAAAATCAGACTATGTCAAATAAAGAGAAGACATCTTAGTTTTATTAAGACAACAACAATTACATCAGAAGCCTTTTTTGGCTACATGTTCAAGTTCATAAAAATAAGGAATAGAGTAAATGACAAGGTCATGGAATTTGTTCCAACTGTGGTCAATGAACTTCTGTTCCTTTTTAATCCTATCTTCTATCTTCTCCAGGCTAGGTTGTTGAAGCTGATATGCTCTTATTTGATAAAAAAAAAAATTCGGTCTTTATTTCAAACTCTATTTCTTTCAACCCTTGTTCTATCTCATCCATGTCTAAGTCATCTCAGTATGCAGAGTCTTTATTCTTGAAATCATTATATTTGTCGATAAGGTTCTCTACTTCATACCGAGTATGAACTCAACGAGCTGAGATTTGGTCCAAAGATCGAGTGGTGGTTACAGAAGTTTGATACCAATGAAGAAGCAGTGGGAGTTAGTCTAAAAACATTTGGAGCTCTGCCTGGGCGATGGGGTTGAGGACATGACCCCGGGTCATAACATCACAAGCCCATCGAAAGTTCTTGAGAGGAACATCACCCTGGAGAACATTGAAGAGCAAGTGAGAAAAGGCCGCAAGCAGAAGTTGGGCTTGATATTGCTCAAATATAGTAGGGAGAGATGGAGGGCTATAGGAGGGGAGAAACTGGTCCTCAAAGAGAGCAAGTCTCAATTCTTCCATCCAGTGAGGGTTTTGTAGAAGTTGAGGTGCAAGAGCTTCCATCTCGAAAAAAGGAGGGAACTGGGGGTTGCTGACGCATTCAAGCCAGTCAGAAGAGTAAAATTTTGCCTTTCAGGCTAAGAACGACGGGCTGTACCCTTGTGCCTCTTCTGGACGACGAGTGGCTTGTACTATCTTCGTGGGCATGGAGGATGTATACCATGCTACAAGTAAGTTGTCTTCCAAACGACGTCGGCGGTCAATGGGTACGTATGGGTAAACCACCGAGCTCCGAGCAAAGGGAGGGAAAGTTAGAGGATCAACAAATTCGACAAAGTGATGATTGATTCACTCTCTCAACTTGGACTTCTCAGGTTCTGGCCAGCTTCTCTAGCCAGAAGCCTCAGAAGAAGAAGAAGCTACAGCCTCATCTCACGCAGAAGGCTGTGGGTCAGAAGAAGTGCTTCCAATATCCATGTTTGCAAAATTTTGGGCTAAAGAATTGTGAACAATAGGTTCGTAATCCAAAGGTCGATAGTTTGTAAAAGCTTTTATGACTTGAATATAGAAAAGTGGATAGGAGTGACTAATAAATGCATGAAAATTCTTTCGATGACAAACATTATTATCTAGCAACTCCTCATATGCTCGATCTATGTCAAAGAAAATTTGTTTGGCGATGCGAGCTGTATCAGTCCTTTCGAATACTCAAATAATGGGAAATGTTCAAGGTATGGAAAAGAATTTAATGCAAACAGTTGCAGTTCTGAGAAGATGTAAAACCTATGCACGTCCTAGGACGTGGGTGAAGTGTTTTGATCCACTAATATCACCAAGTATTGGATATATTAGTTCGGGGGGTATTGTTGGCTGTGTAAATTATATAAAGCTAATCGCGATTCAACACGTGGTATGAAAAGGGCAATTTGGGAAGGCAATATAAATCGCCAACCATAGTTAAACACGTGTCAACCCATACTAGCAATAATGGGTCTACATAACAATGGAATGATCAAGGGATATAAGATGATGTGGCCTAACGGTTACTCACAAGATTTAAATTCAAAATTATGAGAGAAGTCTAATTACAGACATGGCGTAGTGGAACTAAGTATGAGGAAGCATGATCAGCAATTATGGAGGAATGCTTCGACGGTTAGAAGCTCATTTCGACAGTTATCATTAAGAAGTATAAATAGCAAAGAAGGCCCCAGAAAGTGCCCCCAGACTTAAATCCAGAAACCAATTTTTGTCTACTTTATTTTCCTTCCAGTTTTTACATTTCTTGTTTTTTACATTTCTATACTTCAAATTCCTGCACTGCACTTTATTCATAGGAGTAGTTTCAAGTAACTTGTTGCTGTAAACCTCTACAAGACTGAATCAGATCATTATAAGTTTTTTATTTTTACTTAATGAAATGCTATAATTGTTCTTCATTTAATTGTTGTTTGCTAAATTTTCCTAAACAAAGCCACCAGTAAAAATCTTTTTCATTGAGGCTGAAAGAACTAAAACACAATCGTCTGATAATTGGTTGGCAATTAATCTTTTGTAAGGACTGATAGATCCTTGTTGGCACGCTTAAAAATACAATACTAACCTTCGAAAATCAAAAAAGCCAACAACTTCTGAATGAAACAAAAAAATATATGTTTATTAATTTTTTGCAAGAAACAGAAAAAAACCAATGATGAATTTCAAAATGGAGGTCTTCTATGGAGGTCCTTCAATGGAAGTTTATTGGAATTTCAAAATCTGAAACACAATTTCAGTGGAGGTTCAAATTTGGTGTGTACATTGGGTGAGTTTGTAGGTGGGGATAGCAACTGGAAGTGAAAGTGAGGTGGTAACAATGGTGCCGCGTTGTCGCTGGCGAGGTGGTTGCTGGTTAGGGTTAGAGTTTGGAAGATGAATAAGATAAAGGTGTGTGCATATTTTTTTATTAAATGTGTATATTTGGAATGTGGGGCGTGTGGATTGAGATAAATATTTAAAAATCAAATTACTGGGTCTATTTGGTAACCATTCCGTTTTCAGTTTTCAGTTTATATTTATAAAAATTTTAAAAACTGTCATAAAAACTTGTTTGATAATTTTTTTAGTTTATAAATGGTTATCTCAGTTTATAAATTTGAGGAAAAAATATAAACTCAAAAAATGAGTTTACGTTTTTAGTTTTCAATTTTTCTTTTTCAAATAATTTTTTTCCAAATAATTTTTTTTTCAACTAATTTTTTTTCCAAATAATTTTTTTTCAATTAATTTTTTTTTCAAATATTTTTTTTTTCAATTAATTTTTTTCCCAATTATTTTTTTGATATTTTTTTTTTCAATTAATCTTTTTTTCCAATTAATTTTTTTCCCAATTAATTTTTTTTCAATTATTTTTTTAATTAAATTTTTTCAATTATAATGTGTGTGATCCCATTATCATAAATAATAAAAATAAATATAAACATTTTAAGCTTGAATAAACATATTTTTTAGTTTATGTTTTTAAAATATTTTAAATATTTTGTTCAAACCAAACGCATTTATAATTTATATTTTTTTAAAATAAAACAAAAATCAATTTATAAAATTTTTATAAATATAAAAAAAAAAAATGTAAACGTTACCGAAGATTACCTAAGTGAAAATTTCCCAGTGAATGATGGACGGTGGAAAATGACTGAATCATTTGACCCATTAAAGGAGCAGTTGTTATGTTAGTGTAGTGTGTTGTTATCATTTGGGGACAAGGCAAGAAAGTGTACAAGAGGGAGAAAGGGTGAAGGGCACAAGCAGATACCATTTTGGGGATTAAAGGCAACAACAATAATAATAATAATAATATTGATGATGAATTGAATTGCAAGCTGTTGCTCTGTCTGTTCCTCTTCTGTTCTGTTCTAAGACTTGAAAACCCTTTTTCTCTTTTTTCTTGATTCTCTTTAGATCTCACGGTCGCTTCCTCGGCAATATGCGTCTTCTCTCTCTCTCTCTCTCTCTCTCTCTCTAGCAATAGAGTGAAGGAAGGAACCCCATTTCTCTTTTTTGTGTCTATGTTTCGCACCGGATCAGTGATGAAAAAGGCCTCAGGAAAAAAGCTTTAGCAAAACAATAGAAAGTCTAAGGTCTATGGTTATCAGAATCTCATATCCATACTAATAGTAAGATTTTATGACCATAAAATTGCCCAAAATTTTAAATCAATGGCATATATTGAAGTTTTTATTATGGGGTCAAATCATGAATCAATCTGGATGCTGATTGTAAATTTTAGGTTATTATCTCAAGTTTTTATCTAGATCTACGGACAAAACAATAAATAACGCCTTTTGACAAATAAAAATCAATTCTATTTCTCAGTCCGATTGCTGAGTGTAATAGTCGTAAAATACCGTATGGTTTCCGCAATTAGAGTTGTGAATTTCTTTTGTTTTTGTATAAATTTGAGAGAGAAAAATAGTGATACAAATGTTTTTATTTTAAAATCGCATTTCATGGCTTTTAAAATGATTTTTGGTGTGTTTTATTTAGTTTCAAATATGACCGAGTATGTGTACTAATTTTTACTCTAAGTGGCTATAGAGCTTTTTTTTTTTTTTTTTTTAGGATAGATTTATTTTTATTTCTTTAATAATTGTACTTATCGATAACTTCCCCTTATTATAATATATATAAAAAAATTCACGAATATTAGTTAATATTAAAAATAATAGTCTCATAATATACTGTTGGACCATTTTAATATCTTTTATTTATATATATATAAATATATATTGTTCATAAATCCTCTTTTATCTTGTTCATGAATCTCATCTTATTCATGAATGAAAATTCATTATTTTAGTGAACTTTTGTGTTGTTCATGAATGAAGATTAATTAGGTTCATGGACTTGGTGTGAGTTAATTTTTTTGGAGACTCCATTTTCTCTAGATTCATGATCATTATTATTTTTTTGGTGTAAATTGTAAAATCCTAGTAGCCTATAAATAGTTTCTCTCATCTACTCTTTTCTACACTAACTATTGTTTATACTTGAGAGATTACTAGTAAAGAAGGGTATTTTTATTAGTGGAGTTTTGGGTTCACCATCTTGTGTAGAGTTGGCCTGAACCATACGACAAATGGTCGGGTTATTGTATCCTGGAGGGGACAAGTCATAGTTTTGCTACTGCTATATCGGTATTTAGGTTTTTCCTACCGCAGTGGGCTTGATCTCCTTAAAGAAAACGAGATATCTGTGCCTCAACCTGATCTATTTGTATCTCATTTTCTTTACATTATTTATCAATAAAATATAATTTTTTCTGGTATTTTCACCAATAATTTTAAGGAGATCAACCATGGAACAAATACCAGAAAAAACTAATGATGGAATTGGAGATCTCAACAAGCCTTTCAAGTTCAAGGAAGTTCATTTTAAGAGGTGGAAATGAAAAGTTCTTTTTTACCTTAGGCTTTTGAAAGTTGCTTATGTTCTTACTGAGAAGAACCCAAACAAAATCTCAACCGAGGAGATGAATGATGAAAACTATGAGGCACATGAAGCAAAAGTGGCTTCCTACAATACAGATGAGTATAAATGTCATTTTTATCTCTTAAATTTCCTTGCTGATTAATTTTATGATTATTACTATGACACCACTTATACTTTGTCTTCTATTAATTTTTATTATGCTCGCTTGTGTCATATTAACAGTAAATATGTGGGAATCATGAGTAGTTTAGGATTAATTCCTAAGATGACAAAAAAATTTGAGAAATGTGAAATTTTCAATAAAGCAAAAATTACCAAGAGACTTCATAAAAGTATTAAAAAACATACCGAATTATTAGAATTATTTCATACTGATTTGTGTGAGTTTGAAGGAATTTTGACTCGGGGTGGTAACCGATATTTTATCACTTTCAAAATACACAAATGTATATTTATTAAAAAATAAAAGTGATACTTTTGAGAAATTTAAAGAATTCCTTCTTGAAGTGGAAAATCAATTCAGTAAACAGATTAAGAGAATTAAAAGTGATAGAGGCCGAGAGTATGAATCTCTTGGATTCAACTCTTTTGTTCAATCATTAGGAATTATTTATGAGACTACTCCACCATATTCACCTTCATTTAATGGCGTAGCTGAAAGAAAAAATAAAACGTTAATTGACTTGACGAATGTTATACTTATTGATTCAGGTGCTCCCTCAAATCTTTGGGATGAAGCTATTTTGACAGCTTGTCATGTGATAAATAGAATGCCACACATAGAATGCCAATGGGGGTTGGTCCAAGTGGAAAGGGACTTGGGTCGCTTAAGCAAAGGTCTCGAGTTCGAGCCTTTGTGGATGCAGCAAACCCCCTTGGGAGAGGACCCCGCATATGCACCCGACAACTTCCTCGACGGATTAGTCCTAGGTCCAAAAAACCTACAGATACCGTGGGAGACCTAAAAAAAATTAAAATGCCACACAAAAAAACTAAAATTGTACCTTATAAGTTGTAGCGGGGGCATAAACCAAATTTAAGTTATTTGAGAGTTTGAGGTTGTTTAGTTTTTGTGAGGCTTGCAGATCCTAAATGACCTAAATTGGCTGAACAAGCTACCACTTGTGCTTTTCTTGGGTATGCGTTGCATAGTACAGCTTATAGATTTTTTAATATGGAAAATAATATTATTTTTGAATCAGGTGATGCTATTTTTTATGAAAATAAATTTCCTTTCAAATCTAGAAATAGTGAGGGTCAAATAATTTCTGAAAATATTTTATTCATGCCTAGCTCTTCTACTCCATCTCAAGTTTTTCAAGAACAAGAAAATTCTTAAATCCAACCAAGAAGGAGTAAACGAGCTAGAGTTGAAAAAGATTTTGGCCATGACTATTATCTATACAATATGGAAGAAATTCTTCTTACGATGCAAGAAGCTTTATCATCACCTGATGCTATTTTCTAGAGAGAGACTATAAATGATAAGATAGATTCATTATTTTCAAATAAAACATGGAAGCTAGTGGATTTACCTCCAAGTTGTAAAACTATTGGGTGTAAATAAGTCATTCGTAAAAAACTTAAACCGAATGGAACTATAGATAAATATAAAACAAGACTTGTCACTAAAGGTTTTAAGTAACAAGTTGATCTTGATTTCTTTAATACTTTTTCTCCGGTTACTAGAGTTACATCCATTAGACTGTTGATAACAGTGGCTGCTATTCATGATTTAAAAATTCATCAAATGGATGTGAAAACAACATTTTTAAATGGAGATCTAGATGAGGAGATTTACATGGACCAACCCGAAGGCTTTGTGAAGCCTGGCCAAGAAAGCAAGGTGTGTAAGCTAACTAAATCCTTTTATGGTTTAAAACATGTTCCTAAACAGTGGCATGAGAAATTTGATCCTGCATGCTTGAGAATGACTATAAGACTTGAATGTGATAAGTGCATATATTATAAAATTTGTGAGAATGCACATGTGATTATTAGTCTATATGTGGATGATCTACTTATCTTTGGCTCTAATTTGCACATTATAAATGAGACTAAAAATATGTTTAATAACCACTTTAATATGAACGATCTTGATGAAGCCAATTCCATTTTGAGAATTAAAATTACCAAGACTAATGATGGCATTTTTCTTGATCAATCGCATTATGTTGAGAAAATTTTAAAGAATTATAACTTTCTAGACTATAAACATATTGTTATTCCTTTTGATGCAAGCATACATTTATCTGTTGTAACAAATGAAAAAGAAGTGATTAATCAAAAAGAATATGCTAGCATGATTGATAGTTTGAGATATGCTACTGACTGTACTAGACCTGACATTGCATATGTTGTTGGAATACTTAACAAGTTTACTAGCAAGCCAAGTCGAGATCATTGGCTAGCCATGAGAAGAATTATGAGATATTTATCTGGTATCAAAAATTATGGTTTGTTTTATAACAAGTATCCTGCAGTACTTGAGGGATGTAGTGATGCCGATTGGAACACTTAGTCAGGTGATTCTCTCTTTGCCTCGGGTTTTATTTTTACCTTGGGTGGTGGTGCTATATGTTGGAAGTCTAAAAAATAAACTATAATTGCTAATTCTACTATGGAAGCTAAACTTATAGCGTTAGCTTCAGCATATGAGGAAACGAATTGGTTGAGAGATTTGTTACATGAAATCCCTTTTTGGAAAAAACCAATTCCTCCTATGTTAATTCGTTGTGATAGCACTGCTGCTATTGGTAGAGTGAACAATCATTTTTATAATGGTAAATCCAGACCTATTCGAAGGAAACACAATAATGTGAGATCCTATTTGAGTAATGGCATCATAACTGTGAATTATGTAAAATCTTGTGATAATCTTGCGGATCCATCAACCAAGGCCTTGGCGAGAGATAGGGTCTAAAATACATCGAGGGGAATGGGTTTAAAGCCTATAAAATCATAAACCATGTATGAGGATACCTAACCTGGAGACCAAAGATCCTGTAACTAGGTTCAATGGGAGGAACGAATCATATGGTGGTTGTAAAAAATGCACTCCTTAGTATTTTGTTGTTCATCCCTATGATGTAAGTGCATTTGTCCTGTAATGTTAGAGGGTTGAGTTTTTATACTCTTAATAAAATTTTGTAGCTCTTGTTAAGTGGGGTATGTAAATTACAGGAACATCCTTGACAGATTTCACTTATGTAAACATGAAAGTGGGGCCGCTTTCTATGAGAACAAAGCTTATTCTCAAATATACTCATGAAAATTGGGATAGGCACAAGGCCATAATGTGCTGGCTATTAAAAACTCATGTCAACACCTAGATTATTATGTGTGAGCAGTAATACTTTATTTCCCATAAGTAGTCATAGTTCAAGTCTGAGACCACTACTGACTTTGGAGTAAAGGTTGTTGTTTCACTAATAAAGGTTCAATGTAGAGCACACCTTCATGATGCATACTAGTCTATCTTTGTTTGGTAATCTCTCTTGTCCTTGTTGATATCAAAATGAGTAGGGGATTGTTGAACCATTTTAATATTCTTTTATATATATATATATATATATATTTTGTTCATGAATCCTATTTTATCTTGTTCATGAATGGAGATTTATTATTTTGGTGACCTTTTGTCTTGTTCATAAATGGAGATTAATTAGGTTCATGGACTTGGTGGTGAGTTAATTTTTGGAGACTCTCCCTTTTCTCTATATTCATAGTCATTATTATTTTTTGGTGTAAATTGTAAGATCCTAGTAATCTATAAATAGTTCCTCTCATCTACTATTTTCTACACCAACTATTGTTTATACTTGAGAGATTACTAATAAAGAAAAATGTTTTTATTAGTGGAGTTTTGGGTTTACCATCTTGTATAGAGTTGGCCTGAATCATACGACAAGTAATCGGGCTATTATATCCTAGAGGGGACAAGTCATAGTTTTGTGACTGCTGCATCGGTATTTGGATTCTTACTACCACAGTAGGTTTGATCTCTTTAAAGAAAACGAGGTATCTGTACCTCAGTCTGATCTATTTGTATCTCATTTTTTTTGTATTATTTATCAATAAAATATAATTTTTTCTAGTATTTTCACCAATATATACTATTATAAAAGTATACAACATAACATGATATCTAAATTTTGTTTAACAAATTTAACCTAAAACCAAGTAGATATTAGTTAAGAATCAATCAATCAAATGAAAAGGTAATGAGAATTTGCTGATTAAAATATAAAAGATTGAAAAAGGAAAGATTTTGTTAACGTGTACCATATAAATGTTAAATGAGTTATTTGTAGTATTCTTGTAATTTTTATTTAAATTTATTTTTCTCCCTTTTTGAAATACAAAATAACTAACATTTAAACATTTATATTCAAGTTATGCATTTTTTTGCATTTTAATAGATATGTTTTGTTAACATATCATTTTCACTTGACAATATGTGACTTGAGGAAAATGATAAATGAGCCGAGTATTCACACCAAAATCAGTAAGTCAGTACTTCAATACACCCTCTGCTTTGCTCCTATTATCTACCACCTCCATGAATATTTGATGGTCAAAGCTATCCAATGTAAAACTCAACTCTATCCAGTAAAAAAAATAAAGAATCATGTAGAACACTTTTATGCCATAACAAACAGAGCGATAATGCACAAAGCAAAGTAACCAACTGGGTGCTAATCCAACGGACCAGAACCCATGCAACACATTCGGATGTTAGGAGATTCCCTCCTTTCCCCGCAACATCCTCCGAATAAAAAACATATGCAGGAAGAGCTCAAATGTTGAAAACACCTACCAACCATGGATGCAATCGAATTTCTTTCCAAGAGCTCAAATGTTGAATAAGAGTCCGAGAAATATAAGTTTCCAAACAAAGGCATTTTGAGGGAACAGGGGGTAAAAAATTAGATACCCTGACTTTCATAAATGTATAAAATTCTTCCCGTTCCTACGGTCTTACAAGTACAGATCAAACAAAAAAAAAATTGATGTACACACTATGAATATGTCAATGAGATGAATCAATGTAAAATTATGCTCCGGGCAGCTCCTGCGAGCAATGGATAGATCTTCTTGTTCTTCTGTCTTCATGTACAAAAAGAAGCAACTCCCCCTCGAGCCAATCCCGGGAAATTATACGTTTGTTGCTTGAAACTCCTAAAATTGAACTGTGGGCCTCTCACCAATGGGGAGAGGAAAAAATGAAAGAATTACAACTAAAAAGGGGGGTGGGGGGTTAGCAGGCAGATGTGCACACACTTATAGGAACAAAAAAACAATCAAATCTTAGTTGGGTTTGGCTGATCATGAATCTTCTGTTTTGTTCAAAAGGCACATACAAGAGGGGCAAGGAACTGAATATATTGAGTCATTTGGTCTTTTAATCTCAATTCCTTTCAAATCACTGTGAGCTCGCATATTCAGCATTTGCCGCTTAAAGCTTTTCCACCTGGGGATTATTAAGAAGGCAATAACAAATCCATGAACATGTAAATAAAAGTCAACTCAACTCAGATTAATTGTTATTAGAGAAAAACTAGAGACCCACAATGATTTGGCAAGGGAGTTGGCCCTATATGGTAAATTGTGTAACAAATCAAAAGTTAACACTTATCATGTCACATCATTAAATAGGTTGTTTCATTTAGTTCAACCAAAGGTAGCATCAAAACCAATTAATACTATATGGTCGTTTAGCCACTGTCTTGTACTGGACTAAGAGAGCTACTCCATAACTTGGCTTGGTTTTCCAGTCCTATATAAGGTTTTCATAATAACAATATTTGGTATGTTAATCACCTTGTCTAGAATGCAGTAACGTTACTAACAGCATTGTTAGATTTGTTCCATCCCAAGCTATTTAACCTATGAAAAAAATTTGCAAAAGCCATCTGTCTTATAGTTTATACTGGCTTCAGTAGACATTTTAGCCCCAACCTACGAGAAACTAATGGATCTTTGAATTGAAGGTAAACCACAGTAATGAGATGAATATATACCCAATATTGGTATTATGAAGCAATTGTACAAGCTTCCGCTTGTCAGGCTTGATTGCCTGAGAATGTCCACCATATAAGTATCTCCGATGGCCAAACAGAAAATGAGGGAAGTTTCCACCTTGAGTTGTCACAAATACTTCACTATGAAGACAAACAGTGTAGTCTATAGCAGCCATCCTGGAAGAATAGTTCTAGAACAAGAAACTCAAGTCAAAAGCAATGACCTTGAATCAGACCTCAAAAATGAAAATAAAATAAGAAGACACAGGCAAAGCATTCAAACCATAAATGGAGCAAGTTCCTCAGGGGATGCTAACATCTCTTTCGTTTGTAAAAGGGGAAACATTTCAAATAGTGGGGCCATGTTTCTTTCAGCATCATATATCCGTCCAGATGCTAAATAGATAGCTGTACTCTTGTCAAACCCCATTCCCCTAAGCAACAACCCAACCTGATGACATACAAGAAACATGGAGTTTGCTGTTAAGATATATTCATAGACAAATTGAATACAATCAATATTACACCCTCAAATATTATCTGATTAATTTTCATGGACTGAAGACGAAAAATAAGTGAACCCACAGTTGGAGAATAGAAAATTTTCAGATACCTTTTTTAACCCAATTACCTGGTGTATTTTAGGTTCTCAGAATCAATCTATTTTATTTAATGTTATTTGGGTAGTTAGGATACTTTAATATGGTGAGGGGTGTTCTCATCCCACCTCAAGTGGTCACTTGCTTCACACATTGACTTAAGTGAAGTCACTGAAATGACATGGCAGTATATATTTTGACACCTAAGCAAGGGACCCAGGACTGGGTCTTAACTCCTATAAAACCATAATTCCAGCATTCGTTTGCGAAGTTGGATGATTGTACAAAACACAGGAAGCCTGGAATTTTATCCTTTTTATACCATTCTTTCTAGATGCCATTATCTGACTTTGCCCTGGACCTAAGCCCAGATATGTAGGCTCCCCTGCTGCTGAGCATCTCATAGAATTGACAACAAACTTCATTTTGCAAAGAAGCTGAATTGCAGTCATATAAGTGGTTGAAATTAACGTCCATGCATTTTCTTTGGCCTACTAAATATTCTGACTGACTTTTTGGGTTGATTGCAATCTTGAGTCTTTGTTTGGAGACATTTGCTCATTTTGGGGTGTTCAAGTTTTATTCTCATAAAGCTCTCTAGTTTATGTTCCCAGCATCCATTTATTAAACCAAGGACTGTGCTAGAACCTTTCACAAGACCTAATAAAGGTGAACCTTTCCCCCCATATTTTTCCTTCACACCGCCAATCTTTTGTAAAAGTTGTTGCCCATTTTCAAATTACATGCTGCGCACATTTCTTCCTGGTAGTACTAGCTCTTGTTGTGCAATTGGATGATAAATTAGAATCAGCAATTTCACTTTCTTTGAAATCTCTAACTCATAACATAGTATGAATCATTTCAAAAATTACAATCCAATTTCAGCACAAACAAATAGTACTTTCTCTCTTCCTAGAAATTGTTCATTTATTGTTAATAAATATATTCTTTCAACCTCTGTTGGATTTTATTAAGTTCTTGTTATGTGTTAGCAAAGTATATTATAATTACCAGGTAATTTCTTAATTGAAATTAACTGAGTTTGATCAGTCAGAATTATTTACAGAGTGGTTCCAGCAAAGCAGCCATTTCTTAAAGTAACTAGTATGTTTTCTAAGGTTTTACACGCCCATAGAGAGAGATAGAGAAGAGAAGAGAAAAGGACATAAAACAACAATAACAAGTACTATCTTTCCAAGGTCACATAATATAATGCACACAAAATCAAACAAGCTCAAGAATTTACATATATTTATCTCAATAGCTACATTAAGTTTTTTTTTTTTTTCCCTTCACCAGTTACATGGGTAGTTCCGAATTCATTTTTTTATTTTTTTTTTCACATCACTCAATTGTTGGTCATTTTAAATTTATGAATGTTACAATTTTTGAATTTTGAATTCAATCATACATTTCACAGATTTATTTCTCTGATGATATGCACACTCATCACGTGTGCCCACCACTTCTAGTATTATATATATGTGCATCACTATGACTCAAATAAATTATAGTATAAAAAGATCACAAGTATACACTAACAAAAAAATTGTGAGATAATGATACAGATGACTATTTTAAATCTTAAATAAAACAAACAAAAAAAAGAGGCGTGAACCAATAATGACAGGATTGTCAAAACAACAACAGTTGCAATAAATATTATGAACTCTAGAGAAGCAATAAATATTACCTCCAAAGGAGTGAGGGGACATTTCCCATTGATCCTGATTAATCCAGGACGAATAACTCGACCAGGTTTAGTGAACTTCCCCTTCCAACCCTTCTCCCTTGCAGCATCCATGTCTATCTTCTCTTTTGCACCACCATCAAATACACAACAAGAGAAAGCAACCATATCCTGCACATGAAAGATAATCAACATTTTGGCTGTTTTTAAGAACTACAATAATTTCTCTTCTATAACAAAACGGGGAATCGCCTGAACCCTGATTAGCTGCTCCAGAAATGCACCAGAATACCACTAATGCTACAAGGTGCAGCGATAGCAGATAATCAACACTTGCTATCTATATTGTGCTCATATCTTATTGCTGGTGGTCGTAAAAATTAACAATCAGAATAAGAAATTCAAACACTGAAAACTGACCTCCTCAAAGCGAAGATGCACAGAGACATACTTGCCGCTATTATTTGCACTACGTTCTTTCATTTTTGCAACAAGGGATTCACCAATAGTTAATATAGGATTTGAAAACCGTAAAGCTTCATAATTTGCCAAGCATCTAAGCCGTTGAACTGGTGGAGGAGCATCAAATGACAATCGGTTTGCAAAAGGCGAAATCCTTATGGCCCTGAGTTAAACATTTACAGCAAAGGCATTTCTAGTTAATTCAAAGATAAAAGCAATCACTGAACTCTGTTTGCACGAGAAAGGAAACAAAGTACAATCCGCCTTCCCCCCAACACACACACACACACACAAAGCAATATAAGAGAACCATTAACCATTAACCACTATTTACATTTTCACATTACCTAATCATGGCAAAATGGCAACAAGAGAAATGCAATAAATTATCATTTTAAATAAGTAAATACACTTTTTTAAAGGTGCCAAGAGGGGTGCAATCTCTGCACACAAACACAATGTATGCATAGCAAACCTAAAGCCCTTCAACCCGACTGTGCTCTCCTATAAAATATATAAAAGAACGGGAAATACACAGAACTTCCAAATGAATGACCAATAAATTTTGCAGAAAGAAAGTACCTAAAAATTTTATTAATGCGTTTTATATATCCTCTCAATAACGTGGATGCGATTGACTGATCAAGAGATGAAGAAATTCAAACCAAAAAAGCATCAGTTAGATAGAAGGATTAAACAACTCTCCAATACAAGTCCAAAATCATCATAATTTGTTACACGAACTCGTGCACTAGTGCTGCTGTGGGTATGTGCAAGGTTGTTAAGATCACAATCCGGATCGTAAGATCGTACCATCCTATGATCCAATTTATAACAATTGATCCGACTCGCATTTTGGATAACAACTATGTCAGGATTGGGAAAGGATCGTTTCGGGATCAGTAGGATCGTGGTATCGTTACAGGGTCACGATTATTTACGATCCAGAAAATGAGGGCTTTTTTTGCTAGGTTTAAGTCAAAATACATTTCTGAAGAGGAAAACAGAGGAAAGATTACATTCCACCAAGGCTGTTTCATGCGATTAGGGCAAGACAAATTGGGGAAAGAGAGATTGAACCTCAAAGCTTCAGATTTTCTTGAACCTGGTACTCTTCTTCTTCGACTCCAATTGAACAGAGATTTTTCTTCTTCTCTCTGCTGCTCTTGCGACTTCTTTTTTCCTCCTCCTCTGTTCGACTGTGTTGTTGCACTGTTTTTTTTTTTTTTTCCTACTTCATTTTTTCTACTTCCCTCCTGTGTGATTGACAGCATACTGTTTTTTTTTTTTCCCCTCTTCTATCTACTTTGATTCTTTTTCCCTAAACTTATGCTGGAAAAAAAGTTCTTTTAACCAAAAAAAAAATTCAGCACAATTCTATACAAAATTTCTCCTCTTTTTTGCCTAAATTTACCTCTGTCTGTCACAATGTCAGCCTCTGGTTCAGGAAGAGGAAATATGTTGCTGGTCATAAGGATTTGAACCTTGATCTGCTCATATTAAACTTTATAATTTAGCAATTATGAAGCAAGTATGAGAGCTCTACCATTTGAGCTACATCCTCATGTTTTTTTGGGTCATTCTATATATAAATTTTGATAGTATATAAAAAATTTTGCTTTTTTTAATCATTTTGGTAGCATCTTACAATTCTCGATCCGATCTTACAATCCAATCCAGCAGACCCCCAAAACGATCATGTGTATGATCCCGATCTTAACAACCTTTGGTATGTGAGTGTCAAATTCATTTAATTCCCATGTTCAAGGAGACAGGCAGACAACAAATATTTATATTTCTTATTACTCATTTTTTATGCTACGGGGTAAAATGATGTTTACAAAGTGATGTATATAATTCATGCATAATATGGGAAGGTATAGTCAAATAGAAAACTCAAATTGCTAGATATGGTTGTAGGGCAAATGCCCAACCAACTTCACATATCAGACATTTATGTCAAATGTCCAATATGGGTACTTTACACATTTAGAAGAATCCATGTAATATAGTCATCAATTACCAGGTTTTAATTTGTTTCCATTTATAGTGACAAATGTATGAAACAAGCATGCACTTTTAAAACAAACAAATCTGTAAAAAACCACTTTGTTAAAACTTCAAAAAAAATTTATCAGCTTCCACAAAATAATCCAAGGCTTTATTGACCAAATATACCAGATATCAAGAACCTAAATCCTGGAAAAAACAGCTGAGTCGAATATATTTAGCCCAACCATAGAATAAGACAATAGCAACTACTTGACAATAGAAACATAATGACAACTCTTGGCTTACTGTCACGTATGTAAAGTCCACCTAGTTCATGCTTACTGACAGTGAAGAAATCCAGAGTTTTCATCAATCCTTTTCTTCCAAGTGTATGCACATAATGAGTGGTGTAGTATCACTTGCTCTAGAACAATCGAAAGAAGTATAAATTCTCTAACTCCAAATGTAAAGCTCTGATAGATACTAAATTTCTTTAACAACTTTTCATTTTTCAAAAGCTTACAAACAGAATCATGCCCAGCCACTCAACAGTTTCTTATTTCTTTCATTTTTTTCTTTTCTTTTCTTTTTGGCTAAAAGGAAATAATCAAACTCCATCAAATCCATGTTAATGAATTGCTAATAATGCATAACCAACCTAGCAGATGAACATATGTCTGACCTAAAACGAGAAGCATACAAGTACAGAACACATCATTTTATTTTACCATGTTTGTGTATAAATAGACAGAGCATATTGGAATTGGAGTAGGTATGAGTGTAGGCACAAAATATAAAGCTCAACTCACTTTTCTTCAAGTAGCTTCGGAAGAACTGTGTCCTTATAGTACTGAATGGGTGACCATGCCTTTATTCTGAAGTTGAATATATTGGTTAAATTGTGGTCAAATCGATCCATGATGTACTCAGGAATCCTGTCAACTATCCGTACATCATTTTCCAAGGTACTACGAAAATACTCTTCATCATAGATGTCCTTGAATTTGCTGCACAAGCAACAGATTCACCCATTTCAGTCTGGAAGGAAATATTACTATTTTATATAGTACGTCTAGTATTAGAAATCAACTAATACTTAAATAAATTTAAGAAGCACGAGCCTGTACAGCACTTATTTTATTTTATTTTTTTACTAGTACAAATGTTCACAGCACATTGTTTACACATTGACCGTTATATACCCATGCAGCATTGAAACTAAGAGAGGGAAAAGAGGAGGTTAAAATTTTTGAACACTTTGGGAATATCAATCCATTATTTCACATGCATTTGCTTACCTTCAAAAATGACAGCCACACAAAAAGGAAAGAGAATACTGCATAAGAGAATGTAAAGATATTTTAAGGGTACATACCAGCATATTTTAGAGAAGAGAAAAAAAGGCTTTTTATCAAAACAGAAATGGAAAAGAAAAAAAGCACCAAGCACTGTCATCTAATTGCATCCTGCACAGTGGTTTCATTATAATTATAAAATACCTCACCTGACCCACTCTCTCCCGGATTCCTTAAAGAGCAAGCATGAAAGTTGAACTAGATAACTCCCAAGCAAGGAAGCCTCCTTTGGTCAAGAAACTACATGACAAGGAGAGCCAGAAACCTTAATAATAACCAACCATGATGACATCTATAAGAATAGACTCAAACTCTCCCTAAACAAAGCCCAGAATGAAGTTCAGGCACAAACCCTTTCCTAAATTTATTCAACGTCTGCCCTTTTATAAAAATTATATTGTTTTGTCAAAAACCATAACACCAAATCAAAGGCCATTATAGCATCTCCACAAGTAACTTTCATTTTTCATTTATGAGAATAAGTTGATACTTGTTTATTTTGAGTGCAGCATGGAAATGTTTTCTTGACTGACAAATAATTGAAAATTTCATAAATATCAGTACAAAACAAAACAAAAACAAAAACAAAAACAAAAACAAAAAAGGAACAGAATTAGTATGTGACAAAAACAGCCTACGAGAAGCATAGATTCTTCTAAAAGGGAGAAGTATCCATATCGTACCAGTATCAAATGCCAATACTCCTTGAATATCTTATCTAGATGGAAGAAGTGTGACAGAAATGGTGAAGGAGTCTAATTTACAAAGAACAAAACTAATTTATAATTGTTTCTTTTTCAAAGCCAAGTTATCCAATATGTAAATAATTGCAGACCAAAAAATACTACTTCCAATCAAATTCAAATTTTAAAAATCCAATTCCATGGAGAGGAAATATTACTAATATCCACATTCAATGGGTGCTCAGAACTAGCCATCATAACTTAACCTCACAAAAAGGGACAAACATACAGCTACAAAGTCCATTCAATAAGCTAACCAAAGAATCGGTGTCCAAAATTTAAAGATTATTCATTTAGAAATGAGAAACAACCACCTTACCAACATAATGTAATATCAAATGAAGCAGGATTCACTAATCATTCTCCCCTTATGAAAAGTCCCCAACACAAATGACAGGACTACATGCACTTGACCTAAACCAATAATCTCACTCTTTTACATAATATACATATTTGTGAAAACTAGTGCTTCCATTTGTCAGGCATCCTAACAAGAGATCCATGCCATCCTCGTATCTCCATGGACAAATTATCCAAAGTCTTTCCAAACATTATGTTATTTGTTCTAACTACAACATTTTTTTTCCAATTTTTCCTCTGAAAGGCAATGTCTCATCAAAATAAACAGTAAGTACAGTCTAATTTATGACAACATGAAAAGCATCAGCAGAGAAATTGTCCTGGTAGCAAACACCAAACCAACATAACAAGGGTTAGCTCTGCAGCTGGTCTACAAGGTAACCATCCATCACTAACTGGCTTGCAAAAAAAAAAGAGTAATCCCTTATCAGTTATCACGGATCAAAAATACTAATGGTGTGGAAATAGCAGTGGGGGATCTCTTTACTGCCTACATCCATCACAAGAAGCAGAAAAGGGTCAAACAAGGTTGCTAGCATCAAAGATAGCTTCCATAAACGAGAAAGTGGGAGTTCGGAATTGGCCAACAAGCTCTTGCCACAGGAGAGGAAAGCAGGGCATTCTGGCCTGTAGCATATAACATCTTATAAGAAGGGCCAGTAGCTCAATATAATTTAAGGCCAGTTGCTTATTAGCATATGAAAAAGAGGGCAGACGGATGTGACCATCACATCCCTCATTGAATCTATCATTCTAATCAATACTAATTACTGAGAATTTGAACACAGAGACTTTACAAGTAAGAAAATCCCTTTCTTTCTTATTAGTAAAGCACTACTGCAAGGTGCAAGTAATTAATTGAAGTGACATGACCTTGAAAGCTCCCTAGAACTAAGTGCTTTTCAAAGACAGTAGTCAAGGCACTATAATGGCAGACATAAGCCTTCTCTATTATTAAACAAGTCTCAAATTTCTTGATGCGACATGACCTTGAAAACTCCCTAGAATTAAGTGCTTTTCAAAGACAGTAGTCAAGGCACTATAATGGCAGATATAAGCCTTCTCTTTTATTAAACAAGTCTCTTCCCAAAGCCCACCCAATGAGCCACAATTAAAAATGAGCCTTGTGTCGAGACATGGACAGTCCCCATGCTACAGTTCCAGACCCATAGAAGGGAACAGAAGGCAGGGGCTAGAAGGAAGCATTTTCCATTCAGTTGGCAATGAATCAATCCGCAGGGAAAGTTTCTTCCCTCAGAAATTAATATCAGTAATTACTTAGCAAACAATTCTCATTGGTGATATTGAGAGTCAAAACCTCATAACAACCATCTTATAATGGTAAATGAATTAGGGTGCTCGGGAAATAACAGAATGCTTCTAATTCACATTACCCTACCTTTTTTTCTCTGAAAAGTACTTCCAAGCATTTTGAGCAGAGTTTCAAAGTACAAGTGAGACTGGAAGGTTTTATGAAATTCCAATCAATTAGTCCAGAAATATTCAATGAAGAGATATAATGCCAAAGCCCATGATGTTAACAAGATACGATGCTTGGCATGAATAAGTATAGAGCTTACAAATTGGGTCCAATTATACCACAATGTAAATGCAGTGAGCTCATAACTATATCTGGAAGGGTCTTATTTTATTTAATGGCTTACAATGACAAAATACAAGGATTACAAATGAAAAACAAAAATCCAAATGATCTGGAAAACAAATATGAAGGGAAAAAAAATATTTACCTCCACAAGTGTCAAAAAGCTCTACAAAATCCAAAGATTGGTCAAGAGAAGGGTTTACAATACCCAACTCCCAACTGTACAAAAAAACTTTTAAAAAAAATTAAAATAAAACATATCTTTACACAAGACAGACAGAATCACAAAAAATAGGTTCAAAGTTCATCCACTTCTGATACTAATACAATCAGAAAGGTTACAAAGCATGCTAGGTTTTCCAGGTTTTTTAAGAGGTTATTGCCATACCAACAAACCCCCACATATAAAAGAAGACATGCATCTTCCTGTGTGCATAGAAGGAACTAAATGGTCATAAACCATGCCTAGATACTTCTTTTATTTGAAGAATCAGTCATTGGCTAAAGTTGGCCAAGAGAGAAACAGTATCATGATGTGCACACAATTTTCTAAAATATAATTCAGCACAAAAATCACATCATCGTAAGGCACCCTGTTTTCACAAATCAAGAATGCAAAGAAAAAATGGGTGTACTGAAGAACCTGGGATCTTTCCAAATGCTGTGATAATGAAAATTGGGAATAACAAGAGTTGCATTAAGATAGCCCGCCACAGCAACAGCATTGCATATCTACAACACACAGACAGCAACATGCAGAGAATGCAAGTGAATAAAGCTAGAACATTGAAATCCTTCCACCGGACACCGACATGAATAAAGCTACTATGTAAGTTTAAGCATCATGAATAAGAAATAAAATGACCAGGACAAAACACGAACCGATGTTCTTTGCTGATTCAAGCCACCATTCGCCTCAATATATATGTAACCATTTGACTCAGGTAAACCTATAATAATACAAACAACTTCACATTAAAATCTGAGGGTAACTACAGGATACACACACAAAGATATGTGCATATATAGATTTGTGGATGCATCATATACATAATGATCCAGATACCAGAAATACAAGAGTTTGGAGAATATAGCATACGTATATACATGAGCATCTCCAATGGTTGGATAGGTAAAGAGCTAGTTGTTGCTATAACTTAGCAATGAATAGTGTTAAAATGCTTTATTTTAGCAATGTTGCTCCAATGGTATAATGTAAAAAATTTCAAATTTTCTCACAAAATTTCAAATCAAAGTACTATATGTGAGTCCCTAGAATAAAGATATAGACATAAAGATTTCAGCTATAGGTAAACCTGTGCTATATTTGACACAATGTTTACCTATAGGTAAATATATAGCACGCCATATGCCTTAACATTGGAGTGAAAATTTGGAAGCTTCAAGGCAAAATATAGCAATAGCAAGCCATACAACACACCATTCAAGAAGCTATTACTTGGGATGATATTCCACTTGGTTTGGCCTGATGGATTATGGGCAATTTTCCTAAAATACCAAGCAAAAAATATGCATCTCATGTAGGCATTTTCCGTTTAAATCTCTAACAGCGTGTGATGAACAGGCCACATTGACACAAATTAAAAGATTAAGGGGCTAAATTGTTCAATCAACTACAAGGACCAAATTGACACTAGCCCCAAACTATAGGGGTGTAAAAGGTAATTTGTCCTTATTTATACAGTTTGGATCTCAATGTGGATGCACATTCCACTAGAACAACAAGTGGTTGAAATGGCAGGCAAGTAGGTGCAATTCACAGTGTGTAGGAGGTAGTGACAGCATTATGAAGTGGAAGCAAAATTTAGTTTTCAAAAACTTATTTTCACCAACAGCCGATCATAGCTTCTTTCTACTTGAGGACAAAGTAGTAGAAAATGTTTACAACTTTCATCATAATATTTGTTGGTATTCCATTATTCTTCTTTCAAGCTTCGGAAAGCAATGTAATTGCTGTGGGAGTGGTATTCTTATATGGCACCCTTGCTATACTAGACTCTTCAGCCAGTCAAGAGTAGAACCTTCACAGACAATATAATATTTTAGAACTTCTAGTATACAAACTTCTCAAACCATCCAAAACCACAAGTACAACAATGCTGAACACTCAACGGTCCTACTTCATTGACTAAAATCAAGATAAAACAGCTACAAATCCTACCACAAATTAGTGCCAAATTCAAATGTGGTCATAACTTCTTCAAATATGTAACTGTAGCATGCATTTAGTAAATCTTGTAGGCTAAAATAAGGCAAAGCTGCTGAAGCATCTTACCCAAAACAAAAAAAAACTGCTGGAGCGATTTTGACAATTCTTGATATAAAACACAAAGTCTATTTATGAAAATCATAAAGTAATGAGGAAATTGTGTAAATAAAAAACACAAGATATGACCAATGCAGTCCAACATATTTGAGTCCTAACATGTGTAACCATAGTAGTTCAGGATGAGGATAGTATTCGAAACAAACAAAAAAAAAAAGGGATAAATCATGTGAACTTCATAACAAAATGGATGAAGGTATGCATTTGGAACTTTTGATTCAACGAACGAAATAGAAGACTGTAAATGACTAGGATGTTGAATAAATTTTGCATGCAAATGGAACAACATTTCCAACTTTTCAGACCTAAAGTCACCATAGAGTAATAATAAAAATCAGAAAAGGAATCAGTTCTCACTCGGAACTGCTATATCTCACGAGAAGATAGCAATCATTATTTTCAATATATAGTCTGGAAATGTTGGCTGAGATAATGCAGAATATAAACCCAGGGGGTGTGCTCCCTCCACGGTCTCAAGTTCAAAAACTCCCAAAAATTCCTTGGGGCCAGTCCATATGAGTCTTTGCCCCGGCTTTAATTGGGCCCCCCACTAGTGGACGATGGGATTGGTCTCCCGGATTAGTCAGTCCATTGGGCTGGATACCGAGTTATAAAAAGAAAAGAAAAAAAAAAGAGATAATACAGAATATACAAGAACCGGAAAAACTATACCACGCATTGAATAATACTACAATTTTTATACAAAGCAAGCAACATTAAAAGATGACAGAACCAAATATTTGCCAAAGGCTCCGTATAATAACCAGTTCCCAACAGGATCTACACACAATTTCATAATATTATACAAAATTATCTATGATCAACGATCAAAAAGAAATGACAAATTTTAATATAAACCGAAGCATAAGAAATATAAAAATGGACCTCTCAAGTTCAATATTGACAATGTTCATACCTCCTGACGATTTTTTTATACATGGTCTCCACTCACCACCTTTAGGGCGTTTCCATATTGTCAATATCTACAGTAAGTGTGATACCTTACGTCAGCACCAGTGGGTAGAACAAGAGAGAACAATAAATGAAAATTCTATAGTCCCTCATCAAATTCACATCAAATCATAATTGCAATTCATAGTTTTATTCATTCAAACCAGCTTCTAGTATGAGATAATGCGGAATTATAAGAGAGGGCGGAGGGGGACAGCATAGCCTAAGACATTAAATTGAGTCAAGTGTTCCAAAGCCCTTCAAACAGAGCCATATTTTGGTGATTATACCAATAAACGTATCACAGCCAGACAACTACATTAAATCATATAAGAAACACTTTAGTTAATCATAACAACTTGGACATAGCAACAAACATGTTCTGATAAATACATAGCATAATATCTTCACTGTGAGCCACCATCACCACTGGTGCTCATAGCAATCACCATAGCAGCCTCCAATGAACCCAATGGATACTTTAATCATCATCAAAAGCTGAACACCATCACCATGGCTGTTTTCTTGGCCTCTCTCTCTACCTCCGCTCTATTTCTCTGTTCCTTTCTCAAAGATAAAAATTTTAAAAATAAAATAAAAATCACTCTCTCTCAAACAGCACAAGTCATTTACATGGGCTTGTACAATAATAAACAACAAACTAAGCCTTGTATCCCACTCAAGTGGAATCGCCTACATGAATCATTTTTCACCATTCTGCTATTAAGCTATATGCTCAGTTAAATTAAATAGATTCATATCTTTATTTACTACTGCACCCCATGTCAGTTTTGATCTTCCTCTGCCCTTACCATTTCCATTTATATCACTCTTCTTTATCAATGCATCTATAGGTCTGCTTTGTACATGACTAAAGCATCTTAATTTGTTCTCTCAACTTGTCTTCAATTTGTGCTACTCCAACGATTTCACGAATATGTTCATTTCTAATTCTAATTTTATTATTGATTTCTTTTACCTGATAGCTTCTTCTTTTTTTTCTTTTTCAATTTAAGGTTCAAAAGATTCCACAAGAAGCACTTTTGGATGATTTGTGTCGAGCATCAACCAACATCTTTATGTCACACGATGCATGGACTACTTTTTTCAATAAGTACCATGCATGGACAATATCAATACATGTCTAATCAATAAAACAACATAACAAGGAAGTGAGGACACATGTTAGTTTAGGAAGTAAACATAAACAAAAAAATGAAGTTTAGATATGAATCATTGCTAAACAATTCTAAGTCATGTTTTCTCCAATCCAACTTTGTCATTAAAAACTATATAGCAAATAGCAAGCATCAAAAACCACTTGACGCAAACGTAATCTTCAAAAATTAATAGTCGATTAGGAATATTTTGATTTAGTATAAAGGGAAATTTAGCCAAAACCCCTCCATTGGACCCTTGTTTCTTAAAAAAGACAACTCAATTTATTTTGCTTTATAAACCCCCTAAGGAGGAGATGCATAATTGCGCAAGGATAGAGTAAAAATTTTTTTTTTTTTCTTAAACAATATTGGCCATGCATATATATATCTCACAGAACTCTTTTGACGAGGAACACTAGTATTTTATTTTATACAAGTTTAAAAATGTTTATATATGTGTATTTTTGATTGGTTCATCTAGCATGTACTATATTTTTTGTAACAGTAAAATTTTACTGTTAGACAGAGTAACATATTACTGTTTACGTCAATTTCAACAGTTTTTTTTTTTTTTTTAAATTTTATAGTTAACATGGATCTTATTTGATAGATCTTGATGAGAGGATTCTAAAAATATTAATTTTATTAAAAACTGACATTTAAATCAAAAGTTATATTATTTTAAAATTTAAAATATTAAATTACTCACTAAGTATATTTTGGTAATAGTGGTATGTGTTGGACTTTTCAAGAAAAACTTTTTGTAATTATCTTTAATGCATTAAAGTTTTATTGCGATGGGGTTTTGACTAAATCTCCCTAGTATAAAATAGCCTAGAATTATTCGGTTTCCAAGTTTGTTCATGGCTTGGTCTATAAGAGTTATACTTTTGTTACCTAGGTATGATATTAATAAGAGTGGTGAGGTTGGGGATGATGTGATCTATAGAATCAACATAGGTTGACTCAAGTGGAGGAGTGCATTTGGCATATTATATGACCAACAAAATTAAAAGAAAATTTTTATAAAACAACTACAAGACTATTGATGCTTTATTGAACAGAATGTTGGACAACTACAAGACTATTCATGCTTTATTGAACAGAATGTTGGACAAGTAATAAACAACACATCCATAAAATGAGTGTAGTTAAGATGAGAATACTTAGATGGATGTATGGTAAGTTCGGAAAAGATAGAATTATAAATGAATATATCATAAAATGGTAAAAATAATGCCAATTGAAGATAAGTTGAGAAAAAACACACTAAGATGGTTTTGCCATAGATTGTCATCAATCTAAGATAATTTGGCGATATGAGGTTTTGGTTGAATTATTGTGGGTTGTAGGATGTTTAGGTGTTGGTGGTGGTAGAGAGACAACAGAAATGTTAGGGGGAGGAGAAGACTTAAATTGATATGGGATGTAATAATAAAAATAAAATAAAAAAAAGAATTTATTTAAGTTAAATGTGCATATAGTCCTTGAGCGGGCAAAATGACAAAAAAAATTATTCATGTAACCAACTCCACTTGAGTGGGACACAAAGCTTTAGTTTGGTTTGGTTTGGTTTGAAGAACATAGCACACCAAACACATAACGGGAAGTCATTCCATGGAAATATCTTCGTGTATTGAATAGCATGACTCACTATACTAACCCCAATCGATTGAAACTACACATGAAGAAATTAGTACAACAGTTTCTTTGCAAAATCGATTGTAAACTGATCGCTGAAACAACACCATGCAATTTGAGCAACCCAAATACCAAAACCCTTTCACCCTACACAGTACCTTGCTTTATTTAGTTCTTGCAGCTTACTGCATTATATCGCACACAGAAGCACAGCAACTATATTTCAATCACAAGCACCACCAGTCCACAGCAGAATATGCTCAAATTGCCTTGCTTGGTTACTTGAGAGAACCTCATAATAAAGTAGAAAGAATTAAAGAACATAAAAAGAAGAAACATGACATAGAGAAGGACAATGCAGAGCTATTTACAAGAAAGAAACAAACATATCACGCTTCAGTGTGATATAGTTATCAACAGATCTACATATAGCAAGGTAGCACAACTTTCCTCAATTCTAATTCAAATTTTCAATCTTTCAGCTTGAACAGCAATCTACAATAAAAAATTAAAATAAAATAAAATAAACCACAACAGTTTCTGCATAATATGACCCAAACTAATCCATCAACTGAACCAAACTTGCTAAAATTGTCATGCATTTTACTACTTGAATACTAATCTTAGCAGAAAGTTAAGTAGTCAATTAGATCAAATCAATAAGAAGAAAGAAAAAAAATAAATAAATTGAAGAAATCAAAATCGAAATCACTGACCGCATCACTGGACGAATTGTCGGCATCCATTTGGGGACGGAGCTTGGCATAGAGCTGAGGAGTGCGGTAGAGAGAGCCGGCGGGGGGGCGGTGCTTGATGACAGGAACGTGGTCGAAGGAGACGGTGCCCATGTAGAAGAGCATACCGGCGATGTAGAGGAGAGGAGCGAAGAGGAAGACGCCTTGTCTGCGGATTAGGACGGAGAGGAGGAACCAGGCCAGGCGGTGAGCGAGGGTTCGGGGGGGCTGATTACCGAAGGAGTTGAACCGGCCTTGCTTCGACCTGCTGCCGGAGTGTCTGAGCCTATTCGGCGACCGGAGCGGCGACTGCGGCGGCGACGGGCTGGTGTGTCCGCTGCCTGGCAACCTACTGTATGCCATTCCTCCCTCTCTCTCTCTCTCTCTCTCTTATCGCGTCATATGAATGAGCAAACACAACACAAAAGCCTCTCTCTCTTCTTTGTGTAATGCGTCAATTTAGAGAGAGAAAAACAGTGAGAGACAAGGAGGGGGTACGTTATGATCACAATAGAATAGAGATGAGAGCGGATGAGACAGAAGAGAGAGGATGCACGTGCTCTTAGGGGGATGTGTGTAACTGTTGTGGATGGAGATGGGGGTGGAGGTGTGTTGGTGGTGGCAGAGAGAGGGGGGGGGGTTGTGGTGGGCCTCCCTCTGTGGAAGGTATTTGGAAGAAAGGAAAATGACAAAAGAATATTTTAGTATTAGGAGTGTTTTGTTGCTTTTTCAGGGACGCACATGCGTTTAATCAGTGACAGGATCGAGAAGATGGCTCGGGGGTGGTGATGCCGAATCAGATCCTCTCTTTACTCTTCCTCCCTCCTTGTTTTTTAATGATTTATATTTTAAAATTTATTAAGTATGTTATATCTATAAAAAAATAAAAAAATTAAATTAATTAAATATTAAAAAATATATATTTAAAAAATTATTTATTAAATTTTTTTTTAAAATAATTTTTAGTTCAATAGTCAGACCCCATCATTTTTTATATTCAATTAATTTAATTTTTTATAGATATGATATAATTAATAAATTTTAAAATATAAATGGTTCGAATTATCAAAATTGAGTTCAAAAGTGGATCTAATAATGCCCCAACTAGTAAGTAAGAAGATAAGAAAAAAAGGAAAAACCTTTTAGCTCGAAAAGGTGAGCCTGAAAGCCTTAATTTTCTGTTTTTGGTATTTTTTTTTTTTTTTTTTTTACTTTTGCCTTGACTGTTTTTTTTTTTTCTATTTTTGGCAGTTTCGGGGCATTAGTGCCCCTATATTCGGGGCACCAATCATGTTTGGAAAAAAAAATATAAAAAAAAAAAAGAGTAAGAAGGGATCCTGATTCGGTGGTGCCGTGCTGGTGGCGTGTTTTCGTTTCACAGTCTGTTTGGTAACGCAGTTTAAATAGTCTACACTCCGAAGCGATAAAAACGTGGAATACACACTATAGTCCACTTATCAATAATAAAAGAATTTCGAAAAATTCTATGATGTACCTATCTTTCGTAGGTGTCTATCACCAGTCACGTTTGTAGTCTTTGTTATGAATTATGGTAGTATTAATTATAATTAATAGTGGTATTAATTATTACTTATTTTAATTATAATAAAAAAATAATATTATATGTATTAATTAATATACACATTAGTATACCAACAGATTATGTGTCATCATTTGTATAGTTTTGGATATTTGTAACTGGTATAATAAATGTGATCAATAATAATATCATGATACTAATTAGTAATGTATACATTAATTTATACATATAGCACCACTATAATAAAAATTGTTGTAATTATATATTGAGTATTTTTTTAATTATGATTAAAAAAAATTATTTATGAATGTTATAATTTACATAAAATACACACTGTTTAATTAATCTCCTAAAATGACCACAGAACAGAATGACCCTTTAATATAATATTTTTTATATTTATAATTAATCTCTTACCGAGTTAAAAAAAAAATCTTAGTTTAAATAAGTGAACAGACCAATTTGTTTGGTTTCAAGATTCATTTTTTAAAAAATTAAAAACGTTTTTTCCATTTTTTTTTCACTGAATTTTTTGATATTTTAATCAATTTTTTTAATTTCTAAATACACTTAAAAAGTGTAATATTTGTTAGAAAAATCTTTAAAAAAAATACTAAATATCAAAAATATAAAAATATAAAAAAAAATACGAGAATTCAGTACATTTTCGGATTCTTATGTATTTATTGATTTTTGAAAATATTTTTTATAAATATTTTACTTTTTAGATACATTTAAGTAAAGTACATGTAAAAAAGTAAATAAAAAATTGTTTAAAATTTTAAAAATATTTACTAAAAAATACACAAAAAATAAAAAATAAAAAACTCAATTTTTAAAAAATTGAATTCAAAAAATTAAACCAAACATAGTGAATATTTTTTTTAGTCCTTCCACAGATTTTGGATTGCCTTAAAGCCAAATCATCGTCTAGTTTAATTTTGGAACACAAATTAAAATAAGAATTGAACCTGCTTAGGAACAATTTAGGAACAGTGTATACTCAGTTGATGAAAATTACTTAAAATAGTATAATATGAATGTTACAGGGGCAAACTATAAAAGCAAAACTATAATTTAAGATTATCTCCCATGGTTATTTAAAATTGTCATCAAATATAAATTTGATGAAAAATTATTTATTTTCATACTCCAACGGATTCATTAAATACGTATCAAATCTAGAATTTTACTTTTTTTTTATCAAACTGAGGATCTATGTCTTTCATCAAATCACTGTTCATTGTCGTTGGATTTTCACCACTTGATGTCCCCAGATGACCACCTCAAGACAAAAAATTGTGAAAAAATTACATTGGCTTATCGTCTACCTGGTCGACTAGTAGTTTGATGAAACTACAAAACTCTAAATTGGAGCACTTAATATCAAAATAGCTTTTACTCAAATTTAATCAAAAAAATTGATGCACCATTGAAAATACCCTAATACAATCGATAACTTGTTAAACTATGAAAATGGTTGTTAAATATCGTCATATGTAAGACTTTGAAGTTTAATAATAGAGTAATGTTACAGATTTCAAAAGATTTATCAAAAATTTTACTAAATGTCTCACATGGATATTGTACGGGGGCGAAATATCCTTTGCTCTCCGTACGCCTTGAACGCTGCTTCCGTGACGGCGCCTATCTCTCAAGAACACAAAATGGTGAGTCGCCGGCGGTGGTGCCGGAAAGACCTCCGACGATCAAGTCGATCACCAAGGAAGAAGACAATCAAAGGAGAGTGATTGTGAGTGAATTCGATACCTCCAACGCTCGCTTTTCTCCTATTTCTAGGGCCATGCAATTTCAAGATTGTGCGCCAAGACTACCTCGATGTCCTTCCCCGACAGTGGCAATGCTCGCCTCTCACCACCTTACGCTGTAAAGGTTTTGTCCTTCCACCAAGACAATACGTAATCGTCCAACGGTATTGAGGCGCGTGGAGCAGATGTCCTCTCCTCACGCCATTGGCCCAGTGGCACTCCTAACCGGTACCACGACCGCCTAACACTTGTGAGAAATTGCCATCACATGCACCTAATCAGGCTATGGGCCACCGCTGGACTTGGGATTAGGCGAAAGCGACCACCTCGGCGAACTATCCTTGACCGGTTTATCATGATCAACCGGCTATGCAGGCATGCCTCCAACCGTTCTATCTCCAATCTCGGCCACACGGTCATCTTTATTGATTGATCGGTCCAGTATGCATCGCCCCGATCGCACTCCACGGTGTAGCCTTGCTACCTCTTAACTCGGCCGTTATCCGCTAACTTGAGCTCCGCCAATACGTGCAATAAAAGACGGGGGTAAGAGCATGCCGCATCGTCAACATCTTCGATGCAAGTCAGCCGAGTCAATAGAGGACTTTGCTCGGCCATGTAGTCCGGCAAGTCCGACGTTGTATCAACTCGGCCAGACGCCTGATGCAAATCTTCCTCTCAATTGCCCTTAATTCGTCCGTGCAAGCGGATCGAATTACATTACGAGGCCGCTGTAATTTTTGTTTTGATTCGCTTGCCAGCTTTATGAATTCAGAGGTGAGCAAGGTCTGCCACGCGACTTGCTTCGGAGAGCAAGATCACTTCGGCAAGGAACACCAAGGTCGGCGAGCTAGGTCCGCTGGCGATTTACTTGGCGAGCAAGATTAGCTCAAGAAAGAACTTCAAAGAAGGCGAAGCAAGGTCCGCTCGATTTCCTTCTTGGCGAGCAAGATCACTTCAAGAAGGAACACCAAGGTCGGCGAGCAAGGTTCGCCGGTGACTTGCCTCTGGCGAGCAAGATCATCACAAGGAACACTAAGGTCCGCGAGCAAGGTTCGCCACGACTCGATCTTGGCGAGCAAGATCACCATCAAGGAACACCATAGTCCGCGAGCAAGGTCCGCCGGGCTCGTTTCTTGGCGAGCAAGATCGCTTTCAAGGAGCACCAGGGTTGGCGAGCAAGGTCCGCTCGACGCCTTTCTTCTTGGCGAGCAAGATCAGCTCGGCAAGGAATTCCAAGGTTGGCGAGCTAGGTCCGCTCAGCGACTTGCTTCTTGGCGAGCAAGATCAGCTCGGCAAGGAACACCAAGGTCGACGAGCTAGGTCCGCTCGGCGACTTGCTTGGCGAGCAAGATCACCACCAAGGAACACCAAGGTCTGCAAGCAAGGTCCGCCTTTACGACTGTTCTTGGCGAGCAAGCTCAGCCCGGCAATTAACACCAAGGCCGGAGCAAGGTTCACTCAGCGCCTTGCTTCTTGGCGAGCAAGATCGACTCGGCAAGGAACTCCAAGGTCGGCGAGCTAGGTCCGCTCGGCGACTTGCTTCTAGGCGAGCAAGATCAGCTTGGCAAGGAACACTAAGGTCGTGAGCAAGGTCCGCCGGCCTTGCTTCTTGGGGAGCAAGATCAGCTGGGGAAGGAATTCCAAGGTCGTGAGCTAGGTCCGCCAATGATTTCCTTCTTGGCAGCAAGATTAGCTCGGCAAGGAACACCAAGGTCGGCGAGCTAGGTCCGCCGACGACTTTCTTCTTGGCAGCAAGATCACCGGCAGGAATTCCAAGGTCGGCGAGCTAGGTCCGGCCAATGACTTTGCTTGGCGAGCAAGATCACCGCAAGGAACACCAAGGTCGGCGAGCTAGGTCCGCCACGACTTAGCTTGGTAGCAAGATCACTTCGAAGGAACACCAAGGTCGTGAGCAAGGTCCGCCGGCGCTTTCTTCTTGGCGAGCAAGATCACTTCTTCAAGGAACTCCAAGGTCGGCGAGCTAGGTCCGCTGGCGACTTTTCTTGGCGAGCAAGATCACCGGCAAGGAACACCAAGGTCGGTGAGCTAGGTCCGCTGGCGATTCTTTCTTGGCGCAGCAAGATCCGCCGAAGGAACACCAAGGTCGGCGAGCTAGGTCCGCCGGGCGATTTTCTTCTTGTCGAGCAAGATCACCGCAAGGAACTCCAAGGTCACGAGCTAGGTCCGCCTACGACTTGCTTCTGGCGAGCAAGATCAACTCAAGAAGGAACACCAAGGTCGGCGAAGCTAGGTCCGCTTACGACTTTTCTTCTGGCGAGTAAGATCACCGCAAGGAACACCAAGGTCGGGAGCTAGGTCCGCTGGCGACTTGCTTCGGGCGAGCAAGATCACTTCAAGGAACACCAAGGTCGCAAGCAAGGTCCGCTGGCGCTATTTTTGGCGAGCAAGATCACTTCGGAAGGAACACCAAGGTCGGCGAGCAAGGTCCGCTGGGCGCTTTGCTTGGCGAGCAAGATCACTGAAAGGAATTCCAAGGTCGGCGAGCTAGGTCCGCTGCTGACTTCTTCTTGGCAGCAAGATCACCGCAAGGAACACTAAGGTTGGCGAAGCTAGGTCCGCTGACGACTTTCTTCTGGCGAGCAAGATCACCGGCAAGGAACTCCAAGGTCGGCGAAGCTAGGTCCGCCGGCGACTTGCTTGGTGAGCAAGATCATTTCGGCAAGGAACACCAAGGTCGGCGAAAGCAAGGTCCGCCGGCGCCTTACTTCATGGCGAGCAAGGTCACCAAGAAGGAACTCCAAGGTTGATTAAAACCATCAACAAACCTCTCTTGCCGAGTAAAATCCATTCGACAAGGAATTTCAAAGTTGATAAAACCATCAATGAACCTCTTGCCGAGCAAAACTGGTCCGCCAGAATTTTGATCTTTCCATCAAAATGATCGTTAGTTGCCCCTCGTCCACACTAAATGCATGGCGAGGCAAACATACAATAATTCTCAAGAAAATAGTTTACTTGTTTCATTGTGCCAATGGCAAAAGGGGTTACGTAAATGTAACTAAGAACAAAACTTTAGATTGGCGAGCTTGATGTTCTATAAATGGATTGGCCATTTACAAAGCGATTTTATGCCCTTTTCCTCGCCTTCTTACGACTTCTTCCAAAACCGAACTCCCTATATCTCTTCCATGGTGGTTTGCATGGCCATCATCTTGTTCTCTATTACCGGACTCGTCACTCACGGTAGTGGTGCATCGCTGACTCGGATGTTTCATTAATGCGCCGCATGAGCAACTCCATGGTCGACGGTTGATTCATTGTGAGCGAGTCTCGCAACCTATGCCCGACCGGGAGACCACGCCAGTATTGGGTAATCGCCAGATTGGTGGAGCAATGAGGATCTCATTGTAGGTTTCAAGATTTCAGATTGTATGCCTTCAACGAACACCCAGACTCCATCTTGACGCCAGAGATGGTCGACCTTCGCTGCTCGAAAGTGTTGGTCTTGAATCGGTGACTTAAGGCTTCGCTAGCCGCCACCCCTCTATACTTCTCCGGAGCCTTTCAACCACTTCAAACCCAAATTTCCCAAGCTTGTTGGGAATATGAGACACATCGAAGCGTTGCGCCAAGGCCAACCATCACTTGCCGTAATGACTCACATGCATGTACGGATCCGTTTTGCCATCGCACAAAGTGAACTTTACCGGTGAACCGCAGGAGTGGTGTTTCAATCTCGGGGACAACGGCGGCTGTAAGTCGCGCCACTTTTGTCCACCAATGTCGGGTTACGCTTCGTGCCAGATCATCACTTCTTCATCAGAACGAATCGGGGCACTCACTGAGCGCCGCACCTTTGAACCTCCGGCGCGCTTTCCTCCAAAGACGCCCTCGAGATCCTCGAACGGGCGAGGTCGAGTATCGCGATGTTGATGACGCACGAGGCGATAGGTGCTGCCGCGAGTGGTGGATCTCGCCTGGCTGTCGAGTCTCCAACCCCATAGTTCCCGTGATGGAGATTGAATGAGTCCTCCGCGGGCGATCGCTAGAACGAGGGAGGGTGCGCCACCGAGGTTGCCCTTCCAAAGAACACCCTTCCTCACTTGGCGCCGTAAGCTCCATCTCGCCGCCATCCTACGAATGAGGGTTTCTTGGTCCTGAGTTTGTGCTCCAGCGCCTCACGGATTTCCCGACGCCTGCCCTCAGACTCGTGAACGATCCGAACTCCTCCCACGCTTGTCGCGCGCTTCCTGTGGTTTCCGGGCCGCCATGGCCGAACATTAGGGGGCCTTCTCTTCGTGACGATTTCGAGGACACCATCGACGACGGACACGGAACTGCCGTTGTTGGCCATGGAAATGGTCGAAGCTTACGTAACAAGGGTTAAATGTCAAAGATTTCCAGACGGCGCCCAATTGTACGGGCGAAATATCCTTTGCTCTCCGTGACGCCTTGAACGCTAAGTTTCCGTGACGGCGCTATCTCGCAACACAAAAATGGTGAGTCGCCCGCGGTGGTGCCGGAAGACCCTCCGACGATCAAGTCAGATCACCAAGGAAGAAGACAATCAAAGGAGAGTGATTGAGAGTGAATTCGCATACCTCCAACGTCGCTTTTCTCCTTATTTCTAGGCCGCCATGCACTTAAGATTGTGCGCGCAAGACTACCTCTGCCCTTCCTCGACAGTGGCAATGCTCGCCTCACCACCTTTACGCCAGATAAAGGTTTTGTCCTTCCACCAATACACAGTAATCGCCCAACGGTATTGAGGCGGCGGAGCAGATGTCCTCTCCTCACGCCATTGGCCCAGTGGCACTCCTAACCGGGTACCACGACCGCCTAACACTTGTGAGAAATTGCCATCACATGCACCTAATCGGTATGGGCCACCGCCTGTGACTTGGGATTAGGCGAAGCTCACCACCTCGCCGAACTATCCTTGACCGTTTATCATGATCAACCGCATGAGGCATGCCTCCAACCGCTTCTATCTCCAATCTCGGTCACACGGTCATCTTTATTGATTGATCGGTCCAGTATGCATACTCGATCGCATTCCACGTGTAGCTCGGCTACCTCTTAACTCGGCCGCCATCCGCTAACTTGAGCTCCGCCAATACGTGCAATAACAAAGACGGCCGGGTAAGAGCATGCTGCATCGGCCAACATCTTCGACTGCAAGTCGCCGAGTCAATAGAGGACTTTGCTCGGCGTCATGTAGTCCGTCAAGTCTGACGTTGTATCAACTCGGCCGTACTGCCCGATGCAAATCTTCCCTCTCAGATATAAAATCTGTATGGAACTCACATAGTGTTGGTCCCACATCCATATAAAATATTTGATAGATATTTTAGTAAATCTTTTGAGATCTCTAACCTTTTCTTTAATAATAATAATTTAAAAAATTAAAGTTTGGGGTTGAAAAATCTAGAAACCTTAGATGTTGATTTGTGGTTATGTATCAATAAAAACCAGTAAAAAACAATCCCAATCAAACAATCAAGAGAAAGAGACACAACGATTTTTACGTAAAAAAACCATAATTGGACACCTCTAACTGTGATAAAAAAAAATCACGGGCAACTGCCACAAGACAATCCATTAAGAAGAATTAAAGGAATTACACAGGTATACTCTCAATTATCTAACGAATCCACAACGCTTAATTGAACCAACCTCTATGTGCCTCTTCCAACCCCATCTTCACCACGGAATTGCCTTTCTGATGAGCCACTCCGGATTCCACCAAAGCTTCAGGCTCGAATTCTTCAGAATCCACAACTGAAGAACAACTCTCTTTTTTGTGTATAACAAACAAATCTTTGATGTACTCCCTTTAAACCATGAGTTGAATACTCAATAAAACATCAAAGAAAATAACAAAATATCCCCAGATATAAACCTTTAAGAACCAAAAAGAAGATCTGGAGGACTTCAATGAATACCTTAGTTTTGGGAGAAAACCAAGTATTTATAGAGAACCAAAAGTAATCTTAGATTGGGAAGAAAACAAACTCCTTCAAATCCGACTCGAGGCTCGCCAAGCGAAGGTTTGCTCGCCAATCCAAGGAGTTCTCGCCGAGCCAAGGATTGCGCCCATACAAAAACTCGAAAGAGTGTATTTCGCCGGCGAGCCAAGGAGTTTGTTTTCTTTCAATCTAGGATTACTTTTGGTTCGCTAGATACTTGAGGTATTCATTGAAGTTACTCCAAATCTTCTTTTAATTCTTAGTGGATTGTCTTAGAATAGTCGTGGTTTTTTTTTATCACACTAAGAAGAATTAAAAAAAACCACGGGCAAAAAAAAAAAAACGACGGGCAACTGCCACAAGACAATCCACTAAGAAGAATTAAAGAAATTACATAGGTATACTCTCAATTATCTAGCGAATCCACAACGTCTAATTGAACCAACCTCTATGTGCCTCTTCCAACCCCATCTTTACCACGGAATTGCCTTTCTGATGAGCCACTCCGGATTCCACCAAAACTTCAGGCTCGAATTCTTCAGAATCCACAACTGAAGAACAACTCTCTTTTTTGTGTATAACAAACAAATCTTTGATGTACTCTCTTTAAACCATGAGTTGAATACTTAATAAAACATCAAAGAAAATAACAAAATATCCCCAGATATAAACCTTTAAGAACCAAAAAGAAGATCTGGAGGACTTCAATGAATACCTTAGTTTTGGGAGAAAACCAAGTATTTATAGAGAACCAAAAGTAATCCTAGATTGGGAAGAAAACAAACTCCTTCAGAAATCCGGATTCTAAGGCTCGCCGAGCTGCTTAAGCTTTGTCGAGCAAGGATTGTATTTTTCGTGATTTCTACTAGTGCCTTGGCTCGAGCGATTTAATCCTTGGCTCGAGCGAGGAATACACTCTTTCAGGTTTCTGTATGGACGCAATCCTTGGCTCGAGCGAGAACTCCTTGGATCGAGCGAGCTATTCTTGGCTCGAGCGACCAATGACAGACATGCAATTTTGAACGCAATTTTGCATTTTGTTAGCCAAAGCTGACCGGCAATGACCCCATAATAATCAAATAAGTGGCAATCTTGAAAGCATTAACATCACAAACTTCTCTGCATGGCTCGATTCGGGTTTGAATTTGCATCTAATAAACTCATAGTCTCACTGAAATAAAAGTGCGAAAATAAATACATCTAAAAGGAGTTTTGTCAAACGGGCTGCCAAGAATAAAAACTAACAGGTAAAAGGAAGTCATTAAACCCATGAACTTGGGTAGGTATAACTAGTGGACAACTTGCTGTAGGACAACAAAGGGGTTTTTTGGAAATATAGTTAAAAGTTGATTTTTTAATTTTTTGTGACTTTTTTTTAAAATGTATAAAAAAGTGTGAGAGATGATATGACTCAAAACGAATTAAAAAACTGGAAAGTAACTTTTAATTCGCTTCCCAAAAGAGGCCAAAGTCAAAGGTAGTCTTTGTTCCCAAAAAAATAAGTTAATTAATGGTTGAATTATATCGACGGATTCTGTAATTTAAGACTTGTGTTATTTTGATCTTTGATCTTTTAATTGTGAAATATTTGATTTTGAATTTTGAATATCGTTCAAAATAAAGACAATTGAAGATACTGCTTTTTTGCAATCGAAAAATGTTCCATTTCAAGGACAAGGTAGCTAATTAGATAAAATATAAATTAGTTTGACGAAAATAACTATCAAAAATTTATTTTTAAAATTTAAAAAATTATTTCCATACACCAAAGATAAAAATGATAAATCTTTTACATTTTTATATTTTTTTTCTAAATTAATTTTGGTAGGGCAAACTTCACTTTACCTCTTGTGGTTTGGGGCATGTGTGAATTATTATTGAGAAATAATCACATGGCCCCCACATGGTTTATGAACTAAAACGCACACCAACTTCCGCTAACAAAAACATATAAATTAATCTTTATACCATCTTTTTCTCCTCTTTTCTATTTTGAATTAAACTGTAAATATATATATACCCTATTTGCTTTTTTTTTTTTTTTCCTTTCATGTTGTCAACTCTAATAAATTTCATTCCAATTGCAAGTAACCCAAGCAAAGACACACAACTCTAAGCATTCACCCATCCTCACCATTCATTAATAGTAAATGCATATATATATAATCTATATATATGTATATATATAATCAGATATATATGTTTGGTTTTTGAACTTAGAAAGTGTAGATGATGTTGCTTGTCGTTGAGTCTTGATGTTAGAAGTTGATTGAGAGATTTAAGAAAATTTGAAAAGTAAAAGAAAAAGGTATGTGAAATTATATGAAATGTAAATATATTTTATTTACATTTCACCTACCTTTTATATTTTCCTTTTCAAATATCTTCACAAATCTCTCAATCAAACACAAAGGTTAACGGATAAAAATTGATAATGAGTGGTATGTTGGGACAACTCAAAAAAAAAAATACTTATAGAGAACTTGAAAATATCATAGGCTAAACTCAGACATTAAAAATTTAGATCAAACAAACATTCAAACAATTTCTAGTCTTTCCCCAATCCATCAACCCAAAACTCGAAAGTGGTTATTTTGATAACGGAACATGTTTACTAGTTATCATTCTATGGCAATTAAAATTTCCAAGGGTAAGTTAATTCAAATCCCCATTTTAAAAAAACAGATCGTAAAGAGTATCGGTCAAGTGTTTATGACTCGAACTCAAAATGCTTTGCGACTGTATATATATGTAATCTGTGTATATATATAATTTGTTAATGCATATATATTATCCAATCATTCAACATTGATTACAAGTTCATATATATATATATATGAGAGGGTAATTTGTAAACAAATTGGGCCAAGTTAAGAAGAATCTTCTTTCGGAGTTGGGCCGAACTATGGGCCGAGGTAATTATTTATGTAGCACGGTCCTTGATCATCTAAACATCGGGTCGGTCAGAGATGGGCTACCAGTGACCTGACCTAGCTATCCTGGACCGAGGTATTAGTGGAGGGAGAACCGAGCTAAAGGATAGCTCTGCAGGACGTCATCTCAGAGTCAAGACTAATAATGGTGCTTAAAGTATCACCGAGCTGTGTGAGCATGGTTGACCGCAATGTTAGCTGAGGTAAGGGTTCAGCCATCTCACTTGGCTTGCAGTCATGAGGGTGTTTTAGGGATAATCATTATCCTTGGGCTTGAGACTCCTAGGAAGACTCTACTAAGGAAAGTAGAGTCCTACTAGGATTATGCAAAACCATCTCACTTGGTTGGTAGTGAGTAGAAGTGTGACTCCTAGGAAGACTCGCTAAGGAGGTAAAGTCTTACTAGGATTATGCAAACTATCTCACTTGGTTGGTAGTGAGTGGAGTATGTGATTCCTAGAAGGACTCTTATAAGGAGAGTTAGAATCCTACTAGGATTGTGCCAAGTAAAATCTATAAAAGCTCATGACCAGACCTATGTACAGGTATCCCAATTCTTACTTTAGAATACACAGAGCTTTTGTGTCTATTGTCTACTTGCTGACTTAGGCATCGGAGGGGTTTCCGGCACACACCCACCGGTTAGCTCACGTTTGTGTTTTTAGATAGTAAATCAACGTTGTTTAGAGGAGTGCAAACTTGATCAACAGGATCATACAAGAAGAATTATTTCGTGCTCGTACAATTGGTGTCATCTGTGGGAATTCCACAAAGAACAAAACATTTTGATCAAGTTTTCCTCTCTAGTTAAAATCAATGGCGCACAACAAAGATTTTTCGCAATCTGCTATAGATGGGCAAACCCTGAAAGGGGGTGGGAGGCGCGAAGGTTTACCTTCTATCCCATCCATGGCGGAATTAGATCCCCAGCGAAGGAATCCGTGGAGAGAAGCAAAAGAAAGACGGGGCTCAAGTCCACACTGCTCTCAAAGCCCTGATAGACAAAGGTGGAAGATGGATCCTCAGGTTCTCGAAGATCGCATAAGGGAGCAAGACGAAGTAATAAGAAGAATGACGGCTGACATAATGTCTATAAAGAGCTAGATAAAAGGCAAAGGGGTGGCAGTAAAAGAGAGGCACAAAGGCAACACACACTTTTACCACTCAGAAAATCGTGACAGACAAGTCACACCATCACAAACTGAAAGTAGAAACCTCAGGTTGGGTGATACACAATCAAAGACTTCCAGGACACGCTACTCCAGTGCTAGAGAATGATGTAACAACCTCATATCGCATCGATTAATGACCGATTGATTACCACCATCGCTAAACCGAGATCAATATAAAAAGTAATTGAACCGATCGATCAAATCAAACCAATTGATTGCTCAGATTGCTTGAATTGCATTTTATCTGCTTGATCGCTTAATTATCTGCTCATTTGTTTTGTTTAAATCGTTAATTGAAGGTCTTTAGCGCTTCTAACCCAAAATTGATTGATGTTCCATGATTAGTAGAATTTATGTGATTTTATGGTGTAATTATTCAAAATTGATTTAGTATGATTAAAGTAGATTAAATAAGGTAAAACACATAAGTTGCCTTAATTACGAAATTGCCATGTTAGTGGCCCATTACATGGATCCTTTTGAGACTTGTATATACTCAAACAAAGCATTTCATCAGCCACATTTGAGCACACCATTGAACTAGAGAGAGAAGAGTGAGAGGTTTGGAGTGAATTCAACTTGTTCTTGAGGTAATTGCTTAAAAACTTGGAGATTTTAGAAGATAATTGTTAATTGAGTTCCTAGACTTGCATTTAAAGACCTAGGTATGAATTTCAACCCCTCATTGTTGTCTTTAAGTTAATCCTTGCATGATTCATGTCAAATTGTAGAGTTAAGGCATGAATTAGTTCAATAATATTGAATTAGAGCTCAATTGTTGCATGCATGTGCATATTGTCAAGTTTTGAGGTTGTAAATTCATCATTTCTCACATGCATGTTCATAATTTTGCAATGGTCCATGTTTTCAACTTGTTTTTGGAACAATTGGCTCACTAGAGCATCAAATTGAAGCTTTGAAATGATTTGAATTCATGCATGTTTGCATGTTCTTCATGTTCATGAAAATTGGTTTGAAATTTGGATTTAATTGACTCACCCTTGGGCTTTAAATTCACAAATTGAGCTTTGAAACTTGTTGTATATTGAATTTAGTTGTGTTTTCCAGAATTTGGACCCAAGAGGTCGAGTTTTGAGCTTAGGAATGCTTGGTTTGAGCTTGGGAGGCAACTGAAATTCCAGATTTGGCTTCTACGCCGAGCTTAAGGATTCTACGCCGAGCGACCACCATTTATTTCGAGCCACGCCGAGCGGCGAATGGTGGCTCGAGCGAAATTGCAAGCTCGTCAGATCTTGGTGCGCTGAGGTACGCCGAGCGGGCGGACCCACGCCGAGCGAAGAGTCAGGTCTCACGCCGAGCAGCATCGAGCGAAATCTTGAGCATCCAAGATTTTTATCAGAAGATGTACACCGAAGCGCTTCGACGGATTCATGCTCGAGCGGAGATCCTTTGCCTGCATGTCCCCCCGAGCGAAGGAACCCCCGCTCGAGCGAGACCCCTATTTTCAGCAAATTTTGTAAAGTGTTCAAAAGTGCATCTTTGCATCCTCTTTCCATTCTAGGCATTCCTAGGGCATATTTAAGGCATCTTAAAGAGGATATGGATGTATAACACACCAAGGCAAATTTAGGGATTAAGTTATTATCTTTCCCCAACTGTGAAACTTAGTGTGTGTTCAATCATTAATCAGATAGGGTTGGCTTTCGAGGAGACGCCTAATTCATCAGTAGCCCGTAACTCGCGGAGTAACAATTGTGTAAAGATATGTTCAAATGATTATCTTCAATCGAATCGAATCAACTGCATCGAATCGATATTGTTTATCAATGAATGTATGTCCTATATTCTCGAATCGCATCAGGCATCCTTAGCACCTATCAAGCATCGTTATCACAGAGATCTTCGGTTGCCTCGTGACCACTATCATCGATTGATGGCCATCACATCGCTCGGCCTTTAAGATCTACTACTTATCAGATCATATGCTAATGGATGTACCACATATGACTAATTGACTGAAAGATCGAATATCGATTTAATGAATCGCTTATTATCGTAAGGACATTCATTCTAAACCTCTTTACGCATTATATTATTCACTGGGTTTTAGCTCACTGCTCATATATATATGTAGGTGTACAGGCACCGAATCAAAGCTAGAAGCGTCGGGGTAAACTCTAGTTTTGTCAAGCCAACCAATGTGCCTCATCGAGGTTCAACTCGCCAAGCTATGGCTTAGGGTGTTTTTATTTCGCTTGTCTCAGACATCGCTTTTGTAATATCAGATAGACCGACAAAGACCGTGACAGACTGCTTAGTAGGGATTAAGTCCTCGCTTTGGATGATTGTATATATGTACATCGCTTGGTCTCCGCATATATGTATGAAAAATCGCTTGGCATACAGACCGTCACATCATGGACATTGTTTATTTATCAGATTGCTTCCGCCATGCCCCAGACTAAGTTATCAGACATCATATAGGCTTTCGGTAATCTAGGATTACTGGCCGGTTACGGTGCTAAACCCCTAGGGGCGGGTTTGGTTCGTGACAAATGAGGACTGAAAGGGCTCGAAGGAGAAAAGACACTCAGGTTCGTGACCCCCGCAGAGTCTCCGCACTACAACGATTGGCTCCTAGAACACATGGGAGTGTCGAGGTTGGAATTCCAGAGCCACGTCTTGCCTATGAACCAACAGATAAAGCATTAGCAAGGTTGCAGAGCTCACCGTTCATTCTGACAATAGAGAATGCACCATTACCCTCAAGCTTCCACCAGCCCAAATTCACTACTTATGAGGGAAAGTTGGACCCCCACATACACTTGAGCCACTTTTACCAAGTTATGGCCGTGTATCGGCGAAACGAGGCTCTAATATGTATCATGTTTCCTTCTAGCCTTGGTGACTAGGGTTTAACGTGGTTTGAAAGGTTGCCAGAAGGTAGCATAGCTTCATGGGCGTAACTAGCAGAGGCATTTGTGACCAAATTCAGAACGAACACTAAGACACCAGTGGAGGTTGACTAGCTTTCCGTAGACATGGGCAAGAAAGAAACATTGAGGTCTTACAATAACCGATATTGGGAGACTTTTAATCAGATTAGAGATTGCCCTACGAACCTAGCTATCGCACAGTACAAACGAGGTTTACCGACTGGCAATAAGTTGAGGGATTCAATGACAATGACCCCGCCCCTTACTATGGAAGCCCTAATGGAGAGAGTGCACCAACACATCCGGGTAGAGGAAGATGGGGTGTGCACCAAGGCAGAGTCCGGCGCAACAGTGATACTAAACAAAAAGTCTTTGGCGAGAGTTAACACGGTTGACAAGTAAAACTGACCGCGCAAAATTTTTTGCCTAATTGGGGGCAAAGTGGGTTTACAGGTTTCACCAACTCTTTCTAAATAAGTCTTTGCCCGACTGGAGGGCAACAAAAAAGGTTGACAGGTTTGATCAACACCTTTTTTCATTCCTAAGCCAAGATAAGGATCTAAGCTGCAGGAAGTTGGCAGGTATGACCAACATTTAGCTCTCTTCAGCCGAGATAAGAATCTAGACTAAAGAAGGTTGGTAGGAATAACCAATATTTAGCTCTCCTAAGCCGAGATAAGGATCTAGGCTGCAGGAAGTTGGCAGGTATGACCAACATTTAGCTCTTTTCAGCCGAGATAAAGATCTAGGCTAAAGAAGGTTGGTAGGAATAACCAACATTTAGCTCTCCTAAGCCAAGATAAGGATCTAGGCTGCAGGAAGTTGGCAGGTATGACCAACAAAACTTTTGCACTCTTTGGTCGGGATGACAGTTACCTCGGCCAAAGTAGGTTGGCAGGTTTGACCAACAAGTTTTTTGGATTCTTCAGTCGAGATAAGGATCTCGGCCGAAAAAGGTTGACAGGATCAGGTAAGGCCAAGCTAATTAGTTTAGCTAGGCATGCGGTCGGAATGATGAAAAACATTGAAAAAGAAACACAGTAACCGAGCAAAGAGATCAAAATTTTTTCATTAATTAGAAGATAATTACAAAAGATGGGACATATAGCCCGGTTACACTAAAAGAACGCCTTCTCATATGATTGCGAACTCGAAGGATATAAATATTGAAGGCAAAAAGGCGGGGCTATTCAAAATTTTGAAGGTACATGACAGTTGTAACAAGAGAACGAGGATAATGAGGGCACGCCACGTATCTTGGGAATGACGTCATGCCAGATTAGTGGAAGAACATGTTGAGCAACTGACAAGGCTTATTGGGGCCGAACGAGCTATGAAACCGAACAACGTTTTAGCTCGGCAGTGGGGCATTCTTAGCTCTGCTGGAGGAAAAATAATCCCAATCATACTACGCAGATGGAATTAAGAGGCAATTGAGAGGGCAATTTGTAAATAAATTAGGCCGAGCTAGAAAGAGTCTTCTTTGAGAGTTGGGCCGCGTAATGGACTGAGATAAGGGCTGGTGTAGCTCGGTCTTAGGCCAAGAAGACATCTCATATTTCAGGTTTGGGCCGAGCTATGGGTCGAGGTAATTATTTATATAGCACGGTTATTGATCATCTAAACATCGGGTTGGTCAGAGATGGGCTACCAGTGACCTGACCTAGCTATCTTGGACTGAGGTATCAGTGGAGGGAGAACTGAGCTAAAGGATAGCTCTGCAGGACGTCATCTCAGAGTCAAGACTGATAGTGGTGCTTAAAGTATCACCGAGCTGTGTGAGCACAGTTGACTGCAATGTCAGCCAAGGTAAGGGTTCAACCATCTCACTTGGCTTGCAATGATGAGGGTGTTTTAGGGATAATCATTATCCTTAAGCTCGAGACTCCTAGAAGTACTCTGCTAAGGAGAGTAGAGTCCTACTAGGATTATGCAAAACCATCTCACTTGGTTGGTAGTGAGTAGAAGTGTGACTCCTAAGAGGACTCTGCTAAGAAGAGTAAAGTCTTACTAGGATTGTGCAAACCATCTCACTTGATTGGTAGTGAGTAGGGTATGTGATTCCTAGAAGGACTCTTATAAGGAAAGTTAGAATCCTACTAGGATTATGCCAAGTAAAGTCTATAAAAGCTTATAACCAGACCTATCTATAGGTATCCCAATTCTTACTCTAGAATACACGTAACTTTTGTGTCTATTGTCTATTTGCTGACTTAAACATCAAAGGGGTTTCTGGCACACACTCGCCGGTTAGCTCATATTTGTGTTTTCAGGTAGTAAAGCAACATTATTTAGAGGAGTGCAAACTTGATCAACAGGATCATACAAGAAGAATTATTTTGTACTCAGACAACATCTATAAATTTTCAGTAGCATTTCATTTTTCTTCCTCATTCTCTCCCTACTATTTCTCTCACTATTCCTTAACTCCAACTCACACACGCCGGTTAGCTCATATTTGTGTTTTCAAGTAGTAAAGCAACATTATTTAGAGGAGTGCAAACTTGATCAACAGGATCATACAAGAAGAATTATTTTGTACTCGTACAACATCTTTAAATTTACAATAGCATTTCATTTTTTCTTCCTCATTCTCTCTACTATTTCTCTTTCTATTCCTTAACTCCAACTCACTATATCACACCAACTTCCTCTTCCTCTTCCCTTCTTGGACAGGGCAACTGGGCATTGAGCAAGAAAATAGCAGTACATATAAATAAATAAATATATATATGAACTTGTAATCAATGTTGAATGATTGATAATATATATGCATTTACAAATTATATATATATGTTGATTATATATATACAGTTGTAAAGCATTGTGAATTCGAGTCATAAACACTTGACCGACATCACTATTACGATCCCCTATTTTTTTAAATGGGGATCTAAATTAATTTGCCCACTGAAATTTTCATTGCCAAAACATGATAACTAGTAAACATGTTTCGCTATCAAAATAACCACTTTTGAGTTTTGGGTGGAAAGACTGGAAATTGTTAGAATACTTGTTTGATCTAAATTTTTAATGTAGAGGTTTAGCCCATGATATTTTCAAGTTCTCTGTAAGATTTTTTTTTTCTTGTTTTAGTTGTCCCAACATACCATTCATTGTCAATTTTTGTCTATTAATATTGTGTTTGATTGAAGGATTTGTGAATAATTTGAAAAGAAAAATACAAAAGGTAGATGAAATGTAAATGAAATATACTTACATTTCACATAATTTTATACACTTTTTTCCTTTACTTTTCTAAATTTCTTTCCAAATCTCTCAATCAAACACAATGTAACAGACTCAACAGCTTAAGCAACATCTTCTGCACTTTCTAAGTTCAAAAAACCAAACATATATATACATATTATATATACATATATATAGATTATATATATATATATATGCATTTACTATTAATGAATGGTGAGAATGGGTGAGTGCCGAGTTGTGTGTGTTGCTTGGGTTTCTTGCAGAAGTTAGAATGAAATTTATTAGAGTGAACAGCATGAAAGGAAAAAGAAAGAAAATAGGGGTGTAAATATATATATATTTGCAGGTTTAATTAAATAGTAGTGCTAGAGACTTTAATTCGAGACCCTAATTTGGCTCAATGCCGTTTTTTTTTCTGCGTGTTAGTTTTTTTTTTTAAAAAAAGTCTAATATAAAATATTATACATTTCACACCAACTCATCATATAACATTATATGAAATTAACAAAATTTAACCAACAGCTTAACTGGTCAGTCAATTTTACCATTTAACTAGTCCAACTTAATTGACTGATTAGTTAGACTGTTGATTAAAATTCGTTAATTCCATATAATTTTGTATGATGGGTTGGTACAGAATGTCTAGTTTTTTGGCACCCCCTACACATAACCACTTTTAAAAAAAAATTAAAAAAATAACAAAAACCAACACAGCCTAACAAATAAAATTAAAAAAAAAAATTTGATCTATCAATTTTATTACCCAATCAGTCTAACCCAACTCACTTACAAAATGTCTAATTTTTTAGCACACTCCTATACATAATCACCCCTATAAAGAAAAGAGAGAAAAAAAAAATTTAAAAAAAAAAACCAAACCAACACAGCTTTGGAAGAAAAGAAAAAAATATATATATATATAAAAAATGGATTTCGAGGCAAATTCGAGGTCTCAAATTTGAGACCTCAATCATTTTTCTTAATCAAAAGTAAAGAAGCGGAAGAAGAAGATTGCATAAAGGTTAATTTATATGTTCTATTAATGTTAGTGTGCGTTTTTGTTCATAAACCACGTGAGGGTTATATGGTTATTTCTAAATGATAGGATAATTAACACATGGTCCAAATCATAGATAAAATGAAGTTTGCCTTATCAAAAGTTAATTTAATAAAAAATATAAAAATATGAAGATCTATTATTTTTATCTTTGGTGTGTAGAAATAATTTTTTAAATTTTAAAAATAACTTTTTGATTTTTAGTTTTGTCAAATTAATTTATATTTTATCTAATTTATGCATTTTGTCACTAAAATATAACATTTTTTTGATTGCAAAAGGAACGGTATCTTTAATTATTTTTACTTAGAATAATATTCAAAATTTAAGATTAACTGTTTCATAATTGAAAGATTAAAAATAATAAAAAAAAACAAATCTTAAATTATAAAATCATTGATTTAATTCAACCATTAATTAATTAATTTTTTTTTTTTTGGGAACAGAGACTACCTTTGACTTTGTTTGTCCTACAACACAAGTTGTCCACAAGTTATACGTAAGCTAGTTCATGGGTTTAATGACTTCCCTTTTACCCCACACTTTAATTTTTAAAATTATATTAAACTTAAAAGTCTTGTGTATGACGATGTTTACCAGCCATTCTCAGAGTTTAACAAGTTACTGATTATTAACAAGTTACGATGTTTACCAACCATTCTCATAGTTTAACAAGTTACTGATTATTAACAAGTTACTGATTATTAGGGTATTTTCAATAGTGTATTAATTTTTTAAAAAATTAAATTTGAGTAAAAATTTAAATAAAAGTTTTTTTTTGATATCAAGTGCTCTAACGGAAGGTTTTGTAATTTTATCAAACTGCTAGTCAACCGGGTAGACGATCGGTCAGTGTAATTTTTTCACAAATTTTTATCTTGAAGTGATCATTTGGACGACATCGAGTGGTGAAAATCCAACGGCAATAAATAATAATTTGATGAAGGGCAATTTGATGAAAGAAAAAATAAAATTCTAAATTTGATACGAATTTGATGAAATTGTTGGAACATGAAAAGAAATAATTTTTCATCAAATAAAAATTTGATAATAATTTTAAATAACCATTAAAAATAGTCCTAAACTATAGTTTTGCTTTTATAGTTTGCCCCAGTGACATTCATATTGTACTATTTTAAGTAATTTTCATCAATTGAGTATACACTATTCCTAAATTGTTCCTAAGCAAGTTCAATTCTTATTTTAACTTGTGTTCCAAAATTAAACTAGACGATAATTTGGCTTAAGGCAATCCAAATTCTGTGAAGGACTAAAAAAAAATTTCCTATTTGGTTTTAATTTTTGGATTCAATTCTCCTAATATTTGTTGTTTTTGTGCTTTTTTAGTGAATATTTTAAAATTTTAAGTAATTTTTAAACTTTTTAAATGTACTTTACTTAAATGTATTTTAAAAATAAAATATTTAAAAAATTAATAAATACACAAGAATACAAAATGTATTAAATTCTAATAATCGAGATGAGCTGCATGTGAACCCATTAGGCCAACACATTTGGAGAAAACCCTATCCTGCAATAGGGAGGTGAAAATAAGACACGTTCGACGTTGCATTGATTGTACCACTATTTCAGGGTTGAAGGATTGAGTGGATAAGCGACGAAATGAGCACATGATACAATTACGTATGAGACTATTCAATTGATTACCTAAGTTTTCAATTATTCAATGGTAGAGAATTGTTGGAGATTATCAGATGTTGAAAGGTCTCTTGCAAAAGATCCTTCTCATCACCCTTTCCAAAAGAAAGAAGGTTGTGAGTTGCTCAATTGAAAGCTATGAAACAAGTTTGCAATTGTTCAAACTTTTTTTGGGCACAAAAGAAAGGAGGGAGATTGTCTTTTCTCAAGAGAGAGATGTCAATGTTCTCAACCTTTTTTTGTGGCTAGGTTAGTCGAGAGTGGAGATTGAGGACGACAGTGGCCTCGCTCTCGCTAAAAAGGCTTAATAAGAGATCAATGTGCTATTTATGGTTGTCATATTACTTCAAGCAATCTTCGACATTGCTTCTCTATCGTAGTATATTAGCTCTTACACTATGTTTGGGAACTTAGGAGAGAAAAGAAAAGAAAGGATTACTTAAGTTATAAGAGAAAAGATAAGAAAAGAAATGATTGTGATATCTCTCCTTTTTGTTTGGATAAGGAAGAAATTAAAAAAAAAAAAGAAATGATTGTGATTTCTCTCATTCTTATTTGGTTAGATTTCATTAAGAGAAAAGAAAAGAAATTATTTTATGTTATATTACCAAAATTACCTTTTTATATTTTCAATCAATTTATTTCTTTTATTTTATAGGGACAAAATTGATATTATGAAAATAGTGGTTTCTTTTCTCTCCCAATCTCTCAACTTTTGGGAAGATTGAAAATGAGACTTATAAGAGAAATGAGTTTCTTCCATTTCTCTCAATTTCTTCCCATTTCTCTCCACTTAGGTTATCCAAACAAATAAGAGAAATACATATATCTTAATTTCTTTTCTTTTCTCTTCAAATCACTCAATCCAAGCATAGCCTTATGGCCCAATTAACCCTATCCATTTTGGACTACAAATGAATCAAATTGTTGCGGTTAAAATTGTTACTTCAAAAGGCTCAAGTGTAAAATCCCGAATGAATTTTTGAGAATTGCAAAGAGATTATGCTCAAAACGCCTCCATTTTGTTTACAATTAAAAGGATAGAATAACACTTTATCTTAGAACTCGCTTGAGATGCTTCGTTGGGGCCAAAATAGTCACATAAGACAGGATATGTTATTTTAGTTAAATAAAATAAAATGTCACATCTAACTCATAATTATTTCATTTTTTCTCATAAAAGTCAAAAAGTCTATTTCAAACGAGACTTTTAGCCCCTGCATCAAAATAACAAAAAGTCAAAATTAAAAGCCAACTCACATCCCAAACTAACTCTTAATTGGGTGTTTTGGCTAAGTAGAAGGAGAAAAGAGAGCTCTAACAAAGCTTCCCTTGATTACGTTTGCTTTAAAAGGGGATTGAAATTTGTTAAAAATCTATTGAAAACAAAATGTTAATTTAAATGAAAAATTATGGTTTTTTTTTTTTTTGTGTCTTTAGTTTATTTTTTTCAAATTTTGTTTTTCATTAGAAAGCATAACAATGGATAGTTGAGGTAATGTTTAGTTAATCCATGCTTGGGACAACAAAAGCCTAAAATGTATAGGGGGAAGGCTAAATGAATTATAAGCTAGTCAAAACTAAAAACTACCAAAATATAAAAACTTAACATGCCGCTTGATAACATTTGTAGTTTATTATTATTTCATTTGTAAAAAATATTAAATAAAAAAAATATGTTTAATATACACATATTTTAAAATTTTATTTTGAAAACAAGTATGAAAGTTGCTCGTCGAAGGTGGTGGTTGATGGTCGGAGATGGGTGGCCAGAGATTGTTGTCAATCACCTAAGAACTTGAAAGTGTGAGATGTAATTTTTAGAAGCATAAAAAATAATTTGCATTTTAAGTAAATTTAAAGAGATCTATTCGTAATTTACTTATTTTTTATGTGCAAGATTTTTGGCTCCACCCCCAAATGTACATGATTCCCATCCCAATTAATTAATTAATTTTGGACGAATTACACTAACTGTTATGAGATTTGTGCCACTTTAATCCATAACTTTTCAATTGTAATGCATTTGACCTTAAATTTAGAATTTTATTCCAAATAAAGACAATCAAAGATGTTTTCTTTGCAAACAGTTTATTTCAAGAGTAAAGTCGCAATACAACTTATTTTTATATAATTTTATCTTTTGGGAGGGTATAAATAATTTCTTAAAATTAATTTTTTTTTTAAAATTTATTTTTGTTAAATTAGTTTCTATTTTTTCAAAAGTCAAATATGGCGATAATTTTGATGTCATTATTAAACCAATTCATTAAATCAAAAAATTCAAAAGTAAAACATTTAATATATTAAACATATCGATTATATATTAAAAATCTAATAACCATCCATTACATGATAACCATTCAAAAATATCTATTAACAATGAAAAAAAACCATCTATTACATGACAAACATAAAAATAAAAAACAAAAACATCACTTATTACATGATCATCATCCAAATACATACCAAAAGGGCAAACTTTACTTTACCCTTACATGCGGTTTACCCTTATATGCGCTTTACCCCCTATAACACTTATAAATAACCACATAACCCCCAAATGGTTTGTGGACCAAAATGTACCGCCTATTTTTCCATCCAATTTAATCGGCTCGTGAGGTTCACATACTTGTAAAGAGAATAAGTTTTATTTTAAGATCAAAATACCCTTACACATTTTTAAATTTACAAAAACATGTCATTCTTCTTCCTCATTCTCTCTACTACTTCTCTTTCTATTTCTTAACTCCAACCCACTATACCGCACCAACTTCCTTTTCCCCTTCTTTGGATGGAACAATTGGGCATTGAGCAAGAAAATAGCAGTACATATAAATATATAGGTTGGCAAATATGACCAAAGAGTTTTGTGCATCATTCCAACCGCATGCCTAGCCAAACTAATTAGCTTGGCCTTACCTGATCCTGCCAATCTTCTTTGGCTGAGATACACATCTCGGTTGAAGATTCCAAAAAACTTGTTGGTCATACCTGCCAACCTACTTTGGCCGAGGTAACTGTCACCCCGTCCAAAGAGTGCAAAAGTTTTGTTGGTCATACCTGCCAACTTCTTGCAGCCTAGATCCTTATCTCGGCTTAGGAGAGCTAAATGTTGGTTATTCCTGTCAACCTTCTTCAGCCTAGATCCTTATCTCGAATGAAGAGAGCTAAATGTTGGTCATACCTGCCAACTTCTTGTAGCCTAGATCCTTATCTTGGCTTAGGAGAGCTAAATGTTGGTTATTCTTGCCAACCTTCTTCAGTCTAGATCCTTATCTCGGCTAAAGAGAGCTAAATGTTGGTCATACCTGCCAACTTCCTGCAGCCTAGATCCTTATCTCGGCTTAGGAGAGCTAAATATTGGTTATTCCTACCAACCTTCTTTAGTCTAGATTCTTATCTCGGCTGAAGAGAGCTAAATGTTGGTCATACCTGCCAACTTCCTACAGCCTAGATCCTTATCTCGGCTTAGGAATGAAAAAAGTGTTGGTCAAACCTGCCAACCTTTTTTGTTGCCCCCCAGTCGGGCAAGGACTTATTTAGAAAGAGTTGGTCAAACCTGCCAATCCACTTTGCCCCAAGTTGGGCAAAGACTTTTACGCGGTTAGTCCTACTTGTCAACCATGTGAACTCTCACCAAAAGGCTTTTTGTCTGGTATCACTGTTGCGCCGGACTCTACCTTGGTGCGCACTCCATCTTCCTCTACCCGGATGTGTTGGTGCACTTTCTCCATTAGGGCTTCCATAGTAAGGGGCGACGTCATTGTCATTGAATCTCTCAACTTATTGCCAGCCGGCAAACCTCATTTGTACTATCGCAATCTCCAATCTGATTAAAAGTCTCCCAATACCGGTTATTGTAAGACCTCAATGTTTCTTTCTCACCCATATCTATGGAGAGAAGCTAGTCAATCTCCATTGGTGTCTTGGTATTCGTTCTGAATCTGGTCATAAATGCCTTCACTAGTTGCGCCCACGAAGCTATGCTACCTTCTGGCAACCTTTTAAACCACGTTAAACCCAGGTCACCAAGGCTGGAAGGAAACATGATACACATTAGAGCCTTGTTTCGCCAATACACGGCCATAACCTGGTAAAAGTGGCTCAAGTGTATGTAGGGGTCCAACTTCCCCTCATAAGTAATGAATTTAGACTGGTGGAAACCTGAGGGTAATGGTGCGTTCTCTATTGTTGGAATGAATGGTGAGCTCTGCAACCTTGCTAACGCTTTGTCTGCTGGTTCATAGGTAAGGCGTGGCTCTGGAATTCTAACCTCGACACTCCCATGTATTCTAATCGTTGTAGTGCGGAGACTCTACGGGAGTCGCGAGCCCGAGTGTCTTCTCTCCTTCGAGCCCTTTTAGTCCTCATTCTCTCAGGCCTAGAGTAGCGTGTCCTGGAAATCTTTGATTGTGTATCGCCCGATTTGAGGTTTCTACTTTCAGTTTGTGATGGTGTGACTTGTCTGTTACGATCTTCTGAGTGGCAAGAGTGTGGGTTGCCTTTGCACCCCTCTTTTGCTGCCATCCCTTTGTCTTTTATCTCGCTCTTTATAGACATTATGTCAGCCGCCATTCTTCTTATTACTTCGTCTTGCTCCCTTACGCGATCTTCGAGAACCTGAGGATCCATATTCCACTTCTGTCTATCAGGGCTTTGAGAGCGGTGTGGACTTGAGCCCCGTCTTTCTCTCGCTTCTCTCAGATTCTTCACCGGGTATCTAATTCGCCATGGGTGGGATAGAAGGTAAACCGCGCCTCTCATCCCTTTCGGGTTTGCCCATCTATAGCAAATTGCGGAAAATCTTCAGTTGTCTCATTGATTTCAACTAGAGATGAAAACTTGATCAAAAGGTTTTGTTCTTTGTGGAATTCTACAGACGGACGCCTAAGAGGGTAATTTATATGAAAATTGGGCTTTGGATAATGGGCGTTAAGAGTATGTCGTTATCGCGGTCTTTGGTAAATGGCCGTAGTTACTCCGGTCTTGAAGGGGTCTTTGAAGTTAGTCTGGTCCCAAAGCCCGAAGTTAGGCGGTCAGGAGGCGGATGTTAGACCTGGTCGAAGGATGCTTTGTAGTTAGACCGGTTTTAAGATGCTTTGAACTTATACCGTCATGGTGCAGTGTAACTAGCTCGGTCTAAACCTTGCGAAAAGTTAGTTCGGTTTTGGGCACCATGGTTCGTCAGAGAAACTAAATAAGTATTATTAGAGGAAAAACCAACTAAAGATAGTTCGGTCTACTCTGTGGCTCGGCGTGGCTATGCTCACTTCGGTCAAATTGGAATCCGGCCATGGTAAAACCATCTCACTTGGTTTAAGTAGTGAAGGGGGTGTTGAAAGATAAGTATTATCCTTCAGGAGAAGGAATCCTAGGAGGACTCTACATGGAGGAGTAAAAGTCCTACTAGGGTTGTGCCCACAGTAACCTATAAAAGCTCACAAACATCACCTATGGGGAGGTAACGCAACTTTGATTCCCAAATACACAGAGCTTTTCTATTTGTCGGTTTGCTAACCGAGGCATGGGCTTCAAAGCACACACCCGCCGCTAGCTCTCGTCAGATTTTCAAGTAGTAGAACGGCGCTGCAGGAGAGTGCGAGCTTGATCAATGTGATTATACAAGAAGGTTTATTTCTTTCCGCATAATTGGCGCCGTGTGGGAATTGAGACAAGAACAAAACCTTGATCAAGCTTTTTCTTGAGAATCAATGGCGACAACGAAGATTTGCCACATCGCCATTGACGGCAAACACGTAAGGGGTGCGGCCGAAGGTCTACCTTTATCCCTCCTATGGCGGACTTGAGCCACAAAGACGTAATCCCATGAGGATACGGGAGGAGAAGCGGACTAACAGCCCCCATCACTCTCGTTCTCAAAGTCGAGAAAGGCAAAAGGCGGAGGATTGATCCTCAAGCCTGGAGGACCGGGTGAATGAGCAAGACGTAATTGATACGATTTGGCGGCGGACATGGAATCTCTAAAGCACGGATGAAGGGAAAAGGAGTGGCGGCAGGAGAGGGGAACAAGCAACACGCCCATCGCCACTGGAAGGTCGTGGTAGGAATGCCACACCCTCCTGGCAGAGAGTAGAAGCCTCAGGACGGTGATACTCAATCCAGTCTTCTAGAACTCGCCACTCCAAGTGCGAGAGGATGAGATCCGAGAGATCGTCGGTGAAGCACCTATTGGCCCTCACATACGCACCAAACAAGATCCAGATAGACGGAGTTTCCCAAATCATCCGACTTACGGTCCGTGTTCGAAGAGAAGGCACGATGGAAGGAGGATGCCAAGGCACGCGATCCATATAGAGTTTCTGCCCTACAGCGATTGGCTCCTCGAATGCACGGAAGCGTCAAGGTTAGAATGCCAATACCGCGCCCAACCTATGAACCGACGAACAAGGCATTAGCGAGGTTGCAAACCTCGCCATTCATTCCGGCGATTGAAAACACGCCCCTGTGTAGCACGTCCGCGGGGGACCTTGGCTACAGTTCGGACTCGATTTGGTGTCGCGGTTCTAAATCTGAACCAAAGAGTCCAAATCCGGCAAATCGTTTGAGAAAACAAATTTTTGAAAAGTAGTGCCAAACATGGACTGCTTTGCCAGATTACAGAGTCGCCACCTAAATATTTTTTAATTGGAAATTTAGGAAACCCCGACCAAGGTCAAGGCCACATGTCCGCCATCACCAAAGTGGTCTTGGCTCGGGAGCTTAGATACGTCGGGAAGGTCGACTATGAGCACTTGCCGTCCAGAAAGACCGCCTCTACTAACTGTGATATCCGATTTTGAAAACATTACATGCTCTTATTCCAATTATTAGCCTAGAATTACTATGTTATGCGTTCAGCAAACAAGTATAGACTAGATTGCCTAATTTGGGAATAAACATTGCATATCCGTTTTGTCTCGAAAAACGTGTTAGGTTTTGCTACTACTTAAGTAGGCTAAAAAAACGATTTCAATGAGTTGTTCCAACTCAAGCAACCCAACCTCCACCCACAGGCATTCAAACAGTTTATCACGTAAGCACTTAGCCGCATGGCAAGCATACTGTCATGGTAAACATTCACACGCATGCGATATGCTAAAGCCATAAAAACTTACATCGCATTCGTACCAAAAACAAGAAACTAGTTAGCAAACATGCATGACCTAGTTCATGTTAAGTGGCTAATGCATCACCTTGAGATGTAATCTAGAGTAGGCTCGGCTAACCCTAAACATGGCACATGAGATGCAACAACTATCACGTACTCAATTTGGAATTGAAAGTACGATCAAGATGTATGATGTGCGAGCCGGTGCATGTAAACAAATGCATGAATGCACCGTGCATTGCATAAGGTATGCTAAAATAGACATGCCCTAATCTACCATCAGCGGGTAAATAAAGGGTTAGAAAGAAGTGGGGTTAGAAGACATACATCCACTCACACTTATTACATTTTTGCCCTCGCTTCCGGAGGGACCAAAAACAATAATATCTGATCCAACAAATAAATGAATAAATAAATTATTACAAATTCTAATTACTAAAATAAATAAATGTGAAATAAAAGAGGGCCCGACCTATACTCACTTTTCGATGATAACGATGCATGCTCGATGTCATGCTTTGCTCGGGAACCGCGCACCATACCCTCTTGTTCCCTCTGCTTTGCTGCCTTTGCTCTGAAAATTGCCGAGTCCCTGGGACACCTTCATACACGAATATCACCATACGGTGAAGGAAACACCATCGCATGATAGGGTGTGTACCACCATTGCATTTGAAGTTATCATTGAAGTGGTTTTGTTTGCGGTCGGCACCTTAAACATTGCCGACGGCCGCTTATGTTCCTGCTAAACCCGCATCTACGCCAGTACAGAGAGGGCAAAGCAAAGTTGTATGGCATGGATTTCAGCAATGTTTGCACCCAACCATACTCCTATCATGTTTTTGACTCAAAGGGGTATGGCCCTTGGTTCGACCACCAATCCGCATGATTTTATGCATGATGGCTTTAAAGACCCAATTGTGCATTTTCATGTCAAAATGCAATGCAAACCAAATAAGCACATAGAGGGCCCAACCTCTATCACTTGATTTCAAGAGGCAAAGCATTACGTATGTTCAACGCCACCTAAACATATTGGCTAGTATGCAACACATGGCATGCAATGTCGC